>CM076574.1:1114669950-1115269950 GCA_034641835.2 Pinus albicaulis
TTTGTCAAAACTCATGAAATTGGCCATTTCATTTTGGGGATTCGTCAAAGGAAGAGAATGATATCATTGGATGACATAATTTCATGAGCACACCCTCAGTGATTTTCAGAACATTTGGAGATCATTTTTTTCCCTGAAATGGCGAAAAATGGTCGCTTTTTGCACACTCTGCCCGGTCTATCAGCAGACTGTAATTTTTGGTTTTTTACACATAGGTGCAGTTTTGGAGGACTTATGGGCATCCAATTTGGAAAATTTCAGTTGCTCCAGAAACTAGACAATCAGGGGTTTCCAACGAGCTATCATGAGCCTTGTTTTGACATCGGGAAGGCTGCCAAATGTTGCTGGCAAGTCAGGGGACCTTTTGCTGATGTAAATTTTGAATATTTTTGTAATTTTTGAACCTTTAAAAACTGATATTTCCTCATGTGCGTTTAGCTATTTTTACACATGATAAGTTATGCAAAGTCAATTAAATTCCCTTTTTTATCATTTTTTAGATATTTTATGAGATATTTTTGTGCCTTGGGCTTTGCAAAGCCTCAAGGACAAATTTAGATATTTTGATTAGGCCAATAGGATGGCAAGTTGAACCATGAGGTTTTCCTCACTTTAGCCTATATATTCCAAAGGCTTGCATTGTAAACAAGGCTAAAATTGAGAAAAGAAGAAATATATGGTCATATGAGCTTTGGAAGAAAATACTTGTCTTATGCTTTTGGATTGCCTCTTGAATGTTCTTGGATGAATGATGAACGATTGTTGATGTATTCCATGACGTGTGAATGGTATATGTCTCTGCATTTTGTTGTTGTCTTTCAGTTGCATTCATGAATACATGCTTTGCTTCATGGATAGATCAGAGAGAAAATTTAGATATGCCCATGGAGGCACCTCAAATTTCGAATCTTCATAGCTTTCATGTTTTCTTCTTCCTTAGTTGTACTAAAGAATTCTTAACTACTCTTTAACAACTTGAGGATATTGTTGTTTGTTTCATTCATACCCGTACACATGTTAAGTATGACTTATGGTATGCCCTACTTACTCATGGCTAGCTGTAGTTCCATCCATGAAATTTCTTCTTGACCGATTAGATTATCATCTTGTTGAACCAAGGAGGCCTAGTTTTCGATCTAGCCCCTTTGCCCAAACGGCAAATTTTTTTGTTCAAAGTGCCCAATAATCCTGAAGTGATCGCAAGTAGGCGTTCCCAAGACAGTATGGATGGGTGTAGTCTTCCTTAAGTGTTTTCCCCAAAGTCTAATAGCCATTTCCCAAAGTTAGAGGGTCTTATACTTCTATGCATGGCTTGAATGTTTATTTTTATGTATTGATTAGCTTGTAGTTACATTTTGCATGATTAATGGTTTTCCCTACCATCTTAATGTTATCTATTAAACTAGTTGTGCTTGAAACTCGTTGTTGTTCACAAACTTGATGTCTATTTACTCCATTTTGCCCAAAGATCCTTTCTACCTTGAATCAAATCGGCCCTTCAACAGCCTTGTATCGTCATCTAATAGCTTTCTTGACCTTTTGACCTCATAGCCCAGTTAATCTAACATCTTGTTACCTATTTTATATCTTTGATCAGTTTCATCCCTCACAACCTAAAAAACCAAAACCAAAAAACTTACTTCATAACTAGCCTAAAATCAGAACATAATAAGAAAACACATAGATATCCCTTACACATATAGAGAGAGCCGTCTCTGAGTCCAGGAAGGCTAGGTCCTTGGGCTCCAAAGCTTGGTTTGATGTTACATTGTCATTTGGCTTGCCAACCTGGCCGAATCACCTGACCTAAGAGTCTCCAAAATGGTGGATCTCCCTAGTTCCCCCACAAGGCACTAAGATGATCCAATTCCATACTAAAGACCCGAAAATCCTCAAAGGCAAACTAAAGGTACGGAACAAATCAACCTTTGGCAATATATTCACGAGAACAAAAAATAGATGGAGAAAGAAATGAACAAATTGCAACAAACAATTATCTAAAAAGGACGCTCGGTGAGTTAAAAAGTCGGGGAGAATACCTTAACTACTCGAGATAGAAGAAAGGAGACGGGAAGAAATCCTATGGAGACAAAAAAACAAGAATATGTTGGCTTAAAGAGGGAGAATGAAACACTAAATTATTCCATTAATCCATCATTCGACACGGGATGCATAACAAATCACTTGTCCTTAAAAACCAAATAGGAGACTAGCTAGAAACACAAGAGGAAATTATGGAGGAGCTACACAACCACTTCAGAACATTCTAGAAGAACCAAATCATCGGTGGCATGAGGCGATTGGGAAAATCACCCGGCACATTCGAAAGTCGATAACGGATGAACACGACCAAGTGCTACTCACTACCACCACATTCATTAAGGTGGAACAAGCACTCTTCCAGCTAAAAGTAGGGAAAGCTCCAGGTCTTGATCTATTTACCACCAACTTCTTCCACTTATTCTGGGACACCATCCGAGAAAAAGTTTGGTATGTTGTAGAGGAATCGCACACCACTCACTGGCTTCTTCAGTAGCTAAATTCCGCCTTCATCACTTTGATTCGAAAAGAAGACAATGCAGTTTCACCAAGTAAGTACAGACCCATAACTCTCTGCAATGTCATTTAAAAAATCATCTCCAAATTTATCGCTATTAGACTGAACCAACTCCTTCCCATAATCATCTCTTGGAGCAAACAGGTTATGTTGAAGGCGAGAAAAAATCCTTGACGGCATTATCTTAACCCATCAGGTCATTCACATTCTCAAAAGCTCCAAAAAACTTGGCATGCTTCTCAAAATTGATATCTCCAAGGCTTTTGACAAACTTGGGTACGGGAGTACATCAAAAAATTACTCATACTATTTGGCTTTAGCAACACTTGGGTACGTTGGCTCGCAAGTTTCATCGCCTCCTCCTTTCTTTCCATATTCGTCAAAGGTATTCCCTCCCGACCTTCAACCCCTCGAAGGACTTAGACAAGGGGACCCTCTTTCTCCCTTCATCTTCATTATTATGGCCGAAGGAGCGGGTGCCTTCTCAAAATTTCCATCCGATCGGGTGCCCTACATGGTTTACCTCTCCACAACATGCTCTTCCCATTAACAATTTGTGGATGACAATATTATTATGGATTACCCCTCGATCCGAGAATCCCTTACTCTCAAATCTCTTCTTGATTCCTTCTCTAAAGCCTCCTAACACGACAGGTCGACACGATAAATCACATATATTTTTTCTTCCCATACTCCCCTCTCTCTCGGCTTTACTTGTTTCCATATCTTAGGCTTATCCATCGCTTCTTTGCCCTCTAAAAACCTAGGAGCCCCTCTTATTGACTCCACCATCAATCATTCCTCTTGGCAAACCCTATTGGACAAAATGGAAACCGAGTTATCCAATTGGACCCATCACACCCTCAACAATGCAAGCCGCTTGGTTCTCATCAAATATATTCTGCAATCACTCCCCACTTACCTCTTCTTGGTCCTACTAGCCCCCAAATGGTTCCTAAAGGCCATGCACAATCTGCAAAGGTATTTCCTATGGGGCAAAAAAAAGAAAATCAAGTGGGCCTTAGTCACGGAAGGATGTGTGCACTCCTAAAAGTCGTCAAGGCTACGTGACCCCGAGCACAAAAAGAACATAATGGGCACTAGTATATCGTGGAAATGGGTCTCCAACGCGCAGACACTCCATGGGATAATCTATGGAAAGCCAAGTATTCCCACTCATGGCCTAAAGAGGAACTCATCGATTCAACCTAGAGTTAGGGGGATCCCAAATCGGAAAGTAGCAGAAATAACCAAAAATATATGATGCAGAGCCACAACTTCTAGGAGTCCGCAAAGTGGCACTCAAGAAAGATTTCAGGAGAAATCTTGGCGATGGTTTCCAAGCCTATCCTCCATATTCCCGAACCTATACGAGTGTCGTTCTCCAAGGTATTCAAAGAAATAATGTACAAGATTTCGGGATGGACGACACGACCAAGAGTTGTGGGAAATGGCTACACACGAACGAGATGGAAAGACAACTAGAACAACGAATGCCATATAGGCATTTGAGAGAACTCAAAAACAAAAATAAAAAATACAATTTCGGCCAGACCGACATCCTTCGGCGCATATGTCGAGTGGAAACTGTTCCACCAAGGAAGCTTATAGCATCCTCCGTCGCGCGGAAACCTGTGCCCAACAAAGGCACATCTAGAAAAATATGTATGGACGGCTAATCTCTACCCCAAAGTAGGCACGCATTACTGTGGTTTCCGCAAATGACCCATCCTCACATGGGCGACCTTTGTCGAGGGGTTTTGGGACCCTACGCGGCATCCCCTATGTCGCGGGCACTTGGAAATCATCGATCACGCGATGGACCAATGTCCTACGGCTAGTCACTTGTGGGACATAAGTGCAGACTCTTTATGTCGGCATTTCAACCAAAGCGATGGGTAACATCATCAATACCATCAATAGCTCGATGGATAATCCTTACACCAACACTCTCTGAATAGGCTGCGGCGGAGATACTCTAGGTATCCTTATTTGGAATATATGGAAGGAGAATGGAGCGTGGTATCTTCAAAATAAAGGATCCGCATCGAAAAGAAGCTCTATGCACTAGATTCATGGCTTGACTCTCTCTCAGAAAGGCCGGGCCTTAAATGCATGGAGTCGTGGAGGATCTTCCCACCTCTCACTTCAGAGCATGCCGATATGGAATAATTGCACACGCTATAAAAACCACGGATATCAATCCCTGAGAAGTGCAGCAAAACCGTTGTCCCGAAATAATAGAACAAAATGGCTTCTTCAAATGAAAAGAGATTGATGGTGCATCCATCCCGTAAAATGCGAGATTTGGAGGAGTGTGGAATTCTCCAACGCGAGCCTCCCGCGTTACCCACGGTAATATGATGGGACAACAATAATTCTACAAAGGCCGGAGGGGCTTATGCACAGGGAATCTAGGTACTGTACTGAGTTTCATTTATCCTATAAACGGATGGAGACTCGCAAGTCAAAAATACGGAAACCACGAGAATCCTCCATGGAATGATGTGCTAAAGGTATCCACCAGTCGGAGGCTTCCCATAGGCTCAAATTTCGGAACAATTGTTACACTATCACGGAGCTGTCGCTACACTGGCTATGTGCGAAAGGAAAGAAAACTCGACCAGTAGATCTCGCGCTAACGAAGGCGAAGGCCACTGTGAGCTAGTATTCTGGTCCAACCTCACTCGGTGTTGAGGAGGAATCCTTAAGACATGAATGTCACACCGTCATTCCAGAGGATCTTACTCGCCCCTCAGATGTGGGTGACACGATTGGCACGAATGAGAATCATCTATCCCACACACGAGGACAAAGATCTTCTATGTAGTGCCTCACTTGTTACGGATCCTCAAACCATTAGCCATCCGCATGAGACCTAGTGGGAGAAGGCTTGATGATGGGGTGTTGTGCAAAGGTGTTACCCTCTCGGGTTGTCAAGAATCACCATTGCCGGTCAGCCTTATTGATTGGACTTTCTATCCAACCATCACCTCTTCCTTCAAGCCCGCTCGGGAGATTGGTTATGGTCTTGCCGGCTTCGGGCAAGGATCACTCATGGCCATCCCCTCACATGTGGACGAGGCCAATAAAGAGGATGAGCCCTCGGCCCCGAGAAACTCACTGTAATTTACGTCCGTCTTTCCTTTTGTTTCTCGCTTTTTCACTCCCTGGAAAGCTCCCATCTTGCGCCACGCAACCATTTACTCGGCGCTGTGATGTGTCGTCCCCTCTAGGTTGCTATCACTCGCGTTTGCGCATCTCTTCTCCGGCCCTTCCATTCCACCTATCTTCAACTTTATCGTTGTGCACCCTCATGAAGCCTTTCCCTTGCCTCATCATGCAATGGCTCCCAGTACTCGCTAGAGAGGCCATTCAAGGCTACCGAGAGAGCTCTCCTCGGACGTTATCACTGTATAGAGGACAATTTGTTTTGGAGTCTCGGTGAGAGGCTCCTCCTCCGGCAAATTTTGTGAGATAGAGACTTGATCCTAAGTAGGAGGAAGAATCACCGTGCAAGCCGGTGAAAAGGGGGTAGGCACAGCCGTGGAGGTCTACCATCATGCACCCGAGCACACACACCTTGCCTCATGAGACGCGATCGCTAGCTCGGAGGATGAAGACGATGATCTCAAACAGTGCAGGTTATGGAATTTGATGGAAATTGGACACGCGTCCATGACACCGAGGGATTCGCGTTCCCCATTCTCTCGCATATTTGTCCCCAAACCCGTGCATCCTATGGCAGACTCTCGAAGCGGTGCGTGTGCGCATGCTTGCCCACATAGAGGAGAAAGTCCCCGAGCAATGATGATAAAGTTTAGAGGCTCAGGGCAGCACCTTAGATAGGAAATCACACATGCAACATGTTACCTCGCAGTGCTCATGCGGCACTTTATTGACCTAACCGTCCTTTTCTCTCCCGTTAATTTCATTTCATCTCCACCCGTTTTCCATCGCGTTTTATCTCCAAATCCAAGTGAATGCTAAAAGTGCTCCAAAAATTATCTAAGTGCTCTGAGAGTGTAAGAGAGCGCAAAAAATAAACGAAAGAAAAGTTGTGAACTATTTATACTGATGTTTTTTTATCAATGATGTCTCAATTCTCTTCACTTGCCTACATTTTCCCTCTGTTTTCC
The DNA here is from genome assembly GCA_034641835.2 of Pinus albicaulis. NCBI lineage: Eukaryota > Viridiplantae > Streptophyta > Pinopsida > Pinales > Pinaceae > Pinus > Pinus albicaulis. Next base: position 1,114,676,647 of record CM076574.1, read on the forward strand.
ATTTGTTAGAACCCCGTAATTTACGCATCACTAGGTGACCGGTTATTCTCTCTTTGCAAAATTTTTCATACTTTACATGGGTGTAAACATTCAAAATCCTTTCCAAAGAAAGAATCAAAGAAAGCGGCAAAGGAGGAAAGGAGAAACATTAGAACATTAGGAAAACGACAAAGGTAGCAGAGAAGCCGGTTAAGAGCGAGGTAAAAATATCAAGGGGAGAGTCATGCACCCTAAGCGGGTCAAGTCGTGAATGTGGGCAAGTTATGAATGAGTCTCCTACATGTCATCGTCATCCACCTTTCTTCCACCTCCACTCACCCCACTCCTCGTCTCGATGGTCCTTGTTTCATTTCGCACTCCTCATTGACTTTTCGAACTTTAACCATTAGTCAAAGGTCCAAAGTGGTGGTATCCCTTACCACCATCACCACGCTATGTGTCATTGTTCCGACTCCACATCCCCTTCTCTATTGCAGCTTACCACCTTGGGAACCCTCCAGAAAACGAACCTTGGGTTTTAAGTTCATAATATAACCTTCCACATGCGATATGCGATGGAGTGGGACCCAACCACTTGCCACACTTCCTTTTTCACTTCATTTCCCTTGAAAGTTACCAAAACCTTACCTTTTCCGGCTTTCCGCTTCATTTCTCTATTATATCTTTTTCACCGCCATATCATTATTTTACCTTCCCCTTTCCTCTATCTCCCCAATTGCGATTTAGGTGGGCCAGGGCCTCTCATTAGGTCACCTTCTTTGCCATCCATCACATTTCATAAACATTGCAACTTATCATTTTAAGTGCTCATGTAAGGTATTTATTTTGAATTGCGATGTGGTCGGGCCCCACCATAGCAGCTCCAACCCCTACTCCACAACCATTTGAAATAAATTGAAATACATTGACATATCATATAAAACATCATAAACATACCTTACCATTGAAAAATTCGCTGCTTTATAACTTTTTCGATGCAGTGGGCCCCATCTTGCCACGTCATCATCCAGCCCAAGAGCTCTATCGATGTCTCTCGCATCCAGATTTAAGCTTTACCTTTATTTTTTAGTGTTAGAGAGTTGTGATCGCGGTTGTTACCAAGTCCCACCTTCCTCCATGTCGATCTTGCCCTCCCGCGCTCTCTCGCACTTCGCATACCTTATAGCCTGCAACGCTCTGCTACTGGGCTAAGACTTGCAATGCATGGGTGGTAGTCGAGCCCCACCCTCTCCTCCACATCACACCATTTCTACATGCACTTTTCACTTCGTGGGGATTTTGGTGTTTAGCTACACACGCCCACGCCCAAATTTAAAAAATATGGGATCTGCGGGCTATAGTCTAGTCCCTACTTTTCCCTCCACATCATCTCCCACTTTGCACGCGCCAATGCCAGTTACATTCTTCGAAAACTTAAATTGTAAAAATGCGGTCGCATATGCGAGCGACGGCGAGATCTACAATTTAAACATTTTCAGTGTCCGGGAAAAATGAGTTTTGCATTGTTTATTTGAAAAAGGGAGTTGAAACACGGGACAAGGTCAAGGAGCGCAACAAAAGGTGTTTTAACCAAACATTCTATGTTATGATGGCTTTAAAGGACTTATGTTGGAAATAAGCCAACAAGTCATTCTAGCATGGGAGGTCGATTCGGCAGACGGGAAGTTCATGCCGCAACTTTATGTGTGGAAGTGAAAAGGCAATAGAACACACCAACGTCGACACCCAATCTACTGAGAAGTGGCCAGCACTACACTGGATTAATTACAAAAACAATAGTTTTTTGCAAAAACGAGCCATACATTTGCACTCGCCCATTGCTGCCTCCTTCGAAACCATCACGACCACCTCCAAAGCTTTACCGTGCTTTGATCTTCCAAGGAGCCATTGAAGCGTTTGGATCTACGAATAGTTGCCCAAAACTAATTTCAAATTTGGTGTTATTGTCAAAGATCTCTAATCGAGGGCTCCTCAAGCATGGCTACACTTGTCCATTTTTCTATAAAAGTGTAATAAATGAAAGGTTGTCGAGTAAGACAGGGCAACCAACTTAATTTGTTAGTTTAATACTCCTTGAACTTATAGTTTGAAGGGTTGGAAAATTTGACCATGCTGATACTTGCATTGTAAGAACTATTGGAGCACTGTAACTATTTGAGGTGGGCATCAATAATAAGAGATCGTTCACATGATTCTTGAGCTATTTTAATGGTTATTTTTTTCCTCCGTGTTAATGTTATTTTCCTCTCTTTTCAAGTTGTGCATCAATTTATCTGATTTCAAAACATAAAATTTAGACTAATATTTGGTAAGGGCTCACCTTAATTCCGTATGTGTGTGTGTGTTTGCTATATTAATGTTTTCCTGCGGAACTCCGAATGCGGAAATTCGCGAGACGGTTTGCTCTCCGCATTTAAGTTGAACCTTAATCTCCTCCTCCTTTTCCCATTTCACACTACTAGTAAGATCCAGATCACATCACGTGAATTACCTCCAAAAAGTTAATGCACAATTTAGCCTTTTATGACTCCATAACCCGATGGATTAGTTTTCACAACTCACTGTCTATCCAACCACCCAATTCATCAAACAAATAACCCCCATCATTATAACTATCTTAATATCGGCACTTATAATCATCAAGTTAAATACATAAAAGAGAGAGAGCCCTCTGCGAGTTTGAGTAGGCTAGGTCTTGGACTCCAAAGTGGTTTGATGTTGTGCTTTATGGTTTAGTCTTTGCCGATATCCTAAAATATGACAGTGCTAACATAATGGCGACCATGCGGGGAGAGCTGTTGAAAAGCTTATCATTTCATAAAGAACTCAAAAATCTCAGTACAAAAATTGTATGATTCAAGTATGTTCCAAGATTGTGTATCTGAGATGCTGATGGTGGACAAACAACTAGTCAAAAAAGAAGAGTTTGAAATCATGCACTGGAGACTCCACCAGGTTTTAGTCGACCTAAAGGCTCCTCGGTAGAATAATCCAGATTGGATGGTGAATATATCAGTGCTGACTCCATTCTACTCGATTGATCGACAAGATGAATCAGATAATACAACAGCGGTATGCTCACATTGAACGGAGAGATCACATTCCTGGAATTCCCACACAAAAAATTCCTCGGAGCAAATTGGCGAAAGAAATCTTCCTATTTTTCAAGATGAGAATGTTGATGATGCTTCGTTACATCTCATTAAATTTCATATACACTCATGGAATTTGAAGGTCAAATGACTTGTTAGGATTTCCTCATGAAGATGTTCGTGGCACAGCTAGAAGGGAAATCGAGGGAATGGTATGAAGTTTTGAACCTTGCTAGGTCCCTCTTTAAAAGATTTCCACAAGGTGTTTTATGAGCATTATCAAGAATATTCTCCATCTTTATCATTGGCTGAAAATTGTTGTGATAAATTTGAGGGTTTCACACAACACCTTGTAAATATTGATGAAGATTTACGAGAATTAGCATCTTGAGGATGTCTTAGGAATAAATTCCATGAATTTCGTTCTCGGGTTAACTATCATGATAACCAAGAGAAGTTAGTTGAGAAAATGAAAGAAATCGGGGAAAATGAAAGAAGATCCGCACAACATCTCTCTCGCGCGAAACAAAATGATAATTCATGTGCTCTATTGTTTGAGGCTAAAGAAGACATCCGACCTCAAGGACTGGCCGTCATGCGCAAAGAAAAGAATTGTTGTTTCAATCCAAAGAGACTCCCCTCATCCTTTAGCGAAGAAGAAATCAATCAAATTCTAAGCTTGTGCGACCGTACCTCTAAATTTTTGTTTAATAAAGAGATTATTTCTATTTGTTCTATTGCTGATTTATGCACTGAAGTATTTCCTCATGAAGAAACAAAATAATTGATCAATATTGATGTTTTTCTACCTTCTTAATAAGGCCTATTGCCAGAAAGTGCTCCTATTCATCAAAATGATGGCCTTCCACAGAATTGACCTAACCTCGCCGAGACATATCGAGGTTTTGCTTGAGTACAGCATATTAGTAGTACAAAGTGATGATTCCATATTATATGATCATGAAGAATGTGAAGATATTCTCTTTCGGAAAAGATCGTGGAGCGATGACAAAGTGAAACAAATATCGGTCCCAGATGTGGCTTGTTATTTAAATCCTCAAGGCGAGGTATTGTTCCGGGATCCTTTTTGTTGATTTCTTAGAATCATCGAAATAAGGGAGTATGTTATTCCATGAATGGTTTGTTGCGGAGTTTAAGGAACATTTGGGCACACGTTGTTTCAAAAGGCAAGTATGTTGGGACGCGGCCCTTTTGTCCTTTCATCCTACTCAAAGAAGTGAAAGAACAAAAATTGATCATGTAGTCATTTAGTCGATTGGTTACATTGGAGAAAAGGAGTCGTCACTTAGTGTATATCATCTCCAAAGATTGGGTTAGGGTAGGAAGGTGTGCAACTAAGATCAAAACTTCCGAGAATCCTTCAAAGTATTAGGCATATTTTTGATTTTTGATTTTTCATGTCGCATGGGTTTGCGTGCTCTAGTTTAAGAAAAGTGCTGGGTCTCGCTCATTCAAGTTTTCAAGGTGCGATAGTGTGTTTCAGCTTCATGGATTGTAGTGGATAAGTGCAGCGTGGTTTTTAGTTCAGTATCTCGCATGATAATAATCTAGTTGCCACGAGCATCTGGTCTGTTTCTGTCGATCAGAGTTGGGAGGAACAATCATTTAGTCTCCGGTCACAAAGTGCAGTCCGACGGACCAAGATACGTGAGATCAACTCAATGGATGCCACTGGTATGTGGTGTTCTTCGACACCTCCGGAAGGAGCTGCCATCCCTAGCTGGAGCCATTGTTAGAACTCCTATAATTTATAGTAGCACGAGAGTAGTCGGTATTTACTTCTTTGAAAAGAATTTTCTTAACTCTACATGGGTGTCAATATTCAAAATCCTTTCCAAAGAGAGAATCAAAGAAAGCGACGAGAGAGGAAAGGAGCAAACATTAGACCATTGGCAAAGAAAAAGGCATCAAAGAAGTAGTTAAGGTGGAAAAAATAGCAAGGGGAGAATCGTGCATGTTTGGTTTGCAGGTACGTGCACCCTAAAGCAAAGTTAAAGTCGTGAAAGCGGGCAATTCATGAATGAGTCTCCTATGAACGATAAAGAAATGTGTCATCGCCCTCCCACCTTTCTTCCACCTCCACTCACCCCCTCCTCATCCGAGGGATCCTTGTTTTCATTTCGCACCCACAATAAAGCTTTTCAAAGCTTTTAACCATGGGGGTGTCCTGGGGTGAGTGGTATCCCTTGCCACGCAGTCCCCACTACGTGTCGCCCTTACGCAATTTCACATCGCTTCTCTATTGTCACTTATCACCTTAGGACCCCTACGCAAAACCAACCTTGGGTTTTAAGTTCATAATATAACCTTCTGCTGTGTGATATTCGATGGAGTGGGACATAACCACCCACCACGCTTCCTTTTTCACTTCATTTCCCCTGAAAAGTCACGAAAACGCTTACCTCTTTCCACCTTTCCACTTCATTTCTCTACTTAATGTGCTCACCGCCATGTCATTGTTTGCTTCCACTTTCCCATCTCAAATTTGGGACTAAGGTGGAGCCCACTCCGACATGTCACCCCTTCTCCCTGCAATACATCACATTTGGAAAACATTACAACTTACGGTTTGAGCGCTCGCAAGGTATTTCTTTAAACCTACGATGCAGTCGGGCCCCACCACAGCAACTCCACCCACCCCACTTTGAAACCATTTGCAATACATTGAAATACATGGAAATATCATATAAAACATCATAAATGTAGCTTACCGCTGAAACATTCACCGCTTTATAACTTCATCAACACAATGGACCCCATGTTGCCACATCATCGTCCAATCAATGCACATCACACTTTGCATAGGTTAAAGTTTACCTTCTATTTTTAGTGTTAAGAGTTGCGATCTATAGGCTGTTGTCAGGTCCCACCTTCCTCCATGTCACTGCACCCTCCCTGCACTTCACACTTCGCATCCCTTATAGTTTACCTTCACTGCTAAAAGTTAAAACTTGTGATTTGCGGGCGGCGCGAGCGGAACCTCACTCTCTCCTCCATGTCGCCCGCTCCTTTCTCCCCGTGCTTCACACTTCATATGAATTAGTTTTTACCTACACCCCTTATGGATAAACTTTTAAAATATGTGATTCTTGGGTCATGTCCGGGTGCAGCTCCTCACTTTTCCCTCCATGTCACCTCCCCACTCCGACATCACAATACTGATTACATTCTTCACAAATTAAAGTTGTAAATATTACGAAGTGCCCAGGATGCGATGTGGCTTTTTAGATCTACAATTTTAAACATTTCCAGTTTGAGCAGTCGGAATTTTGTGTTTATTTGAAAGAGGGTTGAAAAAGTCGCAAGGTCGAGGTGGACGAAAGAAATGATCGTTTTAACCAAACTCGCTATGTTATGACGACATAAAAAGGACTTGTGTTGGAAATAAGCCCCGACAAGGCGGCGACGATGGGAGTCGAGTACGAGAAAAGGAATTTCGGGTAAAACTATCGTAGGAAGCCAAAAATACGCATGAAACGCACCGGCAGATCGAAGCACCAATCAATGAGAAGTGGCTAACACTACAACACATTAATTACTAAATGCTAGTTTTTTTGCAAAACAGAGCCAGATGTAAGGTCCTCCATTGGTTTCCTCTTCGAAACCATCACAACCACGTCTAAAGCTTACTGTTTGATCTTCTGAGGAGCCATTGAAGCAATTGTATTTCGATGAAAGTAGTTTCCCAAAATTAATTCGAGAGGTAGTCTTTCGCCAGTGATGAGATGTCCGATCGTGCCTCGCATCATCACACTTGTCCATTTTTCTATTAAACGCGCAATACGATGAAATTTTTCCGAGTAAGACAAGACAACCGAAACTTAATTTGTTAGTTAAATACTCGCTGAGAACTTCCAAATGAGCTTTGAATGTTTGGAAAATTGGACCCCGCCGAAAACTTGCATTATGCCAAGAACTGTTGGAGCACTATAATTGTTTGATTTGGGCATCAATAACAAGAGACCTTTCACGAGGATTCTTGAGCTATGTTAATGGTGATTTTTTTCCTCTGTGTTAATGTTGTTTCCTTTGCTCTTTTCTATGCTGTGCATCAATTTATCTAATTTCATGAGACAGAAAATCTAGATTAATATTTGCTAAGAGATACTGTAGTGCTGCATGTGTTTTTTATCTTAATTTTTTTCCTCTCACACCTCGAGATGCAAGGTCGGAGAAATTGTGCTCCTCTGCATTTAAGCTGAACCTTAGTCTCCTCCTCCTTTCCCATTTCACAGTTGCTAGTAAGATCCGATGCTCGCATGGTTAGCTTACCCTGTGAATACCCTCAAAACTTTGATGTGAAATTCAACCTTTGATGACTCCATAGCCCAATGGATTAGTTTTCCTGCTTCTATCTATCCAACCACCCAATCAATCAAAAAAACAACCCCCATCATACAAATAGAGAGATCCCTCTCTGAGTCTAGTAAGGCTAGGTCCTGGACTCCAAAGTGGTTTGATGTTGTGTTTTATATTTTAGTCTTGCCAATCTCCTAAATTATAGAGTGCTAACACCCTTGCATACACATTTGTGTCTCTTCATCTCCCTTTTATCCTATTTTCCTTTATTTCTCATAATTAAATGTCAATTATTACCTCTTTATGTTTTCCAAGTCCCTTAGCCATAATAAAACCATAAGTGATGCCCACTATGGCATGTTCCCAACATTCAACTTGGAATATGTGTCCCATGACCTTGGGCTTATTATTTTTTCCTTTAATATCATTTATTACGTGAAAATTTAACCCAAGGCTATTACAAACTCTTCCTTGGGGAACACCATCCTCGGTGTTCTATGACACACCTATGATAGCATTAAGCAGCCGAAAACAAAACATACTTCCTATGGAGATTTATAACATAACTCGATGTAGTACTTACAATGATATCCTACTAAAAATAAATAAACATACCGCTTATTGGAGATTTATACCACAACTCATTGTAGTATTTAAAATGACAACCATATACATAGATATACCAAAAACTCATTTTCCTCAACCCAAAAATAATGAAGGATGCAAAGCCCGCATTTTATCAACCATTTCTCATGTAGCTTAATAGGGCTGAAAGTGATTCCACTGCACTTTAACTTCCTCTATTACTTGTTTCTAGAGCATGAGTTTTTTTTGATGCAGAATGCACTATGGCTTTGGTTGGAACCCTCCCTGAGTTCCACCCACAACATAGGAGCATTCCACCTACAACACAGGCCAATCAATCACAGGATCAACATCCTCAACATATCTCTTAATCAATTAAACATGGAAAACATCATGGAATTTTATTTTTTACGGTACTGTAAGTATGTATGTCATGGAATTCGTGTTTGATCTATTTTCTCCTTTTGTACAACATTTCTAATCCTCCTCATTAATGCTAACATAATTTTCATATTTATATTCCACATATTCAAAAGCAACATGTTTAGGTTTACTAAATTCACCCACCTTAGTGAGTCTTTGTTGATCCCCTCTTTTTACTATTGTAGTGTCATGAGCTATTGGTATTTTCCTCATTCTCATTTCTTCTTATGTTTCTGTGTGGAAATTATTTATCACAGTCATTACATTTGGCTCCATTTAATAAATACCCTCAATCATGTTTGAAATAGGCTCAACAAAATCCTGTGAAACAAAATAAAATATGTCAATAATCAATAATTTATACAAAATTTAATGATCCTTATCATAATGCATAAAAAAAATATAAATAAGAATACCTACAATGTTATTAGCAATGTTGCTTTCGGTTTCTGCACACAACTTTGTAGATGTTTCCTTTGTGTCATATTTTACCTTTGATAGACAATATCTAACCTTTTCACGTTTATCAATAACATTACACAATTGGCCAACTTCACGTTTTATCCAATTGAATTAGATAATTGTGTAATGTTATTGAATTTTATATCCCGTCACATTACACAATTGAATTTTATTAGCAATGTTCTTCTCTAATCGAACTCTAAACAACAACTTATTCTCTTGGAGCACTTCAATTCAGTGCACAGATGTGGCATAGCAGCTTACAGAAGGAATTACGCTATTCCTAAGGGTTTACTGGAGCTAATGCATGGAGGACTCAGTTAGAACTCAAGTGGAAGAGTTATGACACAGTTGGAAGAAGTGGTTATGGAGTTGTATTTAGTTTAACTTAGTTAGACTCAGTTGAGCTAGTTGTATCTAGTCTAACTGATTTATATACTAGTGAGAGTGGAGTGAATTAATTAGCTAATTAATTCACAAATAACAACTCATTAATCAACTGAACAATACATCAGTTAACTATAGTGCATGACAGTTTCAGTGGAGACTAGTGGAGAGATAGGTGAAAGGGCAAGATACACTATCAGATGTGACTATAGTGATGCATTGATTGCATCACACACTCAGTGGAGATGCCAATGAGGATTGCACATTCAAGGATGGAGTAATTTGAATTCATTCAGAGCTATTCTTCAGCAGAGATTGTGCAGTGGAGGCAGGCTAGCAGGTGGCAAATATCGGTGCATGGATTTGCAATATTAGGCCTAATTAGTGTATGAAGATTGTACTGTACTGAGGGCTTGTGATAAGCTTTGTATGTTTGTATGAGATTGTCATATGATCTCCATGTTACATAACATATAGTTGGGGTTTTCAGCTTCAGGCTTTCCCAGTTAAAAACTGTGTTATGTGCGACTAAATATTTTTGTTTATGCTTCACATGTGTGTGCAATTAATTTTTCCACAAAATATTAACAAGATTAACATGTATCTTGCATAAAGTTAAATAGTGTGAGATCAGGTGGATCTTGGACATATGCATGCTTAGTGCATATAATTTCTACAAGTTTCTGGTCTAGCAGGACAACTTCATGATCTTTCTTCACTCCACTTTTTTATCCATGGGTCTCGTCCCCCGTGTTGAATTAATTGGTCTCTTATTTTCATGGCATGATTACAAATATTGTTCCAAATAAAATGGAAACCATAATATATAGAATTATAATATATAAGATTTAAAAATCATCAAACTATTAACGTTTTTCTGCACTATGATATATTATCTTTAATGGTATGGTTGAAAACAATTACAATTTCAGGGTTTTTAGAGTCAAGGTATTTTATCTTAACAAGATATAAGGCCTTCAGATATCAAGTGTCAAAATTGTTGGCAATTATAAGGCTTTTAGACATGATATTTTTATCTTTAACATCATGTATCAAATTTTTTAGAATTTTATAATTTTTCAATGTCCTAAAATTTTATCTTTAATTTCATTATTAAATAGTATCAAAATTGTGACACCATTTTTTTTTTTGTTATTGCACCACCAACACTTTCTATTTCAAGGGTGTTTTTTCAATCCTTTTTTCAAGAAAAAAAATAGTTTTCAACATAATTTTAAAAAAATGGTTGAATTTTGACCTTAATAAAAAATAATGCATTCTCAAATACACACTTTTCGTTTTTGGGGTGTTTTGTCATGTTTTTTGAGATTTTCTAGGCTCGAGTTCTCATTTTGAGGTAACAATTCACATTTTATTGGTAACTGTGTTTTTTATCCAACTTAGGATGCACTCAAAGAGGAATAAGTTTTGATGTAGGTTGGCCTCCTATAAATTAGGAAGACCGATAAACAATCTGTACCGTATTTTTGAAACAAATAAGTCTCATGCAATAAAGGGGATTTCAAATTGGAGACAAGGCCCCTCAATGGAGGTGACAATAAGGAAAATGGATGGGCTTGCCGACAGTTCTCACAATCCTAAGGATATGTTAGCATTCGTTGACAATGGTGGCATGGTTTACCCCATGCATGCTTCTATCACACCCTAAATTTTCAAAGCATCATTGTGTCAACTCCACTTTTGGTCATGGTTTTTAGATAGTTGTGAAGTCATGTTAAGGGTTAACTGATAGGGTTAGAGTCTCATTTACATTCACAAAATAAAGTCTAGCAACCTTATTTCATACATTGACAGTCTTATACCATGTTTGGAAAGCCAAATTTTAAACCATTTTGAATTTTTTTTTATTAACCCATGAAACCAAGTTTTTGTAATGAAAACAGTGTAAAAAACCCATTTTTCACTACGAAAACACTTCTATTTTCGTAGCGCATTACGAAACCACTGAAGCAGCCCTTTTTTTTCATCAAAAACCCTATTTTTCTGCTTTTAGTAGTCTTTTTACAAAAGGGTTCCTGAGCAACTGAAAAAATAATTTTTGAAAACTGAAAGAGATATTTCCTCCTAACATACTGAACTACAAAAACCTCTTTCAGTTTCTTCAAATTCATTATGATGTGGGATAAATTGATGACTCAACTTGCGCTATGAAAACAACTGAAAGTCATTGAGGGAGAAACTCTCTTTTCTATTTTTAGTAGTCAACTTCATGATCAGTTTCTAGCCACAAAAAAAGGTAATTTGGAATTATGAAGGAGGTTTTTCTTCATGAAATATACATCTACAATAACCTATCTCACGTTTCTCAAAAGTGCTACCAGTTGGGAGATACAAGGCTTTCTTTGAAGCCATATGTTCAGAAATCAGGATTTTCCAGTTTTGCACAGGTTGTTCAAAGGCATTTTCCGGGCAGTAGGAGAAGTATTTAAAAAAAGAAAGATAGGTTTTTTTTCAAGACATCATGGTCTCCAAAAACCTCCTTCATTTTTGTAAAATACGTTTTGGATGAGGAGATAAAAGCTCTGTCTCAACACCTATTTTTCAGCTAATGAAACAGTGAAGTAAGTGATAATTTCTTAATGCAGTTTTGTTGTGGAGAAGGACTTCACTTTTTGAAAAAATTTCAAGGATGACATATGTTGATTATTAAAGCCTGTAGACATCATGGAAAAAGTTCAAGAAGTTTTAAGAACTAATATTTTTGAAAAAATCTGTGTAAAAAGACATGCACAACAGTTTCGTAGCGCGCTACGAAACTGCTGTAGGTGCAGTTTTGAGTCTATTATAAGGGTTTCAGGAGATAAAAACATCTATTTTTTTAGTTTTGATGCTACTAAATGATGGAAAGGGTTCACAAATGAAGATCCAGGTGTCAAATCAAAAGAAACAGGAGGTTTAAGAGATGTTTAAAAAGACATATATTCTGCGCTACGAAAATAGCTGATATTTTCGTAGCGCAGCCATATCAGCTCTCTTTATACTCCTTCAAGGGCTTAATTTTGCACAAGTCGAAGGGCATGGTTCTATGGAAGTGATAACACATGTCACTTGTCTAAAAAGGTCAAAATTTCCAGCAAAAGTGTTGGAATACAAGCATAGAGATAAGGGCTAAATTTCAACAAACTGTTTCCTGGTTTATAGGGTAGTTAGGTCATGGAACAGCAGGGTTCATAACAGAGCTGGAGGCATCACCAAATTCGACCTCATGAGGTTTTAGGTGGAAAAATAAGTGTTTAAGTCTTAGATAAGGTTGTTGAAACATGTTTTAAGAGTTTTAGTCCTACTTGAAATAGGACTCTTCAAAGACAGTGAAACTGTCATTTTGTAATTAATAAGCTTGTTTTATGGTTAGAATAGGTGTCAAGGATAGGAATTCGAATTCCTCTGATGGTGGATCATAGAATCCAAGGTTGTAATGCTATATATGAAGTAAGAGGTCGAATTAGCGAAGGGTTGGAGACTTTTTGGCCCAGCTGCTGCTTTATGTTATGGAAGATAACCAGTAATACAGAGAGGTTTTCCCGAACAGATCTGAGTTTAGATGAGGTTTAATGTTTTCTTGATTTATATGATACTTTAATTACTTGCAGTAGATCTTATTACTATTACTCAGAATTCACAATCATGTGCTCTGACTTCCTTTAGTAATGTAATTATTGTGTTTAGCAATAGATATTATTTACTATTACTCAGAATTCACAACCATGTGCTCTGACTTCCTTTAGTAATGAGATGACTTTGTTTTTCTGAATTTTGTGAGTAAATTACCTTTAAACCATTAGCAGTAGGTTCCATTTCTATTACTCAGAATTCATAAACCTATGCTCTGACTTCCTTTAGTAATGGAATTACTGTGTTGACCTATATTTCTTGAGTGAATTATCTTTGTTTGAAAACCCCATTTGCCTCAGCTTCCATGTTTAGAAACCTTGCCACTGGATCTACTGACTTGTTAACTCCATAGCCTAATAGTAGCAAGCCTTCATCTTTCAACCTACAAACACACGAAACCAAGATAGAGTTAGCCATCTATATCATCATTAATAAATATCATAAACCCTTGAGAGAGCCCTCTCAGGTTGAGGATGCTAAGCCTCATCTAAAAGATTGGTTTGAAATAGTTACACTGAGGTAGTCTGATCAGCAGCCTATCAAGGTCCTATTTTGGTGATAACATTTTGGTGTGTCTGCCGGGAGTCTGAATATTATTCGTTACAATAATCAATAAGCTAAACTTCTGAAGGTAGCAGGAGCTCAGGAAGCTGTTTGAGGCTGCAAAACTACCTTGGCAACTCCACACATCAAATAATCAAATTGGAAGGTGACTCCACTACTAGAAGATCAGTAGCTTGATGAAGTTTCAATATGAGTTCCATTGCAAGAATGAATGCCGGGTATGCCCCTATGAATTTGTCTCATATCCTTGGTTTTTCAAATCCTATGCCAAAGGTTGAATGGTTAGATGATATTCCAATATTTAAAGATGAGAAAAAAGACAATGCTACTCTTCATTTGGTTAGGTTCCATATGCATGTACAAGGTCTTAAGGTTTAGTTCCTTGAAGATTGTCTCATGAAGATGTTTATGGCTAGTTTAGAATGAAAAACATGGTCTTGTTATGAAAGCTTGCCAAATGGTTCATTATATTCTCTTGCTGATTTCCATAATGTATTTTAGGAGATCTATAAAGTGTGTCATCCCTCTTTATTGATGGTCAAATACTACTATAAACGCTCTAAGAGTTTTATTGAATATTTGGAGAATTGTTATGAAGATGATGAGTTCATGGATGAGGAAATTTTAGAAGCCCTTCATGACAATACCTTTCATCAACAAGAAGAACACCAAGAAGAAAGGATAATATCTCCCTTAGATGAAAATGAAACCCAGCAAGAGTTTACTTATGAAAATCATGTCACATCCTCTGAGTTTGAGGAAAATTTGCAGCAGACTTTTCAATCATTTGATCATCAGGAGTATGAGAATCATTTCAAATAGCAAGAGGCAATATTGGAAAATGCTTGCTACAAACCTCAGGTACAGGAAAAATTTGATTTTTCATGTCATTTCTTGCATCAGCCTACATCAAATGATGATTACATTAATCAAGAAGTGGGTGAAAATTTCTCTTTATCCTTGTCCTCTAATTTGAAATCATTTGAGTGCAAGACAGAAGATAAGATTGAGTTTGTGGATGAAATTGTAGAGAACATTGAAAAGGAAATTCAAGTTTCAAAAGATAAAATTCAATCTCATAGAATTAATGATCAAGATCAGTCTTTTCAAATGATTTTAATGCCAAAACACAAAGAGGGCGTGTTGCTACCTTTCTTCTTAAAGATGGAGGAAGAATACACTGCTTTTGTAAATTAGTTTGAAAAGCAGTCTAAAAGCACACAACTGAAGTCTTATGTGGTTGATCAAAGTATGGGTGAGTTGTCCAAAGCTGCAGAATATCATGAGAAGCATCAAACTGACCATGTTTTCTTTGACCCTATAGCTGAATATATGGCAAAGCTTTGCACCCCAGTGTTTAATTTTCATTTGCATTATGAAGATCAAATACATTATAAGTTGTTTTGGTCATCTCAACATCATGTTCACTTTTGGTTCAAGCAAAGTCAAGAGATTCAAGTGTCAGATTAGATTTATGATTGGCTTCATTGAAAATTTCATATTGATTGAGCTAAAATGGAGTTTGTAGCTGCTAGGGTAGGTAGGAGTATGTCAATAAGCTCAAGGTTGACTGAGCATTTTAGTAGGTGCAGTTTGAGTCCTTCTTGCAGAAATAATTAAAGCTTGGGGAGCTGATTGGGCATAATTTCAGAGTTTTATTTTAAAGGAATGGATTGCAGCACTGGAGCTACCAGTTCTTAGTGTACCATAGGGGCACACTATCCCAAGTGGAGCCATTATTATCACACCCTAAATTTTCAAAGCATCATTGTGTCAACTCCACTTTTGGTCATGGTTTTTATATAGGTGTGAAGTCATGTTAAGGGTTAAGTGATAGGGTTAGAGTCTCATTTCCATTCACAAAATAAAGTCTCGGAACCTTATTTCATACATGGACAGTCTTATACCATGTTTGGAAAGTCAAATTTTAAACCATTTTGAATTTTTTTTTTATTAAGCCACGAAACCACGTTTTCATAGCACAGATAGTGTAAAAAACCTATTTTGTGCTACGAAAACACTTCTATTTTTTTTAGCGCGCTACGAAACCACTAAAGCAACCTTTTTTTTCATCAAAAACCCTGTTTTTCTGCTTTTAGTAGTATTTTTCCAGAAGGGTTCCTGAGCAACTAAAAACTCATTTTTGAAAAGAGAAAGAGATGTTTCTTCCTAACATACTGAACTAAAAAAACCTCTTTTATTTTCTTCAAATTCATTATGAGGTGGGAGTAATTGATGACTCAACTTGCGCTACGAAAATAGATGAAAGCCATTGAGAGAGAAACATTGTTTTTTGTTTTTAGTAGTCAACTTCATGATCATTTTCTAGCCACAAGAAAAGGTATTTTGGAATTTTGAAGGACGTTTTTCTTCAAAAAATCTCTCGCTACAATAACCTATCTTACATTTCTCAAAAGTGTTACCAGTTGAGAGATAGAAGGCTTTCTTTGAAGCCATATTTTCAGAAATCAGGATTTTCCAGTTTTATACAGGTTGTTCAAAGGCAGTTTCTGGGTAGTAGGAGAAGTATTTAAAAAAACCAAGATATATTTTTTTTCAAGACATCATGGTCTCCAAAAGACTCCTTTAGTTTTGCAAAATACGTTTTGGATGAGGAGATAAAAGATCTGTCTCAACACCTATTTTTCAGGTAATGAAACAGTGAAGTAAGTGATAATTTCTTAATGCAGTTTTGTTGTGGAGAAGGACTTCACTTTTTGAAGACATTTCAAGGATGACATATGTTGATTATTAAAGTCTGTAGACAGCATGGAAAAGGTGCAAGAAGTTTTAAAAACTAAGATTTTTGAAAATGTCTGTGTAAAAAGACATGCACAGTAGTTTTGTAATGCACTACGAAACTGCTGTAGGTGCAGTTTTGAGTCTATTATAAGGGTTTCAAGAGATAAAAAAATCTAGTTTTTGAGTGTTGATTATACTAAAGGATGGAAAGGGTTCACAAATGAAGATCTAGGTGTCAAATCAAAAGAAACTTGAGGTTTAAGAGATGTTTACAAAGACATATATCGTAGCACTTCCATATCAGCTCTCTTTATAATCCTTCAAGGGCTTAATTTTGCACATGTGGAAGGGCATGGTTCTATGGAAGTGATAACACATGTCACTTGTCTAAAAAGGTTGAAATTTCCAACAAAAGTGTTGGAAGACAAGCATAGAGATAAGCGCTAAATTTCAACACACTGTTTCCTGGTTTCTAGGGCAGTTAGGTCATGGAACAACAAGGTTCATAACAAAGCTGGAGGCATCATCAAATTCGACCTAATAAGGTTGCAGGTGGCAAAAGAAGTATTTAAGTCTTAGATAAGGTTGTTGAAACAAGTTTTAGGATTTTTATTCCTACTTGAATTAAGACTCTTCAAAGATAGTCAAACTGTCATTTTGTAATTAATAAGCCTGTTTTATGGTTAGAATAGGTGTCAAGGATAGGAATTTGAATTCCTCTAATGGTGGATCATAGAATCCAAGGTTGTAATGCTATATATGAAGCAAGAGGTCGAATTAGCAAAGGGTTGGAGACTTTTTGGCCCAGCTTCTGCTTTATGTTATGGAAAATAACCAGTAATACAGAGAGGTTTTGCCGAACAGATCTGAGTTTGGATGAGGTTTAATGTTTTCTTGATTTATATGATACTTTAATTACTTGCAGTAGATCTTATTACTATTACTGTAATATGTTTTCTTATTACTATTACTTGCAGTAGATCTTATTACTATTACTTGCAGTAGATCTTATTACTTTAATATGTTTTCTTATTACTAGGTCTTCTCATTTGTGGAACAATTTCGTAGGTGGATTGTTTTGGCCTCAACATGATGTCAAATTAGATGGTATTTTGTATTTATGTGCTTCGTTCAATCATGGAACTTCAAGTTCTTGGCCAACTTTATTGAAAACTCACGTAGACACCGTCAAGAAAACCTCATTTGGACATCATCATCAATCATCTTCTTCTATCTTCTTTTCTCAAAAAAAGTAGGACACACAATACAATGAAGATAACATGTAAAAAGAGTAATGATATTTCAATATTGCCCTTAATTTCATATTAAACTTTTTCATTTTGTATCACACTTTTTCATATAACATATATGAAAAAAGGAGAAAAAAAAGACATCAATTTAATTAAAATTGAAGAAAAAATATAACTAATTTTGAGATAAATACGTACAATCTATCTAATAATTATGGGAAATTAAATTCAAATTTTAGATCCTATTCCAAAAGAAGGTATTTTTTTTGTTAATCATAAAAAGGAAAACCAGTTATTTACACCTAATCTCTCTATGGTAAGAAGCAACTATTCGATCCCAAGCATCCCAACATTCCGGATCACGGGGAACAACAGAAATCTGTGACGAGATGATCTGCGGCGGCAGAGTGGACAACTATCGCGGGAAATCAGCCATCTGAAAATGCAAATCGTATGGAAGATGTGGCAGCAACGCATCTGCGACACATCCTCCTCTCCCAATTCAAAATCGATAATGCAAATTGAGCAACTTGAACTTATACTATTATTATCACGGATATGTTCCTCTGAAATGCTTATTCTACGCAACCCCATTACGCTCAACTGCTCCTCCGTTGGAGGCACCTCCGTTGGAGCTGTGTCGGGTAACTGCATTGGACTGTCCTGAAAAAAAAAAACCTCCGTTGGAGCTGTGTCGGGTAACTGCAACTCAGCTGGAAAGCGGCAAACTGGACAACAATCTTGGGTGAGCAGCCATCTGGAAATGCAAATGGTATGGAAGATGTGGCCGCAACGCATTTGAGACACATTCTCCTCTCCCAATTCAAAATAGATATGGCAAATTGAGCAACTTGAACTTATATGCTCCTCTGAAATGTTTATTCTACGCAAACCCATCACGCTCAACTGCTCCTCCGTTGGAGCTGTGTTTATCTGCAACTCAGCAACTCTGTCCTCCGTTGGAGCTGTGTTTGGTAACTGCAACTCAGCAACTATCTCTCTGGTTGTGTGTCGTAACTGCTCCACAATTACAGTTGTGTCTGGTAACTGCTCCCCAGCAGCTGTACCTGTGAGGAAGTCATTTGGCAACTGCTCGTCTGAAACTCTCTCTGTGTCTCTAGTTTGGACGAATTCAGGCCAAGTAGGCAGATCATGATTATTTGCATCTGTGAACTCATGATTGTGAGTGACAGTATTATGATCAGCGCGAAGACGAATGGCAGGTGTTGTCGATCTTGATCGGCTCCCATTATTTCTGCGATCTTGTGGTGATGTTGATCTGCTCCTGTTCGTGCTGCGCCCTTCTCCTGATCTTCCTGTTTCGTTTTCCATTTTGGAGATAAAATGAAATGAACGGAGAGTTGTTTGTTACCTGATGAGATGAGCGATGAGTTGTTTGTTATGCATTTTGGAAATGAAAAAGTTGTTTATTTATAGCGTCATAATTATGAGGCTAGCTAGCCCCACCTGGCCGACGCGTACTCCATTACATTGATACTCGCAGTGGAAAGCTTTTCACGTATTTGAAAAGTCATAATCTATCTTTTTTTATGTTTTTTTTTAAGGATTTTTAAACATACTTGGGACTTAATGTTTTTTTTATGGTGTTGAATCCATATATTTAATAAAAAATTGATTTTAAACAACAAAAAATAAGAATTGGCCATCTTTTTTAGCCATAAACTCCAAAACATAATATACTTAAAGAAGTCATATAAAAAAAAACTAATTTAATTTAATAATAATAATATATTATTATTATTATTATTAAGTATATATTTTTATCGAGTAGTCTATAGTGTGACTTTTTGAAGGCCTTTAAGGTATTTTTTTCCAATCTAATTTCTCTAAATTTCGGCAAGAATTTATTGAAAATAGAAGTTTGATGGGTAACCTTGCACAATCGAAATCAAGATTTGACCTCAATTTTTTTCACCGGATTCAGGCACCTGAAACTCCAAAAAGTCGCACTAAAGACAACTCCTATTTTTATTATATATGATTTTAATTTTTTTTAATTTATTGAATTATTTTTTTTAATTAAATATTTCTATGATAAAATACTAGGAGGAATGTTATAACTTCAACTAATAAAAATTTATGACAATGTCAGTCTAGGTTTCATGCATGAGGATTTATGTCTACATGAATATAACACAACATTTACTTGAGAATATAGAGCTTGAACCATGATGAGATATGGCAACAACCACTAGATTATGAGCACGTACTATTCCATTGTAGGAGATGCCACGAATATGGACATATGTTTCGAGATTGTCTAGTGAATAAAGTTGAAACATCAAAGAAAGCAACAAAGGATGATGTGGAGGGTTTTCAGAAAGTTAATAGCAAATGAAAACCTCATAAAGTTCAACCTGCTCTAGCAGCAACAACAAAAAAATCCAAGAAGAAATCGATATGCAACGCTTTCTATAGAGGAGGAGGAGTTGAAACTCCCAAAAGTTGTGATGAATCTAGATCTAAGAACTAAAAAACCTCAAGCAAAAGTTATACCCACGAGAAAGGCCAAGGAGGACTTGTTAGAGAACACAGATCAAGAGGAAAGCTTGAGGGGAGAGTGGGAAAGAATGGACATGAAGGAAATAAAGGAAAGTCTTAGTAATGAGGAACAAAAATTAACCAAAATGTTGAAGGAATGGTAATATCTTGAGTCTAGACTCATCCCAAATAAACAAAAGAATCAATTTCAAGATTTCTTCCAAAAATTGTAGAGCCAAGACCATTTAGGGCATAGAGACTAGGGGAGACTCAGATTGAATTAGGTATGTAACCCCAACTAGAGCCTGAAAAAATTCAGGTAACAAAAAGAAACAAGAAATGTGGTTATAATACTATTCAGGAATCAATCCAAATAGTCGATAAACATCTCATATATATGGGACATGTGATTGTGCTCTCGAAGGTTTTTCCCTCCTTAAGGTACTTTCTTAAATGAAGATCATTAAATTGAATATAAGAGACCTCAACAACAAAGGAGAGAGTTAGAGATATTGTAGGACATTGTGGAAACAGATATTAGACTATGGCCCTAGATATGAGAGTGCTAGTAGCATAGCTATCCTATGGAACCCCTTAGAAATTTCCTTCATGGATTGGATTTCCCATCCAAGGATTCTCTTTGTTAGATTATGATACATTGGAACCAAGAAGGTGGTGGTATTTATGGTAGTGTACGAGCCCCATACACAAGCAGAGAAGGTAACTTTCTTATCAAAACTTTGAGATATACAACAACTACGTACTAATGATCTATGGATTATAGGGGGCGACTTCAACCTAATCAAATCACTAGAAGAAAGGAAGACCAGATTCAAAGGTTCATCAGTTCGATGAATTTATTGTTGATCTAAGGTTGGTTAATCTAGATACAATCAACGAGATGTTCACATGGAACAACTAGAAAGGAAACATACACCAAATAGCGATTTTCCTTGATTATTTCTTGGCTTTAGAACCTCTAATATGAAGAGAAATTTTTGTGGAACTTGTGATCTTACCCTATTTAGGTTTTCATGGTTAGCCCATCAGGTTAGAGGTGGATTTAAAAAACAACCCTAATGTCCACCCATTTTTTTTTGAGAGCTTTTACTTGAATTATCTAGAATTTGTAAACAAAGGTCAAAACTGGTGGGAGGAGATCGATGCACAAGGAAGAAATCTTATGCATACCTTCCAGCTCATGTTGAAAGAGTACAATATCAAGAAAACCAAAGATTGGAACAATATAGACTTCAGGAATATACTATTAGAAAAACCAAAACTAGAATATTTGATGCAACAAGTTCAACAATAACTCATCACACAAGGGAGAACAGAGGCACTAATCCTAGAAGAGGGGAAATTAATAAATAAAACAGAATAGAGAAAAAATCATGAGGAGACTCTATGTAGAAACAAATCTAGGGTGAAATGACCATGGGAGGGGTAATGCAGATCCAAATTCTTCCATGGGACTATGATCAAGCATCATTATCATAATAGGATCTTCCTTTTAAAATAGAAAGAGGTACATCTTTTGCTAAAACATGAGGAAATTGAAGATGAATTAGTCTGATATTTTCATGATATGTTTACAAATCTTGTTCCAAATAGAAGGGAAGCCATTTAGAGAACAACAACTTGCATTCCACATCTAATAAATTAATATTAGAATGAGATAAATAAATTACTTGGAATTGGAAGAGATAGTCATGGATATGCCACCTAATAAATCCACTAGTTCGAGCATATTTACAACAAATTTCTATCAAGCATGATGGAAATTTATTGGTCTATAATTCCATGTTTTGGTTGAAGAATCTTCTCAAACTCATAAGCTATGTTTGAGTCTCAATGCTACTTTCATCACTTTAATCCATAAATCTAGCAAATTGGCGGACCTTAGTCACTTCTGCTCTGTTTCTCTATGTAATTTTATTTATAAAATTATATTTTTTGTGATAGTCAATCATCTTAACCCTTGTTAAATAAAATAATCTCCCTAGAATAGATATGGTCCATTGAGGGTCGTTAGATTCTTTTTGGAATTGTGACAACTCATGAAGTTAGTCACTCTTTGAAGAAGTTTATAAACCCTAGGATGCTTATTAAACTTGACCTATATAATGTTGGTTATAGAATTATATGGGATTATCTCCTGAGTGTGCTTGAAGCTTTTGGGTGCTCTTTTTCATGGATCTCGTGGATTAATTCTATGGTTTCTTCCCATTTCTACTCCATTATTTTGAATGGGCTTCCCACTAAGACTTTTAACTCCTCCCAGGGTTTGCGTCAAGGTGATCCTATCTCTACTTTCCTTTTCATTCTAGCTGCTGAAGGTGTGGGGAGATAGGTCAAGGAAATTCTCCATTAAGGTTTAGTTAAAGGGATACAACCTTAAGGGTAGCAACTTCCTATTACCAACCAATTTTTTTTTTATGACATATTACTTTTCTTTCAAGCTTCTTTGTTGGAAGCTATAGGTTTAAAATCCATCCTTTCTATTTTCATGAAAGCCACATGTACTTTGATAAATGGTGAAAAATCCAATTTTTTTCTTTTTTCAACACAAATCATGTGGTTCAAGGTAATCTAACTTACATCTCGGCATTACCAATCAAAATAAGCTCGATGAAATACTTAGGAGTCCCAATAGTCTTTAAATCCTTGAGAATGGCTTGTTGGAAAAATGTGTTACAAAATATTTACAACAAACTCGAAAGTTGGGATTTTAGATCCCTTAATATGGTTGGTCATTTTTTATTGCTTAAATATGAGCTCCAAGGTATCCCAGTTTGTCATATTTATGTGTTGGGAGCTTCTAAAGCTAAACATAACTCCATTATTACCTCCTTCCACTTATTTATTTATTTATTTATTTTTTATTTTTTATTTTTTTTATGGAGAGGAGTAGAAATTATCAAGAAATGGGCACTACTTTCCTAGTAGCACCTTTGACTTCCTAAGCTGGTGGGGGGTCTTGGTCTTCATGACCTAGAGATGTTGAAAAAAGACCTTGGAGAAAAGATATTGTGGAAATGCCTCCAAGGGGGAGCATATATTTGGAAACAAATATGGAATAGAAAATATGGACACCTTCATTCTCAGTGTTGAAAATGGCAGCAAAAAATGGATTCTAATTTAATTTTCCCTTAATCACATTAGAAGGAAATTGTAATTCCACATCTTATGACACCTTTGTACGAGTTAAGTGAGTTGGGAATACTTAGTTAACTTAATCAATTCGAGTTGGGGGTCTAACTAGAGACATGTAGATCTCACTCTATACTTTTAGGGGGTCAAGTTAAAGTTTATTTTGAGTTGTAATAATTAACTTAATTCATTTTGAGTTAAATCATTTTAACTCATTCCTAGCTAATGGAAGGACTAGTGAGAGGTCAAGTGAACTTTATTTGATTTACTTCACAACATTGAGCAATCAGATAATTGATAATTCACTCATAAAAAATTGTTGCATGTCAGTTTTGAGAGAGACCCAGTTGAGATTGGAGTTTAAGGGAAGTGTACTATGAACTGTATAATCAGATTTTGTACAGATAGTGCATATAGTAAAAGATAGGCCCTATACATACTTGTTACATAGTAATTTTTCACTATGCTCACTTCGTGTTCCCGATTTGGAAGTTCCCTATGATGAATCATGTGTAGTATTTCCACCTAAAATAAATACATAAAGATATCCTCTAAAGAATCAAAGAAAGATGTCTTGAAAGATCATTGAAGAAACTTAGCTAAAATACTAAATTTCTGGGTCAGCACGCTTCTCTAGTTTCATTCCCATGCTGATGGAAGGTTGACAGTTCTATATTAGCACTGACAATGCTCTGTTTACTGAGAAAACCACGTTGAACCCTTTCTGGCAATGTTTCCTCAAATAGAGGAGAAGCTTCAACCTCTAGAATTTTCCAGGATGGTGAGCTTGATGTCATTCGGTGGAGATATGTTCGAGGTCTCTCATTTAGAGCATTTGATATTATCAATGGGGGATTATCCCTTGAAAACTTGACCTTCCTCCTTCTTTCATGGGCTCCTAAATCCCTCTCCCTTGCTATAAATTGATCCCCATCCTTCCACTACTGGCTGGTCATCTTTGGGTTGGTCTCATCATTCATTTTCCTTCCATCCATGTATTATGATAATTCCTAAGCTATCTGGGAGAAATATTTATTCAAGAGCTTCAGTGAAGGACTCAAACATTGCGAAAAGGAGGATTCCAACATCAAGGCCATGGCTGTGAGCTTTATCTTTCATATTTCTTAATAAAACATCTGTTGTTTTCTTTCTATATTTGTCTAATCATTTGTGCAAATAGTCTAATGTTACTTGATCTGTTATATAACCAATATTCAATGTATTTTTTGTATTGGATTACATTTTTTTTTTCTCTTGATCTCCTGCAGGTAATCATATGCTTTTAGTAGCAAGTAGTGAGCCTAAAGGACTATGGATTGAGGCCATTATCAAATGATTCAAGTGTAGCATCGGCAAGAGGTACGTTTATTCCCTTTCTCATCTTGTTTTGGATATTAGCTAAGAAATCTTGCATTATATATTCTCTTAAGTTGCTAGACCCACTCTAGGGCTAGAGAGATCACATTTATCTACAAAGGGGATTTATCTTCACAACAGAATTGTCGATTCAGCTGGGGAGCTTTAGCCTCCTTTCCTTCCATTTTCCCAGGTTGATTTATGATCAGTTTGATCGATCATCTAGATCTATGTCTGCTTGGGTCTACATTGGTGTGCATAGGATTTTATAGTTATTTCAGTATGTCATGTCTGGTTTTAGTTGATTTTTTTTTCCTTTTTTTAGCACGCAACACATATTCTGTCGTTAAAGTAACGCTGATAACATTGTTTTATACAAAGCAGTCCTGTTGATTTTCCATTCAACACTATTTTGTTCATCACAGATGCGTTGATCCCAATTCTAGGAAAAATTTAGGGTTTCCCCATATCCTCATAGTGTGTCTTGACCCCTGAGAAAATCTGTCGAGTCTGAATGACCTCTTGCCATTGCCTTTGGTTTGTTTATGTTGTTTAAATTCATGGTTTTGTCTCTTTGACTTGCTCGTGGTTAGAGTGAAGTTAAAGAATTCCCTAGGTTTTCTTGTCAATTTCTCTTTGTTTGTCACTTGTTTTTATCATTAGAGAGTTCACAGGCTCTGCTTTAGAGTTCTATTCCAGTCAGCTCGAACATTGTCACACACTACTTTTGCCTTGTTTTGAAGTTGTTTTCGTTTGCCCTAGTCATCACTGCACTTAGAGATCACCTTCAATTAAGTGTTAAACATAATATAATGATTGTTTGATTCACAAGTTTGGAAGGGTGTGTATTATCTAGTTCTTGAATTCAAAAGAGTAAATTGAAAATGATTTCATTTTGAAATTTGGATTTGGTTTATTTTTCATCGTTTTGAAAAAAGAGTGAAAGTAATTTTCATTCGTGCATTTTTTTAAATCGGTATTGTTTTCCATTCATTAGAAAGAAAAGTGAAGATGAGTCTTTTGCATTTCTTTGTTCGTTTGGTTGATTTTACTTTAGTTCACTAATTTCATTTGGATTTTTAGCTTTCAAAGTAAAATAAAAGCAAAAAATTGTTATGCATCTTAGTGAAAAGAGAAGAAATTTCATTTTTTAATAAGTTTTGATTTTGGGGATCATAAAGCTTGAATTCAATCCTTAAAAGTTGCATTTCAGTAATTTTGAACTAATTCAGAGGACATCATTGTTTGTTTCATTACTTACAATATTGTTTGCGCTTCTTCCCTCATTAGTTTAGAATTCATTGAAATTGAAAGAATCTCTTTTAGCATTTATAAGCTGCATTATAGGGTTTAGGTGACATCAACATTGATCCTTAAACTGAGACTTAACTGAAGATCAACTTTAAAATTTATCCAAATAACCTTAAGGAGAATTTGAAATTAACAAAAACATTTAGAGGTCTAGGCTAGAGACGTGTTCTGGGGTCATTAAATCTAGGAGTTGTCGCTAACATTATGTGTTATATTCCGGAGGTGAAAATTTGTCCCATGTATGGAAGTATCGAAGAGGCCGATGATCTGTATGAATCACTATTTCCTTGCCCATTAAGTAATGTTTCTGTTTCTTAAAAATTTCTACTAAATGCATATAATTCTTTATCATAAGTTGGTTAATTTGCAACAGCTTTAGAAAATGTTTACGAATGAAAACAAATAGGCTTTCCTTTCTGCCATAATACGATGACCATTTCACATCCACTAGAATCAGTTTCTATTTCAAAAGGTCGTTGAAGGTCTGGTAAAGCTAAGATTGGAGATGAAACAATTTTCTTCTTTAAAGTGTCAAATTCTTGTTGTTTTTTTCCTCCCCACTAGAAAGAAACTTTAGAACATTTTATGGGATGTAATGGTGATGCAATAAAAGAGAAAGGAGAAATGAATTTCCTCCAATAATTAACTGCACCCAAAAATATTCTAACTTCCGACATATTTTGTGGTCTTGGGCACTTCAAAATCACACCAATTTTAGCTGGACCTATTTTAAAATGAACACCTCCAACTATGTAACGAAGATAATCTAAGGAATTTTTTCCAAATTCACACTTAGAAAGTTTGAGATACAATTTATCCCTTTGCAACACATCAAAAACATGTCTCACATGCTTAACACGTTCTTCCAAACTTGAACTGAATATAAGAATATCATCCAGATAGACTATGACAAACTTATCAAGAAATGAAATACATAATTCATCACTCTCATAAACGTTGTTGGAGCATTGCACAAACCAAACAACATAACCAACCATTCATAAAGCCCCTATCTAGTATTCAATGCAGTTTTCCAAACATTATTCTTTGTAATACAAATATGATGATAACCACTTCCTAGATCCAGTTTTTTAAAGTAAAAAATATTCTTTAACTGATCAATAAAATCATCTATTCTTCGAAGAGGATACCACTTCTTTATGGTGATTTTATGTAAATCTCCAAAATCAGCACATATTCACCAAGTTTCATCTTTCTTATGTACTAAAATGATCGGTGATCGACATGGAGAAGAACTAGGTCGAATAAAGCCTTTATCAATCAATTCCTAAATATGTTTCTTGATTTCTTCATTTTCTATGACTGACATACGATACATGCCAATGTTCGGAAGAGGAGAATCAAATTGAAGTTGAATCTCATGTTGTATTTCTCATTTAGGACGTAACATTTTTTGTTATTTAAATAACTCCTTATAAGAATCAACTATTTCAACCAATTTTTCCTTAAACTGGGAATCACATCCTTTAAAAGAATCAATATTATCTTTAGGTTGTTCCTTAACAAACATGAAAACATATTTTTTCTTGAACTTATGAGTCTCTTCATCTGACTAACATTGATTAAATCCAAGCTTCCTTTAATCTGATGTGCCCTCACAACATATTCAATTCAATCCTCAAAAATATTATATTTATGCTCCTTGCTATAAAATGTGACATCTCGATCATAAATATAAGGACTACCTAACACAACTCCACATATATCCAAATGAATCAGTTCTAAATCAACCTCATCAACAAAAATAGTTATGATTGCAAACCTTAATTGACACTGTTTTTTGACATGCATCTAAGTGTTATCCTTTAACCATCCTAAAGGGTAAGGTTTTGGACGATTCTTAGTTTCCAATCCCAATTTCCTTACCAAATTATCAGATATTAAATTAACTTGTGATCCACTATCAAATAATGTGTCAATTTTAGTGTGCTTGGATATTATCCTGAGGTGAAACAATTCAATCATATTCTCACCTTCAACCACTTCTTTAGATTTAGAAGAATATGAAAAAAAAGTAGAACAAGAACTTGTCTCAGAAGGATTACCTATTAAAACCATAACAATTATCTTTTGTTCATCACTGGAGTTAGATCCCAAGTCTTGTTGGACTGCAACATTAGATTTCTGCTCGCCCTTCTTATTGAGGAACTTCTTTTGCTTAAGTTCCATATGGAGCTTCCAACATTTGGATTCATTGTGTCCAACCCTCTAACAATGAGTACACATAGGCCTTTCTCCTTCCTTCTTGAATATTGTTGCTTTCTTCCCCTTTGATTTTTTCTTTCCTTTTTTATCTTTGTTTTCTAATTTCTTGAATGGTTTCTTCGTAAACAGAAAAGTTCCGCCACCCAATTCAACATGAATGTCTTGGGTACACACTTAAACAAAGTCAATTGGATTAAACATAAGCAACGCATGTTGCAAATAAGAATACAAAATTCCAATATACTTTAATAAATATTCCCATGTGTTTAATGGAATGTCAAGTGCTAATGCCTTCTTTCCGAGTTCCTGCGTAAACTCTTACACATTGTGTCCTTTACCTTGCCTTAAACGCTACCAATCCATTATAGCATGTTGCATATATCCTAAATGATAGAATTGATTTATAATAAATTTAATAAACTTAGACCATGAGGAGACGGTTTTACCTTTATTCTTTAAATCTGATTGAGTTTTACTTTCACACCAAATTAAAGATGTTCCCCCCATCCTAAGTGTAGCTAACTAAATTCTTGAAGATTCATCATCAATATTCTATATTATACAATATACTTCAAGTTGTTTAATCCAATTATCTAACTTTTCAAGATTCATTTCACCATCGAATATGGGTAGTTCAAATTACATCTAGTTTCGGAAAAGGAGATTTCTTATGTTTCTTCATTGAGTTGGAATCTGAACTTGAATCATCAGAAGATGATGAAGAAGAAGATTAATATGGAGGAGAAGTAGGTTCATTACCATTATTTTTCTTCATGTACTTTTCCTCTGTCGCGCCGTTAGAAGATGAAGATGGAGAAGGTGGAGATTTGTCACCATCAATTTTCTCCTTGACCATTTTCTCCTTTTTTCTTTTTGAAGTCAATGTTGCATCTCTAGTATTCTTGTCTTCATAGAGTTTTTCAATCATGCTTTACATATTGAGGAAAATATTTTGAAATTGCTCATTAGTCTTGGGCTCGAGTGTTTCTTCTTTAGTTTCACCTGCTATCATTCAAGAAATTTTTGTAGAAATTCTCATAAAATTATGTATTTCCAGATTCTAATGATCTAAAAATTATATGCCACTATTAAATACATAATCCTTCAACTTAAATCTTTGCGGAAATTTAATTTCCAATTGCAAACACATGAAGAAAGGCCAATGACACATAACACAGATGTTTTTACTGAGAAATCATAAAGCTAAGAACCCCACTATCATATATTATGTATATATCATGGATCATGAAACAATCTCATACAAAACTCTAATCGAAGAGTTCTCAATACAATATACAATCGTCTCACACTGCCATACAAAAAATGGCATAAACATGCACCAATTTACTGCCTCCTGACAGCCTGCCTCCAATGCGCAATCCTTGTTGATCACAAT
Organism: Pinus albicaulis; assembly: GCA_034641835.2. Taxonomy (NCBI): domain Eukaryota; kingdom Viridiplantae; phylum Streptophyta; class Pinopsida; order Pinales; family Pinaceae; genus Pinus; species Pinus albicaulis. The sequence goes on from CM076574.1 coordinate 1,114,706,049, forward strand.
CCCTAAATGACTTTGATATTTCCTTTCCTTGACTATGCAATCCTCATTGGCATCTCCAATGTGTGTTTGGTTGCAAGTATGTACCCATTATAGTCACAACTGATAGTCAAACTATCCCTTTCACCTATCTCTCAACTGGGTCTCCACTGGATCTGACATGCATGTAGTTAACAGTAGTAAATATTCAATTTCATGTGAGATCACTCCATGTGAATTAATTTAATATTTAATTCATTGATCTCTCACTAGTGTATCTTTAGTTACAACTAGTTACAACTAGCACAATTGAGTTTAACTCACTTAATTGAGTTAAACTACTTTACAACTGACATAACGACACATCCAACTCTATAACAACTTTGTATCACTCAGTTTCAACTAATTCCACTTGCATGTCCCACCAACCAACCTTAGAACTTGAAATTCCTTTAGTTAACTGGTTTGCCACATCAGTTAACTAAAATCAAGTGCTTCAAGAGAATAGATTATTATTTATTATATCATTATTATTAAGAGATAAAAATAATCGACGTGCATTCTATTTTTAGACATGGGATCGACGAACCATATTCACACATGCATTCTAAAAATATACGCCCATCCATCCATATAATCTTCTCAACCATCTATAAATAGATTACTGCTAAAAATAGACTTTGGTCCAAATTCTAAAAATAGACATATCACCTAAAAATAGCCTGCTGGCCCCAACTAGTGTAGGTGCTTAAGTTTCACTAGGATCATCATCTTGTTGAATCTCAACACTCCCTCTAAAAAAGAAAGGCATTATCCTTCATCCCAATCCTGCCTCTATGTTATTTGAATTTTCTCCTAGTGAGCACCTTCATCAGAATATCTACATCCTGATCTTCCGTAGGAATGTACTGAAGCAACATGATCTTCCGCTACACACAATATGTGATTTGATGATACCAGATATCTATATGCTTAGGTATATCATGAAACACAAGATTAATTGAGAGTTTAATGCAACTCTGATTATCACAATGAATCACTGTAGGATCTAAATGAGAACCAAACAAACCATCCAGGATCTTCCTCATCCAGAAAGCCTCACATGCAGCTTGACTTGCTGCCATGTATTTCGCTTCCACTGAACTGAGTGCCATAGATATTTGTTTCCTGTTGTACCAGGAAACTGTTGTAGATCAAATAATGAAGACCCATCCTGATGTGCTCTTTATGTCTATTGGGTTTCCCGCCCAATCTACATCCGTGAAGCCATGAAACTTCACCTCATCTGTCTGTATGTACCATAACCCATACTCCGATATGCCCCTGAGATATCTCAGGAAATGCTTGTTCGCCTTCCAAAAGAGCTTGGTAGGATTAACCATCGCTTCACTAAGCTGGTTCACTGGATAGCATATGTTTGGTCTTGTATTAACTAACTACATGAGCGAACCCACCAACTGTCGATAGACAGTAGCATCCACTACCTCTCTCGATGTAGCATCCTCTTTCCTCTAGTTTCCTGGAAGAGGAGTATCCATGGATTTACAGCTCTCCATGTGAAACTTATCGAGTACCTCCCTTGCATACCTACCTTGAGACACAAAATGTTCACCATCTCGCTGCCATATTTACAATCCAAGGAAATAGTGAAGGAGGCCCATATCCTTCATCTCAAACTCCTTTACAATGTCCTCCTTGCATGAGTGTATCAACTGCTCATCAACAGTTAGTATTAAATCATCAACATAAAGAATAATGATTAAAAGCTTACCCTCCACCACAATCTGGTATAGGTTGGCATCTGCCTCACTCTTGGTGAAGCCAAGTCTAGTGAAATAGCTGTCGATCTGAGTGTACCAAGCATGGGGTGCTTGCTTCAACCAATACAATGCTCTTTTGAGTCCGCACACATGCGACTCGCTGCTAAATATATCAAATCCTTCAAGCTGCTCAATGTACACTTCTTCCTCAATTATCCCATTAAGGAACACAGTCTTCACATCCATATGATGAATTTACCAACCCATCTGCACTGAGAGAGAAAGGATGGTCCTTATGGAAGAATACTGTGCGAAAGGTGAAAATGTTTCTTCATAATCAATCCCCTCGATCTGTGAGAAGCCCCGAGCCACAGATCTAGCCTTGTATTTCTCAACGCTCCCATCAGCATCTTGCTTTAGCTTGTAGATCCATCTTGAAACTACCACTGATTTATCAACCGGAATTGGAACATTTTCCCAAGAACTATTTCTGAAAATGGAGTCATACTCCACCATTTCATCAACCCATGTGGGTTCTTGCACTGCTTCCTAAAAGGAAGATGTCTCTGTCACAATACATTTACTCATGACATCCATGTATCCAATGAAACGGTTACGAGACTGTCTCTGTCTGCGCTGTGAAGTAGGGACTCCTACATTCTGTGTCATATCAAGCTTCAACCTCTCAGCTTATGTGGTACGCCTTCTGCCTGTTCTAATGTTTGGCTCTGCGTGAGTGGACTCCTCCTGTGGTTGATCCACATCTAGAGACTCATTTTTGTGAACCAAAAGTTCCTCCTCTACATGCAAGTCTAGCTCCCTCTCAAGCAACAACTTCATGGCTTTCTCCTCATTGAATTTTATATCTCGTCGCACCACAGTCATTTGACTGTTTGGGAAATACACACGATACTTATGGGGTGTTTCTGTGTATCCTAAAAATATCCCAACTTCAGTAGTCGGCTCCGGTTTCTTCCTGGCGTTCTTGGTCACATGAAGATAAACATATGAGCCAAAAATCTTAAAGTGAGAAACATCTGGTTTCTTCCCATTAAAAGCTTCTTCAGGTGTACTCATGCCAAGTACTCTCGAGGACAACAATTTTACACATAAACCATAGTGTTGCATGCTTCCATCCAGAAGTGCATTGGTAGGCCTTGATCATGCAGCATAGCCCATGCAACACCCACAATCATTCTGCTCTTCCTCTCTTCAACCCCATTCTATTGTGGGTTATGAGGCACTATGAGTTCTCTTCAAATTCCTTCTTTTCTACATAAGTCTTTGAATTCATTCGAGATGAATTCACCACCATTATCACTCCGTAGAGCCTTCACTTGCTTCCCCGACTCTTTCTCCACCAATGCTTTAAACTCATAGAAATTTGAGAATGTTTGATCCTTCTTCTACATGAAGATGATCCAACATCTATGAGAATAGTCATCAGCAAAAATAACATAATACATGTGTTTTGTTTTTGAAGCAACTAAGAATGGTCCACACACGTCTATGTGAACTCTCCCCAGGATTACCGAAGCACGATTCTCCATTTCATGAAAGGTGGTATTCAAAAACTTACCCATATTACATCCCTTGCATTGATCTAACTTTTCAAGTGCACCCTTGGGAAGTCGAGTAGAAATCTGCTACAAAATCTTCAGGGCACCATGGTGAATATGGCCCAATCGCCTGTGCCATAATTCGCCGTCATCCTGACTCACCACTTTTTCTGCTTTGCCCACCATTGCGGCACAACCATATTCCTCCAGCTTGTAGAGATTCTTGACTCGAATCCCTATCCTCTTGGATTTACCAGTTGTTTTATGTCACAAGAAAGATTTTTCATCACTGAAAAACATCGTCATGACCTCTGTCCTCCAACATCGTGATTGAGACCAAGTTCTTCTTTAGACCTGGAACATGCATAACAACTTTTAACAAAAATGGTTTACCTGACTCCCTCTCAAAGGTAATGGTGCCAATTCTGGTCACATTGTATCGTCCATTGTCACCCATATCAATATGCATTTGGAGATCTTTCTCCTCCAAGTCACTGAAAATATCCTTATCTCCCGTCATGTGGAAGGATGCACTGCTATCAAGATACCACATCGATCCCATTGCGCTTGAAACCAAGCCTGCGATCAAAGAGAAATCAAGTTCAAATTTTGAGGCAAGGGCCTCACCAGCTGCAGCTCTAGCAACCTTCTTCTTCTTAATTTTCTATGGGCAGTTAGTGGCTAGATGCCTATGTTCGTGACAGTGAAAAAACTTCACCTAGGACAAATCCAACTTCTTGCCTTTAGACTCATATTTTGAGTGGAATTTATTCCCCTTCACTTTCCTTGCTTTGGTATCCAAAGCAAAATCCTCTTCATTATCATGCTTTGATGAAGATCCATCTCTGGTGTTCTGCCTGAACTCCTCCTGCACTAGATCTGACCATAGTCGTTCCCAATCCAACAGTTTTTCCCATTCGTTGACAGTGTCTTGATAACTGTGCCAAATCATAAGAAGTCCCAAGAGAGCCAAAATCACCAAATCATCATCAAAAACCATTATTCCCACACTCCCTAGCTCATCCTGACATTGGACAAACTTTGTGAGATACTTAGGAATATTTTCGCCCTTCTCCATCTTGATCTTTCTGAGTTTATCCTTCAGCACCAATTTCCTATGGTCGCTGGTGCTTTGGAAAAGATCCGTCAAAGCCTTCCACATTGGAAATGGAGTGGCTTTCCCATGAATTTTTGAGACAATATGGTCTCGCACAACTTCCAATAGAATCCTTCTCGTCTTTGCTACTTTATTTTTCCAAGAGTCAAGTAATGCAACATCCATCGAAGTGGGCTTAGGAACATCACTGTCGATGAATTCCTTCAAACCATTATCTTCAAGTACCACCTCCATATTATCCTTCCATGCAATGTAGTTCGATATGCCCTCAAGTGCATACTCTAACCACAAACCATTGAAATCCATTTCGATGTTTACTCAACTGTCGCACCAAGAAATTCTTGCAGCAAATTTGAATTGTTTCCACCAACAAACTCACCTACTGCTTCAATATTGCAACCTTGTTTTCTCCGATACCATGTATAAATTTTAATACAATTATTTATTTCCAGATTCTCCTTATCTAACAATTATATTCCATTGTTAAAGACATAATCCTTCTAATTAAATCGTTGCGGAAATTTAATCGCCAATTGCAAACACATGAAGAAAGATCAATCACACATAACATAGATGTTTTTACTGGGAAAGAATAAAGCTAAAAACCCCACTATCATATATTATGTATATATCATGGATCATGAAACAATCTCATACAAAACTCTAATCTAAGAGCTCTCAGTACTATATACAATCGTCTCACACTGTCATACAAAAATTGGCATAAACATGCACCAATTTACTGCCTCCTGACAACCTGCCTCCACTATGAAATCCCTGTTGATCAAAATCCCTGAATGAATTTGATCTTGCCTTGCCTTGACTACGAAATCCTCATTGGCATCTCCAATGTGTGTTTGGTTTCAAGTGTGCACCCACTATAGTCACAACTGATAGTCAAACTATCCCTTTCACCTATCTCTCAACTGGGTCTCCGCTGGATCTGAGATGCATGTAGTTAACAATAGTAAATCTTCATTTGGATGTGAGATCACTCCATGTGAATTAATCTAATATTTAATTCATTGATCTCTCACTAGTGTATCTTTTAGTTACAACTAGTTACAACTATCACAACTAAGTTTAACTCACTTATCTAAGTTAAACTACTTTACAACTCACATAACTACACATCCAACTCTGTTACAACTTTGTATCATTCAGTTACAACTAAGTCCACTTGCATGTCCCACCAACCAAGCTTAGAACTAAAAATTCCTTGAGTGAACCGGTTTTCCACATCAGTTAACTGAAATCAAGTGCTTCAAGAGAATATATTATTATTTATTGTCTAATTATTGTTAAGAGATAACAATAATCGACATGCATTCTAAAAATAGATGCCCATCCATCCATATAATATTCTCAACCATTTATAAATTGATTACTAATAAAAATATACTTTCATATAAATTCTAAAAATAGACATGTCACCTAAAAATAGCTTGTGGGCCCCACCTAGTGCAGGTGCTTAATTTTCACTATGATCATCATATTGTCGAATCTCAACACTTTTCCTTTTTTCGATCTCTGGATTTGTCTCCTCAAGTTTCCCTTCTCCACATCAAAACCAAGATCTAGTCAAAATTCATTAGAAAATATCATGTTTAACATGATCAACTTGCTCTCTTACCAAATTATATCATCTGAAATTTATAGGATTGATTACTTGCACAATTGACTAAGGAAGCGTTTATGTGAAAGAACGAAGAAAACTGAGTTATTTTTTATTCCTTAAACATAAAATTAGATAAATGAAATGAAGAATAAAACAAAAACAAAGACAGACATAAACACAAAAAACATTTATTACGAAGTTTGTCCCTCCTGGACTACATCTGTAGGTCCACTTCCAAGTGGGCATCCGTTTTATTAGGAAATGATCCAAAGAGTTTATTTACAAGATATTTTTCCAAATGACTATGCATGCAAGAAATATATGTTACTATAGAAATAAATCCCTCTATCTCAAATGTCCAATGCTTGTCACCATTCTCCAAAAGGCCTAAGGACGCTCAAGTTACGTCCAAAAGAGTATATGTTGTCAACTGCAAAAGACTATCCCCTCCAACTCTCAAGTCAACTCTGCCTGTACTAGTGTAATGGTAAAAAATTTATATTTTCTTGGGCAGGTTCCAGGATCGAACCTCATGGGATATTCTTGGAAATTTGTTTGTTTTATAGGTTCTATCCCAAGTCATATGGAACATTCTTTAAACATATACCATTTTTAGATTATTAATGGTGATTTTTTTTTTAAATACGTTAACTATATACAATATATGCCGCATATGTATCTAAACCTTATCATATAATATTAAAACCCCTTTAATAATCCCGATGGATATCAATATGCATTTCATATGGTTTATAAACTAAGGTTCTAAACATTAATATACTTCCCTATCTCGAAATCCTTGTCAACATATTTGGTAAAGGCTTTAATTTTGGCGGTGTGTTGCTTCGTGGCTTAACAACTTTCATGGCTTGGTGGTGTAACATAACTCATGGTAGGTGCACCATTACGTACGCCTATCACATGGCACAACGAACTCCGCGAACATGGTTTACATTTAATACAAATTTCACATTTTCGCTTCACCATAATGTTCTGCTCCATTTGACCATAATATATATATATATATATATATATATATAGAGAGAGAGAGAGAGAGATAGTTTTCTTGCATATATTTAATAGCATAGTTTATATTCCGCTATATCATATGGTTTGTTACATAACCAAAAAAATTTGCTTCACCTTTGCCCTTAGAGATATGTGCCCACAATGTAGCACATGTTAAACACACATTTGTTCCCATATGTGTGTTTTTTAATTTAAAAATGTGCCATTCCTAACTTAATGCACCCATGACCTGATCAATCAAACTAAAATATCACCATTGAACTGTAACAATAGATTTTCACCTGTGCATGTAAAATTTGATGAATGATTTCTACATCAACTGGAGACCAAATAAGAAATCGAAAGAAGTGTCGTATTTAGAGCGACGGGATCTACAATTTATTTCCATTTTCGAAAACAAGAAAGACTTGTAATATTGGATCAATTGAAGAATCCTCTTGGATCATTCCTCCCCACTTGAATCTTTTGGACCACCGAAAGTTGGTTTGAAGCATACATGAGGTGAGGGTACAACTCCCTCACCCTTCCGATCTCCATCCACCTTGCCTTGCTTGGATTCATTCCTTTGAGTCCCACTTAAAGATACTCAACATCTCCATGCCTAGAAGTAAGAACCTTCCTGTCTAAGATGGTATCTTCCTACAACTCAGTCATATATTCAAGTGAAAAATCATCTACAATTGGAATTTGATCCATTTTCCTTTGGATCCATTCATACAATTGATTATATGTACATATATGGAGGAAAATTTAATCGGAATTCATTGTGCCCAATATTTTCAAAATTTTGAAAAGGACCATACCTGATAGGCTTCAACGTTTTACCCTTCACCTTTCATCCTTTCTTTGACGATGTAAATCCATACTTGATCACCAACCTGAAAGTGATGATCCACCCAATTCTTATCATGGCGCATTTTGTACTTGGATTGAATTTTCTCCAATTGATCCTGCACTGCTTCACGAATCTTTTGTATCCATTGAATTAACTTGATTGCATTGTCTCCATGTCCATGTCCATTCTCTTGAGCTTCGTCACCAAACAAGAAGTCCATGGGTTATTTTTTCAGGAACCAAAAAATGTCTCAAAGGGAGATCTACCAGTAGAAGAATGCAAGGCATGGTTGTAATAATGTTGGACATAGTGTAAATATTCATCCCATAAATTAGGATGATTTCTTCAAAAACCTCTGAGAAGATGTACCACTATTCTATTTACCACCTTAATTTGAGCGTCAATTTGTGGATGAAAATTTGTGCTCTTTTTCATCTTAGTGTTTATCAGTCCCCATAAAGTGGGCCAAAACTCTCCCATGAAATGAGAGCCTCAATCTGAAATGATTGAAGTAAGCAACCCGAAATGAACCCATACATTTGAAAATAACAACTATGCAGTCTGTTTAGTAATTAATTACTTTCTACATGGAACAAGAATACACATATTTCTAAATCGATTAACCACAACATACAGATAATCATGCCCTAAAAAATCCATAGATATATTTTCCCATGGTAGAAAAGGAATTGGAAGTGCCATATACAAACGCAACTTTCTATTGGCTGGTTTTCTTTTTGAACACATGCCACAACCCTTTATGCACTTAGCAATTTTTTCATTCATTCGAGGCCAATAGTGATGCCTTTGCAACTGTGCCATTGTATTACCTACACCGAAATTCTTCAAACATGAGAATAATTTTCTTCCCTGATCACATCCAGTGTTTCATCCTACAGTATGCACAAATTACCAAGATGATATTATAATATGTTATGAACATTATAATTCACTTCTTCCACCTGAGCACCATGAGTTAGTGATTCATAAACATCTTTGAAATCAATATATTTAGCATATTGTTCAATGTAACTTTCATATGCTAAAGAACTATTTTTCAAAATAACTGAATCATTCAAAGATGGTCTGGACAACATATCATCTACTTTGTTTGTGATACCTTTCTTATATTCGATTACTAAGTGGAACTGCTAGAAAAAAACCCATCCGTATATAATTTTGAGACTATTGCAACTTAGTCTAAGATTGAAAGTATTGAAGTAGCTGATGATCTATATGAATCACTATTTCCTTGCCCATTAAGTAATGTTTCCATTTCTTAACACTTTCTACTAATGAATACAATTCTTTATCATAAGTTAGATAATTTTCAACTGCTTTAGAAAATATTTCTAAATGAAAACAAATAGTCTTTCCTTTTTGAAATATCACAGCGCCCATTGCATATCCACTAGCATCAATTTCTATTTCAAAATGTTGTTGAAGTTCTAGTAAAGCTAAGATTGGATCTGAAACAATTTTCTTCTTTAAAGTGTCAAATGTTTCTTGTTGTTTTCATACCCACTAGAAAGAAACTTTATAACTTCTTAAATCATGTAATGGTGATGTAATAAAAGAGAAATGAGAACTGAATTTCCTCCAATATTGAATTGCACCCAAAAAGCTTCTAACTTCCATCACATTTTGTGGTCTTCGACACTTAACAATCACATCAATTTTAGCTCGATCTATTTTAATATGACCACATCCAACTATGTAACCAAGAAAAACTAAGGAATTTTTTCAAAATTCACACTTAGAAAGTTTGAGATACAGTTTATCCCTTTGGAACACATCAAAAACCTATTTCACATGCTTAACATGTTCTTCCAAACTTGAAATAAATATACGAATATCATCTAAATATACTATCACAAACTTATTAAGAAAAGAATGAAACACATCATTCATCACTCTCATAAAAGTTGTTGGAGATTTGCACAAACCAAACGACATAACCAACCATTCACAAAGCCCCTGACTAGTCTTAAATGCAGTTTTCCAAACATTATTCTCTGCAATATGAATATGATGATAACCACTTATTAAATCTAGTTTTCTAAAGTAAACAACATTCTTTAATTGATCAAGAAATTCATCTATTATTGGAAGAGGATATATGTTCTTTATGGTGATTTTATTTAAAGCTCTAAAATCAACACACGTTCTCCAAGTTCCATTTTTCTTAGCTAATAAAATGATCGGTGATCCACATGGAGAAGAACTAGGTCGAATAAAGCCTTTATTAATCAATTCTTGAATCTGTTTCTTATTTTCTTCATTTTCTATGACCAAAATACGACACATGCCAATTTTCGGAAGAGGAGAATCATATTTAAGTTGAATATCATGTTGTATTTATCATTTAGGAGGTAAAAAATTTGGTTCTTTACATATCCTTATAAGAATTAACTATTTCAACCAATTTTTCCTTAAACTGAGAATCACATCCTTTAAAATTTTCGATATTATCTTTAGGTTTTTCTTTAAAAAACATGAGAACATGTTTTTTACTTGAACTTACGAGTCTCTTCATCTGACTAACATTGATTAAATACAAGATTTTTTTAATATTATGTGCCCTGAGCACATATTCAAATCCATCCTTAAAAATATGATATTTTTGCTCCCTTCTATAAAATATGCCCTCTCGATCATAAATATAAGGACTACCTAACACAACTCCACATATATCTAAAGGAATCACATATAAATCAACCTCATCAACAAAATTAGTTGTGATTGCAAACCTTAATCGACATTGTTTCGTGACATGCATCTAAGTTTTCTCCTTTAACCATCCCAAAGGGTAATATTTTGGATGATTCTTAGCTTCCAATCCTAATTTACTTACTAAATTCTCAAATATTAAATTAGCTTGTGATCCACTCTCAAATAATGTGTCAATTTTATTGTGCTTGGATATTATCCTTATGTGAAACAATTCAATCCTCTTCTTATCTTCAACCCCTTCACTAGATTTAGAAGAAGATGCATATCAAGTAGAACTAGAACTTGTCTCAAAAGGAGTATATGTGAAACCATAATGGTTATCTTTTGTTCATCACTGGAGTCAGATCCCAAGTCCTTTTGGACTGCAAAATTATCTTTCTTCTCGCCCTTATTTTTAAGGAACTTCTTTAGCTTAAGTTCCAGATGGAGCTTCCAACACTTCGATTTATCATGTCCAACCCTCTAAAAATGAGTACACGTAGGCCTTTCTCCTTCCTTATTGATTTTTTTTGCTTTCTTTCCCTTTTATTTTTTCTTTCCTTTTTTATTGTTGTTTTCAAATTGCCTCAATGGTTTCTTTAGAAATTGAAAATTTTTCCACCTGATTCAACATGAATGGCCTGCACACACACTTCATCAAAGTCAGTTGGATTAAACATAAGCAATGTATGTTTCAAATAATAATTCAACCTTCCAATATACTTTACTAAGGTTTCACGTGTGTTTAATGGAGTGTCAAGTGATAATTCCTTCTTCCTAAATTCCTGCGTAAACTCTTGCACATTCTGTCCTTTACCTTGCCTTAAACGTCTCCAATCCATTACAATATGTTCTGTATGTAGTAAAGGATAGAATTTATTTCTAAGAGCTTTAATAAACTTAGACCATAAGGAGATGATTTTATTTTTATGCTTTAAATCTGATTGAGTTTTATTTTCCCACCAAACCAAAGTTGTTCCCCCCATTGTAAGTGTAGCTAACTAAATTCTTGCATAATCATCATCAATATTGTGTATTCTAGAATATACATCAAGTTGTTTAATCAAGTTATCTAACTTTTCAAGATTAATCTCACCATCATATATGGGTAGTTCAATCTTTATATCAAGTTTCAGAAAATGAGATTTCTTATGTTTATTCTTTGAGTCAGAATCTGAACTTGAATGATCAAAAGAGGAAGAAGAAGAATATGAAGATGGAAGAGAAGGAGGTTCATTAACATTATATTTCTTTGTGTCCTTTTCCTCTTTGGCGCCTTTAGAAAATGAATATGGATATGGAGGATATTTTTCGCCATCAATTTTCTCCTTGCCCTTTTTCTCCATTTTTCTTTTCAAAATCAATGTTGCATTTCTAGTATTGTTTACTCCATAGAGTTTTGCAATCATGCTTTTCATATTGAGGAAAATCTTCTGAAATTTCTGATCAATATTGGGCTCAAGATTTTATTCTTCAGTTTCACTTGTCATCTTTCGAGAGATTTTCCTCTTTCCTATCTCTGGATTTGTCTCCTCATGTTTCCCTTCTCCATGTCACGATCTGGATCTAGTCAACATTCATTGGAAAATATCATTTTCAACATGATTTTTCAATTCCATGGACTTCATCACAGGGTTTCCTAAGACACCTAGAAAACATGATTCCATCATGGTTCTAGTGGACAGGTTGACGAAGGTTGCACATTTCATACTGGTGAATATTACATACTCAGCTAGTGATGTAGCAGAGGTGTTTGTCAAAGACATAGCCAGATTGCATGGTGTTTGGAAGAAGATTGTGTCTGATAGGGATGAAAATTTCACTTCCAAGTTTTGGAAGGAGTTGTTTGGGGGTTTGGGCACTAATTTGGCCTTTAGCACAACTTATCATTCGCAGATAGATGGACAGAATGAGAGGGTCAATAGGATACTAGAGGATATGATGAGAATGAATGTGATGCATAAAAAACACAAGTGGGAAGAATATCTTCCATAGGTAGAGTTTGCTTAAAACAATGGGTATCAAGAGTCATTAAGGATGAGTCCATTTGAGGATATATATGGGGAGAGACGCAACACTCCTATCAGTTGGAGTGATCTGGTTAACAATGTACTAATTGGACCAGAGATGTTGGCAGACATTGAACAAGAAATGTAGGTGATCAAGAAGGAATTGAAGGCAACATAGGATAGACATAAGAGTTATAGAGATAGGAACATGTTGTTTAAGGAATTTCAGGTTGGGGATCAGGTGTACTTGCAGATCAAGCCCAAGAAGAGATCCTTGAAGATTGGAACATGTGACAAGTTGGCACAAAGGTTTTATGAACCCTTCAGGATCATTGAGAGGATCAAACCAGTGGCCTATCGACTTTCAATACCCCCCATAATGAAAGTCCATGGTTCTTTTCATATACCTTTTCTTAATAAGTATGTTAAAAATTTTGATCATGTGATTGACTAGTCTGTATTGCAGGTGGAACTAGATGGAGAATTCCTACCTAATCCTCATTGTATATTGCTGGAAAATGGTGCTCATGCTCTAGAATGAAGCAATAAAGCAAGTTAAAGTGAAATGGAAGTACTTTGGGCCCAATGAAGCTACATGAGAGATGGTGAATTATATGATCTCGTACATGTGTACCTGTACTTGTACCACCTGCACCAAGACATCTACCTTTCCTTGTATCAACACCTATATCCATAATTGTACCAACACATATACATGTACTTGTACTCTGCTACAAATTGTGCACAATATATGTGTACCTATGATCCAACTGACCTTCCTGAAAGATCCTATCCTGTATCTTTGTGCCATAGGAGCTCATCGCTACTAAGTGATTTACCTGTACTCGTCTTCTAAGAGCATCTATGACCATGTTCTCCTTTCCCTTGATATACCTGATCTCAAAGTAAAACTCACTGATCATGCCTAACCATCTAGGTTTCCTGGAATATTAATTAGGTTGGTCAAACAAGCACCTCATCCCGATGTGATCACTCATCAATACAAACCTCCTACCGAGAAGATGGTGCCTCCAAATACTCAATGAATTAATTATAGCTGCTAGCTCAAGATCATGTGCTGGGTAGTTCTGCTCATTTTCATTTAGATTCCATGTCTCATAACATACCACCTATCCCTCCTGCATAGGGACCCCACCAATTCCTCTCTTGCAAGCATATGTACACACTACAAACTCCTTTTCCAGATCTGCAATCTTCAGTAGTGGAGCATGTGTCAACAAATTCTTAAGCTACTCAAAACTAGCCTCACACTCCTCTTTCTAGTGAAAATTCTTACCTTTCCTCTGCAATGATGTAATTGGATCAGCAATCTGTAAGAAGTTCTTGATGAACATTCTATAGTAACTTGCCAATCCCATGAATGATATCACCTTATCTATATTATTAAGAGCTACCCACTCCATGATCACCCTTATCTTCTATGGATATACTGCAATTCCCTCCTTTGATGAAACATGTCCCAAGTAGTGTAACTCACTTTCGAAGAAACTGCATTTTTTGAGCTTGGCATACAACTGATACTGTCTCAAAAACCTTAATGCTGCTTCCAAATGTTCTACATCCTCTTCCTCATTTTTATAATACAATGCTATGTCATCAATAAACACAGTCACAAACTTTTCCAAATAAGAATGCAACACATTGTTCATCATAAACATGACTGTACTTGTGGCATTAGTCAAACCGAATGGAACTACAGAAAACTCATAATGCCCATACTTGGTCCTGAATGCGGTCTTGTAGATGTCCTACTCTTTGATATGTACCTAATGATATCCCGATCTCAAGTCGATATTAGAGAACATTGTTGCTCACTTTAGATAATTAAACAAATCATTGATCCTCGATAATGGGTACCTATTCTTGATGGCCACTTTGTTCAGTTGCCTGTAGTCAATGCATAGTCTTAGAGTTCCATCCTTCTTCTTCACATACAACACTAGTGCACCCCATGGTGATGCACTTGGACTAATGTAACCTTTTTCCAACATGTCCTTCAACTGCAACTTTAAATCTACCAACTCTGGTGTACTCATCTTGTATGGTGCCTTCGATGCACATGTGTTAAACTTGTATCCAATTTTGTAGCAGTTCCAAGATGTCTTTCCAGAAAATATTTCAGAGTTTCCACCACATAGGGAAGTATATTTTTTTTAACTCCAACAAATTCATCGTGTACACTTCATTTTTCATAGATCCCATTCTCAGCTCATAAAACTATTTGGCCTTGTTTTCGTAATACCTATCTGACAAGTAATTCTTCCTAAAGAGCCTCTTAAACTCATGCCATCTCAAGTCCTTTGTCTTGATGTCTTTGACCCACTTCACATATTCCCACCATATTTTTTCTTTACATTTCAAAGTTAATATATCAAATTTTTCCTTCATGTTATCAATGTACTCATGCAACATAAAGAATTTGTTCATTCCAAGTATCCAAGCTTCTACATCTTTTGGTTTCTTCATGTCTCCATCAAAAGTAGGTGGTTTGGATTTCTTAAATTCATCTGGAAATTACCCCTTGTTATTCCTCATGTAAGGACAATAATTATGATGATCATGATGTCTATCTGAGCTGGAACTGGAATAATACTCGTACTCATCACCTCACAAATATGGAGTGCCTAACAACCTAAATTTTTCACTGTGTATTCTCTATTTGACCCATGTCTACCAGGATACCTACTACCATATTCCCCATTAGTTTTTTCCTCATGTCCATAACTGATCCGTATTTTCCCTTGTTTCTACAAATATGAAAATATATAAAGAAGTATTACATTCACCTCTACTTGTTTCTCTTTTGCCTATATGCTCTTGTCATTCTCTGCCTTACAACTCCTTATTTCTTCCTTTAGACTCCTCAATGTATCATCCAAATCAAAAGAGTGCCCACCATGCTGCTCATATGAATCATATGGAGATTCCTTGTAGTCTACCATATTTCTATCCATGTTTATCTTTCTTCTTGCCAAGCATAATAAGTTAGCTAAACCAAATAACAATAAACCAACGTACCTTAGAGTAATGTGGGGAGGATACTTCCTGTAATATCAATCAATAAGCATAATGCATGTACATATATAGTCATGTCAACATATAAACATATAATGTGTAGGCATATAAACATATAAATGTCATTCTAGTTGGAGTCTAGTCATCCTTGCATGACCATATTAAATTCACACCAATGCAATCTCGACCACACACAACCATAAGCATGAACCATACATGAGCATAAGAAACACGTAACCCAGTGTGACCGATGAATACATAGGAAATACACAAGCATGACCCAAATGTGACCTAGAATAACCAAGAAATGCATTTACAACATGTAACCATATGTAAGCAAGAGTGCATGCATAATACATAAAAAATAACAACACATAATCAGTCAAAAATTTGTGAAATCATTTCGACAATAACATCACCAACACTTCAAAACCACTGCCACCATGGATAACACAATTCACATGCATCAACCACATAAAAAAAAGGTATTAAAACACATAAGGAATCAACAAAAAAGCATGACCAACACACCGCCCATCCAGTCCAAGAGTTGAGCCATGTTCTGATACCACTATGTAACACCCTCTTCGCACATCTACCCAAGTAACAAAACAACTGGGGTAAACATGTGATGAAAGGATACTAATATGAGATTAACCTCCTAGATGACGTCAAGGAACTGGAACTAATGGAAGCACAAAAAACACACCTTACAGAACATCAACAACACCTACAGGAGGTAAGCCACCCTCCCAAACCCCTGAAACTTGAAGGGGGGTTTAAATTTGATCCTCTTGAGCCTTAACCGTGGGCATGTAAGGGAAAGGTAGTGGATATATACCCTTATCTGTGGGATTTCCTTGGGCCTGCAATTTTGTGCCCCTAAACGTCAATTTTGTGCCTGCAACTCCGGGATTTGTGCCAAATTTTTAACCCATGAACACATTTCACTTCCTAGAATAACCTGTAACTTCAAGAGAGGATAAATAAAATTAAAATCAAGACATGGACTCAATCACATCTTCAATAACTCATTTGGACCCCACCCAACCATGACAAAAATTTCGTCAAGCATGTCACAAACATTTAATCTACATGTATAAACAACATATTTAAACATAGGGGTATCATACTAAACTGAGAATTGATAAGAAGAATTTCTCCCTCACATAATAAGCTGCAATAGAATCTATTTGACCATAGATACATTGTACATTCATTTACATGAAAAAACATAGATAGAACCATACATCATCACTGATAAAATACAAGCTTATAAGCAACATAATAGCAACATAAATGCCATGGATATTGTTAGCACAGTTGTATGCTAAGTCACCAGTCTAATTTTTTTTTAGGATTAAATTTGTAAATTTAAAAAAAAATTAGAATGCTACTGAAATTTCCAGTAGCGTCTATTTTAGCCCTATTCAAACAGTTTGTTTTAATTCTATTTTATGTCTATTTTTATTTAACCCGATGCTACCAGAAACTCCGGTAACCTCCCCTATTTAAAAAAAAAAAAAAAAAGCCGCATCCGATTTTGTGTTATGCCACATGTTCCTGTTATCAACTGTGTTTTAAAATTTTATCATGAGTTAGGTCACATGAGAAGAAAGGTTTACATTGAATGATGTTAATATGAGTCATGGTTATACGTGGAGCACGCGAGGTGTCAATCCACTGTTAAGAAAATACAACCGTTGTTTTTCTTGTATGTCAGCTGAGTCGTTTCATCCACATGTCAAGGTACATATTATGTGTTAAGGTAGATCGTGGGTCTGCCGTTTTAATGTGATGACCATTTGGTTTGATCATGCATGAATGTTATTCGAATTTTAGGCCTATAGTAAGGATACGATGGAGGTGACTACCAGCTCCAGCTCCGTTCATCTCTAGCCACTTGTAGCATATCATCTAAAACTCCACATCCAACTGAAGTTCATCATCATTACCACAGGGTGTATTATATGGTCCCAGATATTTCCTATTATGAAAAATATCATGCATGGAAATGTGAACCAACATATCTTTTTAAAACATGGAAAAGAGAGTAAAACTATTAGTTTCGAGTTTAATTGTTGGTGAATGAGCACCTTGAGGAAGGAGACTCATATTTTTGATAGATTCTATTGAAGACACAGCAACACCTGTTAGGTGAGCTCCCCTAATTTTTACACCTATCATATTGCAGCAGACATCCTTCTTTATTACTAAAGATGACTAAGAAAGGAGGAAATATAAAATAGATTTAGCCCCAAGGAGATGATCTAGTTGATGCTAATACGAATGTGAGAAGGTTCTTTGTTCAGGCAGGGTGGTATCCATTGTGTTCAAGACTAGGAAGCTCTCATTTAGGAGTAGCTCACGAATTTTCACCCTCTTTCAATGGGAAGGAAGCAACTATTTATGGCCTCATATTGCAGGTTTCAACAAAGTCTATTGTTGAAGATTTCAACCTTCCATGGGAAGGAGAAAAGTAGTTTAAATACCAAGTCATCACTGGAGGAGACCTCGATAATTTCATTAAATATGGACAGCAAGACCCCAACTGGGCTAAAGGAATTCCCAGCAGTTACCTCAAAAATGAGTGGGCTAAGACTGTCAAGGTCATCCAAATTTACCTTACTAGTGAGAGAAGGTATATTGTTGTTTTCATTTATCATATGAGATTTTTCTTTCATATTGTAGGTATGAAGACCCTCAACTTACCATTCTTTATACTGATGATCTTGAAAAATATGTCAACCAAGATAAAAACACATACAAATACATCAGAATATAGCTTATATCATGAAGCTCTTATTAAAGTATTGGTTGAGGAAGAACTCAGGAAAAGAAACTAGTCATGGGACCATTTTCTGTTTTACAGGGTGTTAGGGTCCTATGATTTGGAAGTTTGGCATACCAAATGACAAGGAAACATCAAAACCACTTTGGAATCCTCGGATCTAGCCCTCCTGGATTCAGAGAGCTATCTCTCTATATGTGTTTTCAAAGGATATGTCTTTAAGGATTATGATATGATATTAGACTAGTTATGAAGAATGAGGGGTTTGTTTGTTTTGGTTGGGAAACAATAAATGAGAAGGTCATGTGAAGTGAAGAAGGAAATAAATAGGAGGATTTTCAGCATGGGAAGATGGGTCAAAAAACAGTGCTAAACCATTGGGCTATTTCATAAAAGGGTTTGTTTTCACAACAACTATCGAAGGTTTTCTAGAGGGAAATTCATATATATCAGAAGATCTTTTAAGTTGAGTGGGTGGTATGGGACATTAAGGAATGATGTGAAATAAGCAAACATATGAGAACACAAAGGGCAGCCTAAGATCAGGTAAGGGCTTTTAACGTATCCTGCTTTTGATATACTCTGAAGGGAAAACATTCAATATGAACATAAAAAGCAGCCTAAGATCAAGGGAGGACTTTCAACAAATCTTGCTTTTGACATACTCTTACGAGAAATATTCAAAATAGTTGTTTAAGACTAAACAAGGGACAGGGCTAACCATAGGCTTCCTTGATTAAAACTCTACTTACCATGCAGTGAAAAGATCATTCAATAATAACATCTCAAGTTCTACTCAGAAAAGACATGGGTTTACCAAAAATTCATTTACTGGTTATACTCTATTGATTAATTCTTAAACACACATTCAGAAGAAAACATACAGATAAAGCTTATCATCTAGATTTAGGGTACCTTCAAAAGTAAATCCTAATCTATAATTTCTGTTCTTTATCAGAGAATATGAACAAAGTGGAAACATGAGGAGAAACACAATAACAGTGAGAAAAACATCACTAATGATTTAGATCAGGATCCAGTGAAATCTGCTTGTCTATTGATGTCCAAGACCAATTACATACTTTGAGTCCAAAAGCTTTTACAGTCTGATACTTCTCTTCCCAGCCTACTATATTACAACTACTCAGAAATTCTTACTCACTAACAGTTCAACAATTAACCAATTTCCAACCCTTACAATGAGTTTTCTATGAATACATATAGGTGCAAAGAGGAAGAGTGTCGCAGAAATGGTAATAAATATTAATTAAGACAGAGTGGGAGAGGTGCTCAAATGCCCATTATGCTCAAAAACCATTGGATTAACTGTTTGTACCACTTCAACTGCTTTTAGTTGAATCTGAAACCAACGAGCATACTGGTAATAACTCTAAGGCTTGTCCTTTGAAGCTATCTTCGTCTAAAGTACCATGTTTGTCCTTTGGGACAAGTAAACTGTCACTTTTGGGTTTCGTAGCCCCACGTTTACTTAATAACTATTCTGAAAATTTTAATGAGTTTATGTCATTAGGATGGCTGTCACAGTTCTTTTGAAAGGTGAAGTAGACTACAGGTGTCATTTTCATCCTTTGGTGAAGTAATAGCCTATGTAGATGTGGCACTCAGGACTTTTCTTATGTTGATCTGTCACTTTGAACTCTGAATGAGGCCTTCGATATTGCTTGAGGCCTTTATTCATCGTCCTTTGCTTTAACTCTGTGGTGTACAGGTGGCTTTAATTGGCGCTGGAGGGCTTAATATTAACCAGCGTTCATGAGACATTGATAAATAATAGTAATAAACCCTTATTGTCCCTTTTGCAATTCATTAAGGCCCAAAGATCATCACCTTCGGCCTCTGCCACTGATATTTGACTGGAAGAGGGCCTACGATATTAAACCACCATTTAAAACATGCAAACAACAATAAACCATTATAAAATCCTTCACGTTTTGGTTTTAACTGCTTTAGAATCTAGGCGATGGGTTATGGAGTAGTGCGGAAGCAAGGTGAATGCAGCGGGGAAGGGTTTCATGGCGCAAAACCATGAAAACTAGGGTCAAAACTGAGCTCGGCTCTTAGAACTGGAAAAGCGGTTTTGGGGAATACAGGAGGTGGTATTCACGTGGGGCAAAGGCGGTAAGCGGTAATGGGTAGGGGGAATGCGATACACGTCAATGGCTGACACGTATGCTCTTGAAAACTTCCCATTTCGCATTCAAAGTGCACGGAGGGGGAGGGGGATAAAAATGGACGCGAAATGGTATCTGGGACGTTACATCTGAGGGGTGCAGATCTACGGCTGAGAATGAACACGGAGGGATGAGAGTAGCATGGCGGGAGGAAATGGTGGGGCCAGACTAATGCGTGTCCAGGGAAAAAACTACCTTTTTTGTATTGAAAATGGGTTTTGGGCCATTATTGTGAAACGAGTGCGAAAAGGTATGCGGGCCATTAGATCTGAAGGGGGAGACAAATCAACGGTGGAGATCTCACGGGAACACAATGGAAAGGCCCTGCATGGTCAGGTGGGACCAACAAGAATATAAGTGAAATTGAAAGAAAAATGTGTATTGCAGGGGCACTGGAGGTACGAAAATTTTTCCAGATCGGGTGCCTCCGCAGTCAATCTGGACCGTTGGATCCAGATCTCCCATAGTCCGAGGAGTCAACTGCGGGGGCACTCACATGTTTGACCTTTGCGTGGAAAGTGGCTGTGGGTGGAAAAAGAAGTGAATTAATGTGGGCCATCAGATCTGGGAGATGGATGGCAGAGGTTTACTCAGCAGATCGGAAATCGACGGAGGAGAGGATCCGGGAAGAGGGAATTAAGAAATTGAGATGGAAAATGGCCGATGGGAGAAACAAAAGCAATGGGTGGAGGACTGTTAGATCGGGATTGAGATCTATGGCGGAGATGTGATCGAAGCTTCGCACATCAGTGGTGGAACAAGTCAGGGGGCAAGGGAACTAGAATTGCTGATGTGCGATAGCGATGGACTTAGTGCTGCGATGGAGCAATGTGCTTGAGGATCCTCGGATTGGAAATGAGGTCAACGGCTAGGATTCAATTAAGAAAGCATATCGGTGGGGGAAAGGAGGTTTGAGAAGTGAAAATGGGGAATCGTCGATGGAGCGATGGCCATTAGATCTGAGAGATCAACGGCCCAGATGTCATCGGCGGGGAAAACATCGCTCAAAGGAAAACATGAAGAAAAAAAGGAAAAGGGGTAGAGCGATGGTCCGATAACGCGAAAGGGGCTTAAGACTAAGGCCGATGGTCGCGGGTCCCAGTCTCATGGAGGAAAGGGGCTGAAAAATTAAGCTCGTGGGGCTTAAGCCTGACTTAATAAAAAAGTTAGATTTCAAGGCCGAAAAGGGGTTTTTTTTAAGGTTTTTATAGGTTTTGATAGAGTAAAGGAAAGGTTTTAAAGCCAAATAAAGGGACTCAAATGGTTTTAAAGGGGATTTTGAGGAAGTGGAGGAAAATTTGAATGAAAGAGGGTGGAAAAGGGATTCAAAATAGTTTTCCTCAAGACCAAAGCAGGGCTTCTTGGAATGCTTTTTGGATGGAAACATCAGTGAAAATCACCTTTAAGTCAAAAGACACTAAAAGCTTCAAGAATGAGCATTTTTCTATGAAAATGATTTCTTGAAGGCTCACATAAAAAATTTAGCCATCATCTACTGCAGCAAAATTTACTAATGGCTAACAATGGCTCCACTTGGGGATGGAAGCTCCTTGGAGGTGTCAAGAACCTCAGAAATTTTATCTCTGGAATGTAGATCAATGCCTTGCACTTTGACAACCCTCTTTCTTTTCTGATCATGCTTCTTGAAAAATGGTCAATCATTACATTCTAACAGATCAATTTTCCCCAAAGAACTACCTACATAGCCTACTTCCTAACATTTTCTCTTCAGGATGGTGCACTTGGACTTGCAAACCCTTAGACATCAACATTTTATTCTTTTATTGAAAGCAGGAAACTAATATAAATCTACCCTTATAACTTCCATGAGTCCAGATTAAACAGTTGAACTCAAAAATTCTCTACCTAACTACTATCTATCAGGATTAAACTGTCTGACAGATCTGCATTCTCTACATTCTAAAACAGAAATTGAAAACATAGTCAAACCAGGATTAAGCTGTCTAATTTGCTGTGATGGATATGACATCAAAACAAACTGTTCTTAGACCTTTATTTTCAGAAAAGTAACAAAACTTGGAAGGCTTGAGATCTGGAAACCATGAGAGTCCTTCCTTCTTTCCTTTAGCTCTGATTTGACCTCTTGAGCTGTCTTCTTCTTCTTTTTCCTGGTTCAAGTTTTCAGCATGTTAGAACCAGTTCTTTTCCTCTCTTTGGCTCAAGTTTTGATCTGATTAGAGCCATTCCCTTTCAATTCTTTGGTTCAGGTTTTTAGCATGATTGAACCTCTATTTTTCTATCCTAATCTAGTCTACTGATAAGCCAAGATTGAACTATTTGGAAAATCTGATTCACTAACTTATCAGCAGTAAATTGAAATCTACCTAGTCATGATTAGGCTGTATGAATAGATAGCAGTGCTCCCTTTGATAGTGGCATTTAGGCTTGCACACTTTTAGATTTTTTCTTTTCGTTTTGTTATGGGGCTGTACCTTTCTTGTTTTTCCAATCTGCCCTCTTTTCTGTCTTCTATTGTTTTTGTATTTTTCTTTTTTCGAAAAAAAACAAAGAAATGATATTTACAATGAAAAATGGAAGCTTTAAACTGAGAGTTTAGTAGAAATAATGCTTGAGCATCCTGCCATTGACAAGACCCCCAAATAGGTCTTTACCATCCATATCTTGTAGAAAAAATGCATTATGACCAATGGCATATTGAATGATGTAAGGGCCTTTCCATAGATTGTCAAATTTGCCATGTTTGCCCTTATCTTCTCTCCTAGAATCCCATTTGAGTACTTTGTCACCAATCTTGAAATCACTGGCCTTTTTACTCTTATCAAATAGCTTTTTAATATTCTCTTGTACTTTCTGTGCTTTGTTATAAACCTCTTCCCTGGTTTGCTAAATATGTAGTTTGATTTATCCTTCTCATCGTACTATCTTCCTCTGACTGTATTTCTTGGACCAGCTTCATCACTGGCACTCCTAAACTGGTAGGAAAAACTGCATCTGCTCCATAAACCAGTTGATAGGGAGAAATTCCAATTGATTTTTTTGTTTTTAATCTATTTTCCCATAGGGCCTGTACCAGCATGTTGTGCCATGACCTCTGATTTTCTTCCAACAACTTCTTTATTATGTTTATCAGGCTCTTATTGCAAGATTTTTCCAACCCATTACCTTAAGGGTAATAAGCTGTGGAATGACCAAGCACAATCTGATATCTATGACAAAAATCAATCATCTTTTTAGAACCAAATGCATTATCATTGTTAGTGATGATTTTCGTAGGACAACCGAATCTAGACAGGATATGGTCTTCAAGGAATTTTATGATAACCGATTCTGTGGCATTCCTAGAAGGGATGGCTTCTATCCATTTGGTGAAATAATCAGTGGCTATTAGTATCCATCTATTTTCGGCAGATGAGGCAGGATGGATTTCCCCAATGAAGTCTAGGCCCCACTATTGAAAAGGAGCCTCAACAGTGATTTGTTGCAAGGGTAAGGGAAGCAGTTTTCTTTTGCCTTCAAAGATTTGACATTTGTGGCAGGCAACTATCATTTTGTGGACATCTTGAAAGAGGGTGGGCCAGTAATAGCTAGCTCTAAGGATTTTATTAACATTGGTTTTCCAATTTAGGTGGCCTCCACATTCTCCTTCATGAAACTCATGATTGATCCTATCTGCATCAACATCAGGCAAACATTTAAGTAATAAACCACTGACATTCTTCCAATATAAACATTTATCTAAAATGCAGTAATTAATAGCCTTTAATTTCAAGAATATTGCCTTTGTTTTAGACAAACCAGGAGGAGCATTGAGATTAGTAAGCACATACAAAATATCAGCATACGAAGATGAATTTAGGAAATGATCCTCAATAAATGGGGCTGGTAATTTTCCCTGTTCATCCAATACACCTATCATGTTTATATCAAGTTCTTGCAAGTTAGATTCAACCATTAATTATGCTAGGCATTGACCCTTGATGAGTTTGGTGGGTTTAATTTCCAAGTCATATTCCAATATCACAGCAATCCAATTCCTTATTTTGCCATCAGGGTCTTGTGACAGAATGTCCTTTACCACTACATGAGGTACAAATGCAATAATGTGAGAGTGTAAGATATAAACTCCGAAATCCTTCAAGGCCTTGACCAAAGCGTAGGCCTATTTTTCTATGATATTATATTTCAGAGGTGCATCTCTTAATGCCTTGCTGAGGAATTCAATTGGCTGCTCTTTTCCTTCTGTATTTTTCTGTAATAGGATAGCGACCATAGTATGTTCTGATGTAAATGAAAATATGAGGAAGTCCTTAGTGAAATCAGGACTGATAAGAACTGGTGCTTGGGTAAGTGCATATTCAACCAGTTCAAAGGATTTATTTGCTTCTAAGGTCCATTTAACTCCCATCTCTTTCTTCAGCATGTTTGTCATGTTCCTCAGGAGTTCTGCCAGGTTGGGTATGAACCTTCTTAAGAAATTAATCTTTCCAATGAAAGATTGAATTTCTTTGATGTTTTTGGGGTGACTGATCTGCAATATACCTTCAACCCTTTTTGGGTCTATTTTAATCCCTTTTTTAGATATTATGTGACCAAGAAGTTTGCCTTCTTGGAGACCAAACAATGTTTTCTTGGGATTTAAAGATAGCCCAAATTTTCTACATTTCTCAAAGACCTTTCTTAGGTGTGCTAGGTGTTCTTCATATGTTTTGGAATAGATGTAATGTCATATAAATAAATCACAATGAAGTGGCCTATTTCTTCCGAGAAAGCAATGTCCATGGCTTTTTGAAAGGTGGCACCTGCATTCATTAATCCAAAACGAATTTTCACATACATGAAAGTGCCCCAAGGAGTAGTGATGGTTGTTTTAAGTTGATCATTAGGGAGTACCAATATCTGATTATATCCTAAAAAGCCATTTGGCAAAGAAATCCTCTTGGACCCAACTACCCTTTGTAGGATGTGCTCCATTTTAGGCAAGGGATAGTTGTACTTTAATGAGGCTCTGCTCAAGTTCCTAAAATCAATACAAAGTCTTATTTCTCTTGTTTTCTTTCTTACAGCTACAAGATTAGATACCCACTTTGAGTATCTCATAGGGAAAATAATTCTAGCATCATACATTTTCTTAATTTCCTTTTCAACCAGAGGTAACTGCACAGGGTTGATTCTGCGAAATTTTTGTCTAAATGGTTTCTAGTTTTCTTTAAGTGGTATCTTGTGCTGAATGGTCTCTATGTTATATGCCTTTAAATCCTCATAGCTCCAAGCAAATACATCATAAAACACTTTAAAAAACTCAATATATTTCAGTTTCATGTGAGATGGCAATGTTTTAGATAATTTAATCATTTTAAGCTTGTCTTTACTGCCTATATTGCATTCCTCAATATCAGACTCAGTGGGTTCTATTGTTGGTTTCTTGGCAACATCATTAAAATCAAACAATTCTTCTAGAGGTGCCAGTCCTCTGGGTAAACCTTTGTCTTTAGACTGTAATACCTCTATGTCTTCTTTTCCTGAGTCTATGTACTCTTATGTTTGATTTTCAAACTCTTTGGTTAGCAGGTTTATTTCTACAATGGAAGAAGTTTTTTCTTCAATAGGCTGTTCCTCATTAGGACAGTCCTTCTCATACTTTGAGTCTAAATTTGGCAATTCAAACTCATTTCTAAACTGCAGGAAATCCTCTATCTGTTTTTCTCACACAAATACCTGCCAATAATTTTCATTTTCTGGGACAGCTGGCCTATATTTCACTTGGACTAAGAACTGTTTGTTGTCATAAGGTCTTTGACATGAACTGGCAGCACAAGCTAATCCATTGGCAAGAATGTTTTGGCTTCTAGGGACAAAAACAAGTTCATATTCCTCAAAAAATTTCAAAAGGTCCATGGCATCATTTATATAGGCTCTCAACCTTAGATGTTTGGTAGTGTACTCTCCATTTATTTGCCTAATGATTAGTTCAGAATCTCCATGAACGGCTATCCTCTTGGCTCCTAATTTCTTCAGTAACTGAAGTCCTAAGAGGAGTGCTTCATACTCTGCTAGGTTATTTGTGCATTGGAATTTTAGCTTGTATGAATTTCTTTCAGCATAGTTATTCTTTGTGTTATGAAGCCACACACCTGCTCTTGTACCAGTTCTATTACAAGACCCATCAAAACTCATACTCCAAAGAGGGCTATTTTTAGACTGGTTGTTGTTATCATTCCTGTCCCCTTTTTCCTACGTGTTTTGACTGTCATTCTGCAGTTTTATGGGTTCTTCAGCATGTTTATGTTGGTCTTGTTCCTTAAATTTTTCATGGAGTTGAGCCCTTTCTTCTTGACTCTCATTATTTTCACTAAACTGATGGACAGTGGGTTTCTCATACTCTCCCTTCCTATCCTCTCCTTCCATGTTTTTTGTTGTGTTGGGTGATGGTTCACTTTACAACTCTGATTCACCAAAGCTTTCATCATTGCAAAGAACGAATGAATCTAGGTCTATATGGAAAGAATAAAGAGGGGAATTTTTTTATTTTTCTTGACTACTCACCATAAATTTCATGTGTGATTCCCTATAAAGTCTTCTAAGTTGATTGAAGACAGGGATGGTCGCATATGTCATGCCCATTTGCATGGTCTCTTGAAGCTTAGCACCCCATGATCTTGAAAGAAGCATGCCATATTTGGGGGGCACATCAACCACTACCACATCCATCATTATGCATTTAGCTGGGATTTGGGTCAAGTTTACACAAAGATCCTTGATCAGGCCTAAGCATTTTACTCTACTTGAGTCAAAATAATATAAATCTTTATATGGTCTGGTTATCTCAAGGCCTAATCTTTCCATGATCACTTTGGGCATGAGGTTATGACAAGCCCCTGAATCATGCATAACATTGTGAAAAATCTTGTCATGGATATTCAGACTGATATAGAAAGAAGAGACCACTCCTTCTTGGAACTTTCCCTTGATTTTTGGACCAAATAAAAGCGCTGGTTGATCATCATTCAGATTGACAGAGTCATTATTTTCTTCTATGTTCAAAGCTTTTAACACTTGAAATTTATATACATCTTGAGTGACTAACTTGGTGAGGGGGACAGAGATCTTGATTTTAGCAATTTCACTTTCTAAATTTAAAGGGAACTGATTCTTTGAAAGTCTCAAATCTATCTTGTTAGTCACTAACTTATCATCAAAATTAGCTTGTTGGTTTTTACTATGTACATCAATTAAAATTGTTTTTACAAAGGCACTAGCTGAAGTGCTAGTGCTGCTAGGTTCCACACTCTATTTATCAGTGGTTTGAGTGTTTTTTCCCTTGTTTTTACTAGAAATTTCAGCTGTTGTTTTGTTGTTTTCAGCAGCCCTCTTAACTACCCTTTCAGATCTATTTTTAACAGAAGTGTCAGAGGTCTTTGTTTGGGGAGTTTCTTAGTTCTTTTTTCTCCTGAGGTCATATTGTTTATGGACCTCGATGATGGCATTCTTAAAGCCTTGCCTATAGTATAGGGATTCTAAACTTTCATCATCATAATATGTATACGTGGCCTGGTCATCCTCATTAAAAAGCTAGGGTCTTCATTACTCCCTCCCAACATGTTATAACAGTTCCCTCTGGCTCTTCTATCGTTCCCTCATCTTCATCAACATAATTTTCTTGAAATGGAGGTCTGATTTGTTGATTGGAATCTCTTTGCCTAATCTGATTGGGACTTCTCCTAAAGTTTTGGTTCTAATTTTGAGTCTGGTTCCTATTCTGAGCATTAGTTTAGATAGCTAACCTCTCCATCATATTTTTTAACCTATCCATGTTCTTGGCTAGATGGTCTAATTTTTAGTCAGATGTGGAAGGTGCAGTGTCTTCCCTATTTGTTACCTTCTTTTCAAACCTCATCCTAGCTCTCTTCTCAATCAGATTAGCTTCCACACTAAGGGCTCCCTTCTGCATGTCTTCTAAAGTCAAGGGATCCCTTTCTCTCAGCTGATAGGCCATTTTGGGATCAAATCATTTTGGTAATTTGGCCAAATCTAAACCTTGTGGAGGTTTCAAATCTGGGGGTAGTGCATTATAAACACTATTGAACGTAGTGCAATAACTTTTAACACTCTCCCCAGCGTTTCTCTTGAGGTTGTTGTAATCTGAAAGTATCTGGAGAGGGTTCTTCCTCATTTCCCATTTGTTTATGAATGTTTGATGTAAAGAAGGGAGATCATTTATAATATTAGGAGTTAAACCCTTAAACCATTTTTTGGGTTCTCCTCCTAAGCTATGGGCAAAGATTCTCATCTTAATGGTCTCATCTTCTATTTCCATGTAATCAAAAGCATCATTCATTTTATCTACATGTTGTTGAGAAGTAGTGGATTCATTTCCTGTGAAATGGGGAATTCTGGACTGATATTCATTTGGTAATGGAACCAAAGGTTCTGGTAACAGTAGTGGAGCATACCATACTACCATGATAGGATTTTGTGGGAGGACTGGAGTGGTTTGAACAGTGGGTATATGGCTAACAGAAGTTCTTGGACCAGCAAGAGACTGTTGAGAATATTTGGGGTGAGAGAAACCAAAGTTATGAATGAAATGAAGATCAGGAGGTGTGGATGGAGGGTTTTCTTTGCTGCTAATGTGTTGGCCACTGCATTGTGGTGAACTTGGGGGCTCAAAGTCTGTCTAATCTATACCACTAAGTGACTTGGTTCTTGGTAAAATACTTGGAAAATCTAAGTCAACTTGGGTATCTGATAGAGCTATGAGGTCTTCAGGCATGGAGTTAGCTCTATGAATGGGTCTGTCAATAGTTGGATTCCGAAACACAGGAGACTTCCTAAGAATGCTTTCTAGATTATACACTATTTCAGGAGGATTTGGGTCAGGATAGGCTCTGGTATGAATTCTTCTTGGAGCCAGTATATTAAGTCTTAGACCCAAAGAAAATAAAGTTAGCTAGATATGACAATCTTCAGAAGCAAATTATTCTTTAACAAAGAAAGCTTACTCCTCAAAGTTTCCTAATCATGGGTAAGAATTAAGTTTTAATGGTAGTGTAGGTTGTTCCCAGTGGAGTCTTTGTGAAACCAGGAGTAATCAGCATGCCTATTGATCACCAGTGGATTCTTTTGGTCTTTTAGGAATTGTGGAGTCGCCAGGTGGGTGATTTCAGATGTTTTAAAATGAGTTGTTGTCCACGATCCGTGATTAACTACCAATTTAAGGCTGTTGTGGGTCTTCTAAGCCCTGAAGGATGTAAAAGATGCAATTTACTCAGAAGTTCCCCAGTGGAGTTGCCATTAGGTTGGGGTCATGTGATTTGGCAGTTTGGCATACCAAATGACAAGGCAACATCAGAACCACTTTGGAATCCTAGGATCTAGCCCTCCTGGATTCAAAGAGGGATCTCTCTATATGTGTTATCAAAGGATATGTCTTTAAGGCTTATGATATGATATTAGACTAGCTATGAAGAACGAGGGGTTTGTTTGTTTTGGTTGAGAAACAGTAAATGAGAAGGTCATGTGAAGTGAAGAAGGAAATAAATAGGAGGATGTTTTAGCATGGGAAGATGGGTCAAAAAATAGTGTTAAACCATTTGGCTATGGAGTCATAAAAGGGTTTCTTTGCACATCAACTATCGAAGGTTTTCCAGAGGGAAAGTCATCTATATCAGAAGATATTTTAAGTTGACTGGGTGGTATGGGACATTAAGGAATGGTGTGAAAGAAGCAAACATATGAGAACAGAAAGGGCAGCCTAAGATCCGGTAAGGGCTTTTAACCTATCCTCCTTTTGACATAATCTCAAGGGAAAACATTCAAGATGAACATAAAAAGCAGCCTAAGATCAAGGGAGGACTTTCAACCAATCTTACTTTTGACATACTCTTACGAGAAATCTTCAAAATAGTTGTTTAAGACTAAACAAGGGACAGGGCTAACCATAGACTTCCTTGATTAAGACTCTACTTACCATGTAGTGAAAAGATCATTCAAGAATAATATCTCAAGTTCTACTCAACAAAGACATGGGTTTACCAACAATTCATTTACTGGTTATACTCTATTGATTCATTCTTAAACACACATTCAGAAGAAAACATACAGATAAAGCTTATCAGCCAGATTTAGGGTACCTTCAGAAGTAAATCCTAATCTATAATTGCTGTTATTTATCAGAGAATATGAACAAAGTAGAAACATGAGGAGAAACACAATAACAGTGAGAAAAACATCACCAATGATTTAGATCAGGATCTAGTGAAATATTCTTGTCTATTGATGTCCAAGACCAGTTACATACTTTGAGTCTAAAAGCTTTTATAGTCTGATACTTCTCTTCCTAGCCTACTATATTACAACTACTCATAAATTCTTACTCACTAACAGTTCAAAAATTAACCAATTTCCAACCCTTACAATGAGTTTTCTGTGAATACATATAGGTGCAGAGAGGAAGAGTGTTGCAGAAATGGTAATAAATATTAATTAAGACAGAGTGGGAGAGGTGTTTGAATGCCCATTTTGCTCAACAACCATTGCATTAACTATTTGTATCGCTTCAACTAATTCTAGTTGAATCTGAAACCAATGAGCATACTAGTAATAACTCTGAGGCTTGTCCTTTAAGGCTATCTTGGTCTAAAGTACCCTGTCTATCCTCTGGGATAGGTAAACTATCACTTTTGGGTTTAAAGCCCCATGTTTTCTTAATAACTGTTCTGACAGTTTTAATGAGTTTCTGTCATCAGGATGGCTATGATAGTTCTTTTGAAAGGTGAAGTACACTACAGGTGTCCTTTTGGTCCTTTGGTGAAGTAATAGCCTCTATAGATGTGGAATTCAGGACTTTTCTTCTACTGATCTATCACTTTGAACTCGGAATTAGGCCTCTTATATTGCTTGAGGCCTTTATTCATCGTCCTTTGATTTAACTCTGTGGTGTACAGGTGGCTTTAACTAGCGCTAGAGGGCTTAATATTCACCAGCGTTCATGAGACACTGATAAATAATCGTAATAAACCCTGATTATCCCTTTTGCAATTCATTAAGGCCTGAATATCGTCACCTTCGGCCTCTGCCATTGATATTTGACTGGAATAGGGCCTATGATATTAAACCACCATTTAAAACCTGCAAACAATAATAAACCATTATAAAATCCTACGCGTTTTGGTTTTAACTGCTTTAGAAGTTAGGCGAAGGGTTATGGAGCAGTGTGGAAGCAAGGTGAATGCAACGGGGAAGGGTTTCATGGCACAGAACCACAAAACCAGGGTCAAAACTGAGCTTGGCTCGAAGAACTGGAAAAGCGGTTTTGGGGAATACAGGAGGTGGTATTCATGTGGGGAAAAGGTGGTGAGCGGTAATGGGTATGGGGAATGTGATACATGTCAATGGCTAACACGTATGCTCTTGAGAACTACCCATTTCACATTCCAGGTGCACGGAGGGGGAGGGGGAGAAAAATGGAAGCGAAATGGGATCTGGGACGTTTGATCTAGGGGGTGTAGATCTACAGCTGAGAATGAACGTGGAGGGATGAGAGTAACATGGTGGGAGGAAATGGTGGGGCCGAGCTAATGCATTTCCAGGGAAAAAACTACCTTTTTTTCGTTGAAAATGGGTTTTGGGCCATTATTGTGAAACGGGCGCGAAAAGGTATGCGGGCCATTGGATCTCAAGGGGGAAACAGATCAACAATGGAGATGTCATGGGAACAAAATGGGAAGGCCCTGCATGGTCCAGTGGGAATAGCAAGAATATAAGGGAAATTGAAATGAAAATGGGTATTGCGGGGGCATTGGAGATACAGACAAATTGGCAGATTGGGTGCCTCCGCAGTTAATCTAGACTGTTGGATCCAGATCTCCCATAGTCTGAGGAGTCAACTGCAGGGAAACTCACATGTTTGACCTTTGCATGGAAAGTGACCGTGGGTGGAAAAAGAAGTGAATTAATGCGGGCGGTCAGATTTGGGAGATGGATGATGAAGGTTTACGTGGCACATCAACAATCGACAGAGGAGAGGGTCAGGGAGGAGGGAATTAAGAAATTGTGATGGTCGATGGTCGATGGGAGAAACAAAAGTGATGGGCGGAGGACCGTCGGATTGGGATTGAGATCAATGTCAGAGATGTGCTTGGAGCTTCCCACATCAGTGGTGGGACGGGTCAGGGAAGAGGGAATTAAGAAATTGCGATGGCTGATGGCCGATGGGCGGAACAAGAGCGATGGGTGGAGGACCGTTGGATCGAGATTGAGATCAATGGTAGAGATGTGTTCAGAGCTTCGCACATTGGTGGTGGAACGAGTCAGGGGGCAAGGGAACTGGAATTGCCGATGTGCGATAGCGATGGACTTAGTGCTGCGATGGAGCGATGCGCTTGAGGACCATCAGATTGGAAATGAGGTCAACGGCTAGGATTAAATTGGGAAA
The DNA here is from genome assembly GCA_034641835.2 of Pinus albicaulis. NCBI lineage: Eukaryota > Viridiplantae > Streptophyta > Pinopsida > Pinales > Pinaceae > Pinus > Pinus albicaulis. Next base: position 1,114,739,098 of record CM076574.1, read on the forward strand.
GCGCATCGACGGGGGAAAGGGGGTTTGAGAAGTGGAAATGGGGAATCGCCAATGGAGCGATGGCCGTTAGATCTGAGAGATGAACAGCCCAAATCTCATTGGCGGGGAAAACATCGCTCAAAGGAAAATATGAATAAACAAAGGAAAAGGGGTAGAGAAATAGTCCAATAGCGCGAAAGGGGCTTAAGACTAAGGCCGACGGTCGTAGGTCCCAATCTCATGGAGGAAAGGGGCTAAAAACTTAAGCCCGTGGGGTGTAAGCCTGACTTAATAAAAAAGTTAGATTTCAAGGCCAAAAAGGGGTTATTTTTTAAGGTTTTTACAGGTTCCGATAGGGTAAAGGAAAGGTTTTAAAGCCAAATAAAGGGACTCAAATGGTTTTAAAGTGGATTTTGATGAAGTGGACGAAAATTTGAATGAAAGGGCGGAAAAGGGATTCAAAACAGTTTTCCTCAAGACCACAGTAGGGCTTCCTGGAATGATCTTTCGATGGAAACATCAGCGAAGATCACCTTTAAGTCAAAAGACACTAAAAGCTTCAGGAATGAGCAGTTTTCTATGAAAATGATTTCTTGAAGGCTCACACAAAAAATTTAGCCATCATCTACTGCAGAAAAATTTACTAATGGCTAACGGTGGCTCCACTTGGGGATGGCAGCTCCTTGGAGGTGCCAAGAACCTCAGAAATTTTATCTCTGGAATGTAGATCAATGCCCTGCACTTTGACAACCCTCTTGCTTTTTTGATCATGCTTCTTGAAAAATGGTCAATCATTACATTGTAATAGATCAATTTTCCCCAAAGAACTACCTACATAACCTACTTCCTAACATTTTTTCTTCAGCAAGGTGCACTTGGACTTGGAAACCCTTAGACATCAACATTTTACTACCCTTATACCTTCCATGAGTCCAGATTAAATAGTTGGACTCAAAAATTCTCTACCTAACTACAATCTTTCAGGATTAAACTGTCTGATAGATCTACATTCTCTACATTCTAAAACAGAAATTGAAAACACAGTCAAACCAGGATTAATCTGTGTGATTTGTTGTGATAGATATGACATCAAAACAAAAAATTCATAGACCTTTATTTGTAGAAAAGTAAAAAAACTTGGAAGGATTGAGATCTGGAAACAATGAGAGTCCTTCCTTCTTTCCTTCAGCTCTGATTTGACCTCTTGAGCTGTCTTCTTCTTCTTTTTCCTTGTTCAAGTTTTCAGCATGTTAGAACCATTTATTTTCCTCTCTTTGGCTCAGGTTTTGATCTGATTAGAGTCATTCCCTTTCAATTCTTTGGTTCAGGTTTTTAGCATGATTGAACCTCTGTTTTTCTATCCTAATCTACTCTACTGATAAGCCAAGATTGAACTGTTTGGAAAATCTGATTCACTAACCTATTAGCAGTAAATTGAAATCTACCTAGTAATGATTAGGTTGTATGACTAGATAGTAGTGCTCCCTTTGATAGTGGCATTTAGGCTTGCACACTTTCAAAAAAAAATTCCTTTTTGGTATGGGTTTGTACCTCTTTTTTTTTTCTAATCTGCCCTCTTTTTTGTTTTCTATTTTTTTTGTATTTTTCTTTTTTCGAAACAAAACAAAGCAATGATATTTACAATGAAAAAAGGAAGCTTTAAATTGAGAGTTTAGTAGAAATAATGCTTGAGCATCCTACCATTGACAGGAACCCCAAACAAGTTTGTACCATCCATCTCTTGTAGAAAAAATGCATTATGACCGATGGCAGATTGAATGATGTAAGGGCCTTGCCATAAATTGTCAAACTTGCCATGTTTGCCCTTATCTTCTCTCCTGGAATCCCATTTCAGTACTTTGTCACCAATCTTGAAATCAATGGCCTTTGTCCTCTTATCAAACAACTTTTTAATATTCTCTTGTACTTTCTCTACTCTTTTATAAACCTCTTCCCTGGTTTTCTAAAGATGTATGGTTTGATTTATCATTCTCATCATACTATCTTCCTCTAACTGTATTTCTTGGACTAGCTTCATCAATGGCACTCCTAAACTGGTAGGAAAAACTACATCTGCTCCATAAACCAGCCGATAGGGAGACATTCCAATTGATTTCTTTGTTGTTAATCTATCTTCCCATAGGGAATGTACCACCATGTTGGGCCATGACCTCTAATTTTCTTCCAGTAGCTTCTTTATTATGTTTATCAGGCTCTTATTGGAAGATTCTACCAGCCCATTACCTTGAGGGTAATAAGCTGTGGAATGACCAAGCACAATCTGATATCTGTGACAGAAATCAACCATATTTTTGGAACCAAATGCAGCAGCATTGTCAGTGATAATTTTCCTAGGACAGCTGAATCTAGACAGGATACGGTCTTCAAGGAATTTTATGATAACTGAGTCTGTGGAATTCCTAGAAGGGATGGCTTCTATCCATTTGCTGAAATAATCAGTGGCTGTTAGTATCCATCTATGTTGGGCAAATGAGGCAGGATGGATTTCCCCAATGAAGTCTAGGCTCCACTGTTGAGAAGGAGCCTCAACAGTGATTGGTTCCAAGGGTAAGGGAAGCAATTTTATTTTGCCTTCAAAGATTTGACATTTGTGGTAGGCAACTATCATTTTGTGGACATCTTGAAAGAGGGTGGGCCAGTAATAGCCAGCTCAAAGGATTTTATTAACAGTGGTTTTCCAATTTAGGTGGCCTTCACATTCTCCTTCATGAAACTCATGCTTGATCCTATTTGCATCAACCTCGGGCAAACATTTAAGAAATAAACCACTGGCATTCTTCCAATATAAACAATTATCTAAAATGCAATAATTAACAACCTTTAATTTCAAGAATTTTGCCTTTGTTTTAGAAAAACCAGGAGGAGCATTGAGATTAGTAAGCACATACAAAATATCAGCATAACATGATGAATTTAGGAAATGATCCTCAATAAATGGGGCTATTAATTCTTGTTATCCATCCAATACACCTATCATGTTTATATCAAGTACTTGCAAATTAGGCTCGACCATTAATTGTGCTAGGCCTTGACCCTTGATGAGTTTAGTGGGTTTAATTTCCAAGTCATATTCCAATATCACAGCAATCCACTTCCCTCTTTTTCCATCAGGGTCTTGTGACAGAATTTCCCTTACCACTACATGAGGTACAAATGCAATAATGTGAGAGTGTAAGATATAAAATTTGAAATCCTTCAAGGCCTTGACCAAAGCGTAGGCCTGTTTTTCCATGATATTATATTTTAGAGGTGAAAATCTTAATGCCTTGCTGAAGAATGCAATTGGCTGCTCTTGTCCTTCTGGATTTTTTTGTAATAGGACAGCAGCCATAGTATGTTCTGATGCAAATGAAAATATGAGGATGTCCTTAGTGAATTCAGGAATGATAAGAGTCGGTGCTTGGGTAAGTGCATATTTAACCATTTCAAAGGATTTCTTTGTTTCTAAGGTCCATTTAACTCCTATCTCTTTCTTCAGCATGTTTTTCATGTTGCTCAGGAGTTCTGCCAGGTTGGGTATGAACCCTCTTAAGAAATTGATCTTTCCAATGAAAGACTGAATTTATTTGATGTTTTTGGGGTGACTAATTTGCAATATACCTTCAACCCTTTTTGGCTCTATATTAATCCCTTTTTCAGATATGGTGTGACCAAGAATTTTGCATTCTTGGAGACCAAACAATGTTTTCTTGGGATTTAAAGATACCCCAAATTTTCTGCATTTTTCAAAGACCTTTCTTAGGTGTGATAGGTGTTCTTCATCTATTTTGGAATAGATATAATGTAATCTAAATAAATCACAATGAAGTGGCCTATTTCTTCTAAGAAAGCAATGTCCATGGCTCTTTGAAAGGTGGCACCTGCATTCATTAATCCAAAAGGAATTTTCACATACATGAAAGTGCCCCAAGGAGTAGTGAAGGTTGTTTTAAGTTGATCATCAAGGAGTACCAATATTTGATTATATCCTGAAAATCCATTTGGCAAATAAATCCTCTTGGACCCAACTACCCTTTGAAGGATGTGTTCCATTTTAGGCAAGGGATAGTTGTCCTTTAATGAGGCTCTGCTCAAGTTCCTAAAATCAATATAGAGTCTTATTTCTCCTGTTTTCTTTATTACAACTACAATATTAGATACCCACTCTGAGTATCTCACAGGGACGATAATTCCAACAACATACATTTTCTTAATTTCCTTTTCAACCAGAGGTAATTGCACAGGGTTGATTCTGCGTAATTTTTGTCTAAATTTTTTTTGGTTTTCTTTAAGTGGTATCTTGTGCTGAATGGTCTCTGTGTCATATGCCTTTAAATCCTCATAGCTACAAGAAAATACATCAGAAAACTCTTTAAACAACTCAATATATTTCAGTTTCGTGTCAGCTAGCAACTTTTTAGATAATCTAATCATTTTAGGCTTGTCTTTACTACCTATATTTCATTCCTCAATATTATACTCAGTGGATTCTATTGTTGGTTTCTTGGCAATGTCATTAAAATCAAACAATTCTTCTAGAGGTGCCAATCCTCTCGGTAAACCTTTGTCTTTAGACTGTAATACCCCTATGTCTTCTTTTCCTGAGTCTATGTACTCTTATGTTTGATTTTCAAACTCTCTGGTTAGCAGGTTTATTTCTGCAATGGAAGAAGTTTCTTCTTCAACTGGCTATTCCTCATTAGGACAGTCCTTCTCATACTTTGAGTCTGAATTTGGAAATTCAAACTCATTTTTGAACTGCAGGAAATCCTCTATCTGTTTGTATCCCTCAAAGACCTGCCAATACTTTTCATTGTCTAGGACAACTGACCTATATTTCACTTGGACTATGAACTCTTTATTGTCATAAGTTCTTTGACATGAACTGGTGGCACAAGCTAATCCATTGGCAAGCATGTTTTGGCTTCTAGGGACATGAACAAGTTCATATTCCTCAAAAGTTTTCAAACGGTCCATGGCATCATTTATATAGGCTCTCAAACTTAGATGTTTGGTAGTGTACTCTCCATTTATTTGCCTAATGATCAATTCAGAATATCCATGAACGACTATCCTCTTGGCTCCTAATTTCTTCAATAACTGAAGTCCTAAGAGGAGTGCTTCATACTCTGCTATGTTATTTGTGCATTGGAATTTTAGCTTGTATGAATGGCTTTCAGCATAGTTATTCTCTGTGTTATGAAGCCACACACCTGTTCCTGCACCAGCTCTATTAGAAGACCCATCAAAATTCATACTCCAAAGAGGGCTATTTTTGGACTAGTTGTTGTTATCATTCCTATCCCCTTTGTCTTGTGTGTTTTGACTGTCATTCTGTAGTTTTATGGGTTCTGCAGCATGTCTGTGTTTGTCTTGTTCCTCAAATTTTTCATGGAGCTGAGGCCTTTCTTCTTGAATCTCATGATTTGCACTAAACTGATGGATAATGGGTTGCTCGTACTCTCCCTTCCTATCGTCTCCTTCCATGTTTTTTGTTGTGTTGGGTGATGGTTCACTTTACAACTCTAATTCAACAAAGATTTCATCATTGCAAAGAATGAATGAATCTAGGTCTATGTGGACAGAATAAAGAGGGGACTTTTCTGTTTTTTCTTGACTACTCACCATAAATTTCATGTGTGATTCCCAATCAAGTCTTCTAATTTGACCGAAGACAGGTATGGTGGCATATGTCATGTCCATTTTCATGGTACCTTGAAGCTTAGCACCCCATGATCTTGAAAGAAGCATGTCATATTTGCGGGGCACATCAGCCACTACCACATCCATCACTATGCATTTAGCTGGGATTTGGGTTAGGTTTACACAAAGATCCTTGATCAGGCTTAAGAATTTTACTCTACTTGAGTCAAAAGAATACAGATATTTATATGGTCTGGTTATCTCAAGGCCTAATCTTTCCATGATCACTTTGGGCATGAGGTTATGAGAAACCCTTGAATCATGCATAGCATTGTGAAAAATCTTGTCATGGATATTCAAACTGAAATATAAAGGAGGGACCACTAATTCTTAGAAATTTCCCTTGATTTTTGGACCAAATAAAAGGGCTGGATGATCATCATTCAGATTGACAGACTCATTATTTTCTTCTGTGTTCAAATCTTTTAACACTTGAAATTTACATACATCTTGAGTGACTAACTCGGTGAGGGGGACAAAGATCTTGATTTTAGCAATTTCACTTTCTAAATTGAAAGGGAACTGATTCTTTGAAAGGCTCAAATATGTCTTGTTAGTCACTAACTTATCATAAAAATTAGCTTGTTGGTTTTTAATATGTACATCAGTTAAAATTTCTTTTATAGGGGCATTAGCTGAAGTGCTAGTGCTGCTAGGTTCTGTTGGAAAAATACTGAGAGGGGGGGTGAATCAGTATTTAGTGCAGACATTAAAACTTTGATATTTCCTTCTTAAAAACCCATACGCTACTTTCATGAATTAAACTCGCATATATACGCGGATATCCTTTACAGAACTCGCGTATATACAGTGAATTAATTATGCATTTAATTCATGACTTAGATCATTGCATTACTCATTTATCAGATGTTCAGAAAACAGTAAACAAGTGCAGAAAGAATAGAGTAATCATCACACACAATCAATCACACATGAACACCAGGATTTTTAGGTGGAAACCCAATTTGGGAGAAAACCACCGTTTTCATCGTCTCAGTCTTCAATCTTTATTATTAAGAAATGTTCTTACAACATGTACTGGCGCAGACTCATACCAGCACGCAGGCACCCACCTGCAGAAGGCTACAACCTTCTCTCGTTTACCAGCCTTTCCTGAAAGGGAGCAACAACCCCCTGCTCTCGTTTACCAGCCTCTCCTGGAAGGGAGCTACTACCCCCTGATATTAACACCAGCCTCTCCTGGCAGAAAACTTCTACTTTCAGACCGAAGGCTTCAACCCTTAGATCCACTGCAGACCACATTTCATCAATTTTCAGACTGGATCAAAACAACTTCAACACACTCCTTCACTTATCAGCAAACGTCCTTTTCCCAGAGCATCAAACAGAACAATGAGACCACTATAACTAGAATATCAAAGATAACCCAGACTTCAGAATAGATAAGCAGAATCTCAATCAGCTTTGAGCAACCATCAGTTCAAATTGCATACGTGCTTTTATTCAAACAGACTCGCATATATACGCGCTTTTAATAAAGGAAACCCGCATATACATCTGTGCACTCTTCAGAAAAACCCTAACAGTCCATATGCTCCTTTGTTTAAATAGATCTGCGTATATATGCGATTTTCATGAAACGAACATGCATATAGATCTATAAAGATAAACTTTGCAGAACAGATCAGATCTATGGACTTACCCAGATTTCTTCAATATCTTCAATAGATTTGCGCCAGTTCTTCAATACTTCTTTTCAGATCATCCTAGAGATTCATCATTTCCAGATCTAGATATTTTGAACCTTCATCATATTAATGGGTGCATCATAGATTCAGATCTATGGATTAAGAACAGAGTTCAACCATACAGATAAACTTCAGAGTGAAGTATTGATTTAAAGCCCAAACACATGCACACTCTTTGCACAATGATTTTCTTCTCCTTATATAGGTTTACCCTTTATCAATACCATGAGCCAAAACCACACCTCTTCCGATGGTATTCCTGGACGGGATCAAATAGACAACCCAGCGCTCAATATAATGGGTCAATACCATGGTAGTAACCCCTGGTTTTACACTTTTAGAGCGCAATTGAGCATACGTGACTTGGCACGTACTTTCCCGCGTGTATACGCTACTTCTACTAGACAAACCCGCGTATGCCTTGAGACACACACTTTTCATCATTGGTCTAGCACATACTTGAATTCCTTTCATCATTACATCTGAGCTGCTCTGTAGACACATCAGATTTACATCATTAATTAGTATACCAAGTCAATTTCCATCAAGTACAACTTTCATCAAGTAGGTTGCCATCATCTTTATCAAGTGGGTTTCCATCAAGGACAACACTCTGCATCATATTGCCAATAGTCTCCCCTTTTGGACTTGATGGCAACCATGATGGTGTTTGATCACAACAAATAGATACATTAAGCATAATGATAGTCTCCCTTATTCAAACACCATGTCACTCTCCCCCTTTGATATCAAGGGAAAAGGGCGGATCAACACCAACACAAGGTTTTTCTCCTCATGTCGAAAGAAGGGCGTTGTAGATCTGATGTGCACTGAATTTACCATGCTCCTCCTGAGTTCATGCCGGATCTTAAAACATGTTTTTCAAGGAAGTACATGACTCTATGACCTTCCTATCACCAAGGACTCATACTTACATCAAAGATCCAACCAAGTGGATTTACAGATGAGATTCAAGTACCCAACCAAGTGGGTTTACACATTTTGAACAAGTCCTTACATGACTGAATATTACAATTTACATCATAGGTCTCAACATGACATTTTCATCAATTTACAAATATGACTCTTCATACCCAAGACAAAAGGATCTCAAGAGAGAGATCATAATTCAGAATCATCATAATGCAAAAAATGCATTATTCTCAGCTAGGCTAATGCTCCCCCTGAATATGTGCATCCTGAACACTTTCAACAACAACTCATCAAGGCATTTTTACCCAAAATCAGAGAATGAAACAGAAATATAAGAGCCGAAATACCACCAGAGACTCCAAATAGTATCAGAGATACCAAACAGCACCATAGCTTGTGCTGAAGAAATGTTGACCCAGAAAAATTGTCAGCAACCACACATACGCGGTTTTCTGTGTATGAACTTGCGTATATACGCGACTATCTTTCAGGAAACCCGCGTATCCAAATTAATCTTCAGAATTTTAATCAGATCTGATCCTCTGCATGGCAGAGACTACTCCCAGCTTCTGTCTGAGATATTCGAATGCTTCCCTGGGTAGAGGTTTGGTAAATATATCAGCAACTTGTTCTTTGGAGGGAACATACTCCAACTTCACCTTTTGTTCAAGCACTTGTTCATGTAAGAAATGATACTTGATGGGAATGTGTTTGGTCTTAGAATGCATAACAGGATTCTTTGAGATACTGATGGCACTTGTATTATCACACATAATGGAAATAGGAGGTGAACATTTGATTTGGAAATCTTGTAAGGTTTGCATCATCCAAAGAAGTTGAGTGCAACATGATGCGGCAGCCACATACTCTGAATCTGCTGTAGATAAGACAATAGAGCTTTGCTTCTTGTTGAACCAAGATACTAACGAGGGCCCCATATAGAATGCACCACCACTAGTGCTTTTTCGATCATCAACATTTCCAGCCCAATCTGCATTAGTGTAAGCATGAAGAGTAAGATCAGCATTCTTTGGATACCATAGTCCAAAGTCTTGAGTTCCTTGCAGATATTTGAATATTCTTTTGACAGCTTGAAGGTGAGATTATTTTGGATTAGCTTGGAATCGTCCAACAATCCCAACTGCATGCATAATGTCCGGTCTAGTCCCAGTGAGATAAAGTAGACTTCCTATCATAGATCTGTAATCTGGTTGGTTCACCATGGGAGAATCATCATGAGAACTGAGATTACATCCGATTATCATTGGTGTACTTACAGGTTTGCACTCTTCCATGCCATACTTCTTCAGAATTTGCTTAAGGTATTTTTCTTGTGATAAGAATATACCATCTGCAGTTTGATGCACTTGCAAGCCAAGAAAGAATGTTAGTTCCCCAAGTAAAGACATTTCAAATTCTTGCTGCATGACAGAAGAAAATTTCTAACTCGTAGATTCTTCATTACTTCCAAAAATGATATCATCAACATATACAACCACAATCAATAGTTTATCATTCTCAATTTTTTTGTATAAGTTACTATCAGCAAACCCCTTTGAAAATCCTTGTTGATGAAGATATTTTTCAAGACGATAATACCATGCCCTTGGAGCTTGTTTGAGACCATATAGAGCATTTTTAAGTCTACAAACAAGATTTTCATCATTTCCCAAAATGAATCCTTCTGGTTGTTCTATATAAAATTTTTCTTCTAGATCACCATTGAGAAATGTAGATTTAACATCCATTTGATAAACTTTGATTTGTTAAAAACTTGAAAAAGAAAGAAACATTCTTATGGCTTCAAGTCTAGCTACAGGAGCAAAAGTTTCTTCAAATTCTATACCTTCTTGTTGAGAATACCCCTTGCAAACAAGTCTAGCTTTATTTCTTACGACATCCCCATTTTCATTTAACTTGTTTTTGAATATCCATTTAGTTCCAATGAAATTTTTGTTATGAGGTCTTGGTACTAATTCCCAAGTGTCATTTTTTTCAATTTGATCAAGCTCTTCATTCATGGCTTGAACCCAACATTCATCTTTGCTAGCTTGATTGACATTGTGTGGTTCAATGGTGGATAGAAATGCCAGATAGCTAGAGGATCCTACAAGAGTCCTTCTTGTTTGTACACCTGATGCCTTATCTCCCAAAATTTGAGATTCTGGATGATTCTTTTGAACATATCTGGAAGGAGCCTTTTCAAATAAATCATCTTCAGGTTCTTCATTGGATCCACTATCTATATCATTCCTATTTGATGTAGAAGGACAATAGTCACCATCATCTTCTTCTGTTGTTTGTTTTTCTTCTTTAGGGGCTGCAGGAGACTCATCAATGACAACATCAATACATTCAACAATCTTTCGAAGCTTTTTATTGTAACATTTATATGCTCTTCTTGTAGATGAGTACCCAAGAAGTATCCCTTCATCTGATCTAAGTTCAAACTTGCCAAGCTTTTCATCATTATTTTTGATAAAGCATTTACTTCCAAAAACTCTAAAATGCTTCACAGAGGGAGAATTACCATACCAGAGTTCATATGGAGTTTTGTCACTATTTACCCGAACATGAGCCTTGTTGAGAATGTTTGCTGCTGTATGTGTTGCTTCTCCCCAGAAAATGCCAGGTGTTCCAGAATCATCAAGCATAGCTCTAGCCATTTGTTGAATTGTTCTATTCATTCTTTCTACTACGCCATTTTGTTGTGGGGTGCCTGCTACAGAGAACTGTCTTTTTATGCCATTTTGTTCACAAAATTCAAGGAATTCATTTGATGTATATTCTCCTCCTCGATCAGATCTAAGACACTTGATTTTTAGATCTAATTCATTTTCCACCAGTGCTTTGAAAATCTGAAAATTTTCAAATGCTTCATATTTGTGTTTAATCAACCCAATCCAACACATTCTAGAGAAATCATCAATAAATAAGATATAGTATTCTTCCCCACGTGGTGACTTTTTCCTCATAGGTCCACATATGTCAGTATGAATGAGTTCAAGAGGCTTACTTGATGATCCTTCTTTGGCATTAAATTGTACTCTAGTCTGCTTACCGAATTGGCAAGATTTGCATATGATACTCTCTGGTAGAGTAATATTGGGAAGACCACGAACAGCTTGAAGTCTGCTTGCTTTGTTGATTTGAGAGAAGCTCAGATGCCCCAGCCTTCTATGCCATAGCCAATTTTCTGAATACTTTCTCAAGTAACATTGATCTTTGCAGTTCTTCAATACATACAGGTTGCTTGGAGTTCTTTTCCCTTTTATAATAGTTTTACCTGTATCAAGATCACGAACCACACATTATTTTGAACTAAAGACAACTTATGTTCCTTGATCACACATTTGACTTACACTTAATAGGTTATGCCTTAATCCATCCACATACATGACATCATTAGCCTTCACCTTTTCTTTTAAAAACACAGACCCTTTTCCTTTAATTACAGCAGGGGTATCATTTCCAAATGTAACTTTCTTTTCCTTTTCTAGATCATTATATGCAAGAAGTTTGTTTTTGTCACCTGTCATGTGTCTTGAGCATCCACTATCAATGTACCATTGATTTTCCTCACCTTCTGCAAATAACGCTATCCCACAATTTTCAACCTGTAATTCCTTCTTTTTCCATACTTTGGAACTTGAAGGAAAATCCTGTTTTGGCTAGACTTTGCTCCTGCATTCAGATTCTAAATGGCCAAAGTTATTGCAATAAGTACATTCAACTTCATTTTGAAGAGGAGAAAATTTGTTATAGGTGTTCTTCTTTGGTTCAATATCCATCCTTTTCTTTCTTGCTTCTCTTGTCATGATGGTTTTATAGGCAACACATTGAACAGCTTTATGACCAAAATTGTGACATGAGAAACATTGTCCATTGAAGCAGAAATTTTTGTGATCATGAAATCTTCTATTTGAATTTACCTGTTGGTTGTAGCTTCTTTGAAAGACATTCCTGTTAGTGTTCCTTGAATTTTGATGATCATGCTTTACCTGTAAAGATTCTTTATTCCCTTGCTGAGTGGCTGAATGAAGTAAACCAGTTGTAGCTGCTTTTAGATAATTTGGTGCTGAAGCCTGAGAGGATTCTCTGATATATCCAAGACCTGTCTTTATAAGAGGAGAACGTTGTACTTTGATAATCTCATCTACGGTTTCAAATCCTTTAGCAAATCTAAGATTCAGATTTTTTTCTTTCTCAAGTTCTTTTCTTAGACTTACTACTTCACATTCTAAATTCTCATTGTGTTTCTTCGCTTCTTCATTTTTATTTTTCAGAGTCTCTATGGTAATTTTCCTTTCTTCTAAGAGAATTTTACATTCTTCTAAGCGAATTTTGAGTTGATTGTTTTCTTCAGGAAAATCATTGTTCTCTAGAGCATCCACAAAAATATCCTTTTCATCTTTGGATTCAAATGCCATGAGAAGTCTAAGATCTTGTTCACATTCTTCCTCACTATCAGAGATCCCATCATTGTCTTCATGAGTGTAGTAACTTTTCCTAGTGCTAGACCGGTGCTTATTCCTTCTTGCTACTTCCTTCCCTTTTGTAGATGTTTCTCTATAAGGACACTTAGCAGCATAATGACCAACTCTTCCACAATCAAAACATTTGAAAGGAAGCTTACCTCTGAACCGTCCTGTGCCAAGTTGAAGTTTCTTTACAAAATTTGCCTCATCTTCTTCTGAGATATATCCTGATCCTTCTGCTTCTTGTACTTTCTTCCCTTTTGTAGAAGCTCTAAAGACAGCTTCTTTGACTTCAGATGGTCCTCCTCTTCTCATTTCATAAGCAGTTAGTATGCCATGGAGTTGTACGATAGTAAGATTTTGAATATCCTGTTTTTCTTCAAGAGCATAAACTTTTGACTCAAATTTTTCTGTTAGAGATCTTAAGATTTTCTCAACCAAAGTAGATTCTGCTATTATTTCTCCCATATTTCTCATACGATTTACAATATCATCAAGACGTAAGAAGAAACTAGCAACACTCTCATCATTATGCATCTTCAAATTTTCATATTCAATTCTAAGAGTTTGGAGTTTTGCACTTTTTACCTTTGCATATCCTTCATAACTTAGAATGATTTTGTCCCATATTTCCTTTGTTGTATTCAGCTGCATAACCTTGACAAATTCTGATTCAGTTAGACTTCCCAATAGTGCATTGACCGCCTTTGCATTTGTTTCATAATTCTTCTTTTCCGTTGGATCCGTTGGTACTGCAGCTAGATATTGATATCCTTGTTCAATAATGGCCCATACGTCTGCTCCCATAGACTGAAGATAGGATCTCATCCTTATTTTCCAGAAGATTAAATTGCTTCCATTAAAGAGTGGAGGCTTGATAGATGTTGTTCCATCTTGATTTCTCATCTTGCTTGATCTTCCTTCTAGCGGCTAAGCTTTTTCAGAAGGACCTGCTCTGATACCAATTGTTGGAAAAATACTGAGAGGGGGGGTGAATAAGTATTTAGTGCAGACAATAAAACTTTGATATTTCCTTCTTAAAAACCCATACGCTACTTTCCTGAATTAAACTCGCGTATATACGCGGATATCCTTTACAGAACTTGCGTATATCCATTGAATTAATTATGCATTTAATTCATGACTTAGATCATTGCATTACTCATTTATCAGATGTTTAGAAAACAGTAAACAAGTGCAGAAAGAACAGAGTAATCATCACACACAATCAATCACACATGAACACCAGGATTTTTAGGTGGAAACCCAATTTGGGAGAAAACCACCGCTGTCGTCGTCTCAATATTCAATCTTTATTATTAAGAAATCTTCTTACAACATGTACTGGCGCAGACTCATACCAGCACGCAGGCACCCACCTGCAGAAGGCTACAACCTTCTCTCATGTACTAGCCTTTCCTGGAAGGGAGCAACAACCCCCTGCTCTCGTTTACCAACCTCTCCTGGAAGGGAGCTACTACCCCCTAATATTAACACCAGCCTCTCCTGGAAGAAAGCTTCTACTTTCAGACTGAAGGCTTCAACCCTCAGATCCACTGCAAACCATGTTTCATCAATTTTCAGAATGGATCAAAATAGCTTCAACACACTCCTTCACTTATCAGCAGACGTCCTTTTCCCAGAGCATCAAACAGAACAGTGAAACCACTGTAACCAGAATATCAGAGATAACCCAGACTTCAGAATAGATAAGCAGAATCTCAATCAACTTTGAGCAACCATCAGTTCAAATTTCATATGCACTTTTATTCAAACAGACTCGTGTATATACGTGCTTTTAATAAAGGCAACCTGCGTATACATCTGTGCACTCTTCAGAAAAACCCTAATAGTCCATACGCTCCTTTGTTTAAATAGATCCGCGTATATACGTGATTTTCATAAAATGAACATGCATATAGATCTATAAAGATAAACTTTGCATAACAGATCAGATCTATGGACTTACCCAACTTTCTTCAATATCTTCAATAGATTTGCGCCAGGTCTTCAATACTTCTTTTCAGATCATCCTAGAGATTCATCATTTCCAGATCTAGAGATTTTGAACCTTCATCATATTCATGGGTGCATCATAGATTCAGATCTATCAATTAAGAACAGAGTTCAACCATACAAATAAACTTCAGAGTGAAGTATTCATTTAAAGCCCAGACACATGCACACCCTTTGCACAATGATTTTCTTCTCCTTATATAGGTTTACCCTTTATCAATACCATGAGCCAAAACCACACCTCTTCCGATGGTATTCCTGGACGGGATCAAATAGACACCCCAGCGCTCAATACAATGGGTCAATACCATGGTAGTAACCCCTGGTTTTACTCTTTTAGAGTGCAATTGAGCATACGCAACTTGGCACGTACTTTCCCGCGTGCATACGCTACTTCTACTAGACAAACCCGCGTATGCCTTGAGACACACACTTTTCATCACTGGTCTAGCACATACTGGAATTCCTTTCATCATTACATCTGAGCTGCTCTGTAGACACATCAGATTTACATCATTAATTAGTATACCACGTCAATTTACATCAAGTACAACTTTCATCAAGTAGGTTGCCATCATCTTTATCAAGTGGGTTGCCATCAAGTAAAACACTCTGCATCATATTGCCAACAGGTTCCAGACTCTATTTATCAGTGGTTTGAGTACCTTTTCCCTTTTTTTTAATATAACTTTCAGTTGTTGTTTTGTTGTTTTTAGCAGCCCTCCTAACTACCCTTTCAGATCTATTTTTAACAGTAGTGTTAGAGGTCTCTGTTTGGGGAGTTTCTTGGTTATTTTTGCTCCTGAGGTCATATTGTTTCTGGACCTCTATGATGGCATTCTCAAAGCCTTACCTATAGTCTTCGGATTCTAAGCCTTCATCATCATAATATGTATACGTGGCCTGTTCATCCTCTGTAAAAAGGGCAAGGTATTCATTACTCCCTCCCAGCATGTTTATAACAGTTCCCTATGGCTCTTCTATCATTCGCTCATCTTCATCACATAATTTTCTTGAAATGGAGGTCTGATTTGTTGATCAAAATCTCTTTGCCTAATCTGATTGGGACTTCTCCTAAAGTTCTGGTTCTGATTTTGAGTCTGGTTCCTATTCTGAGCATTTGTTTGGACAACTAACCTCTCCATCATATTTTCTTACCTGTCCATGTTTTTGGCTAGATGGTCTAATTTTGAGTCAGACTTGGAAGGTGCAGTGTCTTCCCTATATGTTACCTTCTTTTCAGACCTCATCCTATCTCTCTTCTCAATCAGATTAGCTTCCACACTAAGGGCTCCCTTATGCATGTCTTCTAAAGTAAAGGGATCCCTTTCTCTCAGTTGATAGGCCATTTCAAGATCAAATCCTTCTGAGAATTTGGCCAAAGCTGATCCTTGTGGAGGTTTAAAATCTGGGGGTAGTGCGTTATAAACACTATTGAACCTAGTGCAATAACTTTGAACACTCTCCCCAGCGTTTCTCTTGAGGTTTTTGTAATATGAAAGTATCTGGAGAGGGTTCTTCCTCATTTCCCATTTGTTTATGAATGTTTGATGTAAAGAAGGGAGATAATTTATACTATTAGGAGTTAAACCCATAAACCATTTTTTGGCTTCTCCTCCTAAGCCCTGGGCAAAAATTCTCATCTTAATGGTCTCATCTTCTATTTCCATGTAATCAAAAGTATCATTCATTTTATCTACATGTTGTTGAGAAGTATTGGATTAATTTCCTGTGAAATGGGGAATTCTAGACTAATATTCATTTGGTAATGGAACCAGAGGTTGTGGCAACACTATTGGAGCATACCATGCTACCGTGATAGGATTTTGTTGGAGGACTGGAGTGGTTTTAACTGTGGGTATATGGCTAAAAAAAGTGATTAGACCAGCAAGAGACTGTTGAGTATATTTGGGGTGAGAGAAAGCAAAGTTATGAATGAAATGAAGATCAAGAGGTGTGGATGGAGGGGTTTCTCTGCTGCTAATGTGTTAGACACTGTGTTGTGGTGAGCTTGGGGGCTCAAAGTCTATCTGATATATACCACTAATTGACTTGGTTCTTGGTATACTACCTAAAAAATCTAAGTCAACTTGGGTATCTAATAGAGCTGTAAGGTCTTCAGGCATGGAGTTAGCTCTATGAATGGGTTTGCCAATAGTTGGATTTCTAAACACAGGAGACTTCCTAAGAACGCTTTCTGGATTATCCAATATTTCAGGAGGATTTGGGTCAGGATAGGCTCTGGTATGAATTATTCTTGGAGCCAGTATATTAAATTTTAGACCCAAAGAAAATAAATTTAGCCAGATATGACAATCTTTAGAGGCGAGCTAGTCTTTAACAAAGAAAACTCACTCCTCAAAGTTTCCTAATCATGGATGAGCATGAAGTTTTAATGGTACTGTGGGTTGTTCCCAATGGATTCTTTGTGAAACCAGGAGTAATCAGTAGTCCTACTGTTCACCAGTGGAGTCTTTTGGTATTTTAGCAATTGTGGAGTCACCAAGTGGATGATTTCAGATGTTTTAAGATGATTTGTTGTCCATCATCAATGATTAAATACCAATTTAAGGATGTTATGGGTCTTCTGAGCCCTCCAAGATGTCAAAGATGCAATTTACTCAGAAGTTCCCTAGTGGAGTCGCGATTATGTTGGGGTCATTTGATTTGGAAGTTTGGCATTCCAAATGACAAGGAAACATCAGAACCACTTTGGAATCCTAGGATCTAGCCCTCCTGGATTCAGAGAGGGATATCTCTATATGTTTTTTCAAAGGATATGTCTTTAAGGCTTATGATATGATATTAGACTAGTTATGAAGAACGAGGGGTTTTTTTGTTTTGATTGGGAAACAGTAAATGAGAAGGTCATGTGAAGTGAAGAAGGAAATAAATAGGAGGATGTTTCAGCATGGGAAGATGGGTCAAAAAACAATGCTAAACCATTGGGCTATGGAGTCATAAAATGGTTTGTTTGCACATCAACTATCCAAGGTTTTCCAAAGGGAAAGTCATCTATATCAGAAGATATTTTAAGTTGAGTGGGTGGTATGGGACATTAAGGAATGATGTGAAAGAAGCAAACATATGGGAACAAAAAGGGAAACCTAAGATTAGGTAAGGGCTTTTAACCTATCCTACTTTTGAAATACTCTCAAGGGAAAACATTCAAGATTAACATAAAAAGCAACCTAAGATCAAGGGAGGACTTTCAACCAATCTTTCTTTTGACATGCTCTTACAGGAAATCTTCAAAACAGTTGTTTAAGACTAAACAAGGGACATGGCTAACCATAGACTTCCTTGATTAAAACTCTACTTAGCATGCAGTGAAAATATCATTCAAGAATAGAATCTCAAGTTCTACTGAGCAAAGGCATGGGTTTACCAACAATTCATTTACTAGTTATACTCTATTGATTCATTCTTAAACACACACTCAGAATAAAACATACAAATAAATCTTATCAGCTAGATTTAGGGTACCTTCAGAAGTAAATCCTAATCTATAATTGTTGTTCTTTATCAGAGAATATGAACAAAGTGGAAACATGAGAAGAAACACAATAACAGTGAGAAAAGCATCACCAATGATTTAGATCAGGGTCCAGTGAAATCTACTTATCTATTGATGTTCAAGACAAATTACATCCTTTGAGTCCAAAAGCTTTTACAGTGTGATACTTCTCTTCCCAACCTACTATATTACAACTACTCAGAAATTCTTACTCACTAACAGTTCAAAAATTAACCAATTTCCAACCCTTACAATGAGTTTTCTATGAATACATATAGGTGCAAAGAGGAAGAGTGTTGCAGAAATGGTAATAAATATTAATTAAGATAGAGTGGGAGAGGTGTTCGAATGCCCATTCTACTCAACATCCATTGCATTAAATGTTTGTACCACTTCAGCTACTTTTAGTTGAATTTAAAACCAACGAGCATATTGGTAATAACTCTAGGGCTTGTTTGTTTAAGCTATGTTGGTCTAAAGTACCATGTCTATCCTCTGGGACAAGTAAACTGTCACTTTTAGGTTTTGCAGCCCCACGTTTTCTTAGTAACTGTTCTGACAGTTTTAATGATTTCTGTCATCAGGATGGTTGTCACAGTTCTTTTGAAAGGTGAAGTAGACTACAGGTGTCCTTTTGGTCCTTTGGTGAAGAAATAGCCTCTTTAGATGTGGCATTCAGGACTTTTCTTCTATTGATCTGTCACTTTGAACTCTGAATTAGGCCTCTGATATTGCTTTAGGCCTTTATTGATCATCCTTTTCTTTAACTCGGTGGTGTACAGGTGGCTTTAATTGGTGCTGGAGGGTTTAATATTCACCAGCGTTCATGAGATACTGATAAACAATAGTAATAAAACTTGATTATCCCTTTTTCAATTCACTAAGGCCCAAAGATCATCACCTTCGGCCTCTGCCACTAATATTTGACTGGAAGATGGCCTATGATATTAAACCACCATTTAAAACCTGCAAACAACAATAAACCATTACAAAATTCTGCGTGTTTTGGTTTCAACTACTTCAGAAGTTAGGCGAGGGGTTATGGAGCAGTGCGGAAGCAAGGTGAATGCAACGGGGAAGGGTTTCATGGTGCAGAACCCAGAAAACCGGGGTCAAAACTGAGCTTGGCTCAAAGAACTAGAAAATTGGTTTTGGGGAATACCAGAGGTGGTATTCACATGGGGCAAAGGCGGTAAGCGGAAATGGGTAGGGGAAACGCGATACACGTCAATGGCTGACACGTATGCTCTTGAAAACTGCCCATTTTGCATTCCAAGTGCACGAAGGGGGAGGGGGAGAAAAATGGACGTGAAATGGGATCTGGGATGTTGGATCTGGGGGGTGCAGATATATGGCAAAGAATGAACGCGGAGGGATGAGAGTAACATGACAAGAGGAAATGATGGGGTCGGGCTAATACATGTCCAGGGAAAAAACTACCTTTTTTGCGTTGAAAATGTGTTTTGGGCCATTATTGTGAAACGAGCGCGAAAAGGTGTGCAGGTCTTTGGATCTGAAGGGGGAGACAGATCAATGGTGGAGATCTCATGGGAATACAATGGGAAGGCCCCGTGTGGTCGGGTGGGACCAGTAGGAATATAAGGGAAATTGAAAGAAAAATGTGTATTGGGGGGGCATTGGAGGTACGAATAAATTGGAGGATCGGGTGCCTCCGCATTCAATCTGGACCGTTGGAACCAGATCTCCCATAGTCTGAGGATTCAACTGCGGGGGTACTCACATGTTTGACCTTTGTGTGGAAAGTGCCCGTGGGCAGAAAAAGAAGTGAATTAATGCAGGCCGTCAAATCTGGGAGATGGACGGTGGAGGTTTACTCAGTAGATCGACAATCGGCGGAGGAGAGGGTCTGGGAAGAGGGAATTAAGAAATTGCTATGGCCGATGGCTGATGGGAGAAACAAAAGCGATGGGTGGAGGACCATCGGATTGGGATTGAGATTGATGGTGGAGATGTGCTTGGAGCTTCACACATTGGTGGTGAGACAGGTCAAGAAAGAGGGAATTAAGAAATTGTGATGGCCAATGGCCGATGGGCGGAGCAAGAGCGATGGGTGGAGGACCATCGGATCGGGATTGAGATCGATGGCGGAGATGTGCTTGGATCTTCACACATTGGTGGTGGAACGAGTTAGGGGGCAAGGGAATTGGAATTACCGATGTGTGAAAACGATGGACTTAATGTTGCGATGGAGCGATGTGCTTGAGGACCATCGGATTGGAAATGAGTTCAAGGGCTAGGATTAAATCAGGAAAGCGCATTGGAAAGGGAAAGGAGGTTTGAGAAGTGGAAATAGGGAATTTCCGATGGAGCGATGGTCGTTATATCTGAGAGATCAACAGCCCAGATCTCATCAGCGGGGAAAACATCGCTCAAAGGAAAATATGAATAAACAAAGGAAAAGGGGCAGAGCAATAGTCCGATAGCGCGAAAGCGGCTTAAGACTAAGGCCGACGGTCGTGGGTCCCAATCTCATGGAGGAAAGGGGCTGAAAACTTAAGCCCGCGGGGCTTAAGACTGAATTAATAAAAAAGTTAGATTTCAAGGGCGAAAAGGGGTTTTTTTTAAGGTTTTTACAGGTTCCGATAGAGTAAAGGAAAGGTTTTAAAGCCAAATAAATGGACTCAAATGGTTTTAAAGGGGATTTTGAGGAAGTGGAGGAAAATATGAATGAAAGAGGGTGGAAAAGGGATTGAAAACAATTTTCCTCAAGACCACAACAGGGCTTCTTGGAATGATCTTTGGATGGAAACATCAGTGAAGATCACCTTTAAGTCAAAAGACACTAAAAGCTTCAAGAATGAGAAGTTTTATATGAAAGTGATTTCTTGAAGGCTCACACAAAAAAATTTAGCCTTCATCTACTGCAACAAAATTTATTGATGGCTAACACATGGCAGGCCAACCTGTAGCCACACTAGATATTCTAGCTCAACTATTTCCAACCTCACAGCAACAGCCTCAGCCTACCAAGCAGAAAGAGAAAAATAAGAATCCAACTACTTCATCAGTTGGTAAGAGAACTAAGAGGAAGTCTAAGAAGGATAACATTCAAAAAAAATGCTAAAGGAAGAAAATAAAAGGCTCCTCCATCCAAGGTTGAAAAGAAGTTGGAGAAAAGAGAAGGCTCTTTTGGCCCACTAAGATGTCTATTTAAAAAAAATCCTAATGCTTACATTAATCATCAACCCATGGTAAGTAGTTTTATTTCGAGGGTTTTCAGCACAATCTATGCAAGTGAAACTAGAGGTTTATTAAATCGAAATCGTTGCAGAAGTAAAATATATTTCTTGGAGTTCGATCAAAGTAATAGAAGCAACCATTAAATAACTTCAACCAATTAAATCAATTACTTCTAATCTATTCTATGAAATAAGATGGAAATGAAAACATAACAGAATTCATAATGAACCAAAATTACAGACTAACATAGACATCAATCTATTAACGATTACAACAATATTATTAATCAGGCAAGGAATATTGCAGTAACTCAACAACAAGTAACACAATCACGTTTTGCAATTGAAATTCATAATGGATGATTAACCAACTGTGAAAATTACGAACAGGCAGTGATAGATTTATTTCTCCTACTTATTATTTAATTAAGTTATTATTCAAAAATATTCGACAAATATCGAAATAAATACTAATGCAACATTCACAATTATATATGTAGAGAAATAAACAATAGATAACATAAGCACAAGAAGAAATCACATGTACGCAGTTATTTTGGACAATTGTCCCCAAAAAAACCAAATGTGGGAAAACCGGTGCAGCAGATGAGGGTTTTATTAATTCCTCAGCAAATGATATCTTTATAGGGAAAATATTCAGCAGATAAATTATGAACCACCTGAGACTGAACATCCAGCTAACTCAAATAATTTTCTGACACCTAGAGAAGCCCTTGCAAGCCCCTGCATCAGTCTACGTGATTCTCTGTGCAGTTCTAGTGCTGGACTGCGTGAATCTATGTGGAGACTATGTGAGGTCTCTACGATGTAGCCTAAAGCTGCCTCCAGTGACCCACTGCTGCTCTCTGATCCTGATCTCGATCACCCTTGACCTCCTCCTTCTCCTGCAACTTCTCGCCTTGCAACTCTTCCACTGAGATCGAATTCTACATCAAAATGGATCTTCTTCAGGTACTGAGTCTATACCCGGTTTATTTTCCGAGTAACCCTCAAGCCTTCTTTTATAGTCTTCCTATTGGAGAAACAATGGCCCAAATTAAAAGATTAATCAATGACTAAGATTAAATATTAACTTGATACATGTTCTCTAGAAGATCCACACTCTGACTTATTAATAACCTTTAATTATTTCATTTCCCTAACTTTTGACTTAGGGTCGCCACTAATTATTTTAATAAATCTTGAACTAAGTGGAATTTCCACAAAATGTTTTCGGTTCTTTGGAATATTGTTGTCCAAGCCTCCCTACAAATGTTAAGACTTGGAACACTTTCGGATGCTACAAAAATCAACACTCCCTCTTAGTGAGGAAGGTGTTCCAACAATATGCCTATTTCATGTTGTTATGATTCTGAAGCACCCTCTACGCTATTGATCTCAGTATTCTCCTCCTCCCATCTGTTGCGCTACTATCCCTTGTATTGTTGCCTTTGACACTGGTACTGTCACTTGTTACTTCTGTACCACAACTCCCTATGAATATAGAGTCCTCCATTCATGCTAGTGGAATGGATTCTTCATCATCCCCATCTTCTCTCTGAAGTAGACAAAATTTTTCTTTCCTAGAGCCTTGGTGAGGATGTCTGCTACCTGTTCTCCTATTGGAGTCTAATGCAACTAAATAACTCCATGTTGTACAAAGTCCTTGATGAAGTGACACCAGATGTCAATATCTTTCGAACTATAATGAAATACAATATTCTTAGAGAGGTTTATGCAACTTTGATTATCACATAAAATGTTGGTCACTTCCATTTTCTCCTTGAGTAGATTTACTAACAGTTTCCTAAGCCATATGGCTTCACACGAAGCTGAGATGGATGTCATATAATCTACCTGTACTGAACTCAATGCCACGTATTTCTGTTTCCTAATGCACAAGGAATTCATTCCTCATCCCAAACTGAAACAATGCCCTCTGGTACCCTTCCAATCAACTGAACTTCCAACCCAATCTGCATCATTAAAGCCAATCAACCGTATATCATTGTCACAGGTGTACTTCAATCCAAGCTCAAATGTCTCTCGAAGGTACCTAAGAACATGTTTTTCTGCTACCCAATGTACCCTCTTTGGTTCCACCATGAACTGACTTAGGGTATTAACATCATAACAAATGTCTAGCCTTGTATTTACCATATACATCAATGACCCTATGAGATGTCTGTCCATTGTAGGATATGCTTCATCATCTTCGGACGTGTTGATTTTCCTCTAGTTGGTAATCATTGGAGTGCTCATGGGCCTACAATCCTCCATCTGAAATCTCTTCATAATCTTTGTAGTGTATCTTCCTTGATCAAGGAAGATCTCCACATTTTGCTGCCAAACTTCCAACCCCAAAAAATAGTGCATCCATCCCAGATCTTTCATGTCAAATTATTCAACACAATTCTTCTTGAAATATATGATGAGGCTTGATGATCTTTTCAAGAACGGATCATCCACATACAATACCAGTATCAATGGCTCACTACATATTCTCATATAGTAGAGATTGGGATCTGCATCACTCTTGAAAAATCCCATTTTCTGTAGGTAGCTATCAATCCGACCATACGAGGCTCTAGGAGCTTGCTTCAGTACATATAATTCTTTCTTCAATATGGACACATGATTTTTTTTATCATGTGTCTCAAATCCCTCCATTTTTTCTAAATACACTTCTTGTATCACACCATTCAATAATGTCTTCTTGATGTCCATCTAGTGAATTTCCCATCCCATTTGCACAACAAGGGATATCACAGACCTGATAGATGTGTATCTAGCTACCGGGGCAAAGTTTTTTTCATAGTCTATTCCTTCCTTCTGAGCATACCCCTTAACCAAAAACCTTTCTTTAAATTTATTGATGCTACTGTCTGCCACATACTTCATCTTGTAGATCCACCTGGATCCTACAACTAATCTCTCCTGCGATCTAGGTACCACTTCCCAGACATCATTTTTCATGATGGAACTCTACTCTTCCACCATTGAATCTACCCACACTTGGTGGTGAGATACTTCTCGAAAACTAGAAGGTTCTCTGACTTGAGAAACTAAGGCATCCTTCAAAATTTGTCGAATTTCCCTGCTTGTTCTTCCACTGGTGGTGGGTGGATTTACTGGCTCTCCTTTTGGAAAATCCTCAAGAGACCCATATTTTGGATCAGTATGCCTTGGAGAGGCAACTGAATTTTCTGCTGCTAGTTTTTGGGGCTGGACCAAAGGCTCTTCCTCTAACTACGTAGCAGAAGGTAGCTCTTGTGATCTTCTGAAGGCTTTCTCCTCCATGAATTTCACATCTTTTCACACCACTACTTTCCTACTCTTAGGAATGTAGATGTGATAAGCCTTTGAATTCTCAATGTATCCTACTAAATACCCCTTTTCAGAAATTATCTCCAACTTATTCCTCTTCTCACTCGTTACATGACAGTAAGATGTACTGTTGAAGATCCTAAAGTGACTCACTTCGGGCTTGTTGCTAGTGGAGACACTTTCTGGCGCGATCTTTCCCAATGCAGTGTGAGGAGTTCTATTCTAAATGTAGATATTTTTATTACATGCTTCAGCCCATATAATTTTGTGCATGTCTTGGTCATACAACATAGCTCTCGTTTCTTCAACAATAATTTGTTTCTTCCTTTCTGCCATTCCATTCTATTCTGGATTGTATGGATTCATCCATTCTCTTTTGATGCCTTCCCTCATGCAAAATCTTGTGAATTCTTTATCTATATATTGAAATCCATTATCTGATCACAAAAGCCTGATTTGCCTCCCTATCAGATTTTCCACTAGAGGCTTAAACTCTTTAAATCAAATGAATACTTCATCCTTGGTCTTCAAGCAGTAGATCCAGGTTTTCCTGGAATGGTCATCAATGAAGGTGATGAAATATTCGGCACCACTAAGAGCTCTAGTGGACATTAGCCCATAGATATATGAGTGTATTAGATCCAACAGACCCTTGGCCCTATTGTTTCTTCTCTGATATGCTCCCTTTTCATATTTCCCCAATACGCACCCCTTGTAGACATCATCTCGTTTGGTGTTCAATTATGGAACAACTGTGACAGTCTTCTGGAGAGTTCTCGATGCCCCATGATGCAAGTGCCCCATTCTTCTGTGGCATAGCTCATTCATATTCATTTCATATGCACTTCCAACTACTGCCATTGGGGAATCAAGCTGCATTTTGTACAACTTGTTGCTTCTTACCTCGATTTTTGCCTTCTTCTTCCAACTGGGGTTCTTGACGTAGACTCTATTTCCAATAAAGTAGATGTCATATCCTCAGTTTTGAAGCTATGACACTGAGAGTAGATTCATACTCAAACCTGACACATGCATTACATTAGTGGCCTGGATTATGTTCCCTGCCTCGGTCTCAAAAACTACGGTACCTCCCCCAATGGGGGAACACTTTGCTTTATTATCCATGGTTATTTTGAATTTATTTTCTCTTCTTGGTATTTATAAAAATAGTCCCGTACTCCCGTCATGTGAGTAAAGGCTCCACTATTAATATATCAGACATCTGAGGACATAGTGCTTGATACACAAGGAAAATTGTCCTCTAGTTTGGATGCCAATATAGATACATCGTGATCCATCTTTTCTATCATGCCTCTTCCCCCTCCTGAAGAACTGCATGAACCCTTCTCGATTGTTGTTGCAACAGTAGATCTTTGTTCACTGATAGATGCCCCATCTTTGTTACATATCTAGCTCTAATACCACGTGAAAATTACAAATAGTTGTAGTGATAGATTTTTTTCTCTTACTTATTATTTCAATAAGTTATTATTCAAAAATATTTGGAAAATATTGAAATAAATACTATTGCAACATTCACAATTATATATGTAGAGAAATAAACAATAGTGAACATAAGCACAAGAATCAATCACATGTACATAGTTTGATGCAGGGACATTCTTCAAAACTTATAAGACCCACGAGTCTTATTTCTCATTTACTAAAGGGAGTGGGTTCCCTTAATCATTTTATTTATTTTCCTAAAGTTTAGTTGAGTTTGAGGAAATTTAAGTTGTAAATTGATTTATGGAGAATATCTCGTGAGTTGTAAAATCTTAGGGATGAGTAAGGAATCCTAAGAATAGTGAGGACTTGAGGGATTTAAAAACAAATCTAATCTAGGATTCTGTTGAGTGAATAGAGGAGTTGAAGAGATAATTTAGGATTTAGTTGAGAAAAGAATGGAATTGAACTGATTTGGTTCATGAATCCTTTTCTTTTATAAATTGTAAGCTTTCGAAGTATTAGAGGGACAGAGAGGAATGAGAGTGGGACAGATGATAGAATGAATCTTATTTTAAAGCCTACGGGATTTGACAGAAAAGAGGAGAAAGGCAATGTAAAGCATATTAGGCCAAAATCCCGATTGTAAGAAAGGTTTGATTGCATTTGTGTAATTCACAGTTAATGAAGATTTGATTGCAGTATATTTTGTTTTTCTATACCTTGAGAAATATTTGTATGATTCTATGTAGTATAATTCCCAATCTAATGAATGGATGAATGGCTGAGGTGATTAGAATGACAAAATATATAGATATTTAGATTTCTGTGCAGATTCTATTTATCCTTAAGCTTCAGTGTTTATGGGGTTTGGAGTCACATGTGAGATTTTATTGTATTTATAAATGATTATAAACACACACACATTGAATAATAGAGGTATCCAAGTGTGGAGGAATGTTTAGGCCAACACTAATGCGGTAATGAGTCAATTATTGTGCGATGATGTGGAGAGAAATTGGTAAAGCCACTGTAATTCTATGAGAATAATTTGTATAGAAACAAGCATGATCTTGTGATTGGAAATTGAAACCTCTCTGTGAACACAACCAAGGCGTATTAATTAGTCCAAACAAGATCCCCATGTTGGAATTTTCAATTCTAAAAGTTAGGCACGATCTACAACAAGTTCGGGGCAGATCTCTCCAACATTGTGCTAATCCGTAGATATTTTCCCTTAAATTCAGAAGATGTGCAGAGGGTTTGACTCATGTGTTGGTTCGTTTAGTGTTGAAGGCGAGTCGGGCAAGGTTAAACAGCGGAACCGTGAAGCAGGCTTTGGAACTATAAATTAATGGCAAAGAACGGTGGAAGTGGTTTTCAAAACCACTGACGTTTTTCACGTAGCGAAAGGAGGGTATGTGGTTTTTCCCTGATTGAACATGATACACTCCAATGAGTGATGCATGGCATCACAAAACAACTTTTTTTGCATAACATTGAAGTATTAAAGTTCGTGAGCTTTCACTGTGCGATAGTCGTCGGATGAGAGTCGTGATGTGATATCTGTTAGATCTATCTAGAGGTTAACAAACAAGTACGTTTGGAAATTGTTGCGGGAACCAGAACATTAATATTATGATGATGCTTTGGCTTTTAACCAAAGTCAAAAAAGTAATGAAATGTGAAGTGGCAGAACGAAAGTTTATATAAATGGTTATTGGTATCTGGATTGGGTGCGAATATATGATGGGTTAAAATGGGTTTTAATATAAAATCAAATATATTGATTTGAATTTCCATAAAGTGGGTTTTCTTACATGGTTTATAACCATAGGGTAATTCAAAGGAGAGGTTCCACTTATGAAAGTGACCCATGTTGAGGTTTACTGGGGGTTTTAATTTTAAGAACAATTTATATGCATTGAGGGTTTTATTATATGGTTTTAACCATCAAATTGAAAAGGTAGCTTCTGCATTAGAATTTGCCAATATGATAAGTATTTTGTTTTGAAAGTGAGAATGTGGGTTTTGCAGCATTTGGCTGCATAAATTGTGGTATCAGAGCTAGATAAATGCCCTGTGGAATTGATTGACAAAGATTGTATTTTATTCTCAGCATGTATATGATTTTCATTGTGATGAATCCGATACAGAGGAAGCACAAGACACAAGATATTGTATTCAAAGAGAGATTTTGAAATATTGCAGAAAATGAGAACTTTAGCAAAGGCAGCTTGTGAAAAAGACTTGAGGAAGACAAGATCAGGTAAAAGCTTTCTAGAATTTTAATGATATGTGTATGTTATGAAAGAAACAACAAAAGTTTCAGCTAAGTAGCTGTGACAAAGAAATGAATGAAGAAATTGCATCAGATATACTGTAAGAAGTGAATATGGATGTACTCAGCAAGAAGGGAAATTTAGTTGACAAAAGAATTGAAGTGCAGACAGTGAAAAGTAAAGTAGCATATGTATTTTCCAAGCCAGTGGAAGCTCAAAGAGATCAATCATTTGGATATCCCTCAGGTATGAGCCATATTTTTATGTTGGTTCCATTTGAATTTTTTCTATAAGAAATAAAATTATAGCAGCAACACACCGTAGAAGGCTGTGTAAAGAAAGAGGAGGGTTGTGTTAGTGGTAGTGAACCTAAATATTCTAGCTAAAAGTTGGACAGGGAGAAAAAATGAAGTGTTCTCAAGAGAAGGTGAGTGAAGGATATAAGCCTAGGAAGAGCAGAACAAGAATGCTCAAGAGGTTCTAGAAATAGAGAACCAGTGCTTACTAAAAGACCAAGTCCAGAGAGGGGATTGGTGAGTTAAGTGGCAACAGGGAGGACTTGTTGTTGCAGAGGCTTAGTGCAGCTCATAGTGAGTGAAGAGCTCATAGAGATGGAGAAGAAAGTGACTACTGATAGTGATAATAAGAGTTCAGAGAGAAGCCACAATAGAAGAAAGAAATATTCCAAGGAAAATGGCAAAGATAAGGGAATGAGTCAAGAAGTATTTGATAGAGAAATTGAAGAATTGAAAGAAAGTGTTGATGAAATAATAGTGCTGCTTGAGAAGAGTATGAAGGACCAAAGTTATGGTTGGACTATGAGAAGAAAAAAGATAAAGTGGAAGATATTGCAAAAGAAGATAAACATAAGAATGTATATCAGATTAAGAGAGGAACTCATAATAGTTGAGTTAGAGATGAAATATGACTATTATAGACCTGAATAAGAAAATTAATTTGCTGAGGAAGGAATCATTGATGAATTTCTGAACTATTGGATAAGTCTGAATCAGCAGAGAGATGTGATGATTGAGACATCAAAGAAAGAGGAGCCTAGTATTCTTGAAACTAATGATTTTTGTATGTATGCAGGTGATGAACAATCTTTACAAGATATGTTTATACAGGTTGCTGAAGAAATGAAGATGTTAGAAGAGGTGAATCTAATGGAACAGTTCTTGGATGAATATTTGTTCAAAGACACTGCAGATGTACAAATGTTGGAAACTACCATGAAAGATGGAGGTGATGAATCTAGTGAGATATAGAAAAGGAATGACAAACAGGCTAAAGACAAAAGGAAATTTCAGATTGCAAAAGAAGAAACTGAAGAGAGGTATTAAGATAGCCTTGTGACAGGAACAACAAAAAGTATGTGTACAGTGCAAACATTTTAAGTAATGGGATTATCTCTTTCATTTTTACTCAAAAATTATGGACTTGTATGGATAATTAATGGACAAGAAATTGTCTTGGAAGAACATAATGGAGCATTAATGGAAAATGATCTTATTAAATATTGTACTATGGAAGATGGTAGAACAAGGATTTATAAGAATCATTTAGTCCAAGGAGGTATAACTAGTCCAGAAAATGCTATAAAGAGGAAAGAAAAAGAAGACAGTCAAGAACATAAAGATCAGTTGGAAAAGTTTGTTGCACAACAGAAATGTGAAAACAATGTTATTTGTACAAATTTGAAATAGAGAAAATAAGAATATAATTAGCAAACTAGAAAGAGACGGGAAGTCTGAGAGAATGGAGGTAAGGATGCTTTCATGAATGACGCATTTGCAGTAAGCAGCAAATGGTTTCAATGGAATGTGATATTTATGATATTGAAAATGATTTTCATTGTAAAAGGAAATTTATCATGGAAGGAAAACTCTGTTGCATATGATTTCGTTTCATGTTAAGAAACAAAGAGAATGAGATATTGGAATATTTTGATTGAAAAGGAAGAGGCATGGAAAAGACAATTTAGTAACTTATAGATTTGTAAGGGAGAAGAAGGAAGAATGAAAAGAAATGTGAAAGGAAGGAAGGCTAAAGAGAAGTGCAGAGAATAGAATTTTGAAATTAGACAGCATTCAGAGCAAAGTGAAGACAAAGCAGACTTTTTCAAAACAAGGCAATATGGAGGAAGATATGACAATTTTGATATTTCATATGTACATCAAGAAGATGGAAAATCAGAAAAATTATGGACTAAAATTGATGGAAAATGTAATGCATTTTCTGATTTTGAATTATTAATTTTTGAATGTGTTTTCCAGGATGAAGGACAAACTTCCCTTGGAGATATGTGTGTTGATGCAAACATGAAGAAATATGAAAATTCTGACAACACAAAAAGCTAGTTTTCCTTATGGGAACAAGAGGATGATAGTAAGAAGCTATTTGATTTAAAAGTTCAGGATGAAGGAAGGAGAGTTGACATAGCTCTTAAACAATTCAATGTAGAAGAGAAAGAAGGTTGCAAAATATGTAAAAGTACAGTCCACAGACATATTTTGTTTTTAATCCAAAGGAGGTTTGAATTTCAAGATTTTATCTTAAGTTTGCAATTAAAAATTTGGATGAACAATTCAGTCATATTTTATGTAGATATGGAGGTATTTGAACCAAGTTCAGTAACTGAATTATTTGCAGTTGATGGATAGTATATAGTTGGGAAGTTATATGTTCTTGTATCAAACAAGAAACAATCTTCTTTTGAGATTGGAAAGATGCTACTTAAATTGTTGGATAAGTGGATGGTGGAAATTACAAAGATGATAAGCATAAGAATTTGTCAAAATCAACAAGTCAATGAAAGATGGAAGAATATACAGGACAACATAAAGGAACTGATTTGGAGACATAAGAGAATTTTGGTGATCAGGTCAAGAATCAGAATGAACAGTCAAGTATAGGATAGGGAAAAATACATAAATTTGGAACTCAGTTTTATTGAGATAATAACAAGACAGTAGCAGACCAGGGAGCAGAAATCTATATTGTTTGAGAAGTTGTTTATGCAAGATATCAGCATCCAAACTTTATGCAGAAGAGATGATTATGACAGTAGAGCAAAAGGACATTCACAATATAGAGTTTGTCATCGAGGAGAAAGAGAGAAAGCAACAAATTCTCCTGCAATTGAAAGAGGACAGACAGCCAGTTGGAAGATGAAATTTGATGAAGTTTACAGCAGAAGTAGTTGGGTGACTCATGAAAGGGAGTCCTTGAATTTTTCCAACCTAGGGAGTCTGATGCAGGGGCATTCTTGAAAACTTATAAGACCCATGAGTCTTATTTCTTATTTACTAAAGGGAGTGGGTTCCCTTAATCATTCTATTTATTTTCCTAAAGTTTAGTTGAGTTTGAGGAAATTTAAGTTGTAAATTGATTTATGGAGAATATCTCGTGAGTTGTAAAATCTTAGGGATGAGTAAGTAATCCTAAGAATAGTGAGGATTTGAGGGATTTAAAAACAAATATAATCTAGGATTATGTTGAGTGAAGAGAGGAGTTGAAGAGATAATTTAGGATTTAGTTGAGAAAAGAATGGAATTGAATTGATTTGGTTCATGAATCCTTTTCTTTTATAAATTGTAAGCTTTCGAAGCATTAGAGGTACATAGAGGAATGAGAGTGGGACAGATGATAAAAGGAATCTTATTTTAAAGCCTACGGGCTTTGACAGAAAAGAGGAGAAAGGCCATGTAAAGCATATCAGGCCAAAATCCCGATTGTAAGAAAGGTTTGATTGCATTTGTGTAATTCACAGTTAATGAAGATTTGATTGCAGTATATTTTGTTTTGCTATACCTTGAGAAATCTGTGTATGATTCTATGTAGTATAATTCCCAATCGAATGAATGGATGAATGGATGAGGTGATTAGAATGACAAAATATATAGATATTTAGATTTCTATGGGGGTTCTATTTATCCTTAAGCTTCGATGTTTACGGGGTTTGGAGTCACATGTGAGATTTTATCATATTTATAAATGATTATAAACTCACAAACATTGAATAATAGAGGTATCCAAGTGTGGAGGAATGTTTAAGCCAACACTAATGCTGTAATGAGTCAATTATTGTGCGATGATGTGGAGAGAAATTGGTAAAGCCACTATAATTCTATGAGAATAATTTGTATAGCAACAAGCGTGATCTTGTGATTGGAGAGTGAAACCTCTCTGTGAACACAACCAAGGCATATTAATTATTCCAACCAAGATCTCCGAGTTGGAATTTTAAATTCTAAAATTTAGGCACGATCTGCGACATGTTCGGGATAGATCTCTCCAACATTGTGCTAATTCGTAGATATTTTCCCTTGAATTCGGAAGATGTGTAGACGGTTTGACTCATGTGTTGGTTCGTTTAGTCTTGAAGGTGAGTCAGGTAAGATTAAACAACGGAACCGTGAAGCAGGCTTTGGAACCATAAATTAATGGCGAAGAGCAGTGGAAGTGGTTTTCAAAACCACTGATGTTTTTCGTGTAGAGAAAGGAGGGTAAGTGGTATTTCCCTGATTGAACGCGATACACTCCAATGAGTGACGCGTGGAGTCACAAAACAACTTTTTTCACGTAATATTGAAGTATTAAAGGTCATGAGATTTCGTTGTGTGATAGTCATCGGATGGGAGTCATGATGCGCTATCCATCAGATCTATTTGGAGGTTAACGAATAGGTACGTTTGGAAATTGTTGCGGGACCCAGAACATTAATATTATGATGATGCTTTGGTTTTTAACCAAAGTCGAAAAAGTAATGAAATGTGAAGTGGTAGAACGAAATTTTATATAAATGGTTATTGGTATTCGGATTGGGTGCGAATATATGATGGGTTAAAATGGGTTTTAATATAAAATCAAATATATTGATTCAAATTTCCATAAAGTGGGTTTTCTTACATGGTTTATAACCATAGGGTAATTCAAAGGAGAGGTTTCGCTTATGAAAGTGACCCCTGTTGAGGTTTATTAGGGGTTTTAATTTGAAGAAAATTTTATATGCATTGAGGGTTTTATTATATGGTTTTAACCATTAGATTGAAAATGTTGCTTCCGCATTAGAATTTGCCAATATGAGAAGTATTTGGTTTTGAAAGTGAGAATGTGGTTTGCGGCCTTTGGCTACATCACAATTATTTTGGACAATTGTCCCCAGAAAAACCCAATGTGTGAAAATCGGTGCAGCAGATAAGGGTTTTATTAATTCTTCAACAAATCATATATTTACAGGGAAAATATTCGGCAGATAAATTTTGAGCCACTTGAGACTGAATATCAAGATTACTTAGACAATTTTCTGACACCCAGAATAGCCATTGCAAGCCCCTGCGTCAGTCTATGTGATTCTCTAGGCAGTCCCAATGCTAGATTGTGTGAATTTGTGTGGAGACTATGTGGGGTCTCTATGTTACAGCCTCACGCTACCTCCAGTGACCAACTGCTGCTCTCCAACCCTGATCTCGATCACCCATGACCTCCTCCTTCTTCTCCTACAACTTCTCGCATTGCAACTCTTCCACTGAGATCGAATTATATAGTAGAATGGATCTCCTTCGAGTACTGAGTGTGTGCCCGAATTATTTTCCAAGTGACCCTCAAGCCTTCTTTCATAATATTCCTGTTGGAGTACCAACAGCCCAGATTAAAATATTAATCGATGGTTAAGACGAAATCTTGACTTGATCCATGTTTTCTAGAAGATTCACACTCTAACTTATTAATACCTTTTAATTATTTCATTTCCTAAGTTTTGACTTAGGGTCTCCATTAATTATTTTAATAAATCTTGAACCGAGTGGAATTTCCACAAATTGTTTCTGGGTTCTTTAGAATGTTTCTATCCAAGCCTTCCTGCAAAGTTTGAGACTTGGAACACTTTTGGATGCTACAAAAATAAACACAAAAAAACTCACTAAAAATGAACAACAATCTAGTTATTCAAATATCTTGCGAGAAATAACATTCATGAAGAAAATGATAGCAATTAAGACTTTAAATCAATAAGATGCAAACCATTCGATGCTGATGAAATTCAAATCAATTATGAATTTGATAAAGCACATAAATGATTAATTATAAAACAGGGAAATGAGAATATAACACAAGACAACAGTAGAACTCCCAAGGACTTGGCTCAGGGTCTCTAGAAGTCTCTGCCAGATTATTTTCATAATATGATTATGGAAAAGCCAATATATCTTTCATTAAGTTCAATAGTCAAAGTACAAAATCATTTAGCGCAAAAGCTTCTTGTTCAGAAGGAATGAAAATAAAATACAACTACAGAAAACGGATAATCAAATCCCGTTCTATTCCATCTATTGATCTTTTATATATTTATAGAGAAACAGAACAGCTAAAGGAAAATCTTCAGGATTAGGAGATCCTGAGGATTTCACAGATGTCTAACAGTTTGTGATATAGATTGAGTGAGGCCCTCATTGATTGTTTCTTGCCTGTATAAAGAGAAATAGATCGTTTTCCTTTTCCTAGCCAGTGATATTCAATCATTTGAACAACGGATAATCAGTTTGGATTTCCTGCACCTAAAAACAACGGAAGATAGCCTTTTCCCCTCGTAATTACATAATTTATTGATAATTATTTTTACCCTTTTTTTATAATGAATTCTTCCATATTTACTCCCAAAATGAAGGTAAACACATGAAAGTTAATAAAAAATCAAGTTAATCATAAGGGTAAAACGTACCCTTTTCGTGACCAAACATACTCCCTAGCTTACCTTATTGAATGTCCTCATGAAATGAGATGATTGAGGTGTAACAAAGTCAAAGAATAGGCAGGGTAGCCTTCCTCTTTATACAGTTTGAAACCGTGTTTTGTTTAACTCTTGCAAAAGCTTAATTTTCATGATCCTTTCGAAGATCATAATTATGGTGACAGCCTTTAAGAGGGTACCACATGATAGGAAAATTGTAGTGGAACTCTATCCATGTAGGACCCATGCTTAAAATGATGTTACTATATATGTAAAAAAAACAATGACTGCTTTAAAGTTTCTATAATTAAAAGGTTTTTTATTCTTAACTTTGTTGGTGGATACCTACCATCTTTGCTTAACTGCTAACAAGGCATCTTCTCTGATCTCCTGAAAGTATTCTCTCCCATATTGTACAATATCCTTGTGGAGTAGCCCCAATTTGGTTATAACCCCTTCCAGTGATTTAGTGGGTTCCCCTCTGACCCAGATATCTAGACCATGTTCTCTTTTTTGAAAAATATTATAAGCTTTAGTCTGTTTGATTTTATTATCAGCAAAAGAGATGAATGCTTGAAACTAGATGTCGCTTATAAAATGGCTTGGGTTACTGTCTCTTTCATCTTCCAAAAATAATTTGTACAGATATAGTTCACACAAGAGGTGCTGAACTTTCTCATTCTAGTACCCACAACATAACAAATTTTACAATAGTCTTAAACTCGGTGGGTTTCCCTGCTCTAATGGAATTTACTTTCAATAACAGATATCTTTCTAATAAGAACAGAGCATAATTAGTAGCAGGTGATCTACAAGACAAGACATCTGAGTAAATTGAGAAAATAGTGTTAGTTTGCTTTGTGGCTTCTTCAAGCTGAGCTTGTACTTTCTTTACCTTCTCCTATTCACTTCTAAAGTTGGAAAAAGTCTCATCTTCAGTTGCAATAAGTTTCTTAATTTTTTCCAGCAACTCCTGATGTATCTGTAGTGGTACCACTACCTTCTTATAGTTAGCCAATTTTTGTTGGGTCTGTGTCAATGTGTCTTGAAGCCTTGAAATAATGAATTATTTTACCAAAGGAGTATAAAAGGGTGTTTCACCTTGTTGGCTTCCTATGATTTACAAGAATGGCAAGAATAAACACTGCAAGGGCCACATTAGAACTACTTTAGAATCCTAAGACCTAGGCTTCCTGGATTTAGAGAGGGACTCTCTATATAAGTGCTATAAAGTATATATCTTTATGCTTTTTTTATGATATTAGGCTAGTTATGAAGCTCTGAGAACTTTGTTTTGGTTTTGGTTAATTGAAAAGGTACTTGAAGGATTAAAGGTTGGAGAATATTGAGAGAGTGTTTCAGCTGGAAGGATAGACTATGAGGCAGCATTAATCCATTTGGCTATGAGTCATAAAAGGATTTAATTTTTCACCAACTATTCAAGGGTTTTCATAGGGAAATTCATCTAGATTAAATGGATCTTTAGATTAAATTGTGATATGAAACATTAAGGTGTTTTGAAGGCAGTAAAGCTATAGTCAGTCAAGAATCTTCTAGCTCTACTTAAACAAGAAAAGCCTTTCAAAGTAACTGTTTGAAGTAAGCCAAAGGATAGAGAAAACAATAGACTTATTTGGGTAGACTTTAATCAAAGCAAACTTTTAGGACAAAAATCCAGTAATCTAAGGATACTTTCAGATAAAGAAAACATACAATATAACAATGAGAGAAGCCTAAGACCAAACAAAAATAATATAATCTGCTTTTGACAAACTCTCTAGGGATCTTTCCAAACAACCTTTAAAGACAGACCAGAGGACAGGGCAAACCATAGACTTCCCTGGTTTAGAATCTACTCAGCACACTTTGAAAAATATCATTTAAAAGCAATACCTCAAGTTTTACTCAGAAGGACATGGGCTTCCCCAACATTTCCCTGGATATACTCTATTGAATCATTATTAAAACAACAAGCTAGAATCAAACTGAAGGGCAATGAAAAATCCTTCATTCAGGTCTTGCAGAAGAAAACATAAAGATAAAGATTTGCAAAGATAAATAGGGTACCTTTGACAGTAAATCCTAATCTAAATTTTCTATTCTTTATCAAATAAAATGGACAAAATGAAAACATAAGGGGAAAACAGAAACAGAGAGGAAAAACATCACCATTAATATAGACCAGGATCCTGTGAATCAACTTGTTTTATTGATGTTCAAACTAGTTACATATTCTAGCACAGTGGGTCTTTATAGCTCAAAGATTTCTCTATCCAACCTAGTACTCCTCAACTCGCTCAGCAACCCTCTAAGAAACTAACAGTAACAACCTTCTACAACCAATCAAGAACCCTCTCTAATGAAGTCATCATGCTATATTTATAGGAAAAATGAGGAGGTGAAATGAAAACCAAGGTTAACATGTTCATTTATGACTGAGTTAATGATCTTTGACCTTTGAGACCATGCAAGGCCCAAGGAAAAAAATATCTGAAAATAGTTACTCTTTATAATGAACGTTGTTTAATTTTTGAGCTACTTGGTTGCAATATTTGACTTTTAGGCTTTTGTGATAAATTTGTAATAACTTTTTAGCTGCTTCTTTTGGAAATATCTCCCACTGTAATAACTATTGTATGCCTTTGAGGAAAATATGCCTGTAGGTGGCATTTTTAGCCTTTGATGATGTAACTGCTTCATGGATTTAACATTCGAAGCTAGCTTTAGGTTAATCTGTCTTGACCTATTTCTTCAAACTTTGTTTTGGCCTTGATTTTGCTTTTGGCTTTCATAATCTGTCTTTACTATCTTTATCCTTCTTTCTGCTTTATGACTATTTTATTCATGTATTCTTTGTTCACGGTCCTTTAAGCTTTATCCTTTATCCTTTATCTCTGATTAAGTCTTTAATATTTTGCTCTTCATCTGTTCATTGATTTTGTTTTGTCTCTGCATACAGGTGTTTTTCCGTTGTACTGGAGGGTTTCATTAGTTAACCAATGTCCATGAAACATTAACTAAATGCTGAAACAACCCTGTGAATCCCTTTCCTTCATATTTAAACCTTGGGGATCGTCATCCTAGGGTTTCTTCCACTTTGATGGTTGTGGGAGGGCCTTTGGACTTGGCTGCCATTAAAACCTGCAAAAAACACGAAAACATTTAAATAAAACCTACATTTTTGTATTAAACTGCTCTCAGGGGTTTCGTGAGGTGTTGGAGCAATATTAAAAGGAGGGGGAGAGTGCAATGGAGGGGTTCCATGGATGAAACTAGAAGAACAATGAGCTTTTTGAATATTGGCGTGAATCGAAGGAGGGTGGTTTCTGCAAAAATCTGACGGTTTTCACGTGGCTCATAGGCAGTAAGAGGTTTCGAAGCATATGGACATGATACCATTCAGAGGATGACGTGTGTCCTAGGGAAAAACACCTATTTTTCATGGATATGGCTTGTTAAATCGCGACATAAATTTGAACGTGATACTAAATCTGCGTTGTTGGATCTAAGCAGATCATATCAACGGTGCAGGTTTGCTCCTGATGGGAAAACTAATTAGGTGGGCGTGGTAGTGGAGGAATGGTGTCGAATGGGGATTGGATCGTGGTCTTCTAAGTGGAAGGTAGGGACAAATGGGTGACGTAGGTTTATTTTTCGGGTAGCAGGAAAGTTGGGAGCAGGATGGAAAGGTGGGGCTGGATGAGAGCCGTCGGATCAGGATGATCGACTATGGAGATATGTTGAAGGGAAAGGTGCACGAAGGTATGGTTGGGAGGATGGAGGATGAGTAGGGAATTGATCACCATTAGATCGAAGGTGATCAATGACAGAGATGATATGGGGGAAAGGTAAGCTGGGCAGGTGAATTATAGAAGAAGGGGGCTTAGATAAGGTGCAGGGATGTGGTCCTGTGAGGAGAGGATAAGACCAGGGGTGTAAACGAATAAGGGCTTTTGTGAGTAGTGGGTGGTTGTTGGCCTTGGGTCATATGGGGAAAGGAGCGGAGGGTTTAAGACCAAATGGGCTTAAGGGCTTATGTTACAAAGGGTCAAAATAGGCCTAAAAACAGAGGTTTTGAGCCTTTTTGAAGGATCTGATAGGGTAGAAGAGGGGATTTTTAAACCAAGTAAGAGATTTTTTTACAAGGTTTCAAGGTTTTTAGAGGAAAACGAAGGATAAATGTAGGGGAAATGGGCTTTTTAGAAGGGAAAAGTACTATTGTATTAGGACAAAAAATGGGGGAAAAGTCATGAAGGGGTAAATGGTGAAAATAGCTTGAAATTAATTTCTTTCTGAATCAAGAGGTGATCTTTCAGGAGGCATAGATGAAGATTTTAGTGAATTGATAGATGTAGGATAATGAACTTAGTGATATTTCAAAAACTCACAAGATTTTCATAAAAGCTTGTTTTTTAGAAATCTAAGGAACTATTTAGCCATTATTGGATATAACAAAATTTATAGATGGCTAATAGTGGCTCCACTTGGGGAAGGCAGCTCCTTGGAGGTGTCAAGAACCTCAGAGAATAAATCTCTGGAAAGTAGACCAGTGCCTTGTTTTTGCACTTTGACAATCCTCTTTTGACTTGATGATTTTTCTACTTTGAAGGTCTTTCATCATCTGAATCATAACATGATTAGTCTTTGAACCAAAGCTTCTACCTACACAACATACTTTCCTAACATTTTTTTTCTTCAGTGGGTGCATTTATACTTGAAAACCCTTGCAACATCAAAATTTCTTTTATTTGAAAGTAGGAATCCAGGAGTTCAAATTAAACTGATGAACTCATCATTTCTCTACCTATTCTAGCTATCTGTCAATATTAAACTGTTTGATAGATTTTCCTTCTCTAGTCTAAAACAGGAAATTGAAACATAATCAAATCAGGATTAGACAGTCTGATTTGTTATGGGGCTATGGCATTTTGTACAAGCTGCACATAGACTTTATTTTAAAAAACTTAAAACAAAGCTGTGAAGGCTTAAGATCTGAAATTGATAGGAATCCTTGTTTCTTTCTTTGGTTCAGATTTTGATCATTTTAGAACCATTTCTCTCTTCTCATAATCTATTCTACTGATAAGCCAAGTTTACATTGTTTGGCAGATCTTCATTTCACTAACATATCAGCATAAATTTAAATTTATTCAATCATGATTAGGCTGTATGATTGAATAACATTTCTTCTTTCAAAGTAGTGGCATTTGGACTTGCACACTTTCAGATTTTTCTCTTTTTTGGT
The DNA here is from genome assembly GCA_034641835.2 of Pinus albicaulis. Classification (NCBI taxonomy): domain Eukaryota; kingdom Viridiplantae; phylum Streptophyta; class Pinopsida; order Pinales; family Pinaceae; genus Pinus; species Pinus albicaulis. Next base: position 1,114,779,663 of record CM076574.1, read on the forward strand.
ATGGGGCTGTACCTATTATTTTATCTGCCCTCTTTTCCTCTTTTCCTTTGTTTTTTTTGTTTCATTTTTCCAAGTCTTTTCTTTAAGCAATGTTATTTACAATGGTCAAAGATTTAAACTAAAAATCAACAAAAATAATGCTTGAGCATCCTGCCATTGACAGGACCTCCAAAAATTTTTGTTCCATCCATCTCTTGAAGGAAGAATGCATTATTACCTATAACATAATGAATGAGATAAGGGCCTTTCCATAAATTTTCAAACTTTCCATGTTTTCCCTTAGCCTCCTATAATCCCATTTTAGTACCTTGTCACCAATGTTAAAATCATTTGCCTTTGTTCTTTTATCAAACAACTTCTTGATGTTTTCTTGTACTTGTTGTGCTCTTTTGTAAACTTCCTCTCTGGTTTGCTGCAACTGGATAGTCTGGCTAATTCTTCTTATCATTTCATCTTCTTCAGACTGTACTTCTTGGATCAACTTCATGACTGGCACTCCTAAACTGGTTGGAAATATTGCATCTGTTCCATAAAATAGCCGATAAGGGAACATTCCATTTGACTTTTTAGTTTTCAATCTGTCTGCCCAAAGTGCATGTACCAGCTTGTTGTGCCATGATTTCTTGTTTTCTTCCAGGAACTTCTTGATGATGTTCACCAAACTCTTGTTTGAGGATTCTGCCAGCCCATTACCTTGAGGGTAATAATATTTGGAATGACCCAATGCAATCTGATATTTGTGGCAAAAATCCACCATCTTTTTGGATCTAAAGGCAATAGTATTGTCAGTGATAATCTTCCTAGGACAGCCAAATCTAGACAAGGTATGGTTTTCAAGGAATGAAATGATGACTAAGTCTATGGCATTGCTAGAAGGGATGGCCTCTATCCATTTGGTGAAGTATTCAGTTGCTGTGAGGATCCACTTATGTTGGGCAGATGAAGCAGGATGGATTTCCCCAATGAAGTCTAGACCCCATTGTTGAAAAGGAGCTTCAACAATGATATGATGCAGAGGTAAGGGTAGCAATTTTATTTTTCCTTCAAAGATTTGACACTTGTGACAGGTAGTTATCATTTTATGGAAATCTTGAAAGAGGGTGGGCCAATAATAACCAGCTCTAAGGATTTTTTTGACAGTAGTTTTCCAATAGAAGTGGCCTCCACATTCTCCTTCATGAAACTCGTGCTTGATATTATCTGCATCATTCTCAGGGAAACATTTAAGCAATAATCCACTAGCATTTTTCCAATATAAATATTTATCTAAAATGCAATAATTTACAACTTTCAACTTTAGGAATCTTGCCTTTGTTTTAGACAAACTAGGAGATACATTAAGATTAAGAAGCACATACAAAATATCATCATAGCAAGATGAATTCAGAAAATAATCTTCAATGAGTGGAGTTGCCAACTCCTCCTGTTCATTTAATGCATTAAACATGTTTATATCAAGAGCTTGTAAGTTTGATTCAGCCATTAGTTTTGCTAGTCCTTGACCTTTGATGAGCTTAGTGGGTTTAATTTCTAAATCATATTCTCGTATATCAGAAATCCACTTTCCTCTTTTGCCATCAAGATCTTGTGTCAAGATGTCTTTTACCATTGAATGAGGCACAAATGTAATGATGTGTGAGTGTAAAATGTAAACTCTAAAATATTTTAAGTCTCTGACTAAGGCAAAATCATGTTTTTCCATTATGTTGTATTCCAGAGGCACATCTCTTGATGCCTTGCTAAAAAATGCAATAGGCTGGTCTTGTCCCTTTATGTTTTTTGCAGTAGGACAAGAGCTACTTTATATTCTGATGCAAAGGAGAAAATGAAGAAGTCTTTAGTAAAATCAGGACTAATAAGAACTGGTTTTTGCGTAAGTGCTTGTTTTCCCATTTCAAAGGATTTCTTTTCTTCTAAGGTCCATTTAACTCCTGCTTCTCTTTTAAGCATGTTTGTAATGTTTATGAGGAGTTCAGCTAGGTTGGGTATGAAACTTCTCAAGAAATTAATCTTTCCAATGAAAGATTGAAGTTCCTTGATGTTTCTAGAATGATTGATTTGCAATATACCCTCAATCCTCTTTGGGTATATTTTTATCCCCCTTTTAGATATGATATGACCAAGAAGTTTACCTTCTTTGTGACCAAACAATGTTTTCTTGGGATTTAAGGATAAACCATATTTTATGCATTTCTCAAAGACTTTTCTTAGGTGTATTAGGTGTTCTTCATCTGTTTTGGAATAGACTGTTATGTCATCTAAGTAAATCACAATGAAGTAACCTATTTATTCTGAGAAATCTATATCCATGGCTCTCTGGAATGTGGCACCAACATTGATTAAACCAAAAGGAATTTTCACATACATGAAAGTGCCCAAAGGTGTGGTGAATGTTGTTTTAAGTTGATCATCAGGGTGTACCAATACTTGGTTGTATCCTGAGAAGCCATCTAGCAAATAAATTATTTTAGAACCTACTACCCATTGTAAGATGTGATACATTTTATTCAAGGGATAGTTGTCTTTTAATGAGGCTTTGTTTAAGTTTTTGAAGTCTATACAAAGCCTTATTTCTCCTGTTTTCTTCCTTACAGATACAAGATTGGATACCCATTCTGAGTATCTCACAGGGACTATAATTCTAGCATCATACATTTTTTTAATTTCTTTCTCAACCAGAGGTAATTGAACAGGGTTTATTCTGCGCAATTTTTGTCTATAAGGCTTTTGGTTTTCTTCGAGGGGTATCTTATGCTGAATTATTTATGTATCATATGATTTTAAATCTTCATAACTCCAAGAAAAAACATTAGAAAATTCTCCAAACAGCTCAAGATATTTCAATTTAATGTGAGTGGGCAATGTTTTGGATAATTTGATAATTTTAGGCCTTTCTTCACTGCCTATATTACATTCTTCAACATCAATTTCAGTGGGCTCTATTTTTGGCTTTTTTGCAACATCATTAAAGTTAAACAATTCCTCTAGTGGCACTAGTCCCTTTGGCAAGTTTTCATTGTTAGACTGCAGCACGTCTAGATCTTCTTTTTCTAAATCAGTGCATATCTCTGTTTTATTTTTAAATCCTTTGGTTAGCAAATTTATATCAGCAGTGTTAGGAGTTTCTTCTTCGTAAGGTTGTTCCTCAGTAGGGCAATCTTGTTCATACTCTGAATTTGAATTTTTCATTTCAAATTCATTTCTAGACTACAAAAAGTCTTCTATTTGTTTATCTCCCTCAAAAACATGTCAGTATCTTTCATTATCTGGGGCTGCTTGTCTATATTTGACTTCGACTGTGTATTGTTTTCTTTCATAAGGCTTCAGACATGTACTAGCAGCAAATGCTAAACCATTGGCAAGAATGTTTTGGTTTCTAGGGACAAAGGTGAGCTCATATTCTATGAAGGTTTTTAAGAGATCCATGGCATCATCCCTATAGGCTCTTAGTCTTAGATGTTTAGCAGTGTATTTTCCATTTGCTTGCCTAATTACCAGCTCTGAATCTCCATGGACAATTATCCTCTTGGCTCCTAATTTTTTCAATAAATGTAGTCCTAAGAGGAGTGCTTCATACTCTGCTATATTGTTAGTGCATTGGAAATTTAATTTGTAAGAATGGCCTTCAACATGGTTATTCTCTGTGTTATGCACCCATATGCCTGCTCCTGCACTAGTGTTTCTACAAGACCCATCAAAACTCATACTCCAAAGGGGACTAGCTTCATATTTATCATTAATTTCATATTTGTTCTCTTTGGTCTGTTTTTCATAGCTACCACTGTGTTTTTCTTCAGGGTATTCACTATGTTTAGTTTTGTCTTGTTCCTCAAGGTCTTCAGTGTTTTGAGGATTTTCTCTTTGATTTCTATGATTAGCACTAGGTAGTTGGTTGTCTTGTTGGTTATGAACTTCATTGTGTTTGCTGTGATTTTCTAAATTAGCAAACTATTTATGTAACTCCTCCTTTTTTTCCTCTTCTTCTATGGCTGCCACTATGTTGGCTGATCTTCCATCTTCTAACCCTTGCTCATTAGGAATTTCATCATTGTAAACAATGAATGAGTCAAGGTCTTTATGTATAGAATAAAAAGGGGAGTTATCTGGTCTCTCTTGACTACTCACCATGTATTTCATGTGTGTCTCCCTATACAGACTGCTAGTTTGACTGAAGATAGGGATGGTGGCATAAGTCATATCCATTTGCAGAGTGCCTTGAAGTTTAGCACCCCAAGATCTTGAAAGGAGCATGACATATTTTGGAGGTATATCAGCCACTACTATGTCCGTCACTAAGCTTTTGGCTGTGATTTGTGCTAAGTTGACACAAAGATCTTTTATTAGGCCTAGGCATTTGACTTTGCTAGAGTCAAATGAGTATAAATATTTGTAGGGCCTAGTTACCTCAAGGCCTAACCTCTCCATTATTACTTTGGGCATGAGGTTATGTGATGCTCCTGAATCAAGCATGGCATTGTGTAAGATGTTATCATGGATGTTTAGACTGACATAAAATGGAGGAACTCGTCCTTATTGAAATTTTCCTTGAATTTTTGGTCCGAATAGAAGCTCAGGTTTATCATCACTTAAATTAACAGAATAATTGTTGTTTACTATGTTCAAATCTCTTAACAATTGAGATTTATATACATCTTGGCTGACTAACTCAGTGAGGGGAATATAGATTTTTATTTTGGAAATTTCACTCTCTATGCTAAAACGAGTTTGATTCTTTGAAATGTTTATTTCAACCTTTTTAGTCATTGTTTTCTCAGTAAAATTAGCTTGCTGGTTTTTATTATGGATAACATTTAGGATAGTTTTATCAGGGCATTAGCTGAGGTGCTAGTGCTACTAGGGTCACCATTGTGTTTGGTATAATTTTGAGTGTTTTTTCCTTTATTTTTATCAGAATTTTTAGCCATTGTTGTATGTTTTTGTTGTATTTTTCGGAGTGTTTACAGGGCTCTTTTTTGTAGAGATTTCAGAGATATTTTTCTTGGGAACTTCTTGATTCTTTTTACTCCTCAAGTCATATTGTTTATGTACTTCTATTATGGCATTTTCAAAGCCTTTTTGGTAGTCTGCAAACTATAGGCTCTCTTCTTCATAAGGTGTATATATGACTTGTTCTTTCCTAGTGAGGAAAACAATATCCTCATCATTTGTTCCCAACATGTTCATGTGACTTTCCTCTGCTTCCTCTACTATCCCCTCCTCCTCATTAGCATAATTTTCTTGAAAGGGAGGTATGACCTGTTTATCAGGACCTCTTTGTCTTATTTGAGGGGGGTTTCTCCTAAAATTTTGATTTTGATTTCGGTCTTGGTTCTTGTTTTGAGGAGCTGTTTGATTTACTCTTGGGTAAGCTCTCTCATTTAAATTCATTATTTCCATCATCCTTTCCATAGGTTTTAATAATTTATCAAGTTTTGAATCAGATGTGGAAGGTGCAGCCTCATCTCTATATGTCACCTTTTCTCACTTTTCATCCTAGTTCTATTGGCAAGCAGATTTTCCTCAACACTTACTGCCTCTCTCTACATATCTTCTAAGGTGAGGGGTTCTCTTTCTCTCAATTAGTAGGAAATTTAGGGTTAAACCCATTAGGAAATTTCATTAAAGCTAGGCCTTGTGGTGGTTTCATGTGGATCGGTAGGGAATTGTACACAGTATTAAATCTAGTGCAATACTCTTGTACTCCTTCTCCAACACTCTGTTTAATGTTCTCATATTCTGATAGAATTTGGAGAGGGTTCTTCTTGACTTCCCATTTGTTTAAGAATAACTGATGAAAAGCAGGGAGGTCATTTATACTATTAGGGGTTAAGCCTTTAAACCATTTTATTTCTTCTCCCCCTAAGCTTTGAGTAAACATTCTTAGTTTAATGGTTTCATCATATATTTCTTGTCTGTCAAAGTAGTCATTCATTTTTTCCACATGTGGTTGAGTAGTATTAGAACTACTAGCATCATATAAAATAATTTTGGATTCATAATATTGTGGTAGAATGGCTAAAGGTAAAGGAAGGACTAATGGAGCATACCATGTTGCCATGATATGAACTTGTGGAAACATTGGGGGGTTTACAAATGGGGGATTTGTGATAGAAGGTGGATGATGAACTGAAGTGGTTTGAACAATTAATGTTTGGGTGGGTGTAACAGAAGTACTTGGACTAGCTAAGTACTGTTGAGTAGAATTAGGGTTATAGAAGCCAAAATTGTGAATGAAATGGATATCAAGAGGTGCTGAAGGGGAGGATTCTCTACTGCTAGTGTGTTGTGAACTTTCAAGCTCAAAGTCTATCTAATCTATACCACTTGATGACTTGGTTCTAGATAAGTTTTTGGTGTAGGATAAGTCAACTTGGATAACTTGCAGACCTGTAAGGTTTTCACGGACAATGTTTGATCTGTGGATTGGCCTAAGAATAGTTGGATTTATAGGTGTAGGAGGCTTCCTAAGGATGCTTTCAGGATCATCAACTATTTCATGAGGATTTGGGTCAGGATAGGCTCTAGTATGGATTCTTTTGGAAGCCAGGATTTAGACCCAAAGGCAAGACAATTTAGCCAGGTATGACAGTATTTATAGGTAAACTAATCTATGTAAGAAAACTTAATCCACAAAGTTTTCTTAACTGGGTTTTTGCGATGTTCTAATGATAAAATAAGTTTCCTAGTGGAGTCTTTAGAAAAAACCAATGGGGTCCACAGGCCTACTAAAAACCAATGGAGTCACCAGGTGGAAGATTTTTACTTGTTTTCTTGGACTGGTTGTTGTCCACCATCAAAAATCAGGAACCACTCTTGGCAGACACTTGATTCATTTTAAGAATCAGATTTTCTAATTTTTGAAGTTATCTATTAGTCAGTTCGTTCCCTTGTATGGTTGCCACTATGTTGGCTCCCTGTGATTTACAAGAATGGAAAGAATAAACACTGCATGGGCCACATCAGAACCACTTTAGAATCCCAGGACCTAACCTTCATGGATTCAAAGATGAATCTCTCTATATAAGTGCTTTAAAAGATATATCTTTATGTTTTGTTTATGATATTAGGCTAGTTATGAAGCTCTGAGAACTTTGTTTTGGTTTTGGTTGATTGAAAATGTACTTGAAGGATTAAAGGTTGAAGAAGATTGAGAGAGTGTTTTAGCTGGAAGGATAGACTATGAGGCAGCATTAATCCATTGGGCTATGGATTCATAAAAGTATTTAATTTTTCAACAACTATTCAAAGGTTTTCGTAGGGAAATTCATCTAGATTAAATGGATATTTAGATTAAATTGTGATATGAAACATTAAGGTGTTGTGAAGGCAGTAAAGCTATAGTCAGTCAAGAATGTTCTAGCTCTACTTAAACAAGAAAAGCCTTTCAAAGTAACCGTTTGAAGTAAGCCAAAGGACAGGGAAAATCATAGACTTCTTTGGGTATAATTTTATTAAAGAAAACTTTTAAGACAACAATCCGGTAATCCTAAGACTACTTTCAGATAAAGAGATCATACAAGATAACAATGAGAGCAACCTAAGATCAAACAGAAATAATCTAATGTGCTTTTGAAAATCTCTCTAGGGATCTTTCCAAACAACCTTTAAAGATAGATGAGAGGATAAGACAAACCATAGACTTCCCTGGTTTAGAATCTACTCAACATACTTTGAAAAAGATCTTTTAAAAACAATATCTCAAGTTTTACTCAGAAGAACATGGGCTTCACCAACATTTCCCTAGTTATACTCTATTGAATCATTCCTAAAACAACAAGCTAGAATCAAACTGAAGGGAAATGAGGAATCCTTCAATTAGGTCTTACAGAAGAAAACATAAATATAAATCTTTGCAGAGAGAAATAGGGTACCTTTGACAGTAAATCCTAATATAATTTTTTTCTTCTTTATCAGAGAAAATGGACAGAATGAAAACATAAGGGGAAAATAGAAACAGAGAGGAAAAACATCACCATTAACATAAACTAGGATCCTATGAATCAACTTGTTTTATTGATGTTCAAACCAGTTACATATTCCATCACAGTGGGTCTTTTCAGCTCAAAGCTTTCTCTATCCAACCTAGTACTCCTCAACTCACTCAGCAACACTCTAAGCAACTAACAGTAACAACCTTGTAAAACCATTCAAGAACCCTCTCTAATGAAGTCCTCATGCTATATTTATAGGAAAAATGAGGAGGTGAAATGAAAACGAGGGTTAACATGTTCATTTATGACTGAGTTAATGATATTTTACCTTTGAGACCATGCAAGGCCCAAGGAAAAAATATCTGAAAAGAGTTACTCTTTATAATGAACGTTGTTTAATTTCTGAGCTACTTGGTTGCAATATTTGACTTTTAGGCTTTTGTGATAAATTTGTAATAACTTTTCAGCTGCTTCTTTTGGAAATATCTCTGACTGTAATAAGTATTGTATGCCTTTGAGGAAAATATGCCTATAGGTGGAATTTTTAGCCTTTGATGAAGTAACTGCTTCATGGATTTAACATTTGAAGTAGGCTTTAGGTTAATCTATCCTGACATGTTTCTTTAAACTTTGTTTTGGCCTTGATTTTGCTTTTGGCTTTCATAATCTGTCTTTATTGTCTTTATCCTTCTTTCTGCTTTATGATTGTTTTATTCATTTATTCTTTGTTCACATTCCTTTAACCTTTATCCTTTATCCTTTATCTCTAATTAAAGTCTTTAATCTTTTTCTCTTCATCTCTTCACTAATTTTGTTTCGTCTCTGCGTGCAAGTGTTTTTTCGCTGTGATAGAGGGTTTCATTAGTTAAATAATGTCCATGAAACATTCACTAACACTGAAACAACCCCGTGAATCCATTTCCTTCATATTTAAACCTCGGCGATCGTCATCCTGGGGTTTCTGCCACTTGGATGGCTATGGGAGGGCCTTTGGACTTGGTCGCCATTATAAACTGTAACAAACATGAAAACATTTAAACAAAACTTGCGTTTTTGGATTAAACTGTTGTCAGGGGCTTCGTGAGGTGTTGGAGCAATATTCAGAGGAAGGGGAGAGTGCAGGGGAGGGGTTCCATGGATGAAACCAAAAGAATAGTGAGCTTTTTTGAATATTGGCACAAATGGAAGGAGGGTGGTTTCTGCAGAAAGCCGGCGGTTTTTGCGCGGCTTATAGGAGGTAAGTGGTTTGGAGGCATATGGACGCGATACCATTCAGAGGATGACACGTGTCCCAGGGAAAACCACCTATTTCGCATGGAAATGGTTTGTTAAACCACAGTAGAAATTTCAACGCGATACCGAATCTATGTCGTCATATCTGAGCAGATCAAATCAACGGTGCAGGTTTGCTCCCAATGGGAAAACTAATCGGGTGGGCATGGTAGTGGAGGAAAGGTGTTGAATGGGGATTGGATGGTGGTATTTTGAGCGGAATGTGGGGCCAAGCCAGTGACGTAGGATGCTTTTTCGGGTAGCATGAAAGTTGGGAGTGGGATGAAAAGGTGGGGCTGGATGAGAGCCGTCGGATCGAGATGATCGACCATGGAGATCTTTTGAAGGGAAAGGTGCACGAAGGTATGGTCAAGAGGATGGAGGATGAGTAGGGAAGTGATCACTGTTAGATCGGAGGTGATCAATGGTAGAGATGATATCGGGGAAAGGTAAGCCGGGTGGGTAAATTATAGAAGAAGAGGGCTTAGATAAGGTGCGGGGGTGTGGTCCTGTGAGGAGAGGATAAGACCAGGAGTGTAAACAAAGAAGGGCTTTTAAATAGCCGTGGCTAGTCTTGGTCCATGATGATCCGTGTGATATCATGGCCAGCTCATTCCACTTGGAGTCTGAATTATTTTCAGTTTTTCACAACTCATTATTTTTAGCGCTTTTCTAGTCCTAAACATCCGAGAGCTTAGCCTTTAGCCCCAAGTCAAGAGATAGTATACAGTATGTCCCTCGGAAGTTGAAACACCAATTTACCCAAACGGGGCCCATAGTTTTGGCGCTTCATCTCCTAGGGTTAGGTTTTTGGATGTTTAGGGTTCTCCATTGTTTCTCAATAATAAATAGTCCCTCGAGCCTCATTGTATGTCATAGTTCAAAGGTCAGTGAGTCACCACATTCCCTTCGTGAGATTCGCTACCAAAGACCTCAGCTATTTTATTTCCATCATGTTTGTGAGCATATTTCGTGATTTGATACACGAAATGAAGCCTTATTTCCATGGTATTTTTGCTGTGGTTATTTTATTCGCTATGTCATGTATGGAATCAGATCATGTACTGTGCTCTTGCTCTTCTTTTTTTTTTCTCGATCCTTTCATGTCCTCAAAGAAGGTCAGGGTGATAAGAGTTAGCGCTCGATCCGATGGAACCCTCGTGATCACCAAACCCTGATGGACGCCTGTTGGGGATGAAAAGAAATATGAGGAGGAGGATCCTATCAAAATATTATTGTGAGTCTTCTAAAACATGAATGCATGATGATAACATGCCTACATCTTCCAACCACCCCGCCCAACTAGACGGCTAAATTGCATCCAAAGAATGAAATTTATAGGCATGACTCCCTTTAAGGTACAGGAAAAATTTGACATTCCCATATTTGAGGATCAAATAGATGTAGATGTCGTAGATAGATGGTTGAATCTATTAGAAGGATATTTCTCAGTTCATGAATTTTCCTACCAGGAGAAGATTATTTTTTCACTCCTCAAAGCTACCCCCCATGTCAAGGACTGGTGGGAAACCTACTGTGAGAAAACACATGAGACATAACCCTCTCTGTTCTCAACCGCACCCACTTGGAATTCATTCCGAGATGCCAACAAGGAACAATACTATCCCGTGGGGAGCTATGAGGACAATTACATACAATGGACCACGCTGCGAAAACAAAGGGATCAAGATGTGCATGAGATAACTAATTTGTTCTATACCCTGTGCACAAAGTTGGGTATCAAATATTCAGAGAAACATTTGGTGCTAAGGTATTGTGGTTGTCTACACAGATACATTCAGGAGAAAATGGAGTTCCTCGACATCTCCTCGCTTGGTATGGCATACCGGTATGCTGCGAAGATTGAGCAGAAATTCAAACAGAAGAAGCGAGACTTTGGATCTGTGAATCAAAAGCAAGGGAAAGGTGCCCCCAAACCACAGAACAAAGGAAAAATCCAAGGCAAAGACACAAGCAAAGAACAACACCGCGAAGCCAAATAAGTACATGGGAAAGTGGTGTGAGTTTCATAAGAGCTCCACTCACAACACAAGTGAGTGTGGGGCCAAGCATTCATTGGTGGCGGAGATGAGGGCTTCTGAATCAAATGCATGCTCTGACTCTGAATCAGAACCTGACAAGGTGAATCACAAAGGGAAGCAGATTATTGATGCGGAGCCCAATGCCATTGTTTCCACTACGAAGATCCAAAAGGAGGAACCAGAAGATTCAGAGGAGGCAGAGCATCTTTTCCACTCCCAGATGTGGGTAAAGGGTTCCCCACTATGGTTCATTGTTGACAATGGGAGCCAAAAGAACCTCATTTCAGTAGATGTCGTGAAGCGGTTGGGCTTGCGGACCACAACGCACCCACAACCATGCACCATCGGGTGGCTTCACCAAGGACGGGATCTTCGTGTCAGCCAGCAGTGCTGCCTTTCCTATAGCATCAAGCCCTTCATGGATAAGGTATTGTGTGACATTGCTCCTATTGATGTTTCTGATGTATTATTAGGCCAACCATACTTGTGGAAGCGACATGCTGTGTATGAGTCTTGACCTCATACTATTATTGTTACTTTGGGAAATAAATTGTACAGGATACCAGAGGTACCACCGCCTCCCACTATCTCTTTGGTTACTGCAAAACAATGCAGTAAGATCATTTCCCAAGCCAAGAAATTTTTTTTCTTGATGATCCACCCCAAGGGCAAGAAGAAGACTGTGGCCACGACCTCTAGACATGGCTCCTCTACATGACAACAACAAATGGACAAGGTTGTGGAGGAGTATGGGGACATCATCACCTCACCCACAGGGGTGCCTCTACAATGTCAGGTCAAGCACCCCATTGATCTGACCCTAGGTGCGTCGCTCCCCAATGGACCGATCTATAGGCGCTCTATTCTGGAGAATGATGAAATCAAGAGGTAGATTCAGGAGCTACTTCAGAAAGGTCACATCCAGCCAAGTTCATCACCCTGTGGAAGCCCGATCATGTTGGTATAGAAGAAGGATGGGACTTGGAGACTCTGTATTGATTATTGGGCATTGAACAAGATCACTGTTTGGAATAGGTACCCGATCCCACAGATTGATGACCTTCTGGACCAACTCAAAGGGGAAAAATATTTCAGCAAGATCGACTTGAAGTTTTGGTATCACCAAGTATCAATCGAACCCTCTGATGTGTAGAAGATTGCCTTCAAAGCCAAGGAGGGCCTTTTCAAATGGCTCGTCATGCCTTTCGGATTGACAAATACTCCTAAAACCTTCATGAGGTTGATGGACAACATCTTGCGTCCATTCACCAACTCATTTTTAGTGGTATACTTGGATTACATTCTTATCTTTAGCCAAACTTTGGAAGAGCACCTCCACCACATCCAAGAAGTCCTCCAAACACTGTGGCAACACAATTTGTGCACAAATTTGGAGAAGTGCACTTTTGGCATGACCAAGGTTTAATATCTGGGATACATTATTGATGAAAGGGGGTTGCATGTGTATCCAACCAAGATCCAATTCATTCGGGATTGGCTAGCCCCAACCACCCTAATAGAGCTTCGTAGCTTTTTGGGTCTTGCTAATTTCTACTACAGGTTCGTGTTGGGATTCTCTCATATCACTTGGCCCTTGAGTCAAGTCACCAAGGGAGGAGCGAAAGAAAAATTATGTTGGTCGGAATCTCAACAGAAGGCATTCATAGAATTAAAACATCGCCTCTGTTTTTCCCTAATGCTCACATTACCAGACTTGCAACAACCATTTGAGATCAAGACATATGCCTCTGACTATGCTATTGGGGCAGTTCTTACTCAACAGGGGCATCCAATGGCATATCATAGTGAGACATTATCTGACACAGTTCAAAAGTATCCCACTTATTAAAAAGAAATGTACTCCATTGTGCAGGCTTGTTGACAATGGTAGCATTACATTTTGGGGAAGGAGACAATCATCCACACATACCACCAACCCTTGCAGTTCATACAGACACAAGGGAAGTTGCAGAACGATCACCATTAGAAATGGTCCACATATCTACAACAATTTCATTTGAACATCAAGTACACGAAAGGTAGCACCAATAATGTTGCAGATTGCCTTAGCCGACCACCGATCGTGGCCATAACCACTGTTCTCAACTCTTGTGGGCATGAGACTTCTGATTGGCTGCTTCTCTATAAGAGTCATCCAGAATTCAACCACACATACAAGGCACTCTTGGTGGGTATGCAAGTTCCAAATTTTCACCTCCAAGATGCACTATTATGTCACCTGGGACATCTTTGTGTTCCTTCAAGCGAGCGTGTTAAGATGATATGGGAACCGCACTATAGTCGAGTCACTGGGCATTTTGGGGTCGAGAAAACAATGGAAGTATTGCAGAAGTATTTCTATTAGCCGAACCTTTGATAGGATGTTGGGAAGTACATAAGATCCTGCACTATGTGCGTCATTGCCAAACTGACCATCAAGAAGCAAGGGCTCTATACTCTGCTACCTACCCTTAGTCGACCTTGGGAATCCATCTCCATGGATTACATGTCAGGCCTTCCTTCTACTAAGCATGGAAATGACTGTGTTTTCGTGGTCATCGATAGTTTCTCAAAGATGGCCATTATGGCGACCTGCAAGAAGAATATCATAGCAGAAGCCACTACTAGAATTTTCTTTAAACGAGTGTGGGTGCACTTTGGGATCCCACAATCTATCATATCAGATTGCGACAGCAGGTTCCTCAGCACATTTTGGTCTAGCCTCTGGTCAATGTTGCACACCAAGCTCACCAAGTCCACAGCTTTCCATCCCAAAACTGATGGCTAGACACAGGTCGTCAACAAGATGATTGTACACATTCTACGCATGTACAATCAAAGCATCCATGCACATGGGATGAGAGCCTTCCCTATGTACAACACAGTTATAACTGGGCTCTCCACAGCTCAACCGGCCATAGCCCCTTTCAGGTGGGCTTGGGATTCCAGCCACTATGTCCCATTGACGTAGCCATGCCATTTGCAACTACTCAGGCCGATTCGGCTCATGTCCAGTCTGAAGCCGACAAAGCAAACAACTTCATTGAGCGCATTTAGCACATCCGCCAACAGGTTCATGGGCCAACTCCTACACCAAGGCAAGTGGTTCACCAGGGACCAAGTTCAGCAGAAGTTTCCTCATCTCATGGAGGAAATCAACGCAATGAGGACCATTGCTTCCTAAGGGGGGAGGAATGATCCAGGTGAATATTGGTGGCCACCTGTCTATTCCACTTAGGGCCCCACCATTGTCTCTTTTATTTTTTTCACAACTTACTATTTTTAGTATTTTTTCAGGTCTTGAACTTCTAGAGCTGTTTTGAAGCCCCAAACGGAGATAGTATGCCAAATTTACGTCCCTAGGAAGTTGAAACACCAATTTACCCAAACGAGGCCCATAGTTTTGGCGCTTCATCTCCTAGGGTTAGGTTTTTAGATGTTTAGAATTCTCCATTGTTTCTCCATAATAAATAGGCCCTCGAGCCTCATTGTAATATAGTTTAGAGGTCGGTAGTCACCACATCTCTTCTCAGAGATTCACTACCAGTACTCTAGCTATTTTATTTCCATCATGTTTGTAAGCATATTTCTGTGATTTGATATTAATGAAATGAAGCCTTATTTCTATTGTATTTCTATGTTTATGGTTATTTCTGTATTCTGTTGCATTCCTGCATAAATCCAGATCATATGAGGAAAGGATCAGAGGATTTAAGCCCAAAGGGGCTTAAGGCCTTATGTTACAAAGGGTCAAAATAGGCCTAAAAAAAAGGTTTTGAGCCTTTTTGAAGGTTCCAATAGGGTAAAAGAGGAGATTTTTAGACCAAGAGATTTTTTTACAAGGTTTCAAGGTTTTTGGAGAAAAATGAAGGATAAATGGAGGGGAAATGGGTTTTTCAGAAGGGAAAAGGACTACTCAAGTAGGAGAAAAATAATGGGGGAAAATTCATGAAGGGGTAAATGGTGAAAATAGCCTAAAATTAATTTATTTATGAAACAACAGGTGATCTTTTAGGAGGCATAGATGAAAATTTTAGTGAACTGATAGATGTAGGATAATGAACTTAGTGAGATTTCAAAAACTCACAAGATTTTCATAAAATCTTGTTTTTTAGAAATCTAAGGAACTATTTAGCCATTATTGGATATAACAAAATTTATAGATGGCTAAAAATGGCTCCACTTGTGGAAGGCAGCTCCTTTGAGGTGTCAAGAACCTCAAAGAATAAATCTCTGGAAAGTAGACCAGTGCCTTTTTTTTGCACTTTGACAATCCTTTTTTGACTTGATGATTTTTCTTCTTTGAAGGTCTTTCAGCATCTGAATCATAACATGATCAGTCTTTGAACCCAAGCTTCTACCTACGCAACATACTTTCCTAACATTTTTTTTGTTCAGTGGGTGCATTTATAATTTCAAACCCATGCAACATTAAAATTTCTTTTATTTGAAAGCAGGAAACTTATCTACTTCTACCCTTATATCATCCATGAGTCTAGATTAAACTGATGAACTCATCATTTCTCTACCTATTCTAGCTATCTGTCAAGATTAAACTATTTGAAAGATTTTCCTTCTCTAGTCTAAAATAGGAAATTGAGACATAATCAAATCAGGATTAGATGGTCTGATTTGTTATGGGGCTATGGCATTTTGTACAAGCTGCACATAGAATTTATTTGCAAAAGAATTAAAATAAAGCTGTGAAGGCTTAAGATCTGAAATTGATAAGCATCCTTGTTTCTTTCTTTGGTTCAGATTTTGATCTTTTTAGAACCATTTCTCTCTTCTCATAATCTATTATAATGATAAGCCAAGTTTAAATTGTTTTTCAGCTCTTCATTTCAATAACCTATCAACATAAATTTAAATTTATTCAATCATGATTAGGCTGTATGATTGAATAACATTTCTTCTTTCAAAGTAGTGGCATTTGGACTTGCACACTTTCATATTTTTCTCTTTTTTGGTATGGGGTTGTACCTATTCATTTATCTTCTCTCTTTTCCTTTCTTTTTTTTTGTGTTTCATTTTTCCAAGTCTTTTCTTTAAGCAATGTTATTTACAATGGTTAAATCTTTGAACTAAAAATCAACAAAATTAATGCTAGAGCATCCTACCATTGATATGACCTCCAAAAGTTATGTTCCATCCATCTCTTGAAGGAAGAATGCATTGTTACCTATAGCAGACTGAATGAGATAAGGGCCTTTCCATAAATTTTCAAATTTTCCATGTTTTCCCTTACCTTCCCTCCTATAACGCCATTTTAGTACCTTGTCACCAATGTTAAAATCATTTGCCTTTGTTCTTTTATCAAACAACTTCTTGATGTTTTCTTGTACTTATTGTGCTCTGTTGTAAACTTCCTCTCTGGTTTGTTGCAACTGGACAGTTTGGCTAATTCTTCTTATCATTTCATCTTCTTCAGAATGTACTTCTTGGATCAGCTTCATGACTGACACTCCTAAAATGGTTGGAAATATTCCATCTATTCCATAAAATAGCTGATAAGGTGGCATTCCATTTGACTTTTTAGTCGTCAATCTGTCTGCCCAAAGTGCATGTACCAGCTTGTTGTGCCATGATTTCTTGTTTTCTTCCAGGAAATTCTTGATGATGTTCACCAAACTCTTATTTGAGGATTCTGCCAGCCCATTACCTTGACGGTAATAAGATTTTGAATGACCCAATGCAATCTGATATTTGTGGCAAAAATATATCATCTTTTTAGATCCAAAGGCAGTAGCATTGTTAGTGATAATCTTCCTAGGACAGCCAAATATAGACAAGATATGGTTTTCAAGGAATGAAATGATGACTGAGTCTGTGGAATTTCTAGAAGGGATGGCCTCTATCCATTTGGTGAAGTAATCAATTGCTGTGAGGATCTACTTAAGTTGGGTAGATGAAGCAAGATGGATTTCCTTAATGAAGTCTAGACTGTATTGTTGAAAAGGAGCTTCAACAATGATAGGATGCAGAGGTAAGGGTAGCAGTTTTATTTTGCCTTCAAATATTTGACACTTGTTGTAGGCAATTATCATTTTATGGACATCCTGAAAGAGGTTGGGCCAATAATAACCAGCTCTAAGGATTTTTTTGACAGTAGTTTTCCAATAGAGGTGGCCTCCACATTCTCCTTCATGAAACTCATGATTGATATTATCGACATCTTTCTTAGGGAAACATTTAAGCAATAATCCACTAGCATTTTTTCAATATAAACATTTATCTAAAATGCAGTAATTTACAGCTTTCAACTTTAAGAATCTTGCCTTTGTTTTAGACAAACTAGGAGGTACATTAAGATTAAGAAGCACATACAAAATATCATCATACCAAGATGAATTCAGAAAATAATCTTCAATTATTGGAGTTTCCAACTCCTCCTGTTCATGTAATGCATTAAATATGTTTATATAAAGTGCTTGTAAGTTTGATTTAGCCATTATTTTTGCTAGTCCTTGACCTTTGATGAGGTTAGCGGGTTTAATTTCTAAATCATATTCTAGTATAACAACAATCCACTTTCCTCTTTTGCCATCAGGATCTTGTGTGAAGATGTATTTTACCAGTGAATGAGGAACAAATGCAATGATGTGTGAGTTTTAAATGTAAACTCTGAAATCTTTTAAGGCTTTGACTAAGGCAAAAACCTATTTTTCCATTATGTTGTATTTTAGAGGTGCATCTCTTAATGCCTTGCTAAAAAATGCAATAGGTTGCTCTTGTCCCTTTATGTTTTTCTGTAGTAGGACAACAACTACTCTATGTTCTGATGCAAAGGAGAAAATGAAAAAGTCTTTAGTAAAATCAGGACTAATAAGAACTGGTGTTTTGGTAAGTGCTTGTTTTACCAGTTCAAAATATTTCTTTGCTTCTAAGGTCCATTTAGCTCATGCTTCTCTTTTAAGCATGTTTGTAATGTTTCTAAGGAGTTAAGCTAGGTTGGGTATGAACCTTCTCAAGAAATTAATATTTCCAATGAAAGATTGAAGTTCCTTGATGTTTCTAGGATGATTGATTTGCAATATACCCTCAATTCTCTTTGGTTCTATTTTCATCCCCTCTTCAGATATGATATGACCAAGAAGTTTACCTTCTTGGAGACCAAACAATGTTTTCTTGGGATTTAAGGATAAACCATATTTTCTGCATTTCTCAAAGACTTTTCTTAGGTGTATTAGGTGTTCTTCATCTGTTTTGGAATATACTATTATGTCATCTAAGTAAATCACAATGAAGTAACCTATTTCTTCTGAGAAAGCTATATCCATGGCTCTCTGGAATGTCGCACCAACATTAATTAAACCAAAAGGCAATTTCACATACATGAAAGTGTCCCAAGGTGTGGTGAAGGCTGTTTTAAGTTGATCATTAGGGTGTACCAATACTTGGTTATATCCTGAGAAGCCATCTAGCAAAGAAATTCTTTTAGAACCTACTACCCTTTGTAAGATGTGATCCATTTTAGGCAAGGGATAGTTGTCCTTTAATGAGGCCTTGTTTAAGTTTATGAAGTCTATACAAATCCTTATTTCTCCTATTTTATTCCTTATAGATACAAGATTGGATACCCATTTTGAGTATCTCATAAGGACTATAATTCCATCATCATATATTTTTTTAATTTCTTTCTCAACCAGAGGTAATTGGATAGGGTTTATTCTGCCCAATTTTTGTCTATAAGGATTCTGGTTTTCTTTGAGGGGTATCTTATGCTAAATATCTCAGTATCATATGATTTTAAATATTCATCACTCCAAGAAAACACATCAGAAAATTCTCTAAACAGCTCAAGATATTTCAATTTAACGTGAGCAGGGAGTGTTTTGGATATTTTGATCATTTTAGGCCTTTCTTCACTGCCTATGTTACATTCTTCAACATCAATTTCAGTGGGCTCTATTTTTAGCTTTTTGGAAACATCATTAAAGTCAAAAAATTCCTCTAGTGGCACTAGTCCCTTTGGCCAGTTTCCATTGTTAGATTGCAGCACTTCTATATCTTCTTTTTCTAAATTAATGCACATCTCTTTTTTATTTTTAAATCCTTTGGTTAATAGATTTATATCAGCAGTGTTAGGATTTTCTTCTTCATAACGTTGTTCCTCAGTAGGGTAGTCTTGTTCATACTC
Organism: Pinus albicaulis; assembly: GCA_034641835.2. Taxonomy (NCBI): domain Eukaryota; kingdom Viridiplantae; phylum Streptophyta; class Pinopsida; order Pinales; family Pinaceae; genus Pinus; species Pinus albicaulis. Next base: position 1,114,799,048 of record CM076574.1, read on the forward strand.
TGAATTTGAATTTGGCATTTCAAATTCATTTGTGGACTGCAAAAGTTCTTCTATTTGTTTATCTCCTTCAAAAACCTGCTTTCATTATCTGGGACTGGTGGTCTATCTTTGACTTGGACTGTGTATTGTTTGCTTTCATAAGGTTTCAGACATGTACTAATAGAAATGATAAACCATTGGCAAGAATGTTTTGGTTTATGGGGACAAAGGTGAGCTCATGTTCTATGAAGGTTTTTAAGAGATCCATGGCATCATCCCTATAGGCTCTTAGTCTTGGATGTTTAGCAATTTATTCTCCATTTACTTGCCTAATTATCAGCTCTGAATCTCCATGGATATTTTTCCTCTTGGCTCCTAATTTTTTCAATAAACATAGTCCTAAGAGGAGTGCTTCATACTTTGCTATATTGTTAGTGCATTGGAAATTTAATCTGTATGAATGGCCTTCAACATGGTTATTCTCTGTGTTATGCACCCATATGCCTGCTCCTGCACCAGTCTTGATACAAGACCCATAAAAACTCATAATCCAAAGGGGACTAGCTTCATATTTATCATTAATTTCATCTCTGTTCTCCTTGGTCTGTTTGTCATAGCTTCCACTGTGTTTTTCTTCGAGGTCTGCACTATGTTTAGTTTTGTCTTGTTCCTCAAGGTATTTAGTGTTTTGAGGATTTTCTCTTTGATTGATATTCTTAGCACTAGCTAGGTGGTTGTCTTGTTGCTATGACCTTCATTGTGTTTTCTATGATTTTCTAAATTAGAAAATTGTTTATGTAACTCCTCCTTCTTTTCCTCTTCTTCTATGGATGCCACTATGTTGGCTGATCTTCCATCTTATAACCCTTGCTCATTAGGAATTTAATCATTGTAAAGAATGAATGATTCAAGGTCTGTATGTATAGAATAAAGAGGGGAGCTATATGGTCTCTCTTGACTACTCACCATGTATTTCATGTATGTCTCCCTATACAACCTTCTAGTTTGACTGAAGACTGGGATGGTGGCATAAGTCATATCCATTTGCATAGTGCCTTGAAGTTTAGCACCCCAAGATCTTGAAAGGAGCATGCCATATTTTGGAGGTATATTAGCCACTACTATGTCCATCACTAAGCTTTTGGCTGGGATTTTTGCTAAGTTGACACTAATATATTTTATTAGGCCTAGGCATTTGACTTTGCTGGAGTCAAATGAGTATAAATCTTTGTAGGGCCTAGTTACCTCAAGGCCTAATCTCTCCATTATTAATTTGGGCATGAGGTTATGTGATGCTCCTGAATCAAGCATGGCATTGTGTAAGATGTTATCATGGATGTTTAGACTGACATAAAATGGAGGAACTCGTCCTTCTTGAAATTTTCCTTGAATTTTTGGTCCGAACAGAAGCTTCGGTTTATCATCACTTAAATTAACAGAATCATTGTTATCTCCTATGTTCAAAGCTCTTAAAAATTGAGATTTATATACATCTTGGGTGACTAACTCAGTGAGGGGAATAGAGATTTTTATTTTGGAAATTTCACTCTCTATGCTAAAAGGAGTTTGATTCTTGGAAATGTTTATTTCAGGCCTTTTAGTCACTGTTTTCTCAGCAAAATCAGCTTGTTGGTTTTTATTATGAACACCAGTTAGGATGGTTTTATCAGGAGCATTAGCTGAGGTGCTAGTGCTACTAGGGTCACCATTTTGTTTGCTAGAATTTTGAGTGTTTTTTTCCTTTTTTTTTATCAGAATTTTCAGCCATTTTTTTATGGTTTTCTGTTGTATTTTTCGGAGTGTTTACAGGGCTATTTTTTGTAGAGATTTTAGAGATATTTTTCTTGGGAACTTCTTGATTCTTTCTACTCCTCAAGTCATATCGCTTATGTACTTCTATTATGGCATTTTCAAAGCCTTGTTGGTAGTCTGCAGACTCTAGGCTCTCTTCTTCATAACGTGTATATATAACTTGTTCTTTCCTAGTGAGGAAAACAATATCCTCATCATTTATTCCCAACATGTTCATGTGACTTTCCTCTGCTTCCTCTACTATCCCCTCCTCCTGATTAGCATAATTTTCTTGAAATGGAGGTCTGACCTGCTAATCAGGACCTCTTTTTCTTATTTGAGGGGGGTTTCTCCTAAAATTATGATTTTGATTTTGCGCTTGGTTCCTATTTTGAGGAGATGTTTGATTTTCTCTTGGGTAAGCTCTCTCATTTACATTAATTATTTCCATCATCCTTTCCATATTTTTTACTAAGTTATCAAGTTTTGAATCAGATGTGGAAGTTGTAGCCTCATCTCTATATGTCACCCTTTTCTCACTTTTCATCCTAGTTCTTTTGGCAAGCAGATTTGCCTCAACAATTACCGCCCCTCTCTGCATATATTCTAAGGTGAGGGGTTCTCTTTCTCTCAATCGGTAGGCCATTTCAGGGTCAAAACCATCAGGAAATTTCATTAAATCTAGGCCTTGTGGTGCTTTCATGTGGATCGGTAGGGCATTGTACACACTATTAAATCTAGTGCAGTACCCTTGTACTCCTTCTCCAACATTCCTTTTAATGTTCTCATATTCTGATAGAATTTGGAGAGGGTTCTTCTTGAATTCCTATTTGTTTAAGAATAACTGATGAAAAGCAGGGAGGTCATTTATACTATTAGGGGTTAAGCCTTTAAACCATTTTCTTGCTTCTCCCTCTAAGCTTTGAGCAAACATTCTCAGTTTAATGGTTTCATCATCTATTTCTTGTCTGTCAAAGTAGTCATTCATTTTTTTCACATGTTGTTGAGCAGTAGTAGAACTACTAGCATCATATAAAGGAATTTTGGACTGATAATCTTGTGGTAGAATGGCTAAAGGTAAAGGAAGGACTAATGGAGCATACCATGTTGCCATGATATGAACTTGTGGAAATAATGGGGGGTTTACAAATGGGGGATTTGTGATAGGAGGTGGATAATGAACTGAAGTGGTTTGAACAATGAATGTGTGGGTGGGTGTAATAGAAGTACTTGGACCAGCTAAGTACTGTTGAGCAGATTTAGGATGAGAGAAGCCAAAATTGTGAATGAAATGGATATTAGGAGGTGTGGAAGGGGAGTCTTCTCTAGTGCTAGTGTGCTGTGAGCTTTCAAGCTCAAAGTATATCTGATCTATACCACTTAATGACTTGGTTCTAGATAATTTTCCGTTATAGGATAAGTAAACTTGGGTATGTTGCAGAGCTGTAAGGTTTTCAGGGACATAGTTTTCTCTGTGGATTGGCCTGACAATAGTTGGACTTCCAGGTGTAGGAGGCTTCCTAAGGATGCATTTAGGATCATAAACTATTTCAGGTGGATTTGGGTCAGGATAGGCTCTAGTATGTATTCTTTTGGAAGCTAGGATTTAGACCCAAAGGCAAGACAATTTAGCCAGGTATGACATTATTTATAGGAAAACTAATATGTGTAAGAAAACTTAATCCACAAAGTTTTCTTAATTGGGTTTTTGTGATGTTATAATGATAAAATACGGTTCCCAGTGGAGTCCTTAGAAAAAACCAATGGGGTTTGTAGGCCTACTGAAAACCAATGGAGTCACCAGGTGGAAGATTTTTGCTTGTTTTCTAGGACTGGTTGTTGTCCACCATCAAAAATCAGGAACCACTTTTGGTAGACACTTGATTCATTTTAAGAATGGGATTTTTTGAGTTGTGAAGTTATCTATTACTTATTTTTTTCCCCAGTATGGTCACCACTATGTTGGCTCCCTATGATTTACAAGAATGGTAAGAATAAACACTGCAAGGGCCACATCAGAACCACTTTTTAATCCTAGGACATAGCCTTCCTCAATTCATAGAGGGATCTCTCTATATAAGTTCTTTAAAGGATATATATTTATGTTTTTTTTATGATATTAGGCTAGTTATGAAGCTCTAAGAACTTTTTTGGTTTTGGTTGATTGAAAAGGTACTTGAAGGATTAAAGGTTGGAGAAGATTGAGAGAGTGTTTCAGCTGGAAGGACAAACTATTAATCCATTGGGCTATGGAATCATAAAAGGATTTAATTGTTCAACAACTATTCAAGGTTTTTCATAGGGAAAGACATCTATATTAAATGGATCTTTAGATTAAATTGTGATATGAAACATTAAGGTGTTGTGAAGGCAGTAAAGCTATAGTGAGTCAAGAATATTCTAGCTCTACTTAGACAAGAAAAGCCTTTCAAAGTAACTATTTTAAGTAAGCCAAAGGACAAGGCAAATCATAGACTTATTTGGGCAGACTTTTATTAAAGAAAACTTTTAAGACAACAATCCAGTAATCCTAAGACTACTTTTAGATAAATAAAACATACAATATAACAATAAGAGCAGCCTAAGATAAAAAAAGAAATAATCTAATCTGCTTTTGAAAAACTCTCTAGGGATCATTCCAAACAACCTTTAAAGATATACCAGAGGACAGGGCAAACCATAGACTTCCCTAGTTGAGACTCTACTCAGCATACTTTGAAAAATATCATTTAAAAACAATATCTCAAGTTTTACTCAAAAGGACATGGGCTTCACCAACATTTTCCTGGTTATACGCTATTGAATCATTATTAAAACAATAATCTATAATCAAACTGAAGGGCAATGAATAATCCTTGAATCAGGTCTTGCAGAAGAAAACATAAATATAAAGCTTTGCAGAGAGAAATAGGGTACCTTTGACAGTAAATCCTAATCTAAATTTTTTGTTCTTTATCAGAGAAAATGGACAGGATGAAAACATAAGGTGAAAATAGAAAAAGAGAGGAAAAACATCACCATTAACATAGACCAGGATCCTATGAATCAGCTTGTTTTATTGATGTTCAAACTAGTTACATATTCCAACACAGTGGGTCTTTATAGCTCAAAGCTTTCTCTATCCAGCCTAGTACTCCTCAACTCGCTCAGCAACACTCTAAGCAAATAACAGTAACAACCTTCTACAACCAATCAAGAACCCTCTATAATGAAGTCCGCATGCTATATTTATAGGCAAAATGAGGAGGTGAAATGAAAACCAGGGTTAGCATGTTCATTTATGACTGAGTTAATGATATTTGACCTTTGATACCATGCAAGGCCCAAGGCAAAAATATCTGAAAAGAGTTTTTCTTTATAATGAATGTTGTTTAATTTCTGAGCTACTTGGTTGCAATATTTGACTTTTAGGCTTTTGTGATAAATTTGTAGGTGGAATTTGTATGCCTTTGAGGAAAATATGTCTGTAGGTGGAAATTTTAGCCTTTCATGAAGTAACTGTTTCATGGATTTAACATTCGAAGCAGGCTTTAGGTTTATCTATCTTGACCTATTTCTTTAAACTCTGTTTTCGCCTTGATTTTTCTTTTTGCTTTCATAATCTCTCTTTACTGTATTTATCCTTCTTTTTGGTTTATGACTATTTTATTTTTTTATTCTTTGTTCACAATCCTTTAACCTTTATCCTTTATCCTTTATCTCTGATTAAGTCTTTAATCTTTTTCTCTTCATCTCTTCACTAATTTTGTTTTGTCTCTGCATGCAGGTGTTTTTTTGCTATGTTGCAGGGTTTCATTAGTTAACCAATGTCCATGAAACATTGACTAAACACTGAAACAACCCTGTGAATCCATTTCCTTCATATTTAAACCTCGGGGATCGTCATCCTAGGGTTTCGCCACTTGGATGGTTGCGGGAGGGCCTTTGGACTTTGCTACCATTAAAACCTGCAACAAACATGAAAACATTTAAATATAACCTACATTTTTGGACTAAACTATTGTTAGGGGCTTCGTGAGGTGTTGGAGCAATATTCAGAGAAGGGAGAGAGTGTAGGGGAGGGGTTCCATGGATGAAACTCGAAGAACAGTGAGATTTTTAAATATTGGCATGAATGGAAGGAGGGTGGTTTCTGCAGAAAGCCAGCAGCTTTCGCACAACTCATTGGCGGTAAGCGGTTTCGAGGCATATAGACACAATACCATTCAGAGGATGACACGTGTCCCAGCGAAAACCACCTATTTCGCATGGAAATGTCTTGTTAAACCACGATAGATGTTTGAACGTGATACTAAATCTGCGTCGTTGGATCTGAGCATATTAGATCAACGGTGCAGGTTTGCTCCCGATGGGAGAAGTAATCAGGCGGGCATGGTAGTAGAGGGTAGGTGTCGGAGGGGGATTGGATGGTGGTCTTCTGAGTGGACGGTGGGAATAAATGGGTGACGTAGGTTGTTTTTTCGAGTAGTGGCAAATTTGGGAGCAGGATGGAAAGGTGGGGCTGGATGAGAGCCATCAAATCAAGAAGATCAACGATGGAGATATGTTGAAGGGAAAGGTGCACGAAGGCATGGTTGGGAGGATGGAGGATGAGAGGGGAATTTATCACCATTAGATCGGAGGTGATCAACGGTAGAGATGATATCGGGGAAAGGTAAGCCGGGCGGGTGAATTATAAAAGAAGGGGGCTTAGATAATGTACGGGGATGTGGTCCTGTGAGGAGAGGATAAGATCAGGGGTGTAAAGGAAGAAGGGCTTTTGGGAATAGTGGGTGGTCATGGTCCTTGGGTCATATGAAGAAATGAGCGGAGGGTTTAAGCCCAAAGGGGCTTAAGGCCTTATGTTACAAAGGGTCAAAATAGGCCTAAAACCAGAGGTTTTGAGCCTTTTTGAAGGTTCCAATAGGGTAAAAGAGGGGATTTTTAAACCAAGTAAGAGAGTTTTTTACAAGGTTTCAAGGTTTTTAGAGGAAAATGAAGGATAAATGGAGGGGAAATGGGTTTTTCAGAAGGGAAAAGGACTATTGAAGTAGGAGAAAAAAAATGGGGGAAAAGTCATGAAGGGGTAAATGGTGAAAATAGCCTGAAATTAATTTCTTTTTGAATCAGCAGGTGATCTTTTAGGAGGCATAGATGAATATTTTAGTGAACTGATAGATGTAGGATAATGAACTTAGTGAGATTTAAAAAACTCACAAGATATTCATAAAATCTTGTTTTTTAGAAATCTAAGGAACTATTTAGCCGTTATTGGATATAAAAAAAATTATAGATGGCTAACACACCTGTCTGATTTTCCTTTGTCTATGTCTCCAATTTTGTCTGAGTTCCCACTATTTGCGTTTATAATTCTATTTTGGTTTCAGGAGTGTGTGTTTGTACTTCTGTATAAGTCTCAGCAATGTCCATTTCTTTCTTAGGCTTCCAAGCCTTATCTGCCTCTTTTAACAATTCCTTTAATTACTTGACTGTTCTTCTCAACTTTTAGTACTTCCTGCACAATTTCATAAACTTGGCCCGTGATGACTTAATTTTCCTCATAGGGTTTCTAGTAGAAGAGGGAATGGTAATTTCTTCAGGCACAGAGGGATTTGTACCAATTTCTAAGCCATAATATGGTAAAATAGTATTTTCTTCAGGCACTGAAGGAGTTGTGCCTATATCAGTGTTTTGATCCAATGGGATGACATTTTTTTCATCCACCATGGGAATTTTTGCTATATTAGTACTCTGCTCTAATGGTATGGTACCACCTGAATGGTTTTTGGACTCAGGAGTTCTTTTTGCAAAGTTTCCTTCCTCCACATATTCACCACAAGAGGGTGTTGAATCCCCTGAATTTTGCATTTCCTCCTCAGATTGTAAAATCTCAATGTGACCAGAACTTCCATCAGAAGTAGCCTGGTCTAGAGGATCACTCAGTCCCTCAAAATTCTCGGAGGGGTTTCTTTCTTCGTTAAATGCACTCATAATTTCTAGCACTATGTCCATTTCCTCCTCATAATCCTATAGAATTCCCTCTTCTATGTTTAGAGGAGGTGAATGAGATGGTCCTGCCTCATCGAGCAAGGTTGAAGTATTTTTTCATGAAATTAATCGCTCAGAGTGTCTTCGTTTTGCTAACCCCAAGGTCAAGGGATGGTTACTTTTTCCTCTAGATTTCCTTGGAATTAATATTTCCCTTCTTAGCTGGTCAATTTCTCTATTGTCTGGGTTTTCCTCTAATGGGGTTAGCACAGGGTCTACAAAGCCGTCCAAAGTTAACTGATGCTCATTTAATACATGAGTGACGATTAGATTTATTAGACCATGATGGCTAATGACTGTGTGTGGATTTTTAGCTCTCCTAACCCAACTAGATATGTCACGCAACAAAGAACTCAAGAAAAATTACAAAATAACTGAAATTTTCTGCTTGAGTATGGCTAGAATTTTGAGTTGCTGGTGTTTTACCATGTCTTGGTGACCGTCGCATGTAATATAATTCTAAACGATGATTTCTATTTCCTACCATGGTTCTGTCAAAGTCACGGGGTGAATCTCCTTTCCTTTGCATACCAAATTCTCGTCTGGATCTTGGAATGCTGCAACTGCTTCATGTAGCAGAACATGCTTGTCAGTCCACTTTGTTCCTTCTGTTGGAAGTCCAGAAACCTCAAATATTACAATTTCTGATATGGTTATGTCTCTTCCTTTCATATTTTTGTGTCCATTCTGCATGTTCTCTAGGAATTATAATGCTACCTCAATGTGGAATCCCTATAATTTTTTCCAAATATGAGATCCAACCAACATTTTGCAGTATAGCACGAGCCTATTATGTAGTATTAAGTATTGTGGACTCGTTGCAGATAGATCTTCCACCCATGATTGTTGTGTCTCAGAGGTTGAATTCTACTATTACATGCACTACTCATGACTGCATAAGTTTAGAAAAACACAAATACTTCATGAAAATAATTTGAAATTGTTAAAAAGGGTGAAAATGCAATTATATTTGTTTGTCAAATCAACAGGTTTCGGCATGTGTTGATTATTAGTTCGCATGCTTGCTCATCATGTATACCTTTGCACACCTTTTCCCCATCCAATGAGAGAAGGGTGTCCATGCCCTTATAACGCATAAAAAGAGAGCGACGTTGAGGATAATTTGATGCATTTATAATAATAATCAGAACGACGTACAATGCGGCAAAAATCGATCAAATCAGCTCAAATCATGAGGATGGTGGGGAAATGATTAAAAAGGAAAAATGGAGAAATAATGATTATGAAAAGGATTTTTTATTTGATGGAAAATTGTGACAAAACATGATATGTAAGAATTTCTAACAGCCGTTGGAATTAAGTGATCAAACATAATTAAGTAAATTCGTATGTAGTTTTACAATGCATACTAGTGTTTATAAAGATAACATTATTCTCATGATAAATTATCCCTTGGGAATGGGCTAGTAAGAATGAATGAATATAAAATGATTGGTTTTTCAACATGAAACTCCAATGCCACAAACAGAGCCACTGCTGCAAGCAAGCATCCATAGCCTCTACAAGGTTGTTTTTTAAGCCAAAAATGAGCCATAATCCTCTATTTAATGCTTAGATAATTCATTTTATTTTATAGAAATACCACTGTGTTGACTTGCTAACTAGATATTCATAGTGCCATTCATTAGGATTTAACAAAGTAATCAGGCCATCTCGCGATGAGACCTCTTGTTCTTCAGGCAATGTTTTACTTTAGCCAGAAGGTCATTGCCTTGGTGTGGTGGCCATTGTGGGAATGCTACTTGTTATCTCCTTATGGTCATGGTAGGATGGCTCATGATGAGATCCCCTATCATCTATAAAATATTTGCATATTATTTTCATATTTGTATATTTTTGAATCATAAATAGAGGGAGGCTCATTAACTCCTTAAGAGTTAGGGATGGTGTAAGGAGTGAAAATAAATTCCAATAAAATTTATACATTTGTTCCTAAGTGACCCTACCCTAGAAGATAAACCATTGATAGTGTAAAAAGATAAACCAGCATGGTATTAAGATAATGAATTTTTTCATAATATCTATGAAGAAAAGATATCCAACAAACCATTACATAGTTTAGATCATATCGATGTCTAGAAATAAATATACCCATCAAAGGTTTTAAAAAATCATAATTGTTAATAATATCACTGTTTTTCTCCTTCTTAGATGCTCATTCCCCATTCAAAAGATAATTTTCATGAGAAAGTGCACAAAAAAAAGGTTATATGGACATGAAATTGGAAAAAATTCACTTAGACAAATATTTATTACAAAAAGCATGGTTGTCCAGTCGATTGAACAACAACTGTTCAATCATTTGAACAACAAAAAACACAAAAAAAAATATGTTGTTCATTTTACTGAACAATAGTTGTTCAGTCGATTGAACAACAATTGTTCAATCGTTTGAAAATAAAAAACACACAAAAAAATATGTTGTTCACTTTACTGAACAACGATTCTTCAGTCGATTGAAAAACGTCCGTTTAATTGTTTGAACAACAAAAACACACAAAAATAAAATCCGATGTTCATTTGACTGAACAACAGTTGTTCAATCGTTTGAACAAATATATATATATATATATATATATATATATATATATATATATATATATATATATATATATATATATATATATATATATATATATATATATATATATATTAATGCTTGCTAATTTGACCAAACAATGAAGTTTCATTTTGATTGACGAATAATTGTTCAATTGTCTAACAACAAAAAACATTGTACATTTATTCATTTGATCAATGGGGCCGCTATTCAACATTAACAAGAATCGCCTAATAGTTTGAACAAACACACAAAAATCAGCTTTTTATTCAATCGAACATCAAGAATTTGATTGAAGAAAAATTGTTCAATCATTTGAACAAAAAAAAAACAACAATCCATTGCTTATTTGACCAAACAACGGTTGTTTGGTCGATAGAACAACAGTTGTTCAATCGTTTGAACAACAAAAACACACAAAAATAAAATCCTATGTTCATTTGACTGAACAACGGTTGTTCAGATGATTGAACAACATCTGTTTAATCGTTTGAACAACAAAAACACACAAAAATAAAATCCGTTGTTCATTTAACCAAACAACAGCTGCTCATTCAATTGAACAAAATCTGTTCAATCATTTGAACAACAAAAACACACAAAAATCAGTTGTTCATTTGATCGAACAACAGTTGTTCAATCAATTGAACAACAATTTTTCAATCGTTTGAACAACAAAAACAAAATAAAATAAAATCTGTTGTTCATTTGAATGAAGAACGGTTGTTCATTTGATTGAACAACAGTTTTTCAGTCGATTGAACAACATTTGTTCAGTCGATTGAACAACAGTTGTTCAGTCGATTGAACATCAAAACTCACCAAAGCGGAAACCATAATCAAGTGCAAGACAATATATACATTTTTTAAAAACTGAAAAGAAAGGATTTTTACGAAGGTAAAGCTACCGGGTCATTACTGCCTCAAGCTAAAATTTTCATGGCAGGGTCGACACGTACATATTGGTAGAAAGGCTCATTTGTGAGGGGTTTATCATAAATACTTACCCAATGTCCATTTACTCGGAAAGAAGAACTAGACCCATCTATGGTGGTCAAAGTGAGAGTGCCAATGTTATTCACTTCTTGAATATCATATGGGTTGAGACATCATGTGTGTAGTTTACTTGGGAAGTCTTGAAATTTGGAGTCGTAGAGGAGTGCCTAGTCTCCTTTCCTAGAATGTATTTTTCTTGATCATGCTTTCATGGCACTTAGCCCATTGTTGTTGAACGATTATGGTACGTTGTAGAGAAATTAATCGAGCTTCATCTAGTTCATTTATCTACTAAAGTATTTTGATTTGGACTTCTGTCAAGTCTAGTCCCACTTCTTGCGTTGTTTTGAGAGTCTTTATTTCAAATTCAGTTGGAAAAATGCGTTCCTTATCGAATACAAGTTGGTACGGAGAATATCCACCAGTATTTCTCCAAGTTGTGTAGTAAGCCAACAAGGCCTCTGATAGTCTAGTAGCCCAGTCCTCTTGATGTGTTGAGACCATTTTAGTTATAATTTCTTCAATGACTTTATTGGTACTTTTGACCTGCCCATTCACCTGCGGGTGATAGGGAGAAGTGATTCTATGTGAAATGTGGTGGTTGTGTATAGTGGATGTAATATTATGTCCTATGATTTGCACCCCTCCGTTTACTATCACTTCTCTGGGTAAGCCATATCGTACAAATATTTAAAAAAGAAAATTAATAACCATTTATTCTGTGGCTATCGAAAATTCTCCTATTTCGACCTATTTCGTTATGTAATTTGTGGCAACAATTATGTAAGATTTCTTGTTTAACAGTGGATTGAATGGACCAAAAAAATCCAGTGCCCACCTTTCAAAAGGTTCTAACACAAATTTTGGTTGTACGGGAATTTCATTAGATTAACAAGGGCGACCCATTCTTTGGAAGCTATCATGGGCCTACACATATTTCTAAGCATCCTTAAAAATAGTGGGCCAATAATAACCCATTTTTAATACGTTTTTCCCAGTTCTGTGATCTACGAAGTGTCCACCGCAAGGTTCATCATGGCATGCCCTTAGGGTGTCAAAAATTTCATATTCCCAGATGCATATGTGTATGTGCATATCAACTCCTATGTGGAAGAGATACCCACCAATCCAAGAAAAGCGAGCACTACATTGGACAATCAGCTTCCTTTTTTTTTTTGTTAAATGTATAGGAATTTTTCCTACTACGAGGTAATTTTCCATGTCTGCATACCACGGTGCTTTCATTGCTACAAGAAAAAATTATTCATTAGGAAATTGGTCCTCTACTACTAGCAAATCATTTACCTTTGGGACCCGAGATAAAAAATCTGCAACTGGGTTCTCCTTTCCTGGATGGTCTTTAATAGTGATATCGAACTCTTGCAAAAGTAACAACCAACAAGTCACTCTCCCATTTGTAATTGATTTGTTAGCTAAGTACCTAATGGCAAAATGATCCATATACAAAAATACTTGATAGCCAGTTATATAATGTCTAAATTTATTTATGGCATATAAGACTGCCAAAAATTCCTTTTCTGTGACTATATAATTTAGCTCAGGAGGGGTGAGATTTTTTTTTATAAAATAAATAGCGTAGGGATTTTTATCTTCTTCTTGACCGAGAAAAGATCCTATCATTTTTTCTAATGCATTTGATAAAATATGAAATGGTATTTCCCAATTGGGACCACACAATATTAGTGCAATCGAGACTAACCTCTTTAAATTTGTAAAAGTAGTGTCATACTTGTCAAACCATTTGAATTCAACATTTCGAGTTAAATCATACAGAGGCACAGAAATTTGTGAAAAATTCTTTATGAACCTACGGCAATATCCTACATACCTGAGGAAACTATGTATCTCCATCTGAGTACGGGGTGTGGATAGTAAGAGAATTACCTCTGTCTTTGTCGTATCTACCTGTATTCGAGCCGCAGAGATGTAGTGTCCTAGGATCATGCCTTCCATCATCATTGTGTGATACTTTTCATTACTCAAACATAACCTGGTGACAATACATAATTCCAACACTTTTTACAATGTCTGTAGTGCTTTTTCAAAATCATCCCCATATGGGGTGAAGTCATCCATATAAATATCAATACCTTCATTTATCAAATCAACGAAAATGTTGAGTATAACCCTCTAGAATGTGGTTGGGGCATTACATAAGCTGAAGGGTAACACTTTGTAAGAAAAAGTACCCCATGGGCAGGTGAACATGGCTTTTTCCGGGTCTTCAGGGGCAATTTGAATCTGATTATATCCGTTGAAACCATTGAGAAATGAGAAAAATCATTTCCCTGACAATGTATTAAGGACCTGATCAATCAGTGGAAGAGGGAAGTGGTCCTTCTGCGTGGCTTTGTTCAATTCCTTGTAATCCACAAAGATTTGCCACTTTCCATTTTTCTTAGGGAAAAATACCAATGGAGAGACCCATTTACTATCCGAAATAGGATAAATGAAGTTCACATCTAGCAACTTTTGTAATTCCTCCTTCACAATATCTTTAAGGTGCAGGTTCAATATTCGTTGAGGTTGCCTGATGAGACGAATATCTTTTTCGATGTAATTATGATGGGTACACAGTTGGGGATATATGCCCTTCATGTCCGAATAATCCCAAGCAAAGGATCCTTTGTATTTTTGTAAAACATTAATGATCTTATGTTGTTGGTCATCATTTAGATTTTCATTGATGTTTAAAATTTTTTCCTGATTCAATTTTGATAGGTTTGCTATTATGAACGGCAATTGTGGGTATGTGTTGGTCATCATTATCCTTCAAAGGGTCTTCATGTGCCTCATTATCAAGGATTTATTTTAACATTTGGCATTTTACATTTTCTGAAACAGCTAGTTGATTAATAAAATTATTGATTATGTCATCTTCAGTATGATTTATGAATTCAAGTGCTTCGACTACTGTGAGTGGTGAAGGAATGTTTTCTTCCAAGTATGCTAGTGGGGTTTTTTGAATTTTTACAATGGGAAGACTTGGTTTGGCCGGGGGATGTAGAACAATATTTTTTATAGCATCCCCTTTAGAAATGGCCATGCTACATGTACAAAATCCTATGTAAGCGTCAACTGTGGCCAACCAAGGTTGACCCAAAATCAAGGGATTCCCGTCCAGTCGGATTTTTGGATTTATGACTAGAAACTCTACCGGGTACTCCCAGGAATCGAAAGAAACTATGATGTCTTGGAAAGTTCCTTCTAATTTGACAACTGATCGATCAACGAGTTCCAGAAAGGTGGAGGTTGGTTCTAAAGCGGTAGTGCCAAGAGTTTCACAAGTTTCTATACTCAAAATATTAATGGCTTCGCCCAAGTTGACTAGCGTGTTTGGGAAGGAGCAACCATAGATTTGGATTGTGACTATAGTACTCCCTGTATCTTCATAATTTATAGGTGTCTCCCTGCCCAGCAATAAATCCTACAAGGTTCCTATGACATGGAAATTTGGCAAAGTTTTTGTTTCCTCATAGGTTTTTTTGTACATCATTCTTTAATTGTTAGCATAGATAGGGATATCTTGAATGGTTTAGAGGAAAAGAATTTTAATACAAAGATTTTTAAGTTCCCCCAAAGGATCAAAATCTGGATAGACAATTGGTTTAGGTATCACTAATCTTTTGAGGAATGGGGGAGAAGCACTTACAAGTTTCCTAGAGTCTTCTTGTTCACTTGTGCCTTCTTCCTATATTTTTTATATATTGATTACTGTTGATGGATTAAATTTAGTTGGGGTCTCTGATTTGTCTTGTTTTGGATCTGTGACTTCCCTTGGTCTAATAACGTGTCTAGATCTCAGCCTAAGTTCACTGCATTCTTTTTTCTCGACTTCAAGGTCTGGATTTTCAATGATTTGGATTAACTGCACTGGTATATTGTTGGGATTTCGGTTTGGTTGAGCTAGCAGTTGAGGTCGTATCAGAGATTGAAATTTTTTTGGTACCGGATATGGAGCTGGAAATGTGGGTTGAGGTTGAGGACACATTCCCATAGGTGAATTGGTTATTCCCAAGGGTCACTTCTAGTTTTGGGACCAATTTGGACTTTGTGAGGTAGAGGAAGGCCACTGGGATGAATATGGATTGTTCTGTTAAAATTGAGGAGAGAAAGAAGAATTTTGCCAACCGTTTCTTCGAAAGGATTGAGTTGGCCAAGGGGGCATGGAGAATGGTTGAGATGTCCAGGTAGAAAAAGGTGGCTTATTTTTCCATGTTGTCCCAAGGTTTTTTTTGTTAATTAAACTGTGAAGAAGAAAAGAACTGAGATGGATCTTGTGACATACTTGTAGTTCGTCCTTACCACTGTCGACGTTGATTCATAATTCTATTGGTTCAACTTCCTCCTCTGCTTCCTTCAAGATTGCTTTCAACCCTAGTAGTGACGAGCATTGTTCAGTGGCGTGGTCTTCGGTACATATGGCACATGTTTGGACCATGTCAAATGGGAATTCTCACTAGTTGTTATTCTTTCGATAGTGTGGGAAAAAGACAACCAAGTTTTGTTATGCTAATGCTTGTTTCTGTTTGGCCTGCAAGATGTCCAATTGTGTCGTAAGGGTACCCAATATGCCAGTCTTGAAATCTTCCAAAATATTGTCGATTTATGTTCGTGTTATGCTGCCACCTAAATTTTTGTTACTTCTAATAGTTGAATCTCGTCCTGCTAGTCTCATGTGTGTGCTGCCTATAGAGAACCTGACAAGCAATGAAATAATATCGTCATAACATTCTTGATATATGTCTCCTTTCCCCATTAGATTTAATGTTTCTATCCATTCATCTTTCATTCATTTTATCATTGTTACTTTTAGGACATCTTTAGACAATGCAGAATAAGGGGACCTTTGAAAATTCTATTGGAATCGTTAAAAATATTCTTCTAATGTCTCGTTATCTTTTGTAGTCATGTTGAATATTTCATATTTTAATTCTATAGTCCGGAAATAGTCTTGGTATTTAGCAGGAAAAGAGTTTTTCATTTGATCCCAATTATTAATGGTTCCCCTACTGAGCCCCGTAAACCAGCGTAAAGATGCCCCTTTCAATGTAGAGGGGAACAGTTTCAATTTTTGAGGGTCATTGGTGTAATCGTATCCCCTACACAAAACATCAAATTCAAATAATAATGCATCCGGATCTTCTGAAGTTATTCCATGGAAAGTGGGGATGTTTTGTAATGGAATAAATTTCATATGGGGATTGGCGACCAAGTCAACAATGGGGTACTCCAATGTTGATGTTTGTCCTTGGGGTTGATTGTGCGCCATCTGATCAAAGATGTGCCAATAACCTTCAGGGATTTCTTGGTCTGGGAGATTAATTCGGGCTGGACTAGAAGTCAGTTTTGGAAAAGGTCTTACAATACTACCATGGTCTAGGATGTCGAGAATTTCTTCTTCAACCAAGTTCTTAGAAGATTCAGGCTCTGGAGATTTTAAATTTGTTTCCACAACCCCACTAATTTCTCCCTCCTTCCAAATTGCATGAATTTCTCTCTTGCGAAGGGTCAGGATTTATATGTCATGTTATCTAAAAGCTTTGTTCTAACTCTTTCGTTTCAATATGGATATTGGCGTAAGATGCATATGGTGAGCCTGTTGCCTGAGGGGTTATAGTAGGACTCTTTTCAGAAATGATTTTGGGTCCTATAGATGCCTAAGATTCAACTTTCCTTATTATTTCATCTATGAATGTTGCTCCTCCAAGGGTCAACGATCCCTTGGGTTTTGTAGATTTGGATGGAGGGTTCGGATTTGTTTCTATCTTTTTCTTTCTATTCATTCATAAAAAAAGTACTTCTATTAAACCTCTATAATTTTTTTGAAAAGAGGGACAATGGGAAAGTGTTTTTCTTACCAGTACGTAGGTTCTTACCTTCTGTTTTGAATACCCAATTCTTCTTCAACAAAATAAAAATAAAAACATCACTTGTAAACACTATCCTTGGAAATGACGCCAAAATTTTGGCTCACTAATATGTCTATTTAAGAAAATCCCTAATGTCTACATTAATCATTAACCTAGGGTAAGTCTTTTTATTTCAAGAGTGTTCAACACAGTATATGCAAGTGAAACTAGAGGTTTATTAAATCAAAATTGTTGCAAAAGTAAAATCTAGTTCTTGAAGTTCAATCAAAGCAATAGAAGAAATAATTAAATAAATTAAGCCAACTAACTCAAATTACTTGTAATTTGTTCTATGAAAGAAGATGGAAATGCAAAACTAATGGAATTCACAATGAACCAAAATTATAGACTAACATATACATCAATCTGTTAACAACTACAACAATATTATTAATCAGGCAGGGACTATTGCAGTAACTCAACAACAAGTAACACAATCACATTCTGCAATTGAAATTCTCAATGGTTGATCAACCGAAAAAATCACTCAGAATGAATAGAAATATAGTTATTCATATATCTTGCGAGATATAACATTCATGAAGAAAATGAAAGCAATTAAGATTTTAAATCAATAATATGAAAACTAGTCAATGTTGATGAAATTCTAATCAATTATGAATTTGATAAAACACAAAAATGATAACTATAAAATAGGAAAATGAGAATATAACACAAGACAATAGTATAACTCCCAGCGATTGGGCCCAAGATCTCCAGAAGTCTCTGCCAGACTATTTTCAGAATACAATTATGGAAAAGCCAATATCCCTTTCATTAAATTCAACAGTTAGAGTACAATATCGTTGACCGTGAAATCTTCTTGTTCAAGAGGAATGAAAATAAAATACAATTACAACAAACGGATAAAAAACTCTCGTTCCATTCCATCTATTGATGTTTTATATCTTGAAAAAGAAACATAATAGATAAAGGTGAATCCTCAAGATCAGGAGATCCTGAGGATTTCACAGTTGTCTAACAATTTGTACTATAGAATGAGCGAGGCCCTCCTTCATTGTCATTGGCCTATATAAACAGAAATGAGATAGTTTTCCTTTTCTTGGCTGGTGTTGTTCAATCGTTTGAACAATGGTTAATCAGTTTGGATTTCCTCCACCAAAAAACAACAGAAGTTAGCCTTTTTCCCTCATAATTACATAATTTATTGATAATTAGTTTTACCCTTTTTTTATAATGAATTATTCCACATTTACTCCCAAAATATAAGGTAAACACATGAAAGTTAATAATAAATCAAGCTAATCATAAGGGTAAAATGTACCTTTTTCGTGACACAATAGGCTCATCAACAAACAAGCCCAAATCAATGAAGATGGTGCCTCCCATTCCTCCTTTTCCCAAATTTTATACCAGAGCATGGACAGAAAAGTATACAACTGTAGAAAAATCCAAAGAATAGGTGGTACTGGAAGTTTTGGAAGCAGGCATTCAAAAAAATATTCAGAAGGAACATCAGCCCACTAAGTCTGATGAGGAGCTCCTAAAATATTGAGGGTATGACATTAGCAACAAGAGAAGGAGAAAAGATGTAAAACCAATTGCCGGTAGCAGGAAAGACACACCAGAGACAAAAACAAGTTTAGGCTCAAATATAAATCCCTGCATAATCCAAGTTTGCTGATAGAGGTCATAGATATAGGGAGGAAATCTGAAGGGTTACAGACTGTAACCCCTTCAATTGCAGAGTCTAGTGGACCCAAAAATAAAGATAAGGGTAAAGTCCCTTTAGACCAACAAAAAAAAAAATCCTCAAAAAGAAGAAAAATTCAAAAGGGTTCAGAACAGATAAGATCATTGCCAATAAGACATCCACCAGGACCACAAGGTCAAAATTAGTTGTTGACAAACAATTAGACTTGGACAAGCTTCTAGAAGTTGCAACCCATATGGAAGAAAGGTAAAAGGTTTCCTAATAAAATACATTTTTTCTTACTAAGTACATTTTTGAACAATAGTGCAAGTTTCAGAGTGTATAAGTCTTCACAGGTTTTTCAAGTATTTAATGTACATTTTTTAAAAATAAACATAGCACTACCAGAAATTCCAGTAGCATTACAGTTTTCGCACAGTTACAGGTTTATACCTGAATTTTCGGTAGCGCATGTTTTAAATGAATTTTGATAGCTGTCAACAGAGTTTCTGAGAAAGTTCAGGAATGACAAGGACTCATAGTGATATGGATATGCCAAGTGATGTTTGATAAGTGGTTATGAGGTTGTTGAAGGTCACATTTAATGAAGACACGGTTATTAAACAATCAAGGTCATGAAGAGACAAATCAGTAGAAAAAGGGGTAGCATGTCAGCACACTCAGCAGCACAGTCCAAATTGTCTTCTCTTCTCTCATATACTTCTATTCTATTAGTTATATTTCAATAGGATATATATTTAATGTCCTACAACACCTATGTAATGTGAGAAAGAGTGGTTCCTTCTTTTTAGGAGAGATGGAGTTGGTGCCTCTCTCTCTCTCTCTCTCTCTCTCTCTCTATAAATATCATTTGTAAATACCATTTCAGGGTTGGACTTTGGTCGTCCTGAAGACTTATCATAATAAAGAAAAATCCTTTTTGCTCTTCATGCTGGAGGATTTTTTTATTCAAGGACTATCTAATGTATGGTGTGTTTTTCTCATTGTTTTATTCCTCTGATTTAGGAGTTGCAGCAACTAGTAAGGTGTGAGTAAGAGAACTATGAGAGGATCTAATAGTTAATTATCTACTGTTTATTTTCTTGCAGATCATATATATGTTGTGTAGAGCATGTTAGTGAAGGTTTCATGAAAGATTAATGAAATACTTTATGCATGTACTCCTCTTTCTATACATTGTTTCCTTTACATAAAACAGAGTTTATGTAAAGATACACTATTATATCTATGTGATTGATTTAGGATATGCATATTTCTTATATTGAGTACCAGCTATCTACCTCATTTCATTTGTTACAATTTGATCCCTATACTACCAATTTCCCCATACAATTTATACTTTCCACAGCTTTCCAAATGCATGAAAGTCTAAAAGAGAAAACATCATTTCAAACTTTTAAAGAAGCCATCCCACCACTCAAAAACCTTTTACCTCGAAATGGACTATGATGTGTAAGGATTATTCCTTTGCAGTCAAGGAGTGAATCCTTGCACTAAGAGATATAACATCAATGAATTCACAAAATAACGAGTACATTTGTATACCAAATGCAAAAGGAATGAGTTCTTCATTCATGAATGTAAAAACCAATCAGAGATTAGACTTCCATGTTCCACCCAACCGTATATTGATTGAGCCAAATCTTGCCTCAGCCAATCACCCCTGTGCAATATTCCAAGCATGAATGTGGGACTTAAATTGAAAGAACCAACCAGGGCATCCTGAGGCTAAACCACCTCACCCTCATCAAATAGGAATGAGGCTTTACTGTGATCTACACCCAATCACTAGGCCAACATAAAAATTGATATCATCGTATTCTTTTCCTAAACCGTGAGGAATTTTCCAGTCTCCTTGTCTCTCAGGCATTACCACAACCCACAATATTAAGCAGGGGTCACTAAGCCCTAAATCGAGACATACACTTTAGGATCTACTGCAATCCCAAACATGATATTCCTACACTTGAATGGAGAGAAAACCACCTCTAGGCATTAACGTATATCCCACCATTCACTAGTCGAGGATTCCTAGTACCGCTAAGGAAACACAATACTAGCTTTACTGTAACCCACATTTTGGCTCAGGGGTTACTAGGCCAATAGCTTTACCGTGATCCACAATGTGGTTCATGGACCACTAGGCCATGTGTTATATCGATTCAGAGATCCACCCCACTCATATTCGAATCCATTCGGAAATCCAGCTAAACCAAAAAATGAGTGTTATCACCAAATTGATCTTGATTGGCTACTCATCAATCAACTCAATGTAACTCTTTCAAACCACTTCTAACTAAAGATTAGCCTCTTCAGTTTGAGAGGGCTCCCTCAAAGGGGGTTTATTATTTTGAATAAGGATAATACTAAATGGCTAACTCTATGAATTGTAACTTGGTTTTGTATGATTGCAAGTTGAAAAATGAAGGCTTTTTATCATTGGGTTATGGGGTCAACATCAGTACTCTTAGTGGTAGTGGTTATTCACATGGAAGCCGAGGCAGATAGAGGTTTTTAACAAAAAAATTTCATACACATAACATAAGGAAAACACAATAATTTCACCCGTAAAGGAAGTCAGAGCATAATATTATGAATTCTAAGTAATTATTGATAAAATATACTGCAAGTGATTAAACATAAATATACATATCATAACACATCAAAAACCTCATAAGAATCTCAGGTCTAGAAGAAGAATTTCACTTTGTATTACTGATAATAGATAAAACATATAAACAACAACTTTGTGCAATATTCTCCAACGCTTTTCTAGTCTATGTTTAGTCTATAAATAAAAATTATTTAGATTGTAGATGATCTGCCTGGCTAGCTAGATCTTCGAATTCTACTCTGAAACCTATCATAACTGAAACCACTAACTTGAAACAGAAAAATGACAGCGATCCTTTAAAGAAAAAAACTCCTAATAGGACTCTATCTCTTATTTATTAAATTCATTTATGTTATCAGTGAAATAGTTACAAATTGGTTACATAATTAATGTCACATGCTCAAAGGAAAAATCACCATAATTCATCACCATTTTACCTCTTCAAAACACCCCTAGATCTGTGGAACACAATCCTGCTTTTTAGGGATGGATGACCTTCACTTTAAACGTTGTTTTGACTGATGAGATGGTTGTGTGGCACTCCTTTTGAGCCATGAATCTCTACTGGTATATTCCACTGACATGCTAGAGGTATCCAGGTGGAAACTATGCTATTGAGATGCTCAAAAAATTTCAAAAAACTCCTCGATAGGAAACAAGGCAGTTTGGGCAATTTCATAGCGAGATTTAGTAGCATATGAAAAATGTTGTTTCCATATATCTCTTTGACTCCTTTTTTGTTCCAACACCTTTATTATGCAAAGACACCTTCCAAACAGTGAGTCTCCCTTCATAAAACTTGACAAAACTGATTTTTAAGGCATAAAAGAACCTATCGAAATTTTTGTAGCGTATTTCTGGCCTCAACCCTAACGTACGCTACGAAACTGACAAAAAAAACGAGAATTTTCTAATTTCAAGATTGTCTTCAAAAACTATTCTCCAGCTGCAAAATTTGGGTTCTTTGTATGTTATGAACCTCATCAAACATATACCAACTCAATTTCTTACTCCTATGGTGTTTCATCTTCCTTTACAATCAATTGGCTGATGGGCTCTTCTACCACTGTAATCTTCAACCCTTTCCTTTCTAACTCCATTTGAATCAAATCCAGTTTCTCCTGAAGATCTTCCACTTGGTATTTCAATGCTCCGTTTTTGTATTGTAAGTGCAAGTTCATCCTCCTAACATGTTTAACCTCCCTTCTTAGTGGTTGAGTCCATTTCATAAACTTTTCTATATTTTCCATGCTTTTTGAAACACTTGTGAATTGTTCCTCCCATATTTTGCTCACTTGTTCAAATTGAAATTTCTTAGCACTGTGTTTCTTTTCCTCTTGCTTCAAAACTAATATCTCTTTACCTGCCTCCTTCAACTTCTCTTTGAGGGTTTCAATTTCTGATTTTTCAATAATTTTCTCTTTACCCTTTCTTTGCTTGATAACTACTTCCTCTTTTGCTGGTGAAGAAAAATCTATAATTCTTATTGAATGGGCAGCTTCATTGATTTTATCAGTCTCTTTTCTTTCCATGACCTTCCTTGCATGTCTGGTCAATGGTTTCCTAGGTTCAAAATAAAATCAACATCATCACCTGCAAAATTTAGTTTTTTAGTATCCTTACCTTTATTCAACTTTCTTCCTCCATCTTCAATTTTTTCAGCTTGCACAATGCGTGAATCTTCAATGTCAATTTCATGCAGGGTATCCTCCAAATTTCCTTTAGCCACTATCTGGCTCCTAGTGACTCTCTTACTACCTTGTTTGTTGAATGTCTGCTTCTGTTTTGCAGGTGTTGTTTGAGGTGTGTTAGTCTTCTACAAAGGTTCTGCTTCCATGCTCATTGGTTCTGGAGGAGATGATCTATTTTCTTCTTCAACTTCCTCTACCACAACTGGTGATGAAGTAGTTCTATATTTGGAGGCTTTCTTTGGAGTAACCACATCAATTTCATAACCACTCATGAAAAAAAGGAAGTCCAATCTCTGTCTAACCTCCTCAATTCCTCTAACACAAAAATATTAATTAGACCATGATGAAAAAGAGAAGTCTCACTTCCTTCTGTCTTGATTTGAACCTTATCTAACATTTTCCCTAGACTTCTGTATAAATAAAATGGCAAATCAAGTGACCTCTTACCTACAAATGCAAAATAAGTTTGAGATGATAGGAGTAGACCATGTGAAACCTTCCTTCACAGGTAAAATACTTTTGAATGACCATCAACAGCTTTGAATAATTGTCCTTCATGAAACTCCTAGGGATAGAATTTGTCAAATCAATTTCACTGTGTTCTGGCTTGATGAACTCTTTGTAATCCTGCATTGTGAATTTGATACCTTTAAACCATTGTTCCCCTCCTCTAGGGGTTCCTGTAGCTGATGAGATGCTCTCTAGTGTCACTGTAAGCTTCAAATTCCAAAATTTGAAGTTGTTCCTGTGAAGATGGTGG
Source organism: Pinus albicaulis (assembly GCA_034641835.2). Lineage (NCBI taxonomy): Eukaryota > Viridiplantae > Streptophyta > Pinopsida > Pinales > Pinaceae > Pinus > Pinus albicaulis. The sequence goes on from CM076574.1 coordinate 1,114,823,095, forward strand.
AAAAAATCATTTGAAACTTGTTAATGAAAGCCCTGCAACCTGTGACAGAATTGCAAGTAGCCAGTTATTCTAAAAACCTCCATGGCCGTAGGGTCTTCTTTGATTAAATTCATATCCATGGGCTCATACCTGTGACAATGGACACCTTTATTTGTTTTCCTTCTTGCAACCATGAATTCTTTATAGTGTTCATTGCCTCTCTTATTGATGACACCTGCAAAGTTCAAATATGCCAGTAACTTGCTTGGCTCGATGAAGCAGCTCTCCAGGGATCGATTCACATGTAAAGATAAAGCGCAATATGACAAAAGGCTAATTGAGGTAAGTTTTAATGGTTTAACTGACAACTCGGGATTCAATCATGACACATGCAAGCCCAAAAAGGTAATGATGACATGAAACACAACTATGTACCTTTGAATTTATCATAAAAAACTTTAATGACCTCCACCCTAAATGCTCTAATCATAAAATGACACCTCATATGAATCTAACAAGATAGGTTAAAAAAAAAAAAATCGTAGCGAAATTAGTTTAGCCTCTGACAGATTCGCTACGAAACTATTAGGCAGTTTTGTAGCGAAATCTGTTATTTTACTGTGTAAAACGCTATGAAAATTTGAAAAACTAAGAGATGCGCCATTTTTATTTTCAATTCATTGGAAATGACAACTGACACGATATAAGGACTGATTTTAAATGAAATTTCATAAATGGAGATGATCATGAAACTTAGGAGAGGCTAAAAATGTAAAAAAAATCCTATACCACCTTGAAATGGCTTAGGAGACCTTATCCATTTGGTGAGTGAACTATATGACTCTATCAAGAATTGTTTGACAACTTTATGAGTGATAACACCATGAAAAAACCATGGCTATCCGGAAATGGAAAGGCTAGGTTGAAAACGCTACCACACCTAGAAAAACCATGCCAAGAAATATAAAAAATGCATGCAATACCATGCATGCAAAATATAGCAAGGAAAATACACATGCAAATCGATACCTGCCAAGAATCCTGATGTAGTTTCTTGATTCCTGCTCCTCCTTGATTTCTTCCTCCTTCTTCCTTCTTTTTTTCCTCTCTTCCTCAAATGAAAAAGTGCTCCAAAAACTCTAAGCGTCCAAGAGTGAGTGATTGGGAGAGAGCGAGAGTAACGAGAGAGCTCCAAAACTGAACTGACCAAAAGGGTACCAACTGATCCTTAGAAACCTTTTTATAGAGGAGGCCTCTATTTTCTTCATTCTCCATTAGTTTTCTTCATTTTCCTCCTCACATGCAAACTATGACCTTTCATCTTGCTTTTATCCTAATTTCCATTATTTTCATAAATAATTGTGCCAAGTATGCCATTTTTCCTTTCCAAAGACTTTGCCTTTTCCTTTGCTAATTTCCTTAGCCATAATAACCAAAATGAACACCCACTAAGATGTTTTTCCCAAAATTCAGCTTGGAATAACTTTCCTTCCAACCGTGATTATTATTTTTAGCTTTATTACATGAAATTTTCATAAGGGTTGTTACAGTATTCCTCACCTTTACTACATTTTCTCCCATCCATCAATTCTTTGAGAATCTGTTGTTGTGGGGCTTGGAATATCAATGTATATGAATTCCTTTAGTACGTTCTCCTCTAACGTTGCCTCCATCTTGTCCTTCTAAGCTATGTAATTTGAACTATCCTCTAGGGCATATTCAAGTTGCAAGCCATAGAAAGACATAATGATCTGTTAATGTTACTGAAGAATAAATCTGCAATTTTGATTCACTTGTTAAAAAAAAACTCATATTATTCTCTTCTATTGTGATTCCTACTCTAATATCGTTAATAAAATCAACATATATTCAATTAATCTTGTAATATGCTAAAATAAAACACTAAATTTATTATACAAATTTCGAAAACCAATTACGATCGCATAATTACATGAACAAGAATGAGAAATATTTTCAATCATACAACACAATAATTTATCTTGGGAAATATTTCCACTAAAAAACTTGGTATCTGTATATTGTGTAAGTCAAGAATATAAAAGAATACAATGCTTCTCTTAGGCTTGAGAACTCTCTACACTATATTTGGCTGTCTCATTGATTCTCTAGGCCTTATTGGTCAAATAATTAGCAAATTTCTGAGCCTCAAAGGTACCTATTTTCTTACACAATTTCCTAGGTAATTATAAATTAATTCACATGGAAAATAATTAAAAATAGTTGTGCATTATGTCTAGAGCCTATCTTTGACTGTATTCACTTCCCTTAAACTCAAATATCAACTCAGTCTCTCTCTGAACTGACATGCAACAATTATTTATGAGTGAATTATCAGTTATTTGATTGATCATTGTTGTGAATTAAATAAAATAAAATTCACTTCACCTATCACTAGTCCTTCCATCACTTAGGAACTAGTTAAACAGATTTAACTCAAAGTTAATTAATTTAATTATTACAAATCAAAATAACCATAACTAGACCCCCTAAAAATCTATAGTGAGATATACATGTCTCTAGTTATACCCCCAAGTCGAATTTACTGAGCTAACTAAGTCTTCCCAACTTAGTTAACTCATACAAGTTGTCATAAGATGTGGAATTATAATTTCCTTCTAATTTAATTAAGGGAAAATTAAATTAGAAGTCATTTCTTGGTACCATTTTTCAAGACTCGGAATGAAGGTGCCCATACTTTCTATTACATATTTGTTTCCAAATATATGCTCTCCCTTGGAGCCATTGCCACCATAGATTTTCTCCAAGGTCTTTGTTCAACATCTCTAGGTCACGTAGACCTAGACCCCCCACTAGGTTAGGTATTCAAAGGTGCACCTAGAAAACTAGTGCCCATTTCTTCACCTTTTCTACTACTCTCCATAAAAAAAATTGGAAGGAGGTAATAATTGAGTTATATATAGCCTTAGAAGCTGCCAACACATATTTATGATACATTGGGATACCTTGCAGCTCATATTTAAGAAAGACAAAATGACCAACCATATTAGGGGATCTAAAATCACAACTTTCAAGTTTGTTAGAAATATTTTGTAACCCATTTTTCTAGCAAGCCATTCTCGAGTTAAAGGCTATTTAGACTCCTAATTATTTCACTAAAGTTTTGTTTATTGGGAATCCCAAGGAGTAATTTAGATGACCTTGAACCACATGATTAGTGTTAAAAAATAAAAAAATGGATTTTTCACCATTTATAAAAGTACCTATGGCTTTCACAGAAATAGAAAGTATGTATTTTAAAGCTATAGCTTCCAATGAAGAATCTTGAACTGAAAGTAATATGTCATCAAAAAAATGTTGGTGGGTAATACGAACGTCATACCCACAAGGTTGAATCCCTTTAAATAATCCTTAATGGAAAACTACCATGAGGTACCTCCTTAGACCTTTTGCAACTAGAATGAAAAGGAAAGGAGAGATAGGATCACCTTGACACAGACCCTGGGAGGAGTTAAAATTCTTAGTGGGAAACCCATTCAAAAGAATATAGTAGAAAGGGGAAGAAATCATAGGCTTAATCCATGAGATCAATGACAAACATAACCCAAAATGTTTAGGCACACTCAAGATATAATCCCATCAAATTCTATCATTGACCTTATATAGGTCGAGTTTAATATGCATCCTAGGGTTTATAAAATTCTTCAAAGAGTGAATAACTTCATGAGTTGTCACAATGCCATTAAGAATCTAATGACCCTCAATGCACCATATATATTCTAGGGAGATTATGTTATTTATCAAGGGTTGAAATGCTTGACTATTACAAAATAAATAACTTCATAAATAAGACTATGTAGAGAAATAGAGAAGAAGTCACTAAGGTCCTCCAATTTTCTAGATTTTCATATTAAAGTGATGAAAGTAGCATTGAGACTGAACCATAACTTATGAGTTTGAGAGTATTATTCAACCAAAGCATGGAATTCTAAGCCAATAAATTTCCAACATGCTTGAAAGAAATTTTTTGTAAATATGCTCAACCCAATATCTTTATTAGGTGGCATATCCATGACTATATCTTCCACTTCTAAGTAATTTATTTCTCTTGATCCAATAATGATTTATTAGATGTGGAACATGGGTTGTTATTCTATGAATGGCCTCCCTTCTATTTGGAACAAGCTTTGAACTCATATTGTGAAACTAGGAGACCAATTCATCTTCAATTTCCTCATGTTTTACCAAAAGTTATCCTTATTTCAATTTTACAAAGAAGACCCTATTATGTGATGATGCTTGATCATAGTCCCATGGAAGAATTTTGATCTGCATGACCCCTCTCATAGTCATTTCACTCTAGATTTATTTCTACATATAGTCTCATCCTCCTTTTCTCTCTATTCTATTTTATTTATTGATTTCCCCTCTTATAGGATTCGAGCCTTTGTTCTCCCCTGCCCGTGATGATTTTTTGTTGAACTTATTGCATTCAAGATTCTAGTTTTTTTTTTTTTCTAATAGTATATCCTTGAAGTCTATATTGTTCCAATCTTTGATTTTCTTCTTGTACTCTTTCAGATTGAGCTGGAAGATATGCATAAGAGTTATTCCTTGTGCATCAATCTCCTTCCACAAGTTTTGACCTTTGTTTAGGTATTCTGGATACTTCAACCAAAATCGCTCAAAACAGAATCTGTGGGTTTAAGGTTTTTTTTTAAATCCATCTCTAATCTGATGGGCTAACGATCAAACCTAAATAGGGAAAGATCACAAATTCTAGAAAAATGTCTCTACCCATTAGAGGTTCTGAAAGCAAGAACTAAGCAAGGAAGCTCACTATTTGGTGTATGTTTCCTCTCTATTTTTTCCACGCGAACATCTCAGTGATTCAATATGTGTCTCCCCGCCGGTCTCCATGACCTAAATTCAATGTGTGTGTTGAGTGTCCAAAATGTCTTTAAAATGACATATATTTTCACTTCATTCACACCCTCATTTCACTTTTATCACCTTCAATCCATCACTTTGTCACTATATAAACCTACATTTCCATCATCATATCGGTTAATAATGGTATTTACCTAACTTATATTTTTCAAGTGTTTATAGTGAATTACTGGTTAAAAATTAGAAAAATGACATATATTTGCTAATACTTAAAAGTGGCTTGAGTTTCATGACATGTGTAGATCATTTGGAAGCTTCCAAAACACCTTTAAATGGCCTCCAATGCTCAAATTTGAATTACCTTCAAGATATGGAAGGAGATACGGATAAAGGTCAAAGAGGATATTTATCTCATCATTACCTATTTGGATTGTAACTCTATAAGATTCTTATGGATCTAAGGAGATAATCGTGGATCACCATTAACAAGGTGGTTGTTTAATTTTTGTATAAATAAGAGGACATCCTCCTTTCATGAGGAGAGGAAGAATTTGTAATGTGAAACTTGTAATATTGGAGAAGTTTGGAATCATGGAAGGAGATGTAAAGTGAGGATGTAATGAGATAGATAGAATTTAATGGTAGATTTGTAGAATAGAGCTTAAGTTGATAGTTGTAGATGATTTTTTGTTGATTTAATTTGGTAATTCATAGAATATATGATGTTCCTTTGATTTTCCATGAAGTGTGCTTTTCCATTCTACATGTATGATTTAGTATCGAATTTCAATTTCATGAAAAATTCTTTCAATTTTCACAAAATGTGCTTAGATTAATGATTTAATTCATGCAAGAGTGCTTTAGATTAGTCATTTCAATTTCTGCAATTATGATTAGATTAGTAATTTCATTTTTGAAAATGTGTGCTTTTTAATTATCGCAATTGATTTTTTTTAACTTTCGGAATTGCGGTGTGATTTATTGTTTTCTAGAATAAATTTATTATTATGTCAATTATCATTTTTTTCATTTAATAGATTAAAATTTCTACTGCTTTCTATAATAGATTTAATTGGATTGCAATTTTTTTCATTTAATAGGTTAAAAAATATCTTTCAAGTTGGAAACCGATCTCTAGCACATATAGTGCACATGCGCCTCGCAAGTCCACAGACCCCTGGGTTGATAATTTATGTTAAGGAATTTAAGCAATTAAATTACCTCTACAATGTGTCTCCCCCCCCCCCGGGTATTCGTGCCCTAAATGGCCTTGGCTCTGCAATTTTTGGAAGATATATTGAAATTGATTCTTTTGTTTATTTGGGATGACTCTAGACTGAATATATTACCATTCCTCCAAAATTTTGGTTAATATTTGTTGCTCATTACTAATAGTTTCTTTTATTTCATTCATGTCCATTATTTCCCACTCTCCCCTCAAGCTTTCCTCTGAATCTGTGTTCTATAACGAGTCCTCCTTGACCTTTCTCGTGGGTATAAATTTGGCTTGAGTTTTTTTCAGTTCTTAGATCTAGATTCATCAGAACTTTTGGGAGTTTCAACTCCTCCTCGTCCATAGAAAGTGTTTCATATAGATTTATTCTTGGATTTTTTTTTCCACTTGAGTAGGTTGAAATTTATGAGGTTTTCATTTTATATTAACTTTTTGAAAACCCTCCATATCATCCTTTCTCTCTTCCTTTGATGTTTCAAATTTATTCAATGGACAATCTCGGAACATATTTCCATATTCATGGTATCTTCTACACTGGAGTAACACGTGCTCATAATCTAGTGGTTTTTTCATCTAAGAGGATTCTGCTATTTCTCCAAGATTACAAGTCTTAGTTGTTTTCTAAAATGGGAAGAAACTATACAACCTGACGCTCTAAATCTAACACTTCTTTCGGTTTCTTATTTCGTCTCCGATTGATGGAGAAATAATCCGCCAAAGTTTAAAGGTACAGGTGAAGATCTTTTGTTGCAAGTGCATGGTGATATTTGAGTTTAATTAATTAGATCGTGGGTGCATTAAGTTAGTAATGCCACATTTTTAAGTTAAAAAACACACCTATGGGATGAAATGTGTGTTTAACCTATGCTACATGGTGGGCGCATATCTCTAAGGACCAAGATGAAGAAAAAATGAAACAAAATGTTTAAACCTAAAGTGAAAACCCATATGTTATGGAAAATTATGAAAATGGCTGAGGATGGTTCTATATACCAAATTTTATGGTTATGTAATAAACCATACGATATAGAAGAATATAAAATATGGTATTAAAACTATGCAAGAATAATATATATATATATATATATATATATATATATATGGTTAAATGGAGTGGAACATTATGGTGAAGCAGAAATGTGACATTTGTATTAAATTTAAACCATGTTGGTGGAGTTCATTGTGCCATGTGGCAGAGGTAGGAAATGGTGGACCTGCCATGAGTTATGTTACATCGCCAAGTCACCAAGCATCTCACAAACAAAATTAAATCCTTTGCCATATATGGCAACGTGGATTTCAAGATAGGGAAGCGGATTAATGTTTAGAACCATAGTTTATAAACCATATGAAATGCATAGAGATATCCATTAGAATTATTAAAGGGGTTTTAAAACTATATGATAAGGTTTAGATACATATGCGCCATATATTGTATATGGTTAATGTATTTCAAAAACAAATGTGCCATGAATAATATAAAAATGGTATATGTTTAATAAATATGCCATACGACTTGGGATAGAACCTAAAAAACAAAAAAAAAGTTCCAAGAATATCTTGGGAGGTTCGATCCTCGAACTTTCCCAAGAAACTATAAAAGGTTTTCCATTACACTAGTACAGGCAGAGTTGATTTGAGAGTTGCAGGGGACAATCTTTTGTAGTTGATATTAGATACTATTTTGGGCATAACATGAGCGTCCTTGGGCCTTTTTGAGAATGGAGATAAGCGTTGGAAAGTTGAGATAGAGAGTTTTCTTTCTTCAGTACCTAGTAGTGCTTGCATGCATAGATCAGTGTGAAAAATATCTTGGAAAAAAACTCTTTCGATCATTTCCTAATAAAATGGATGCTGAGTTCGAAGCGGACCTGGAGACGTGGTCCAAGAGGGATTAACTCCGTAATCAATTTTTTTTATATTTGCATCTTTTATTCTTCATTTCAGTTCTCTAAGTTTATGTTTAAGGTATAAAAAATAACTTATTTTTATTCATTCATTCACATAAACGCTTCCTTAGTCAATTGTGCAAGTAATCAATCCTGTCAATTTTAGATCATATAATTTGGTATCAGAGTAGGATTATCATGTTAAATAGGATATTTTACAGTGCATGTTTACTAGATCTAGGTCGTGACATGGAGAATGGAAACTTGAGGAGGAAAATCTAGAGATCGGAAAGAGGAAAATCTATCGAAGGATGGTAGGTGAAACTGAAGAAGAAACTATCGAGCCCAATATTGATGAGAAATTCTAGAATATTTTCCTCAATATGAAAATAATGATTGCAGAACTCTATGAAGACAAGAATACTAGAGATGCAACGTTGACTTAAAAAAGAAAAAAGGAGAAAAGGGGTAAGGAGAAAATTAATGGTGACAAATTTCCACCTTCTCCATCTTCTTCTTCTAAAGGCACGAAATAGGAAAATTACATGAAGAAAACTAATGGTAATGAACCTCCTTATCTAATGTGCAAGGACAAAATGTGCAAGAGTTTACACATGAATCCAAGAAGAAGGAATTAGTACTTGACATTCCATTAAACACAAATGAAACTTTATTAAATTATATTGGAAATTTGAATTCTTATTTGTAACATACATTCCTTATGTTTAATCCAAATAACTTTGATGAAGTCTGTGTGTAAGCCATTCATGTTGAATCAGGTGGCAGAACTTTTCAATGTATGAATAAACCATTGAAGCAATTAGAAAACAAAGATAAGAAAGGAAAAAACAAATCAAGGGGAAGAAAGCAAAAAAAGTCATGAAGGAAGGAGAAAGGCCTACATGTATTCATTGTCAGAGGGTTGGACATGATGAATAAAAGTGTTGGAAGCTCCATTTGGAACCTAATCCAAATAATTTCCTTAAGAAGAAGGGTAAGAAGAAAGCTAATGTTGCAGTCCAATAGGACTTGGGATCTGACTCTGGTGATGAACATAAGATAACTGCTATGGTTTTAATAAGTAATCCTTCTTAGACAAGTTCTAGTTCTACCTTTTCTACATCTTCTTCTAAATATAATGAATTGGTTGAAGATAATAAGATGATTGAATTGTTTCACATAAGGATAATATCCAAATACACTAAAATTGACACATAATTTGACAATGTATTACAAGATAATTTAATATCTGAGCATTAGTAAGGAAATTAGGATTGGAAACTAAGAATCATCCAAAACCTTACCCTTTAAGATGGTTAAAGAAGAACACTCAAATGCATGTCACAAAACAGAGTTGATTAAGGTTTGAAATCACAAATAATTTTGATGATGAGGTTGATTTATATGTGATTCCCTTGGATATATGTGGAGTTGTGTTAGGTAGTGTTTAGTCAATTTAGTGTCCTAAATTTCTTTCATTAATTATCAACCAGGGCTAGTAAACTAATGAAGTGTGGTGCACTATATGTGCTTAAGCAACCTATTACTTACTTTGTTCTTTTGTGTTTTATGTTGTTTTTATGGGGGTTTTTTTTCTTTGAGATATAAGGATGATTAATCTAAAGCTATGGAAAGAGTTATGTGAATATTGTTGGGAAAAATACTGAGAGGGGGGGGGGTGAATTAGTATTTAGTGCAGACTGAAAAATTTTTACTTTTTCTTTCTCTAAAAGCCATACACTACTTTCCTGAAACCAACTCGCGTATATACGCGGATATCCTTCATAAAACTTGTGTATATACAGAGATCATATTATCCATTTAATTCTTTACTTAGATATATGCATCATTCATTCATCAGATGTTTATTTAGTAGTAAGCATATGTAGTAATAACAGAATAAACCATCACACATAAGCAACACACATGAAAACCAGGATTTAAGGTGGAAACCCAAGTCGGGAGAAAACCGCCGCTGTCGTCGTCTCTGTCTTCAATATTTTACTATAAAGAAAACATCTTACAACAACGTACTGGTGTAAACTCATACCAGCACGTAGGCACCTACCTGCAGAAGGCCACAACCTTCTCTCGTTTACCAGCCTCTCCTGGAAGGGAGCTACAACCCCCTGCTCTCATTTACCAGCCTCTCCTGGAAGGGAGCTACTACCCCCTGCTCTCGTTTACCAGCCTCTCCTGGAAGGGAGCCACTACCCCATGCACTCGTTTACCAGCTACCACTGGAAGGGAGCTACAACCCCCTCACTAAAGTCTTCGACCCTCAGCACCACCATGGACCACGTTTCATCAATTTTCATACTAGATCCAACAGCTTCCATACAACACAACTTGTAGGCCACTTTTCATCGTATTTTCAGACTGGACCCACTCCACACATTTAAGCTCAACATTCATCAAACTAAAACTTATAACCCCATCAATTCATTCATTGAATCATCAACCAATCAACCAACGACTTGATCTTCAATTAACATAATCAGTAACATATTCATCATTCAAATAACCCAATTCTGTATGAATACATCATTGACAGATAACAGTAGAACAACAAAGCAGATCAGACATTTTATTCCACTTACTTCACCAAACCCTAGATTCCATATTCCCTTTTACTTCACTGAACCTGTGTATGTACGTGCTTTCATGTAGACCACCCCACGTATACTTCTGTGCATTCTTCAGAAAACCCTTTCTGCCCATACGCGCTTTTCTTTAAGCAGATCCGCGTATACACACGCTTTTACTGAAGCAAACCTGCGTATACATCTGTAAATTTTCAGGACTATGCAGCTCTTCAGATCAGATAAACAAATCAGATTTCATCCTTTACTTTAGAAAGTATTTCGCCTCATCTCAGATCTAAACATTCCATAAACAGATCTAGAAAATACATATACATTTCAGATCTAGAGATCCCTCTTCATCATTTTCTTCATAGGTTCATCATAAATTCAGATCTATCAATCAAGAACATAGTTCATCCATGCAGATATTCCTTAGAGAGATTTATTCATTCACAACCCTTACTCATGCACACCCTTGCACAATGATCTTCTTCTCATTATATAGATTTAGCCTTTATCAATACCATGAGTCAAAATCACACAACTTCTGATGGTATTCCTGGACGGGATCAAATAGATATTCCAGTGCTCAATACAATGGGTCAATACCATGGTAACACCCCTTGGTATTCTAAATTTGGATCGAAAAATGGCATACGCGACTTGGCACGTACTTTTCCGCGTGCATACGCAACTTCACCTTAACAAACCCGTGTATGCTTTGTAGCATAACTTATTTATCATTATTCTGGCACTTCCTTTCTTCTGTTACTTTTGAAATGATTTGTAGATACATCAGATTTACATTATTAATAACTCATCAAGTCAGTTTCCATCACGAACAACTTCATTAAGCAGGTTCCATCAAAGTCAACACATTGTATCACATTGCCAACAATCTCCTCTTTAACTCATCAAGAAGGTTTTCATCAACTTTATCAAGTAGGTTGCCATCAAGGACAACACTCTGCATCATATTTCCAACAATCTTATTTCATCAAGTAGGTTACCATCAACTTCATCAAGTAGGTTTCCATCAAGGACAACACATGCCAACAATCTCCCCCTTTGGACTTGATGGCAACCATGATGGTGTTTGATCACCACAACAGATAGATACATTGAATATGACCATTATGCAAACACCATGATGCTCTCCCCCTATTCAAACACCATGTTACTCTCCCCCTTTGACATCAAGGGCAAAGGGAGGATGAAAACCAAAACAAGGTTTTTCTCCTCATGTAGAAAGAAGAGCTCTGTAGATCTGATGTGCACTGAAGTTACCTTGCTCCCTCTGAGTTCATGCTGAATCTTCAAACATATTATTCAATGAAGTACATGACTCTATGACCTTTCCTATCACCAAGGACTCATACTTACAGCAAAGATCCAACCAAGTGGATTTACATATATGAATCAAGTACCCAACCAAGTGGGTTTACAAATTTGACTCAAGTTCTTTCATGACCGAATATTACAATTTTACATCATAGGTCTCAACATGAACTTTTCATCAAATTACAAATATGATCAAATACCAAAAGGACCTCAAGAAAGAGATCATATTTCAGAATCATCATAATGGCAACAATGCATTACATTCAGCAAGGCTAATGCTCCCCTTGAAACTGTGCATCCAATGCATCCTTTCCAAATGACCAAGGCTCCCCCTTAGCTTGTGCATCCTGAACACTTTCAATAGAAAATCATCAAGGCATCTTCACCCAATATCAGAGAATGAAACAGAAATATAAGAGCTGAAACATCATCAGAGATACCAAACAGCACTGCAGCTGTGCTAAAGAATGCTGACCCTAAGTAAAATTTGTCAGCAACTAATAATACGGGGTTTTATTTGTATGAACTCGCATATATACGCGACTATACTTCAGGAAATCTGCGTATCCCATTTAATCTTCTGAAATCAAGCAGTTTTGATTTTCTGTATGGCAGAGACTACTCCCAGCTTCTGTCTGAGATATTCAAATGCTTCCCCGAAATATATGAGAGAAGATAGATAGGACAATGTAGCTATGTTTTCAAGTGTCATCCAACAGTTGTAGCATAAGCACATCAGTAACCAAGCCTTCAGACTTTTTGCAGCATCAACATATTCTTCCCAATAGGAATTTTCATACCAGAAAAACTTCTTCAATAGACAATATGTGTCAAGCAATCATCCATGTGATCGGTTATCACCAAGATCTTCGAGATTTATCATGATGTAACATATGTAGGAATTATGTCAAAAGTCATCAGCAACAAACTCTGCATGATCTACCCTTATCTTTGAATCATAAGATTTCCAACTCATCGATGAGTGAAACCAAAAGCTATTCTTTAGCAAAAATCAAGCAGGGCTCATTCATAATCTCATCATAAGAAACCATGTATCATGTCATCATCATTTGAGCATAAGTATTACGAGAACTAAGGAATAAGCAGATACAATGCCAACACTGCAATCATTAGTATTTAGACTGATGCTCCCCCTAAACCTGTACTCCTGTTCTTGAGCTGAATCATTGTTTTCTTTAACAGAAAAGTATACGCTTCTTTCTCCAAAGGAACTCACGTGTATACGTGGCTTTAGTTCACGAAACCCGCGTATGGAAAGTGAAGTATTGAAAATTTCACACTCCTTATTCTCCCCCTGAATTTGTACCATCTGTACCTGTCTTCTATAGAAATTTTCTGAATAATGATTAATTATCCACCGAGACTATCCTGATCACATACAATTCGAATTTATATGCAACACATAATCTCTTCCACTCATATCATCACACATGCGGAAATAAAACAAGCGATAACACATCAAATCATCATACACATTAACACAGTATGTATGGGGAAAGCTTATAGCTGAAAACCCCACAGCTATTGTGTATATTATAATGGATAAATCATGTAACAAAATCAATACAATACTCCTCACAAGTACTCAGTACTATCTCATGAAGTTACACACAAACTAGCTTGGTTTTGAACAAGTCACTGGTTCAAAACTCACCACCAATTGCCTTGCCTCTATTGTGCAATCATGGCCTGTCTAAATAGAGATCCAAGGTTCGAATCTCCTTGGCTTGACAGCGCAATCATCATGGGAAATTCCTCCAAGTGTGGTGCAAATCTCATGCACAACTGATGTCGCCACTGATAGCTAACTCCACCCCTTCATCTACCTCTTTCACTGGTCTCCACTGAACTGATCATGCACTGTAGTGAACTGATGTGTTCTTGAGTTGAATAATGAGTTACTAATTAATGAATTAAATAATATTTAATTCACTCCACTCATAACTAGTTGATTAGATAGTTAAACTAATCTCAACCAGTTCAACTAAATTAAACCGAACACAACTCCACTAGCTGTCTCATTAACTCCACCAAACTTCTGCCACTGAAGTCCTAACTGAAGTCAACCATGCATGTGCTCACCAAACCTTAGGAATAGCGTAATTCCTCTATCAGATGCATGAGCCACTTCCAAGGCTCGAACTGAAGTGCTCCAAGAGAGTAAACTGTTGTTTAGAGTCCAAATATTATTAAGGGTAAATAATATTTGACTTCCCTATTTTTAGGATAGGAAGTCTAAAAATAGACATCGACCTATAGGTCAAAAAATAGAGGTCCATCTATTTTTACCAACATGACCAATACTCCAATAATAACATACTGCAACCCCTGGACCATGCTCCATATGTCTAAAAATAGACATAGTCTAAAAATATACTTTGCGCCAAAATTTGCCTGCGGGCCCACTTAGTGAAGGCGACTTCATTTCACTAAGATCCATCATCTTGATGCATTTTCAACACTCCCTCTCAGCAAGATATGGATTATCTGCAACCCCTATCCTGCCTCTTTGGAATTCGAACTTGCTCCTGGTGAGCGCCTTCGTCAAGATGTCGGCATCCTGATCCTCCGTGGGAACATATGAAAGCATCATGATTCTCCGCTGAACACAATCTCTGATATGATGATACCGATGCCTGAAGCACTGCTGCCTCAACTCATCCTCCTGTCTGTACCATGATCCATATCCCGATGTGCCTCTGATATAGCGCAATACATGCTTGCCTGCCTTCCAAAAGAGCTTGGTAGGCTTAACCATAGCTTGCGAAAGCTGGTTAACTGCATAGCATATATCGGGTCGTGTATTGACCTGATACATAAGCGACCCCACCAACTGTCGATAGACAGTGGCATCCACTACCTCCGCTGAAGTAGCATCCTCCTTCCTCCAACCACCAGGAAGAGGAGTGTCAACAGGCTTGCAACTTTGCATGTTGAACCTCTCCAGAATCTCCCGGGCATACTTGCCCTGAGAAACAAACAGTCCTCCGCTGCGCTGCCAAATCTCCAATCCCAGGAAATAATGAAGGATGCCCAAGTTCTTCATCTCAAACTCTCGTGCAAGATCCTCCTTGCATGAAAGTATCAACTGCTCATCGCCAGTCAAAATCAGATCATCTACATACAGTACGATGATCAACAACTTCCCCTCCACCACAATCTGGTACAGGTTTGGATCCGCCTCACTCTTGGAGAATCCAAGCCCTGTGAAGTAGCTGTCTATCCGAGTGTACCAAGCACGAGGTGCTTGCTTCAGCCCATACAGTGCTCTCTTGAGTCGGCACACATGCGACTCACTGCTGAAGATCTCAAAACCTTCAGGCTGCTCTATGTACACCTCTTCCTCAATAACTCCATTGAGGAACGCAGTCTTCACATCCATCTGATGAATGTGCCACCCCATCTGCGCCGAGAGAGCAAGGATCGTCCGTATGGAAGAGTACCTTGCGACAGGTGCAAAAGTCTCCTCATAGTCAATCCCCTCGATCTGTGAGAAGCCACGGGCGACAAATCTCGCCTTGTACTTCTCCACACTCCCGTCAGCCGCCTGCTTCACTTTGTAGATCCATCGCGAACCTACAACTGATTTCCCAACCGGTCTTGGGACAATCTCTCATGCACTGTTCCTGATGATCGAATCATATTCTTCGATCATGGCATCAACCCATGCGGGTTCCTCCACAGCTTCCTCAAAAGAGGATGGCTCTGTCACAACACATTGACTCAAAAGAGCCATGTATCCAGTGTACCGATCCGGTGACTGTCTCTGTCTGCGCTGTGCTGTAGGTGGTCCTACAACCTTCTCTGCATCCCGAGCCAGTCGCTCAGCTTCTGTAGTGCGCATGCGCCCTCTGATGGTTGGCGCTGCATGGGTGGTTTCTTCCACCTCCTGAACTTCCTCTTGTGGATGATCCACATCCGGAAGCTCCTCCTTAGGAACTAACAACTCCTCATCTGCATGCAAGTGTAGCTCCCTCTCAAGCGAACACTGCATGGCTTTCTCCTCCTGAAATTTTATATCCCGTCGCACAACAATCTTTCGACTGTCTGACAAATACACCCGATAGTTGTGAGGTGTATCAGTGTACCCCACAAATATTCCAACCTCAGCAGTTGGATCCAACTTCCTTCTCGCATCCTTCGTCACATGCATGTAGACAGGAGAACCAAAAATCCGCAAATGGGAAATATCATGCCTCTTGCCAGAATAAGCCTCCTCCGGTGTACTCATGCCAAGAACCTTGTGAGGACAACGGTTCTGCACATACACTGCTGTATTGCATGCCTCAGCCCACAAGTGAAGGGGTAGGCCCCGATCATGCAACATCGCTCGTGCAGCACCCACGATCGTTCTGTTCTTCCGCTCAGCCACCCCGTTCTGCTGTGGGTTATGGGGTGCGATGAGCTCTCTCCGAATCCCTTCTGCGCTGCAGAACTCCTTGAATTCAGCCGAGATGAATTCACCACCGTTATCACTCCTTAAAGCAATCACCTTCTTCCCCAACTCCTTCTCGACCAGTGCTTTAAACTCACAGAACTTCGCGAATGTATCGCTCTTCTTCTGCATGAAGAAGATCCAGCACTTTCGAGAGAAATCATCAACAAAGATCACATAATACCCGTGCTTTGTTGTCGAAGCAACTGAGAAAGGACCACACACGTCTGTGTGAACTCTCTCAAGGATCGTCGTGGCGCGACTATCCTTCTCGTGAAAGGTGGCTTTCACATACTTCCCTAAAGTACACCCCTTGCACTGATCTGACTGCGCAAGAGTGCCCTTAGGAAGCCCAATATAAATCTGCTGCAGAATCTTCAAAGCTCCATGGTGAAGGTGGCCCAATCTCCTGTGCCACAGTTCGCCCTCATCATCCCGGCTCACCACTTCTCCCGCCTTGCATGCCATAGCTGCGCAGCCATCTACCTGCAACCGATAAAGGTTCTTGGTTCGAACCCCTATCTTCCGGGTCTCTCCAGTAGTCTTACTGCGCAGGAAGGCTTTTCCTTCGCTGAAGACCACATCATACCCCTTATCCTCCAACATCGCTACTGAAATCAGGTTCTTCTTCAATCCGGGTACATGCATGACATCCTTTAGTACAAAGGGTTTACCAGACTCCCTCTGAAAGGATATGGTATCGATACCAGTCGCACTGTATCTACCATCATCGCCCATCTCGATGTGCACACCCAAATCTTTGTCTTCCAGATCTGAGAACAAATCCCGATCTCCCGTCATATGAAATGACACACCGTTGTCCAAGAACCACACCGATCCCATCACACTTGAAACCAAGCATGCGATCAGTGAAAATTCAAGCTCGAACTGTGAAGCCAAAGCCTCTCCATCTGCAGATCTTCCCGCTTGCTTGTTTTTCTTCTTCTTTAGACAATTGGTAGCATAATGTCCGTGATCATGGCAGTGAAAACACTTCACTTTCGCCATATCCTGCTTCTTGCCCTTTGCACCAGAATGAGAGGTTTTCTTACCCTTCCCTTTCTTTGCTTTGGCAACCAAAGCGCAGTTTTCTTCATCAGCTCCCTTTGATGAAGATCCATCACGAGTAGTCCTCCTTATCTCCTCCTGCATGAGATCCGCCCAAAGGCGCTCCCATCCCGGCAGCTTCTCCCGACCATTGAAACTGTCTTGATATGAGTGCCAAGCCTTCCGAAGACCAAGGAGAGCCAGGTTGACCATGTCCTCGTCTTCGACAGTCACCCCCACACTTCCCAGTTCATCTCTGCACTGAGTGAACTTCGTGAGGTATTTGGCGATACTGTCGCCTTTCTCCATCTTGATGTTCCTGAGCTTATCTTTGAGCGCTAGCTTCCTTTGGTCGCTCTTACTCTGGAATAGATCCGTCAAAGCTTTCCACATTAAATATGGAGTAGCCTTTCCATGCAGGCTGGATACAATATGATCCTTGACGCCCTCCAACAGGATCCTTCGACATTTCGCCATCTTCTTCTGCCATGCTTCGACTTCAGCTGCATCAGTGGGCTTTTGGACATCCGTATCTACGAACTCCTTCAGACCATTATCTTCTAATACTGCTTCCATGCGATCCTTCCATGCAACATAATTCGACCTGCCTTCAAGAGCATATTCGAGTCGCAAACCGTTGAAAGACATTTTCAACACTGGCACCAAGAAAACAAAACTGCTGCAAAATTTCGAATTCCACCTCAAAGCTCAACCGCTCTAGATCTGTGAGAACAAATTATTTCTAGCATAGAGATTGACTGCAAGGGGCGTTTACCAGACCTTTCACTTTCCGAAGAAAGATGAATCCGGAGGCTACCTGGCCCGCATGCAGACTCTGTCTACCGAAATAAGTTTGTAATCACTGTGATGATCAATCTCCGCTTCAATAGCTCCGATACCATGTAGAAATTTGCTGAATAATGATTAATTATCCACCGAGACTATCCCGATCACATACAATTCGAATTTATATGCAACACATAATCTCTTCCACTCAGATCATCAAACATGCGGAAATAAAATCAAGCGATAACACATCAAATCATCATACACATTAACACAGTATGTATGGGGAAAGCTTATAGCTGAAAACCCCGCAGCTATTGCGTATATTATAATGGAGAAATCAAGTAACAAACTCAGTACAATACTCCTCACAAGTACTCAGTACTTTCTCATAAAGTTACACACAATCTAGCTCAGTTTTGAACAGGTTACTGGTTCAAAACTCACCGCCAATTGCCTTGCCTCTATTGTGAAATCATGGCCTGTCTATATAGAGATCCAAGGTTCGAATCTCCTTGGCTTGACAGCGCAATCATCATGGGAAATTCCTTCAAGTGTGGTGCAAATCTCATGCACAACTGATGTCGCCACTGATAGCTAACTCCACCCTTTCATCTACCTCTTTCACTGGTCTCCACTGAACTGTCCATGCACTGTAGTGAACTGATGTGTTCTTGAGTTGAATAATGAGTTAATAATTAGTGAATTAAATAATATTTAATTCACTCCACTCATTACTATTTGATTAGCTAGTTAAACTAATCACAACTAGTTCAACTAAGTTAAACCGAACACAACTCCACCAAAATTCTGCCACTGAAGTCCTAACTGAAGTCAACCATGCATGAGCTCACCAAACCCCTAGGAATAGCGTAATTCCTCTGTCAGATGCATGAGCCACTTCTGTAGCTCGAACTGAAGTGCTCTAAGAGAGTAAACTGAAGTTTAGAGTCCAAATATTATTAAGGGTAAATAATATTTGACTTTTCTATTTTTAGGATAGGCAGTCTAAAAATAGACTTCGACCTAAATGTCTAAAAATAGAGGTCCATCTATTTTTACCAACACGACCAATACTCCAAGAATAACATACTGCAACCCCTAGACCATGCTCCATATGTCTAAAAATAGACATAGTCTAAAAATAGACTTTGCGCCAGAATTTGCCTGCGGGCCCACTTAGTGAAGGCAACTTCATTTCACTAAGCTCCATCATCTTGCTGCATTTTCAACATCTTCTTCACATCAGATGCACTGTCAGAAATAAACATAACCAGAATTATCAAACCAACCATGAGAATCACCATACATTTCTCCCCCTGTGATGATACATTATTTATCCCTATAATGTATTTCACATCACTCCTGCAGTCATTATGAGAAGTAAGCTTTAGAAGCGGATTACTGCAGTAGGGTCAATATTCCCTACGTTTCTGACTGGTCCTCCTTCCTTTTCCATCTTTGCTTGAAATTTCTTTTAGTGTGCTGAAAATTCTCCAATTTCTCAGATCTTTTCATCCTGCATTCTTTTTCTACATGTCCATACTTGTTACAAGCATAACATCTTGCATGACTAGAAAAGTAAGCATAGGGATCATAATGTGTTTTTCTATTCTTTATTCTATTGCAATCAGCTGCTTTATGACCATACTTGCTGCATGAAAAACAATATCCCTTGAAGAAACCAGAGTACCTCTCTGTGTAGAATCTGTTTGTATGTGACTGAAATGATCTGCTTCTTCAATTGGCTGCAACATGCCCATAATTATGACATTTAAAGCATTCAACATTATTTATGCTTCTATAGTTAGGAGGGAATGATTTCTTTTGAGAGTTCATGATTGTCAGTTGACCTTTTGTTTCTTCCAACACTTCATGTTTTGCATTGATATCTTTTGAATCTTTAGCACTTCCTTGTGAACTAGATTCTCCTTTAACAGTTTCATGAAAACCAAGACCAAATTTAATAGAAGGCGACCTTTGACTACTAAGAATATTATCCAGAATCTTAGTACTATCTTGAAACCGCAAGAGTTTATCTTTTTCTTCTAATTTACCTTTGAGAATATTTACCTCAACCTCCAATCTTTGGCATTGCTTCTTCATACTTTCTTCAACCCTTTTTACTTCTTCTACTTGATCATTCAATTTTAAAATCTCTTCTTTCAACCCATTTTCTTGTTCTTCAAAAATTTGTAGAAGTTCTTCATTCTTCTTGTTTGATTTTTCCAGATCTTCTTTGAGAGAGATGATTTATGCTTCAAGTCCTTCTTTTTCAAATGATTGTAGAGGTTCCTCATTCTTCTTATTTGATGTTTCGAGATCTGCTTTTAGACAGATGATTTCTTCTTCAAGTTTTTCACTTCGATTGGTTGCATAAACATACAACCTTTGATACTTGTCTATCTGTCCATTTAGTATTTCTATCTTTTCATTCATTCTAGAGATCACATCTTTGTAGATAGATTCCTTCCTTTTAAAATGATCCTAATAATTACTTTCATCATTGATCTTGAGATTTTCTTCTAGAATTATACTGTTACTTTCACTATATTCATCATTGCATGCACAAGAAAGTGAATCACAAGTACAACAATCAATACCTGTTTCATCTTCTTCATTTTTTGCTGCACATGTTTTCTAAGATATCTTCTTTCCTTGAGCAACCTTCTTCTTTTGCTTCCTTTCCATGAGCACTTTCAGATCTTGGTCAGAATCTTCTTCATCTTCACTTGACATTTCATTATTATCTTCATTTGCATAATAACTCTTTCCATTTTCAAATTGTTTCCCTTTATCATGATTTTCTTTATAAGGACATTTCGCAGCATAATGACCAACTCTTCCACAATCAAAACATTTGAAGGGAAGCATACCTTTGAATCTTCCAGTACCTGGTTGGATTCTTCTCACAAAATTTGCTTCTTCTTCTTCTGATATATAATTTGATTTTTTGACGACTTCCTTTTCTTTTCCTTTTTCATATGCCTTAAAGGAAACTTCTTTGATTTGAGAGGGACCTTCTTTTCTCATTTCAAAAGCAGTTAGAATACCATGTAGTTGAACAATAGTAAGAGTTTGCAGATCTTGCCTTTCTTCAATAGCTGAAACTTTTGATTCAAATTTTGAAGTCAAAGATCTTAAGACCTTTTCTACCAGAGTAGTGTCGGTTATGGTTTCGCCCAAACTTCTCATATGATTTACAATATCATCTAGACGTAAAAATAAACTAGCAATACTCTCATCACTATGCATTCTTAAATTTTCATATTCAATTCTGAGAGTTTGGAGTTTTTCACTTTTTACCTTTGTATCTCCTTCATAGCTTAGAATGATTTTGTCCCATATTTATTTTGCTGAATTTAGCTGCATTACTTTAGCAAATTCTGGTTCAGACATGCTTCCGAATAAAACAATGACTGCTTTGGCATTGATTTCATATTTCTTCCTTTTTGTTGCATCAGAAGGAATAGTTGTTGGATACTGATAACCTTCTTCCACGATTGCCCATACTTCTGCACTAAGGCTTTGCAGATATGCTTTTGTTCGTATCTTCCAGAATAACAAATTACTTCCATTGAACAGAGGTGGCTTTAGAGAAAGTACTCCTTCCTGACTTCCCATTGTGACAAATCTCCTTCAAGCGATCAAGCTTCTGCAAAAGGACCTGCTCTGATACCAATTGTTGGGAAAAATACTGAGAGGGGGGGGGGGGGGAACCGCAGTTAGTGCAGACTGAAAAATTTTTACTTTTTCTTTCTCTAAAAGCCATACGCTACTTTCCTGAAACCAACTCGTGTATATACGCGGATATCCTTCATAAAACTCGCGTATATACAGTGATCATATTATCCATTTAATTTTTTACTTAGATCTATGCATCATTCATTCATTAGATGTTTAGTTAGCAGTAAGCATATGCAATAATAACATAATAAACCATCACACATAAACAACACACATGAACACCAGGATTTAAGGTGGAAACCCAAGTCAGGAGAAAACCACCGCTGTCGTTGTCTCTGTCTTCAATATTTTATTATAAAGAAAACATCTTACAACAATGTACTAGCGCAGACTCATACCAGCACGCAGGCACCTACCTGCAGAAGGCCACAACCTTCTCTCGTTTACCAGCCTCTCCTGGAAGGGAGCTACAACCCCCATGCTCTCGTTTACCAGCCTCTCCTGGAAGGGAGCTACTACCCCCTGCTCTCGTTTACCAGCCTCTCCTGGAAGGGAGCCACTACCCCCTGCACTCGTTTACCATCTACCACTGGAAGGGAGCTACAACCCCCTCACTAAAGGCTTCGACCCTCAGCACCACCATGGACCATGTTTCATCAATTTTCATACTAGATCCAACAGCTTCCATATAACACAACTTGTAGGCCACTTTTCATCATATTTTCAGACTGGACCCACTCCACACATTTAAGCTCAACATTCATCAAACTGAAACTTATAACCCCATCAATTCATTCATTGAATCATCAACCAATAAACCAACGAATTGATATTCAATTAACATAATCAGCAACATATTCATCATTCAAATAACCCAGTTCTGTATGAATACATCATTGATAGATAACAGTAGAACAACAAAACAGATCAGGCATTTTATTCCACTTACTTCAACAAACCCTAGATTCCATACGCGCTTTTACTTCACTGAACCTGCGTATGTACGCGCTTTCATGCAGACCACCCTGCGTATACTTCTATGCATTCTTCAGAAAACCCTTTCTGCCCATATGCACTTTTCTTTAAGCAGATCCGCGTATACACGCGCTTTTACTGAAGAAAACCTACGTATACATCTGTAACTTTTCAGGACTGTGCAACTCTTCAGATCAGATAAACAAATCAGATTTCATATTTTACTTCAGAAACTATTTCGCCTCATCTCAGATCTAAACATTCCATAAACAGATCTAGAAAGTACATATGCATTTCAGATCTAGAGATCCCTCTTCATCATTTTCTTCATAGGTGCATCATAAATTCAGATCTATCAATCAAGAACAAAGTTCATCCATGCAGATATTCCTTAGATATATTTATTCATTCACAACCCTTACTCATGCACACCCTTGCACAATGATCTTCTTCTCCTTATATAGATTTAGCCTTTATCAATACCATGAGTCAAAACCACACAACTTCCAATGGTATTCATGGACGGGGTTAAATAGATATTCCAGTGCTCAATACAATGGGTCAATACCATGGTAACACCCCTTAGTATTCTAAATTTGGAGCGCAAAAGGGCATACGCGACTTGGCACGTACTCTTCCGCGTGCATACGCAACTTCACCTTAACAAACCCACGTATGCTTTGTAGCATAACTTATTTATCATTATTATGGCACTTCCTTTCTTTTGTTACTTCTGAACTGATTTGTAGATACATCAAATTTACATTATTAATAACTCATCAAGTCAGTTTCCATCACGAACAACTTCATTAAGCAGGTTCTATCAAAGTCAACACATTGTATCACATTGCCAACAATCTCCTCTTTAACTCATCAAGAAGGTTGTCATCAACTTTATCAAGTAGGTTGCCATCAAGGACAACACTCTGCATCATATTGCCAACAATCTTATTTCATCAAGTAGGTTACCATCAACTTCATCAAGTAGGTTTCCATCAAGGACAACACATGCCAACAAATATAAATTTATTTTAGAAGGAAGAAAAGGAAGTGTACTAAAACTAATCTAATTTTCATAAAATCAAACCAAAAATTGAGGGCTAGTTTAATACCTAAATTGGAAATCAAAGCACTTATCTGATCTGTTTGTTAGTCCTAATCCATGGATCTACTAATACTAAGATTGAGAATTAAAATGCCTATCTTAAATGAAAGCAGAAAAATGAATCAACTATTGTACCTTTGGTTACCTCATCATTCAATTGTCAGGAATGACCCTATTGAGATGGAGTTTAGCAACTTCTTGTACTTTAGTCTAATAAGGTCTTATAACATAAAACAAAGAGTACAAATGAAAATATATAAGATGTGTTCAATTACTCCAATTATTCAATTTGTAAAGAATGATCTTCTTGAAGTATTGTTAAGTAAATAATTATACTTGTTTGAACTAAAGAACTAAGAAAAATTTGCAAATGGATAACTGAGAAATTTCATTTCATTAATCATTCAACCATGTCATTTGAAAAAATGATTAGTTAAATCCTTTCTAGAGTGATTTTTAGGAAGATTATTGTTTGAAATTAAGTGAGGGTATTGAAAGTAAAAGCATGTAATATCTATCTAAAATTAACTGATGTATAATTGACTTATCTGCCACATTCAAATGTAAGGTATTTAACCTCTTGAGATGCCTTTCGAGAAATAAATTATGCCTTAGCCTTTGGAAATAAAATGACACTAAACAAGGTAATTTCAACTACTACATTAGTGAGATATTTAACCATCTAATATAAGTTTATAATATTGAAAATGGTTCTCATAAACATCTATTAACACAACAATTGACAACTCTGTTCTAATGGAAATGAAAGACAAGAACAGTAAAGCTAAACAATTGTGATTCCTTAACACTTCAATCCTTAATTCAATAGTGAAAACAGAGTTTCTATTCTCATGAAATGTTTTGGAAGAGTAAGTATGCATAATTCTATTTTAACATTAAACTAATTGAAATCTGGAAATGAAGCATAAGCCTATTTAGAAATTGCTAAAACAGAGTGAAATAAATCTAACTAGAAAACATAATAAAAACCTCCTTCAGAAGCAGGGGCCCTCTGCAATTTATGTGGTCAACTCCTAACTTGTTAAACGTGCAATCAAGCAAGCATTTGGCAAACTGAACTTCTTTATTATGATAAAAATAAATTCTGGAAATGAAGTATCCACTTAGAAATCTAAACTATACTGAATTGTTTCTCGGTTCTGTGGAACCACTATTTAAAGATAAATTACATAACTAATTGCGAGTTAAACTAGATACATATGTCTAAATTGAATTGCAATCAAACTAGGACTATTGGACTCATGATTTTCTTCGAAGAGAAAATCAGGAGTCCTAATGTTATAGGTAACGTTCTTTGACTTGTAACTTTGACCATAAGTTTAGGCTCCTTTTTATGTTGATCTAGACCGTGTGAGTAGGATAAAATCCATGTAGGCAACATTCTAGAAACACCCATGTGGCCTGATTCCTCAACTGACACATGGAACCTGGTAAACCATAAGAGTGGCTATGGAACACATAGTTAGCTCTAGAATAGGCTAAATTCTATAGCTAATTTGAAAAAACTTATCCAAATAGAAAAATCATGAAAATATAATATGACAATCATTTAAATGCATCCTTAAGACAAAACCTTAGCATTCTTCATTGATTAGGGTTTATGATCTTATGAAAAGTGGTGGAATAAGGTGACCAAAACTGTAAAAGAGAGGGTAATCCTGATGTTCAACATACCCCCATTGCAAAATCATTGCATGTCCTCATGTAATTTCCAAAATTATGAGTTCTTCTCCCCTACTGCATCTGCTCAGATACCTCAAGTAGGACATCCAACCTTATTTTTTTGTTCCTCTTTAAAGTCAATTTCATTCTTGGAATTTTCATAAGAATTTTGAATTTGAGGTTTATGATTTATCTGTTCAATCTTCTGTTCTTCTTGTTCAACTTCCTATTTTCCTTATGCAACAATCCTAGCTGCAGAGTAGTATTATTATGCATTGCCTTGTCCAATTTTTTTTATTCCTTCAAAATCTCATTTTCATGCTTGATATGCCTATTCAATGACTCTAATTCATTGTTATCTTGCTTAAGAGCATCAATCAAAGGTTATTGTGGATTGGCAGGTGGTTCTTGGTTCATTTCTTGTGGATTGATAGGTGGTTTTTGGTTCATTGAGGCACTTCTTCTTTCCAATGATTCTACATAATCATATATCTGTTGTTGAACTGGATCTATACTAGGAGATATTCTGCTGGGGACTTCATAAAAATGATAAACAAGAGAGGTTTGAGGACTATACTTAAGATAATTATCAACATGTGATGGAACTGGGGTTTCCTCTTCTATATTTATGAGCTTTGTCTCTTTCAAGAGTGTCTTCTTCATAATACCTCAGAGTCTAGAGATCCTTCTTTATTTCTGGAGGACTTTCATTCCCTTCATTTTTAGCTTCACTCTCTTGATTTTTTTTCCTCTAGCCTTAATTTTTTTCCTAATTTCTGTCAGTTCCTTAGAAATAAATTTTTCATCATCCCTCTGTGGTGAAGTTTCAGGCCTATTTTCAACAATCATATGAGTTCTCTTTCTTTTACTTCTCCTAAAATTCTCTTACTTGGGTGGTAACTTTGGTTGTTCTTGAAAATGATTCCTAATAAGGAAATCCTCCCAAGTGTCTCCTATGCTCCTTAAGTGAAACTCAATCAATATTTTCACCAAGCCATGATGATGCATAATGGTCTCTATAAATTGGATTCTCTTTTGTACATTTGAGGCCATTATTCTTAGACTATTGAGAAGAAATAAATATAGTTTGATTTCACCATTTTCTAGAAAATTCATTAATAAATGGATATGATAAACATACATGCTTCCAAAGCTTCCTTCACAAGTTATGAATTTCTGCAAAATCAAAAGCATATTTCTCCATTTTCTTTTAAGGGATGTACTTAGGATTCCTTTTCTAAAAATTGAAACATCCATACCTGGGTTTTTATGTATCACCTTCCATGATTCATTATGGAATTCTTTGCTCTTGAATCATTTCTCTCCATGCCTCCGAAGTTCTGTAGCTTAAGTTAGGAATGACTCTTTCACTGTAAATTTAGTGTCCCCAATTTCCACTTCAGTTCAATCAAAAGACTGGGAAAATGACTTTGTAATTTCCTTATGAAAACCATTTAACTTTTCTATGAACCTCAACCATATAGCTTCTTGTAGAATTCTCTAACCTGTGGGTATCCTTCCATGTATTTCACCCCCACTAGTTCTATTCTAACAATAAAACTAATCCTTCTTCTATGCAGAGTGCCTTCAAACTTCAGAATTACCCCTCTATTTTATGGAAATGAATTGACTGCAGAGTTGTGGAATCGATGGTTATGAATGAGATATGGATCTTATGGAGGTTTTATGGTGAGCTGTAGGAAATAAGTAAGTGATACAGTCTTGGAGAGACGTGGACAAGTAAGTCACGTCATCATCATGACATTTAGTCATCAATCAAGGATATTAATAATGGAACATTATGCAAATTTATATGAGGGATATGGTTAGTATATAACATGATGAGGATTGTAATCAATTCGAATGATGGGTTGTCAAGGAACATATGAATGTACATATTATACATATTTCATGTTTTAAACTTTGCTATTAAAAATAAATTTTTACACTTTACCTCAGAACTTAACCTTTTTGTTTGTTGTTTGCTTGATGTTTTTCCTTAGGTACTCTTTTGTAGAATGGTGGCCTTCAAAAATAATCCTTTAGTCCTTTTTTAATCATCATGTTAGAATTGCTAAAGTGGCTGCAGAGTTAAATTAGCGGTAGAATAGAATCAACTACAGAATGTACTCAGCTGCAGAATGTATTATTATTATTTTTTAAGTATGGAACATGAATGGAATGAGTGAGAAATATGGAATGAAAATGAAATATGACTTATGTAATGAATGTGAAAATTAAATGAAAGTGGAATGAGATGGAATGACAATGGAGTGTGATGGAATGAAACTGAATTTGCAGCTTATGAACTGCAAATGTGAATGTAGTTTTCACTATTTTATTACAGAAAAGAAAAATGGAAAATATAGGATATCAGAGAGCTCTGATTTTCACCCTGTATTTTCTGCATAAGTATGCCAATCACTGATTGGTTTTCATACTTATACACTTTATTATTTTTATTTATATGGTTTTTTTTTTAATGTAGAAAAATAAAAGCTAATTTTGTGATGAAGAAGAATTCTTCTTCACTAACTCCACATCAATATTATCTTGAAATTTCGTGACAAAATATTCTTTTGAAAGTGGTTTATGATATAGTTTCAACCGATGACCATTCACAAGAAGAGATACATTTTCTTCATTTATTGTTCTAATCTTCAGTTCTCCATTATCGAAGAATTTTTCAATCTCATATGGCCCAAGCGAGTGAGTCTAAAACTTTCCTTGAAAATCATTGAATTTTGAATCAAACAAGAGTGCCCAATCCCCTTCTTGAAACTTTTTCTCTTTGATATATTTTTCATGCCATTTAGTCCTTTGCTACTGGACTATATTGTTTCTTTGGTCTGCATATTATCTGATTTCATCTAGTTCATTGAGTTGCTCCAGTCTATGCTTCTGTGATTTTGATAAATCAAGTCCCAATTGGACTGCCATCTTGAAAGTTTTGATCTGAAATTATATAGGGAACAGGATAGGTTCATAGGAAGTACGTCTTGTTGTATTTCGCCATGTAGTTATGTAGACCCATAAGGCTTCAGGAAGTCTATCTGCCCAATCTCTTCTGTGTAGATGAACAGTCTTAGTGAGAATTCCTTCAATCACCTTATTGGTAGATTTAACTTGACCATTTTCTTGTGGATGGTAAGGAGTAGACTTTCTGTTCTTGATCTTGTAATCTTCCATGAGTCTTTTCACCATCTTTGATGTAAATTGAGAGCCCTGATCTATTACAATTTCTCTTGGAACACTAAAACGAGTGAAGATATCCTCAAAAAGAAAATTAACTATAGGTCCTTCATTAGAAAAAGGTAATGCTTTATCATCTACCCATTTAGTGACATAATCAGTGCATACCAAAATATACTTCTTTTGTTTAGATGGAGGATTTATGGGTCCAAAAAAATCCAAGGCCCATTTTTCAAAAGGTTCAATGAGTGCCTAAGGTTGCAATGGAATTTCATTTGAAGGAGAAGGTTTCCCTACCCTTTGGCAACTGTCACACCCATTGACATGTTCTTTGGCATCTTTGAAGATGGATGGCCAATAATATCCTAAATGAAGGATTTTATATGTTTTCCTCTTATCAGCAAAATTTCCACCACAAGGTTGATCATGACCTACCTTAAGAATTTCAGGCATTTCATCTTCTCGAACACATCTTCTAATAATGAGATCTAGACTTGTGTTATACAATTCATTAGTAATCCATGAATATCTTTCACTTATTTGAATGACTCTTCTTTTCTCTCTAGAATGAAAATGTGAAGTAATTTTCCTGTAACTAAGTAATTAGCAATATCTGAAAACTAAGAGCTCTGAGTAGTTATTGAAAAAATATATTGATCAGGAAATTTATCTTCAACTAGAGTGTTATCTTTGATATTTTGAATTCTAGACAGGAAATCAGCAACAGTGTTTTGTTTTCCAAGCTTGTCTAGAAGAGTAATGTTAAATTCTTGTAGGAGCAATAACCATCTTGTAACTCTTCCATTAGTAATAAATTTATTCATTAAATACTTAATTGTAGAGTGATCTGTATGGACAAAGGTTTCATAGCCTGTTATGTAATGTCTGAATTTATTGATAGCATGAACAACAGATAAAAATTCCTTTTCAGTTACAATGTATTTCAACTCTAGGGGAGTCAAATTCTTACTTGTGTAATAGATGGCATAGGGGATCAAATATTTTTGTCCTAACACAGCTCCTAGAGTTGTGTCTGAAGCATATGTTGAAATGTGAAAAGGTAGTTTCTAGTTAGGTCCTCTTAAGATGGGTGCTTCAGAAATTTTTTCTTTTAAGGTTTCAAATGCTAATAGGCAGTCAGGTTTCCAACTAAATTCACAATCTTTGGTGAGTAGTTTGAAGAGTGGGGATGCTATTTTGGTGAAATTCTCTATAAATCTTCTATAATAACTTGTGAATCCTAGAAAACTTCTAACATCCTTCTGGCAACTTGGAACTAATAACCTGGAGATGACCTCAACCTTTAGGTTTATCAACTTTAATTCCATCTCTTGAAATGTGATGTCCCAAAACAATCTCGTCGGTAAACATCATGAAACATTTTTCATGGCTTAGTGAGAGGTTTTCTTCCTTACATCTTTTAAGAAACTTTTCCAAGTTTTCTAAAGCCTCCTCAAATGTATTACCGTAAACTGTAAAGTCATCCATATACACTTCTACACAATCATGTATTAGATCAGAAAAAATTCCTAGTACTGCCCTTTGGAATGTTGCAGGTGCATTGCATAATCCAAAAGGAAGTACTGAATAGGCACAAGTTCCCAATGGACAGGTGAATGTGGTTTTTTCCTGATCTTCAGCTGCAACCTGAATTTGGTTGTAACCATTGAAACCATCCAGAAATAAGAAATACTTCTTACCTGCTAATGTATCTAACACTTGATCTATAAAAGGCAAAGGAAAGTGATCTTTAAGGGTAGCTTTATTCAATTCTCGATAATCAATCTGTTAGTTTCCCGTGACTTAGCAGATTGGTTGACCAACTGACGTGGTAACATGGAACCAGTCTTTAGAGTCCTAGAACCTAGCCTTCCTGGACTTAGAGAGGCATCTCTCTATTGAGTGCAAAGTATGTGTTCATTTTGCTCTAGGGTTTTGATTTTAGGCTAGTTATTAAGTGTAGGGTTTTTTTATTTTTTTGGTTGGGTAAGATGGTCAAGTAGGATAGTTAGTGCAAGGACAATCTAGCAAGGTTAATGGATCCTTAGGGTTATGAATGAAATTGGATGGACATCAAGTTTTGGAATAAGGTAGGGCAAAGGGAAATCAAGAATCCTTTGTCAAATACCTATGAACAAGGAGGTCTTAAATATGATATGAAAAAGATACTAAGCACAAGATAGGGAAAACCATTTACTCAATGATAATACTTTAAACAAATAAATATCCAAGATAAACATTCCAGTGAAAAATATAAAGCATAAGAGCTTCTAAATTTAGTAAATTCACCTTCAAAATTTGGGAAAAACATATAAGGTAAAACAAATAACTCAATTTATGAAGAGGGAACTCAAAAAAATCATATATCAAGCTATTGGGAACTTTGAAACAAGTTGATAAGCAAGGAAGAAGGGCAAGATCAAATGAGACCTTTTTGACTTAACCTAGCAATCACTATTTCACAAAAAGTCTTCAAGATAGGGTTTTGAAAACTTCAAATAAGCAGGGCATACCGTGAATCATACTTGTAAGATAGCATACTAACCATACATGAAACAAAAAAACAAGTTTTGGTGGACCAATGGAGCAATCAAGAATTCCTTAAGATGGCCAAAAGAGGAAAACATCAAAGCTATAACAAACAGGAGGATTGAGGTGCCTCAAAGAGCATGTCACAACCTATACTTTTCTGATCTATAGAAGCCAAGAAGAATGAAACAAAATGAGAATAAGAAAACATTAACAATTTAAGAATACATCACCATTCACCAAGCTATGGAATCCTCCAAACAAGCTTCTCCATCATCAAGCCAAACAAGCCATTCATCCACTTCACAAAACCAATTTCTTCTCCAAGATCATAAAACCATGTATATTTCTCTTCAAGCTCATCAAATTCCACCAAAATACATGAGGAACTCATGCTCTATTTATGGAGAAAAGGAGGACTAAAACCCTAAATATGGTAGGAAAATGTCAAATTCAACCATAAATGTCATTTATGGCCAAGAGACCATGCAAGGCCCAAGGCACATAATAACCTAAGAAATAAATTCCAAAATAACTATTTGCACCTAATTCTAGATTTTTTTGCCTCAAAAAACTCAAAAATATCATTTTTCAATAAATGAGTGTGTTTTGTTGACTTTTTGTCCAAAACACACTTAGACAATCTCTATGCGTAGTGCCACTTCAACAGAAAATATTGTCTTTCGTGACTAAGTTTTGGAACCCTTTTTGATGCTGGATTTGGCTCTGTGATGGCTCGTTGGAAATCTTGATGAGTCTAATTTTCAAAAATGCTTGAGTGTTCCTGAATGAGTGCCATTTTCCTATCCAAATATCCATTCTCCCAACACTTCTCTATGCGCATCACCTCCTCTAGCAGAAAATAGGGTGTTTTGCAACCAAATTTTGGACCACTTCATGATGTCGAATTTGGCTTTGTGATGGCTCATTGGAAATCCTGATGAATCCAATTTCCAAAAATTCTTTTTGTTTTCTGAATGAGTGTCATTTTCCTGTCCAAAAATCCATTCTCCCAACATTGCTTTGTGTGCAACACCTTGCTTGAAAATGAGGAAGAATGGTCAAAATTTTGGTGTTTTTTGACCTTTTGGGGGGTCAAAACTGCTCCAAATCATCTGAAATTTTGTGAGAAGATTTTTGATGATGAGAGGAATAAAAAAATGTAATTTTTTCAAGATTAGGATGCACCAAATTTGTGTGTAGCGCCAAGGGTGCTGCGCATAGAGGCCTCAATATTTCAAAAAAACAACATTTGCTTAGAATTCCCTCAAATTTGATGGACAACTTCTTTAAGGGGTTTGAGAAGTCTGTGGAAAATCTTGGTCTTTACCTTCTTTGAGTGCTTAAATTTCAATGAAGAGGTGTGATGGTGGATTTTTAGGTGCCTTGATGATGGCTATGATCCTTGTTGTGGTCCTCAACTTCTTCATTTTCATTAATGGCATCATCAGTCATCATAGTTTCTACCCCATCATTGTCTTTAACATCATCAGCACTCTCATCCTCATCACTGATTTCTTCATTGTCATTTTGTTCTTCATTTGAGCTACTTGTCTTTTCATTGCTGGGGTCATCATTTTCACTGGCACCCTCTGCAATTTCATCATTATCATCTTGCTTATCATGAAGACCACTCTCCTCTTTGTCTTTGGCACTGTCATCATCTTCATTTGTGTTCATATCTTCTAACTCTTTGTCACCGTTCTGCTTTGCATCACTGAGGCTTGCTTCTTGGGTGTCATTATTGCCCTTAGCCATCTACATTTTCCTTACTTTTTTTACCTTTATCTTGGTTGTCATCTTCATCAGTATCTGTTTCTGCCTTTTCATTATCAATGCTCATGTTATCTTAACTGTCCAGCTCTTCATCTTCCTCACCATCCTCTTGTATATTATCATTTTTTTTCTCACTGTTTCTCTCTTCCATGCTTTGTGCCTCAAGGTTGCTTTCTTGCCCATCAATTTCAAGGGCATCAATGTTTTCTTACTCCTCAGACTCATCATCATCATTACTAACTAGTGCAGGATCCTAGGGCAAATTTGATGAGGAAAAAGAGTGATTTTGAGCAATTTTGGGGAATTTTTCCCAAATTTCCTCTGTACGTGGCAATGGTCCGTCTGTGCACAGTGTGGTGTTATTTAAGACTAGATTTTCTCCCCTATGCGCAGCGCCCGGAAATTTTGCTAAAAATGACCAGAAAAACTCTGTTTTTCTTCCTTAAGCATTTTTTCTCTTTTTTCAGTAGCTGAATGAATTTGAAGTGGAACAAAGGCACCTTTATACCCTTTGAGAGAAACAAATAAAATTTCTAAACCCACTTCACTATGATTTTCAATCTTTTTCCATTTGACTTACAACCTTTTGTCTTTTGCAGGGTTTTGAAAGTTCTTTCAAGGCGTCTTTTCTTCTTTTGTGATGATGGCTAGCTGAGGGGATGTAGATGTCCTTTTTATCCCCTTTTATTTTTGAAAGCCTAGGCACTTGTTCAAACTGTCCTTTGGCAAATATTCATCAAACTGAAAATGGTGTTTTTACCTCCTTGGGCATTTCTAATTGTAGGTGACCTGAAACATGTATTTTTCCCTTTGCATATTTGACAGTGATATGTCCTTTTGACACGGATGTGTGCATCAGGTTTACCATGTTTTTCACTTGGCCACCTATGATCTTGTGCAAGTGCCAACAGAACATTTTCCATTGGTCTTCATAGTTTCTTTTGAAGTTTGACATCTCATTTCTTCAACAGTGAACCTGTGCTTAGCATGATTTTCTCCTTTTGATACTCAACCTCATGCTTGCTTTTATTTCGATTATTTTGGAGGCCTTTGAATGTACTTGGAAAGCTTAAGCCACCCTAAATTGATATTCTTTTCCATTTCTCCTTTGGTGTAGGTGAAACAATGTTGCTTGTACAAACCCTAGAGAACACCTTGGATATATTTTGAATTTCATCTGCTTGTTCATGAAGGGGGACTTATTATCTTCATTTGACCTGTTATGTCCTTGCGGTCCTTGTGATGGTTCCTTGCTAGGTAGTATTGTTTTGTCAATCAATCACAAAACCCTGATTCTCTTCAAACAGAGGCATGTTGCCTTTCTCTTCTTGTGGATGCCTTCTGGTGATTATCTTACCCCATTACCTTACCTCTTCTCATGATGATAGAAATATTTATCATTTTTTCAGATATGTGAACAAGGATAGTTGTTTACCTTGAAAAAATTTTTTTTGGCCAAGGAGGCCTTTCTTGAATGGCTTTTAATCAGTCTTGGATCAAGTTGCTTGACCTTATTCTTCTTTGATTATGGATGCAAAAGAACACTTGGAGGGAAAAGAAAAGTGACCACCAACCTTTTTAAACTTGTGTAGGAGCCTGGGGCCAACTTGAGGAGGAAAATATTGATTTTAAACAGTTTTTGGAAATTTTTGAAAAACTTCTTCTGTGCGCAGCACCACTTCGTTTGTGTGCAGTTTGATTTTGACCATTTTTTGGCAATTTTGGCCGAACTTCTTTTGTGCAGTAGCGCCACTCCTTTTGTGTGTTGGGAGGCCTTCTTGGTGTCAAAATGAGCTCCGTGATAGCTCTTTGGAAATTTTATTGAGTCTAATTTCCAAAAATTATTTTTTTTTTACATTTGGTGTCTAGTTACATATCCAAAACGGATGTTCCCAACACTGGTCAAAATGTGTTGAACGATGGTGTAGAAATGTAGAGTGTTGGTAAAAACAACTGTTGGAGGTCTTCCTATACTCCAAATTTATCTCATCATAGCGCATTGGAGATACCTTCAAGTATAGTTGTCATTTGACTCATCAAAAAAGTCATTTGGACACTCGAGCTGTGAGAAAACCTGATTTTCCCATGGTCACTCCACCAGTGCAGAAATTCTCCTAGGGCACCTGTATTTTTTATATTTCTTCCAAACCATGATACCTGTGTAAAGCTTGAAGGATTTTTTTCTTATTGGGCCTATATTGGACAAAACCCTCTCTCATGTTTGTGAAATTCATCTATGTTGGGTCAGAAACACAATTTGAAGAAAAACTGGCCCTAAGCATGACACATGGCTTATCTCTTGGAATGAATTCTTGGAAAATCATGGAGGCATGATGTTTATGATTTGGTATGGACTTATGATTGCTGATAAGGTATATAAAATGAATCCTTTTCTCTGGTTCCTCCTTTTCATATCAAACCCTAGCTTAGTTGGAAGAGGAAATTAGGGTTTGGTCTAGGGGATTTAGGACTGCTTTACAGAGGGAGGGGAATGAAGGGGTTAAGGGTTGTCTAAATTATTGGGGAAATTTTTGGGGATAGGGATAGATGTTAGAGAGTAGGAGAAAGTGGAATTTCAAGAATTTAGTTAGTGGAAAGGGTCCAAAATGGAAAAACACAGGCCTAGTCTCGAAAAGTGTCAAATTGTAGCAATACGCTAGGTTTTGTAGAAAAATGATGAGTTCGAGGAATAGGAGTGATGGGAAGTTTTTATAAAGCTATATTAAGGATATGGGGAGGTGTAAGAGCATCAATATATAAGTCTTGTTGATGTTTAACCATGGAGGTCATGAAACCAAGAAAAATTCCCTTAAAAGCCCTAAATGGTCGATGGAGGAGTTAGGCAAAACAAAATAGAGGGCTGAGGCCAAAGGTGACACAACAAAGACAAATTGAGTGACATGAGCCCATGATGGGTCTTCTGGGATGGGTAAGCTGAGCTTGACATGATGGGATGATAAAATAGTGAAAAAATTATCTTAAGGATAATGAAGGTAGTGAGATTTCTAGAACTCACAATGTTCATGAACTTTGTTTCTAGAAATCTAGAACTGATACTTAGTCAACATAAGATAGTGGAAAATATGGATGACTAACAGTGGCTCCACTTGGGGAGGGCGGATCCTTTTCAGGAGGTGTCCAAAACTTTCAGATCTCTGGCTTGGTGGAGACAAGTGCCTCATCCATTGGGCATATCTTTACCTCTTTTCACTTGCTGATACTTGCTGTGAGGCTATGATCTTAATAAATTTAAAAAACATGATTAGATCAACTTCATCTATACTTAACAAACCTACTTTCCTAATATTTTTTCTTACCTGGGTGCACTTGAGCTAGCAAACCCTTTGACATTTTTCTTTTCTTTCTGAAAGCAAAAAATACTATCTATTTCTACCTTTATTACTTCCAAGAGTTCAAATTAGGCTAATGAACTCTGTTATTCTCTACCTAGTCTACTTAACTGTCAAGATTAAGCTATTTTATAGGCTTCATTATCTAAGCTATAAACATGAAATTGAAAGCATGGTTCAATCAGGATTAGACAATCTGACTTACCATGAGTTGTGGCATTAGAACAAGCTGCACACAAAAATTATTTTCATAAAAAACAAAACTAGAAGGTGTGGGCACTATGTTTCATCATTAGTTAATCATCCCTATCCTTCTCCTTGGTTTTTATTTAAGCATGTGGAGCCAGTATCTTTCTCTTCTAATCTATCTTTTGACAAGTCGAGTTTGAATGATTTGACCAACTATCTTTCACTAACTTATCAACAATAAATTGAAAACATGTTTCAGCCATGATTAGGCTAGATGACTAAAACAGGACCTTGTTTTTGAACCAACAGTGCCATTTAAGGTTGCTCACTTTCAGTAGTACTATTTTTTGGGTATGGGGCTTTACCTCTTTTCAAGTCTGCCCTCTTTTTCATTCTTTCTATCTTTTTGAGTTTTTTCTCTCTTTTTCAAAACAATCTAAATTTACAATATGCTCAAAGGCTGAGATTATTTCCATTCCTATCTATTCTAATATAAACTATACATGATATACATTCAATTGGTGAACTCTCTTTTCCAATACAACCAGTCAAGCAGATGATTCCATGAGGGATCTTGGTTTAACTCTTTGATGGTTTTGAGAAAATCAAAAGGCCACTCCCACCTTGCACTAGCACATTTGGCCCAATTTACGTTGGCCAAATCATTTCTATTCCGACACATAGGCATCCCAAGAGTGACACTATGAGGCGGGGCAAAACGTGGTTAGCGATTACGTCACAATTCTGACACTTCAATAAAGTGTCAGAAGAGTGACACATTTTTTGACATTTCCAGATGTCCATCACTCTTTTGACGTTATCCAAATCGTCGCTATTCTGACGTCATCAAAAGCGTCTCTATTCTGACGTTAGTGAAACCGTCGGTCTACTGACATTATCAAAATTGTCGCTAATCCGACGTCAGTTAAACTGTCGGTCTTCCAAAGTTTATCAGGTTTTCAAGATAATGTCACAATTCTGTCATTAGCTCTTCCGATGTTTAAAGTGTTGCTCTTCCGACAGATATAGAAAATCTCTTCCTACGTTTATACTGTCGCTCTTCCAACGAAAAAAAACATTTCTCTTTCGACGAAAACAAAACATCACACTTCCAACAAAACCTAAACATCGCTCTTCTGATGGAAACTAAAAAATATTTTTAAAAAAATTATTTAGATAAATCTTGCCTTCTTGAGTTGCAGTTTCGCTCAAAATTTCTCAAGAAGAAATTGCACGATATTTTCTAAGCTATCATGATTTTGGAGTAAACACGTTATATGGGTTTCTTACAAATTACTCCAAGACTTACATCTGTATCGTGCATGCCAACATTCTAATCCTTTGTTCCTAAACCAACACCAAACACTACCAACAGCCTCCGTAGAAAATGCAAGGATGGTTCATTGAAGGAAACATTGGGCATTTTACATGAAAGAATCCATCGAGGTCTACCAATTGATCCCAATACTTACGCTGTTATTTTGCAAGCCTGTGTAGATATATGTGCGTTACTAGAGAGCAAACAAGTTCATTCCCACATCCTATTAAATGGATTTGAGGAAAATCTATTTTTAGGATTCAAACTTGTGTTTGAAAAAATACACGAAGGAGGTGTGATTATATGGAATTCCATCATCAGAGAATATGCCAGGAAAGGGCTATGTGAGGAGGTCCTAAGGCTATATGATCAAATGCAACAAGAAGGGATAAAGCCAGACAATTTCACCTTTCCTATTGTGCTCAAGGCATGTGATGTGCTATCATCTCTGCAAGAGGGCAAAGAGATTCATCATCATATCATCAAAAATGGATTTGACTCTAATGTTTATGTGTGCACTGCCCTGGTTGACATGTACTCCAAGTGTGTCTGTGTAGAAGCAGCATGCCAAGTATTTGACAAAACGTCTAAAAGGGATGTGGTTTCATGGAGTGCAATGATTTCTAGGTTAGCCCAGAATGGATTTTCCAATGAAGCTTTAAGTATTTTTCAGAAAATATAGCTGGCAGACATAAAACCCAATGTAATTACCACGGTTAGTGTGTTATCAGCATGTGCTCATTTAGCAGATCTACAACAAGGTAAGTAGATCCATGATTATATTATTAGGAGCGGTTTTGAACTGAACTTTTCACCCATATGCAATAGGTAGGAATAAAGCCAGACCATGTCACCTTCATTAGTATCTTATATGCATGCAGTCGTGCAGGCTTGGTGGATGACGACCTTTGATACTTCGAATGCATGAGTCAAGATTATGGTATTGCGCCTACCCTGGAGCACTGTGCTTGAACAATTGATCTTCTTGGTCAATCTGGGTACATGA
This sequence comes from Pinus albicaulis, assembly GCA_034641835.2. Taxonomy (NCBI): domain Eukaryota; kingdom Viridiplantae; phylum Streptophyta; class Pinopsida; order Pinales; family Pinaceae; genus Pinus; species Pinus albicaulis. Next base: position 1,114,862,091 of record CM076574.1, read on the forward strand.
AAGAGGTGCTCACCTCTATTAGGAAAATTCCAATAGAAACCTAATGCTGGTGTGTGGGGGGCACTGCTTAGTGCCTTCAGAATTCACCACAATATTAAGCTAGGAAAATATGTTGCAAAACATCTTATTAAATTAAAGCTTGATAATGCTGCAAGATATGTACTATTGTCAAACATATATGCTACGACTAGAAGGTGGGATGAAGTGATGAAGGTAAGAGAAATGATTAAAACACTAAATTGAAAAATATCCCAGGATGTAGCTGGATCGAGGTCAAGAACATAGTCCATTCATTTGTTGTTGGAGACAGATCACATAAACAATCAGAACATATATATTCAATGGTGGATTTATTGGCTGGGAAGATGAAAGATTCAGGGTATATGCCTGATATGAGTTTTGTGCTTCATAATGTTGAGGAAGAAGAGAAGGAAGATGTTCTTTCTACCCACAGTGAGAAGCTGGCCATCGCATTTGGGCTTATTAGCACAAGCTCTGGGACACCTATACAGATTACCAAGAACCTCTTTGTATGTGGTGACTGCCATATGGCCATTAAATTTATGTCCAATATTGTTGAACGAGAACTTATTGTGAGGGATACAATTCGCTTCCATAATTTTAGAGATGGATTGTGTTTCTGTGGAGAATATTGGTAGTGTTGATATAAATGAAATCATATAAGCATGTGAAACTACAAACTTTGCATATGACTGTGTTGGTAGCCCTGTTACCCTTTTATATTTATTATATTATAATGTTGTAATTTGAGGTCAGGGTATAAAAGTTTGAAAACAAAAACGAAAGTATCTCTTGGTCTGTACATGGAAAATTAATATGGAAAATCAATGCCATGTTCCCACCCTCCTCCCCAACAGAAAGAGAGAGAGAGAGAGAGAGCATTTAGTAAAAGGTTTTGGTCAATTTTTATAAATAAGAACCTGTCTTAGCATGTCAGGTTGTATTTTTGTATGGCATTGTTTTATAACTTCATTTAGAAAAGAAACTCTAATAGATTAGTGTATCACATATCCCAATCATTTCTAAATGAAATCTAAGTGGAAATATTATCGTATCCTGCATCTAGGCTTAGAACCTGCAAAACGTCATGTTCCATAATTGACAGTTCTTTCTCTCTTCCACAAATATGCCTCATAGAACTAAGAATTTTGACACTGTTGATGCCTCTATCACATGGCTCAGTTTCGAGTTCAGATTTAACAACCATGAAATTTGGATAAAATTTGAATTGTTTGATGAAATTTGGATAAATTTTGGCATTACCTTTTTCTATATATAAATTTCAAAAAATTGAATATCTATCTATCTATCTGTATATACACACCAAATCTCAAATAAATAAAAAAGGAAATTCGTTGGGTTCACTGAATTTCAAAGGCAAACCTAAAGGCTAATTTGAGAAAAGCCTTACTTTAAAGGCAAACCTCATTACCTTACTTTTGATTTTATTAAAATATTTTCTTGCACAAACCTATCAAAAACTTCACAAATGCCATAATGAGCAAATGTAGAAAACCACAAAGACAAAAGATATTGGCAACCAACGTTGTGTTAGTATCTTCGACCTCCTGACCACACCCTTGGCACTGTTTTTCCTTCGTAAGAAAATATTACTTACAAGGCTAATGCCACACACTTGGTTTATGAAAATAAAAAATCAAATTTAGCAGTGCATATCCTCTTCACATCCTTGCTTCGCTCCATCCACACCCATTGATTACAAAGCCATGAGATTCACACACAATAACTATTTCTTTCACTCACGAAATTTATTGAAATAAAATCCATTATAATTTCGATGAACTATTGTGACTTAACCATTTACAAATGCCAATGAAGGCAGGTGAGGGACTAGCGGGTCAATGTTTTGACTGGTCGCCACTTGGTAAGTCCTACACTCAATAGACTTAGCCAACAGGGAAGCTCCTACCACATGACAATAACACGCGAGTGGAGGCACGACCTATCTCAACAATTATATGGATCAGTGGTACAATGGGGATGAGATGTTCATATTCTCGCCTCATTAATCAAACAAAATTTCAATGAATTGGTTGTGTTATGTATCTCTCACTCAGCCATGCACAACAACTTCAGTTTTCATTCACAGAGCTAAAGGATTCACGATATGGATACCTCTTCTTCTCACATCTTCATTTACTATGGTTACAGGTTTACCCTTAAGAATTATGAAAGAACTTAATTGAAATATTGTACGTTGATACCGGTCATGAAATCAATGAATATAACTTCTGCTTGTGGTTGCTCTGCATTTTTGATGCATCCTAGGACAAAATAGACGTTCTTAACTCAACTTTAGATTATTTCATGAAAGGTCAAGTCATTCCGCCAAATCACATTCAGTTTTAACTGGAAATGGCTAGAAATAAGGGATGGGAAATTCAAATCCCTTTAGTAGTACAAGAAAAGCAAGTTTTCTTCTGAAATAAAGTTTGGTCGGGCATGACTTCATTGATTGAGATTATTTTCCACAAATAGTTTGAAAATTATTTTTTATGCAGGGTTATCAGTTTGATGGAAGGGGTTGATGAGTTCAGGATATCTTTGTGTTACTTTATGGATTCCAAAGAGATCACTTATCAGTGACTGTATTTCAAGGGAATGTCCTTCACTAATGCTTATTAATTATGATTGTGATGTAAAAGTAAATTGGCCAAAACAAAATCCCTGCTCTAGGCTAACTGCGTCATACACAGCATAATGATCATCTGTTTATTTTAATTATAAATCATTGCTCATTTGAGTTGAAAGGATGACAAAGAACCATGATAGACTAATGATCCATGAGCTAAGAGTTTTTTTCTTCATAAACTCTTCTAAGTCCTTCCTTTCAAGCTTTGAAGCAATGTTAAGACTTACCTTGAACAATTTCTCATTTATGCTACTAGCTCCTCCTTGACAATCTGAACCAGGTAATTGATGCCCTCCAAAATTAAAGGAAAAAAAGGCTTTTGGCAGATTTTATAGGCAAAGAAACAATAAATTCCATTTTCTCCTTCCGAAATTCAGTAGCACTGTATAAACTCTTTCGACCATCAAAAGCAGTGAGAGCATTGGATAGAAGAACATAATTATCTTGAACTAATTTGCATTTCAAATGCCTAGCCACCTCCTTGGATGGCTGTGGAGAAATATCCACATCATAGTGGAAGATCTGTTGTGAAGGCTAAAATTGAACAACGAAATGATTAGCAAGAAGCTAGATCAGAGCCCCTTCTTTTCCTCCAGAATTAGGCCTCCCTACAGCCACAAGAGGCACAGGATTTTTGGCAAAAATCCTTGTCTACTTCTTCACTTGGTACAAGTTTTGGGAGGACAGGAATAACCATAAAATTATTCAAGGAAGAAGTATCGGGTCCTGGGACCAAATCCATGTTCTCCATTAGGGAAACTAGACACTCCAGAGCTGAAAAGACATTAAAACCCAAAAGGCCATTGGAGCAAATGCCAAAAAAAAAACATCAAAACCCTATGGGTAAACTAAAACACGTCGAAACCAAATAACCATTGCTACAGATGCAAAATAAAACTCCTCGAAAATATAAGGGCAAAGTAACCAAATGAGCATATCAACTAATGTAAACACATTGAAACCAGATACGCGTTGCTGCACAATGCAAACCAAAACTTCTCAGTTACATGTGAAAGATTAACCAAATGGGCATATCAGCAAACTAAAACAACGAGAAACCAAACAACCATTTCCGCAGATGCAAACAAGAACTTCTTAGAATAACATAGACAAAATAACCAAATGGGCATATCAGCAAACCAAAACATATAGAAACCAAATAGCCATTGACACAGAAGCCAACCAAAAATTCTCATAGCTAATAAAATGCACCATAACCAAATGGGCAGAAGTAGAAAGTAACAAAACCAAATGGGCAAACAAATAACCAAAGAAACCTAAAGGGCATTTCATTATCATTGGATAAACATAGAAACTTAACGAAAAACACTGCATATTTAGGGAAATCCATTGCAGCAATAAATATTTCAGTGGGACTATTGAATGAATACATGGATTACCTCGTCCGGGGCATTTGACGGCATGTTCTTGAGAGTTCACCACTTTTCCTTGAATTTTATTTCTCCAAATCCCACTGCTTTGGGGCTGAAGGAAGGGCCTTTGAATCCGCAGGGTAGGTATTGATGTGTGTATACAAGGCACAAGACTATTATGATAATTGTTGTTGATCATCGGACCAAAGGCAATCGGGATCCGATGTATCAGAGAAGATTCTTTCTATAGAAGTAAATAAATCACCAGACTTCAACCAAATGTATCAGAGCAGACCTGCAATAGGCATTCGGGATCAATTTCTTTACTTACCACATCCTTCCTCCAAACCTGCGACGGTATGGCTGCATCCTTCCTCCAAACCTGCAATAGTATGGTTGCATCCTTCCTCAAAACCAGCGACAGTATGGTCGCATCCTCCCTCATTCCTTGGACAAACCATGCAACTAAAGGGAAATGAATGAGGGAAATCAAAACTTTTGATATTTGAAAATTTTTGACATTTTGAAATGAAATATGTATGTTTGTTTAAGGCCACTCAAATTCCATTAAATAAAATGTGTGAGACTTTTCTTGGGGTTAATAAGGGGTTTGGGTAAATAAGTGGTATTGTTGATTATAAATAATCATTAATTAGTTTATATCTAAGATATTTATTTAAATTATTAATTATATAAAATTGTTGAATTTTTATTTCATTAACTAGGGATTTTGGTTGATTTTTTAATCTAATTATGTGATACTAAAGATGAATTATGGTAACTTAAAAATAAGTTTTATGTGGTTAAAAGGGAAGTAGTAATTTTATGGTATGAATGATTATTTTTAATAAAATATTTGGTTTAATCTATGGACATTTTCCATGATTTTTAAGACGGAGTCAATATAGGAAAGGTGATACTTAAAGGGCTCCCACATGCTTTAGAAATTTTATATCTAATGGTTTATAAACATTACAGGTGGAAAAATATCCTAAGCTCTAGAGCTAAGTTTGTTCCAACTTAGCTATGTCTTGAACAAAAAATTGTTGTTGACATCAAGGATATGATAGAAATTTGGTGGGTTGTAGGGTAGTCTTGTCATGAAATAAATGTAATTTAGTTACTAAGTAGGTAGGGGGAACCATTTTGGTGGAACTTGGCCATAAATGGGACATCTATCCATGCATAGTTTTTTAAGTACAAATACACCTAGTGGATTATCATTGCACGGGAATCACTTTAGGATCCAGGCTACTATGCACACACTAACTAAAGGTGTTGTGTAACCAGCTCCAAAAATAGAAGAAAAGAGATATCAACGCCTTAGAAATAAGCCACTTCGATGGGGCAACCTCCAATACATTACATAAATGAACAATTCTTGGATGATACAATTTACAAAACCTTTTTTCTATATATAGGAGTCCATGGGGCCATAATGTAACCCTAGTGGGCCACAATGTAATCCTAGCCAACCTAACAATAATAATTTAAGGGCACAATAATAACAAAATGGGGGTTACAAGGGTACAATAATAACAATAAGGGGGTTACACTAACAACAATAAGGGACTATACTAGTAATATAGGGCCCTAACATGCCCCTCTCCTTCAAAAAAGTGTTGTCCTCAACGCTTGAGTAGCTCTGGGTGCTTCTGTATAAAATTCTCATCCTCCCATGTAGAATCTTTAGTGGGTAAGTTCTTCCACTTGATGAGATACTCTGAAATTGATCGATTCCGTAGTTGTCGAGTTCTTGTTTCCGTGACCGCTTCAAGTTCCAATATGATTTTTCCTTCCTCATCAAGTTCTGGCAATATTGTTTGAACTGGAGGATTTTCACCTATAACCTTCTTTAAGCATGAAACATGGAAAACTGGATGTACTCGCGAAGAAGCAGGAAGCTCCAATTTGTATGCCATAGTACCAATCTTTTGCAACACCTTGTAAGGACCATAGTACTTTCGCGATAATTTATTATCCTTCTTTGCTTGCTTGAGGGACATTTGTTTGTATGGTTGTAGCCGTAAAAATACCCAATCTCCTACATCAAAACTTCTCTCGCTACGATGTTGATCTGCCCGTTGTTTCATTCGATTTTGTGCCAAATTCAGGTTATCCTTTAAGAGTTGGAGAACTTCTTGCTGATGCTCGATGTGATCTTCCACCGCTTGAACCTTCGAATTTTCCCTTAAAGATGATGTGATGGATGGTGGATGATATCCATAAAGTGCCATAAATGGGGTCATTTTTGCTGCAGTATGGAAGGAAATGTTATACCACCATTCAGCAAGAGGTAACCACTTGACCCATTGTGTTTGTTTATCAGATACAAAACAACGAAGATATCCTTCCAAACATTTATTTACTATCTCGGTTTGACCATCAGATTGAGGATGATAAGATGAGCTATGAGCTAATTGAGTACCCAAACAAGAAAATAACTCCGTCCAAAAATTTCAAGTAAAAATGGGATCTCTGTCGCTCACAATAACCCTTGGGCTTCCATGTAGCTTTTGAATTCTGTCCATAAATGTAGTAGCAACTGTACTTGCTTTAAATGGATGAGTTAATGCACAAAAGTGTGCATACTTGGTAAGTCTATCAACTACCACCATGATGACACTCTTTCCTTCAGACTTAGGTAAACCTGTGATAAAATCCATTGAAATCTCCTCCCAACGTTGACTTGGAATGGATAAAGGTTGTAGAAGTCCCGGGTCTTAATTGTCTCAACTTTATTCTGCTGGAAAACCAAACATTCCGCCACAAACTTTTGAATATCAAATTTAAGGCCATCCCAAAAAAATTCTTTCTTCACCGTGTGGTAAGTTTTTAAAAATCCTGAGTGTCCTCCTAAAGGAGAAGTGTGCAATTCCAAAAAAATCTTTTGTTTTAGTTGGGAATTCTTACAAAGATATAAGTGATCTTTGTACCATAAGGAATCATTTTTCCAACTAAATGTATCAGATGTACTAGGATCTTGCTGCAATTTTTGAATGAGTGTCCATACATCTTTGTCCTTCTTCCATTCATCTCTTGCTTTGGTTATCCAATATGGTTGGATAATAGAAATGGCACAAAGCAATGCTTCCACCTCTTCATTCTTTCTTGAGAGTGCATCTGCAACAACATTAAGCCTTCCTTTTTTGTAGATTATTTCAAAGTCATAACCCAACATCTTTGTGACTCATTTTTTCTGCTCTTCTGAAGATAGTCTTTGTTCCAAAAAGTGTTTAAGACTATCATGATCAGTTTTTACCTTGAAGTGTCTTCCCATTAGGTAAGTTCGCCATTTCTTTAGTGCATGTAGTATTGATAACATTTCCTTCTCATAAATAGGTTTCTGTAAATACTTTCCCTTGATTGGACGACTTTCAAAAGCAATGGGTCTTCCTTCCTGCATTAAAACTGCACCAATTCCATTTCCTGAGGCATCACATTCCACAATAAAGGTTTTTGTGAAGTCTGGCGTAGCTAAGACCGGTGCTAGGCACATTGCCTCTTTAAGATGTTCAAAGGCCTTAGTTGCTTCAGGAGTCCATGAAAATGCATCTTTCTTCAATAATGTTGTTAGAGGTGTTGCTATTCTCCCATAATTATTAACAAACTTGCGATAATACCCTATTAACCCAAGAAATCCTCGCAACTTCTTTATGGTCGTGGGGAATTTCCATTCCTTAATGGCTTTAATTTTGTTAGGGTCTACTTTAACACCCTCGTGAGATATAATATGACCCAGATATTCCACCTCTTGTACTCCAAAGAAACATTTGGATGTTTTTGCATATAATTGTTTCTCCTGCAATAGTTTGAGCACCCTGTCAACATGTTCAACATTATCCTTCCAAGACCTGTTGTAGATTAGTATATCATCAAAAAATACTAGCACAAATTTCTAAGGAAGAGTTTGAAAATGGAATTCATCAACCCTTGAAATGTAGAAGGTGCATTGGTAAGGCAAAAAGGCATGACCAAAAATTCATAATGACCCTCATGAGTTTGAAATGTTGTTTTTGGAATATCTTCAGTCTTCATTCTAATTTGATGATATCCTGAACGAAGATCCAACTTGGTAAAATAAATTGCTCCATGTAATTCATCCAATAATTCATCAATCACAGGAATGGGAAATTTGTCTTTAATGGTGAGCTTATTGAGCTCCCTATAATCCAGACACATTCGCCATGATCCATCCTTCTTGTGTACCAATACTACAGGAGCAGAGAAAGAACTTTGACTAGGTTGAATTATACCCGCTTCTAACATTTCTGCAATCATACGTTCAATTTCGCTCTTTTGGAAGTAAGGATATCTATAAGGCCTGATGTTTGGAGGAACACTTCCTGGAATCAAATGAATAGCATGAGAATGATCACGAATAGGTGGGAGTCCTTTGGGAGTTTCAAACACCTTGGAATGATTGTCCAAGACTTGTTGGAGATCTGCAGAAATAGATGATTTTGATGTCGGAACTTCTAGTGAGCATAATTGTGCAATTACGCCTCGTTGTTCTTTCTTTAGAAGCTTTGTCATGACATTACAGCTTATTATCCTTCCTTTCTTCCCTTCAATACCCCGTAATTCAACTTCCTTTCCTTCTGAAAAAAATTTCAAGAAAAGTTCTTGAAAATTAAAAGCTACCGTCCCCAAAGATTGTAACCATTGTACTCCTAGTACAACATCAGCACCTCCCATAGGAATGGAAAGCATTGAACTAGTCAACACATATTCCCCCATGGTTAGCTTGATGTTATGGCATTTTCCAGAGCAATTTATAGTTCCTCCATTTGCAACCATCACTTGACATTCTGGTGCTGGGTATAGGAAACAATTTAATTCCTTGGCTACCTTACAATGAATAAAATTATGGGTGCTACCTGAATCAATCAACACTATTACATTTTTCTTCTTGATTTGTCCTTGTATCTTGAGAGTTTGAGGAGTGGTAATTCCTGCCAGTGCATTACACGATATGGTCGGATTCATTTCTTCCTCTTCTTGTTCATTTTCTTATTCCTCTTCACAATCTATGTAAAATAATTTCTTCTCAGCACACTTATGACCTTTAGTGTATTTTCTATCACAACTGTAGCAAAGCCCTTTTGCTCTTTTCTCTTCCAATTGTTGTGGTGTCAACCTTGTAGGTTGTGGAAATCTAGGCGTAGCAACACTTCCTTCTTTATAGAATTGAGTGGTAGGCTTCCTTGTCGCCATTATTTTACATTCAACTTTTCTTGCCAACCCGAATGCCTTCTCCAATGAATCCGGTTCCAAAATGCGAACTTCATGTTGGATGTTATCCTTTAAAGTGCCTATGAAGAGATCGATCCTGTGTTCCTCCGGAATATCAGTTACCCTTATATTCAATTTTTGGAAGTCCTCAATGTGCTGCCCCACTAAACCCTTTTGTTTGAGATTTATCAATTGGCTAAAGAAGGTGTTGCTCTTTGTATCCTCATAATGTGCTATCATTTCCTCCGTAAAAATTGACCAAGTGACAATTTTTTTACGGGAGAAAATCCATCGATACCATACAAATGTATTTTGTTCTAAATGAAAAGTTTCAATGCGTACCTTTTGTGTGTTTTGCACGTTATGGAGATCAAAATATTGCTCCATCTATACTATCCATGTTACAGGATCCTTTCCATCAAACTTCCTCATATCCATTTTTGGAATATGGTGGTTCTTCCCGCCAACATTATAGTTTATGAAATCACGATTAACATTTATTTTGTTCTCATCATGTGTTTCTTCTACTATATTTCCACCATTAGGAATAATTTCTTGTTTTAAGCTTGTCATCAAGCCTTCCATGTATGCTTTTAGATCATTCTTCATGTTTTCCATGTTGTCTTTCATGTCATCCATCTTATCTTCCACGCCCACTTCCATGCCATCCATCTTAGCTTCCAAACCATTCATCTTAGCTTCCACGCCTTTCTTCAAACCATCCATCTTAGTTTCCATGCCTTTCTTCAAAACTTCCATTTCATTTTTTGTTGTTCTTTGCGAGAGCGAAATTTGTTGCACTTGCTCTTGTACTTTTGATATGTCATGTTGCCATTCTTCGTCTTCATGAGTCATAGTAGAGCCTTCTAAAGGCTTAATGGGCGTTGAATTATTTTTAGGGGCCATTTTAGAATCCAATACTGATATCTATTCTACAATATGCCCTTGGAATCAATTCAAATTGATTATTCAAACAAGACTTATGCAATTTGGAAAAAAATACACACCTTTTACTTGCTTTTGAGGAGCTCGATATTGAAATTGAATTATCTCTGAAGTTCGGGATCTTAAATATCTCAAATTCAGCCATGTAGTAGCCCTCTAAATTCTATTTTTAATGCCACAGGTATGACCTAATTTGGATTCTCCAATACAAAATTGTGTCCAATCTCCCACAATGACCTAATTCTGGACTGGTTCAGTAGAGCGAACTTGTAGGACTTTCCACGTGTCACTGTTTCATCCTTTGTCTCTGAAATTGATAGCCAAGAAATTAAAGTCTGTTTACTTGTGACCACTTTTTACGGCACTCCAATCCAATGCCCAGAGAGAGAGTTATTGAACTTTTCCCACGATCACCTCTTTGAGATGAAATTCAGGAGCCTGAAAAAGCACTACCTTCCACAGATCATATCTCCAAAAATATTGTGAACCAAGCTCTGAATTTTTTTGATGAATTGCCTCAGGATTTCAGCTTCGCACCATATGAATTTCAGATTCTTAACCTTCGTATAAAAAACGTTATAGCGAAAATTCCACGATGACCTGTTTAGGAGCTTGAAAAAAGACCTAACTTCCACAGATGATATCTCTGAAAATATTGCGAACCAAGCTCTGAAATTTTTAGAAAATATTCCTCAGGATTTCGGCTTCGCACCCTAAAAATTTCAGCTTCTGAAACTTCGTAGAAAAAAAATTATAGCGAAAAGTCCACGATGACCTGTTTGGAGCAGCGAAACCCTAGAATCCAAACCTATGATACCAAATGTTGTGTAACCAGCTCCAAAAATAGAAGAAAAGAGATATCAACGCCTTAGAAATAAGCCACTTCGAGGGGGCAACCTCCAATACATTACATAAATGAACAATTTTTGGATGATACAATTTACAAAACCTCCTTTCTATATATAGGAGTCCATGGGGCCATAATGTAATCCTAGTGGGCCACAATGTAATCCTAGCCGACCTAACAATAATAATTTAAGGGCACAATAATAACAAAATGGGGGTTACAAGGGTACAATAATAACAATAAGGGGGTTACACTAACAACAATAAGGGACTATACTAGTAATATAGGGCCCTAAAAAAAGGGATATTAGTGAAACCCACAAAAGTATTATAGGTGCTTCTATATAAATAGGTGTTCTTATGTTCTCATTGGTTAGTTATGGGAAAATGACAATAAAGTAAGAGAAGTTATAGGTGCTTTTATAGAAATAGGTGTTCTTTTGCTCTCATTGGTTAGGTATGCGCAAATGACAATAAAGTAAGAGAAGGATTCGACTACTAGACAATTAGAGGAATGATTCCACACAAAACCAAGCATGGTGCAGCAGCACTTTCTAGGATAAGGGCTTTTGATGCGGTTCCCCCAACATATGACCGGAAGAAGAGAATGGTCATTTTAGATGCTATGAAAGTGTTGAGGCTTCAGCCAGGTCACAAGTATTGTCTGCTAGGAAGGCTTTCCAAAGAAGTTGGCTAGCATCACTATGACATTATTACGGAATTAGAAGGGAAGAGAAAGGTAAAGGCTCAGGTATCATATGAGAGAAGGAAGAAATTGAAAAAATTGAGATCAAAAGCAGTCGAGTTAGCTGAAAAGAAGCTTGCCCCAGAGATTGAGCTCTTAGATTTAATAAAGTATTAGATAAGCTGCATGTTGTGCTCAATGAAGTAGTCAATTTTGAAAATGACAAGAAAATATTTCTAAATATGAGGTTTTTCACTAGAAATATATAAAAACTCAGAAATAATTACGCTATTGATACAATAATAATATAATTCACAAACAACCTTCTCACATTCATGATCTGAGTATATAGTGAATTAGACAGAAGTAAGAACCTGATAAGTAGCAAGGAAATGAACGATTTACATGCGTTTAGGGGTTAGGGGTTGAGTAATGAGTTAGTAGTTAAGGGATTAGGGATTGGGGGCTTAGGGGGCCCGACCCAAACCTATTTGGGCGGGCACACTCAATGAAAACGACCCGACCTGAATGGGTTTGGGCTGGCGCCCTCAAACGAAACGACACGGCGTGCCCAAATGAATGAAGACACAAGAGAGAAAATGACAAACGGGCCACACGAATGTACACAAGGCACCCGTGTAGTCACAACTTAGCAAATTTAATACGGTCGCACTCAAACAAAATGACCCAACCTGAACGAGTTTGGGTGAGCGCCCTCACACGGCATGACATGGCGCGCATGACCAACAAAGGCACAAGGGAGAAAACGGGACACACGAACGTGCAAAAGGCACCCGTGTGATCACAACTTAGAAAATTTGATATGGCCACCCTCAAACAAAATGACCTGACCCGACCCGAACGCGTTTGGGTGGGCGCCCTCACATGGCACACCCAACCGAACAAAGGCACAAGGGAGAAAAAAGCAAATGGGTTGCACGAATGTGCACAAGGAACCCATGCGGTCACAACTTAGAAAATTTGATACAACCGCCCTTAAACGAAACGACCCAACCTAAAGGTGTTTGGGTGGGCACCTCACACGGCGCGCATAACCAAACGAAGGCACAAGGGAGAAAATGGAAAACGGGCCACACGAATGTGCAAAATGCACCCATGCGGTCACAACTTAACAAATTTGATACGACCGCCCTCAAACGAAACAACCTAACCCAACCTGAACGTGTTTGGGCGGGTGCCCTCACACGATGTGCTCGACCGAACAAAGGCACAAGGGGGAAAATGGAGAATGAGCCACACCAACATGCACAAGGCACCCCTATGGTCAAAACTTAGAAAATTTGATACATTCGCCCTCAAATTAAATGACCCTACCTAAACGCATTTGAGTGGGCGCCCTCACACAGCATGACATGACACACACGACTGAACGAAGGCACAAGGGAGCAACCGACAAACAGGCCACATGAATGTGCACAGGGCACCCATGCGGTCACAACTTAGAAAATTTGATACGGGCACCCTCAACTGCAACGACCCAACCCAAATGTGTTTGGGCGGGTGCCCTTAACCGAAATGACTCGACCCAAACATGTTTGGGTGGGTGCCCTTAACAGAAATGACCTGACTCGAATGGGTTTGGACGTGCGCCCTCAAGCGAAACGGTGCAGGGTGCCTGACCGAATGAAGGCACAAGGGATAAAACGGTAAATGGGCCGCACGAACATGCACAAGGCACTCGTGTGGTCACAACTTAGCAAATTTGATACGGCCACCCTCAAACGAAACAAACCGACCCAAATGCATTTGGGCGGACACCCTCACATGGCACGACACAGCGTGCATGACCGAACGAAGCCAAAAGGGAGAAAATGGCAAACGGGCCACACGAACATGCAAAAGGCACCCATGCAGTCAAAACGTAGCAAATTTGATACGCTCACCCTCAAATGAAACAACCTGACCCGACTTGAACGCGTTTGGACGGGCGCCCTCACACGGCGCTCCTAACCGAACGAAGGCACAAGGGATAAAACTGAAAATGAACCTCGCGAACGAGCACAAGGCACCCTTATGGTCACAACCTAGTAAATTTGATACGGCCACCCTCAAACGAAATAACCCGACCTGAACACGTTTGGGTGGGCGCCTTCACATGGTGAAACATGGCGCACACGATCCAACGAAGGCACAAGGGAGAAACTGATAAACGGGCTGCACGAACGTGCACAGGGCACCCGTGTGGTCACAATACTCTTGAAGGTACAATATGTATTAGGGACTACATTGATGTGACATATTTGGTGGATGCATACATGAAGCCTTAGTTTATAATGTTCATCCTAGTGAAGTAGAGTTATATAATGTTCGCCCGGGAAAGGGTATGTAAGCTATAACTATAGTTTTTTCATATTGTTTTTATTATGTCAAGTCTAATTTATTTTAGACCTTTTTTTTACCTATGCCATTTTGATGTAGACAAGAGGCACTTAAGGAGTGTTTGAAAAGTAATAAAAAAATTTAATATTAGATTATGATTGAAAAGTTATGCACTAATATTGGTCTAAATGGAACTAATGGGGATGTGGATATAAAATTGTACTATCTTGTGCAACTTTTGGTAGAAGAATAATAGTCTTTGTTCCCCATAAGGGACAGAAATCGAGTGTTGAAACACAAAATTAGATACAAAGTGTGATTTGATACCACAAATAGGGAGCCAAAAGAGCTTGGAAATAGTGGGGGGGAGGTTTGAGCTAGGGGTGCTACCTACACAAGGAGGAGACCCAAAATTTATCAGAACATGGAAAGAGACAAGCTGGAAGAAAGGGAGGGAGTTGTCCAACAAAGAAAAAAAAGCAAAATAGAACTAAGGGTACCAAAGAAGTTAGTGTTTATGCAGGGAAAATTGTGTGTATGAAAATTGTGCAAGACTTGGGATGCATGAATCTACACCAGTGATGGTGCCCTCAACACAGTAACACCTATTTCCATGGAAAAGGTTGCAGGATGCACACAAGGTGGTGAAGAAGCTTGAAATTCGAAGATGAGAAATTCAACACCCACTGGAAAAAATTAGAACTTGACTTCTTGAGATTTACGAAAATCCATTGACAACCTAGAGGGGAAATATTCCCAACTTCTTACTGCATAGGAGGAAACTGAGCCAAGAAAAGACAAGAGAATTCCCCCTGTTTTCGCTTTGAATGATATGAGCGAGACAACGTTCACAACACCGCGCAAGAGACACATAGGGTTGAAAGAATTCTTAGCATCGATGGAGTTTACAAAGGTGTGGAGAGCCCACCAACTAGCAGAAGGGTTGTCTTGACTCTCAAGGGCACACCCTTTAAATGATACTTTCTGCCTTATCATATTAACACCAACCATGAATTCCACCTTTAGACTAGTGAACTCCCATGCTCGAGTGATCGAATCAACCACGAAATTCATTAACTCTCCCCACCCTGTATCCATCAATGAACTTGGTACGAAGGCAAAGGAGGGAATTAAGAGTTTTCTAACTTAATATGACTCCACATGTGAGGGGGTAAATGGGCGTGTGGCCGACACCCCCACAAACCACCACCTCAACCATAATGATGAGATCCTGACACCAAATGTTATAGGTGATGCGAATATGTGCATATATAGGAGGCGACAGGGGGGGAATAGAAAGGAGGGCTTTGTAAATCTTCAAAAAATAATTGTCATGGTGCATATATCCAACGAGCAAAACAAGACAGAGGGACAATTATATTGAGTGGAATTATTCATGGAATATCTTTCCAACCTGACATGTCATTGATCTCATACTAACCCACTTCCTTCAAGAAGGAAGGCTTGATTCATTTGTGTATTAGCCTCTTTGTTTTGGCTTCTTAAAATGTGGCAATAAGCCTTTTGAGAAAATGATTTTAGGGTACTATTGATTTTTCTAAGGAGGAGGGATAAATTGTTGTTCTTCAGGAGAAAACCTTTTTGAAGGTGTTGAAATATTGATAAGGGAATCCCCCAAGATCACTAACTTAGAGACATCTTGATCATTAGCCAATTGGAGACCTCAAAGAAGCCCATACATTTATGTGAGATTGTTCATTCTTTGGACTAGCCCCCATAAGTACTTTATTTTTCATATTCCATCGGGATTTAGGAGAATCTCTCCCCCTCCCCCTCCTGCCACCCCAACTATTTAACTTTTATATTTTATTGAAATATTATGCTTCTATTATAACTCTTTATAAATGTATAAATTTATATAATTTAAATGTATGTGGTATTAAAAAAAAAACTTAACATGTTAGAATCGTGAAGATAAAGATAAAAAAATAGAAACTAAAAATATTATTAAAAAAGGTGGTGTTCTATGTAAATTAACAACATAACTTCCAACATGATCCTCATAAAACTAACTTAACCCATATTGGTCTACTGTCAAGTTTGATATTTCAATAATTTTTTAGATGATTTTCATGAAATTATTAGAGTTTTTGTTTAGCTGATTTAAAATTGACTTGAGATTTGTGAACATCATAAAATCAATTTAACAAAAAAGAAATTAGACAAAATGTAATTAATTTTATTCACCAATCTAATAAATTATTTCAAAACTATATAAAAAATATATTTAAAATATAATTTTTAATATATTTGAAATGCAGTGTGAATTCTATAATAATATTAGATATTTATTTTTCAAAATTTCTATTCTATTTTATATTTATATATAAAAGTAAGTTAAAACTCTATTTAAAAAATATATTTGAATGTGTAATGTGATGTTTATTTTGAAATTATATTATAACATTACATGTAAAAATAAATTTATATTTATATATTTATCAGAAAAAATATATTTAAATGTGAAATTATATTAATATAATTTGCATTTTAAATTAAAATTTGAGCTAATTATATGTATGTGTTTGAATTATAGTTTAAACAATATGGAGTATTTTTAGATACATAATTTGTTATATATATTTTTACATAGAAACAATTTAAACCTATATACAAAAATGTTTGAATGAACTATTATGCATTAACGACATTTGCTCCAAACGGTCGCAATAACGATGCATATTTTAGAAACGTCGGAAATGTGACATTTCTAAAATATGTGTTGGTACTGCGACGGTTTGGAGAAAAACGTCACAAGACCGATGCATAGTTTAGAAACATCGCATTTCCGACATTTTCTCCAAACCGTCGCAATACCGACACATTTTAGAAACGTCGCATTTTCGACGTTGTGTCCCAAAAATGTCGTAATACTGATGCATATTTTAGAATTTCACATTTCTGATGACATTCATAAATGTCGCAAAAGCGACGATGTCCCTAAATGTCGGTATAGCGACAGTTGTTGGCAGGATTTGAAAAATTGATAAAAATTGGGGAAATTTCCGACAATTCGAAAAAAGTGTCGGAACTAAAGTGTCAGAATTTTGACCAAATGTACTAGTGTTACTTGTGTTTGAATAGTAGTGCCTAAAATGTTCTTGAAATTGTGCATCAAACTTCCCTTGACATGTTTTACTCCCTCTTCAAATGTCTCTAACAAATCAGCAAAGGGATCTAGAAACAATACCTGAATGTGAAGGTTTGGTAAATAAGCTTGATCTAGGCCTGCTTCTTCCTCCACTTGGCTGAGCTTAGGACTTTTTTGGGAAAGAAACTTTTCCTCTTCCTCGTGATTATATGAACTGGTAGGCTCATCATATATTGCAATGTTGTCTTCTAGCATACTTGGTATGTTCTGATTGAGTGGGCTGAAATCTGTGTGAAAGTCATCATGTTGATGAGAAAGGACACTTTTTGGCAGTAAATCCTCTTAAGAAGGCAATTGAACAACTCTCCTATGATTATCAACTTCCAAGCCTTCATCTGTAGTTAGAAATTCAATGGGACTTGGTGGCTGCTCATTTGGAGCTGAGGAAAATTCTATGTCATAAATGATTTCCTCAACCATTTCAGGAGAAGGCTTCTCAACCTCAACATCAAAGCTGAAAGACTGCTAATTACCAATTATGTGAAAGTTCTTTTTGATGGACTGAATTGAAGTAGATCAAAGAGTCAGAGACTCTTCACTTACTTCTAAAATTTCTAGGCTTTCCTCATCAGTGTCATAGGTGACCTTTCTAGGCTGATTACTACTTTCAATCTGATGATAGTGAACTTCATCCCTCAAATAAACTGTTGATGGCTCTGCAAGGTTAGCTTATGTTTGGAGAACATCATCATCATCAAATTGATCAAAATTTGGAGAATCATCAACATAAATAATTTCACCAACCAAAAATATTGGGTTACCATTTTGTTCTTCTTTGAAGCGATCTACAAGTTCACTTTCTGATTTATGGAAGATGGTATTAGTAGGATGAGGAAAAAGAATGTTTTGTTTATATGAAGGCCTAGAGGTTGGCTAAATGTTTAGCATCTGATTTATTTCCTCTTCAGTCAAAAGACGAGAAATTTTTCTCTTTCTTTGGATAGAAGTACAACAGTTCTCTTTATCTTGTGAAGGCTAATTTTGAGGCTGAATGTTTTCTTGAGCCTCACCTAGAAGATATGGTGAATCATTACTTGTGCCTTCAGAGAGATTCTGTGGGTTTTCTTCTATTTCTTGATTGGGTTCTAACTCCTCTAGGTTGTCATGATAGCTATCTTGAGAATGAAATTCATGGAGTTCTTCTAATAAATATTCAGGATGCCAATTCTCTAAATCCTCATCAATGTTTACAAGGTGTTGTATGAAATCTTCAGATTGATCACAACAATTTTCAGCTAATGATAAATATGGACAATATTCTTTTTAACGTTCATAAAACAACTTGTGGAAATATTTCAAGGAAAACAAGCTACCAGATTTTAGCCATTCATACCAATTTCTAGCCTTACCTTCTAATGTTGCCATAAACATTTTCATGAGGTAGTCCTCATGCCATTCAATCTTTAACCTTCATATGTGTATATGAAATTTGATGATATGTAACAAGGGGTCATCAGCCTTTTCATCTTGAAATATAGGTAGGTTTTTTATCCAATTTATTTCAGGCATTTTGTGTGGGAATCCAGGGATATGATATCTACTCATTGGAGCATTTCTCCTTTGTATCCTTGGATCCATGTTTGTAAATGAGAAAGGGTCACTGAATCTTTTCAACCAATCTATATTTCTCTACAAGTGGAGTCTTTAGGTATATTGAGAGTTGTGGAGTTGCCAGGTGGAATATTTCAGCTTTGTTGTCCACCATCAGCATGATTGGGATTGCTTAATGCATTCCCAAGGGGTTTATGATAACTAGTGGGGTCAACAAGGCTACTGAAGACTAGTGGAGTCATCGGGTGGATGATGTTTACTGTTTTAAGGATGTTCTTGTTGTCCACCATCAACAACTAAATACCAATCTAAGGATGTTTGTGAGTTTTCTGAGATCTAAGGAATACTCAGTTTGTCACTAACTCAGAAGGTCCCACTGTGATCGCCAAAATGTTAGTGTCCCATGATTTGGAAGATTGGTCTACCAAGTGACAATGTAACATGGAACCAGTCTTTGGAGTCCTAGGACCTAGCCTTCTTGGACTCAGAGAGGGATATCTCTCTTGGGTGCAAAGGATGTGTTCTTTTTTCTCTAGGGTTTTGATTTTAGGCTAGTTGTTAAGTGTAGGGTTTGTTTATTGTTTTGGTTGGGTAAGATGGTCAAGTAGGATAGTTGGAGTGAGAGTATATGAAAGCCATTGGGCTATGGAGTCAATGAAATTCAAGGGTGTCTCAATAATGAATCAGAGTGCAGTGCAAGGCCAATCTATCAAGGTTAATGGATCCTTAGGGTTATGAGTGAAATGGGATGGAAATCAAGTTTGGGAATAAGGTAGGGTAAAGGGAAATCAAGAATCCTTTGACAAATACCTATGAACAAGGAGGTCTTAAATATGATAAGAAAAAGATACTAAGCACAATCTAGGGAAAACAATTTACTCTATGATAATACTTTAAACAAATAAATATCCAAGATAAACATTCTAGTGAAACATAGAAAGCATAAGAGCTTCTAACTTTAGTATGTTCACCTTCAGAATTTGGGAAAAACATATAATATAAAACAAATAAATCAATTTATGAAGAGGGAACTCCTAAACATCATATATCAAGCTATTGGGAACTCTGAAACAAGTTGATAAGCATGGACAAAGGGCAAGATCGAATGAGACCTCTTTGACTTAACCTAGTAATCAATATTTCACATAAAGGCTTCAAGATAGGGTTTTGAAAACTTCAAATAAGCAGGGCATACTGTGAATCATACTTGTAAGCTAGCATACTAATCATACATGAAATAAAAAAACAAGTTTTGGTGGACCTAAGGAGCAATCAAGAATTCATTAAGATGGCCAAAAGAGGAAAACATCAAAGCTATAACAAACAAGAGGATTGAGGTGCCTCAAAGAGCATGTCTCAACCTATACTTTTCTAGCCTATAGCAGCCAAGAAGAATGAAACAAAATGAGAAAAAGAAAAAAGAAAAAATTTAAGAAGACATCACCATTCACCAAGCTATGGAATCTTTCAAACAAGCTTCTCCATCATCAAGCCAAACAAGCCATTCATCCACTTCACAAAACCAATTTCTTCTCCAAGCTCATAAAACCATGTATATTGCTCTTCAAGCTCATCAAATGCCAACAAAACACATGAGGGCCTCATGCTCTATCTATGGAGAAAATGAGGACTAAAACCCTAAATATGGTAGTAAAATGTGAAATTCAACCATAAATGTCATTTATGGCCAAGAGACCATGCAAGGTTCAAGGCACATAATATCCTAAGAAATAAATGCCAAAATAACTATTTGCACCTAATTCTAGAGTGTTTTGCCTCAAAAAACTGAAAAATATCAATTTGCAATAAATGAGTGTGTTTTGTTGACTTTTGGTCCAAAACACACTTAGACAGTCTCTGTGCGCAACACCACTTCAACAGAAAATCGGGTCTTTTGTGACTAAGTTTTGGACCCCTTCCTGATGTCGGATTTGGCTTCGTGATAGCTCGTTGGAAAACGGTGATGAGTCTAATTTCCAAAAATACTTTATTTGTTCTAAATGAGTGCTATATTCCTGTTCTAAAATCCATTTTCCCAATACTACTCTATGCGCAACACCTCCTCTAGAAGAAAATAAGGTGTTTTGCAACCAACTTTTGGACCACTTCCTTATGTCAGATTTGGCTCCGTGATGGCTAGCTAGAAATCTTGATTAGTGTACCTTGCATAAATGCTTTTTCTTTTCTAAATTAGTTCTATTTTCCTTTCCAAATATCCATTCTCCCAACACTACTCTATGCACAACACCTTGCCTGAAAATGAAGTAGAATGGTCAAAATTTTGGTGTTGTTTGACCTTTTGGGGGGTCAAAACTGCTGCAAATGATCTGAAATTTTGTGAGCAGATTGGTGATGATGAGAGGAATATAAAAGTGTAAAGTTTGCAAGCTGAGGATGCACCACAAAGGCCTCAATATTTCAAAAAAACAAAATTTTCTCAGAATTCCCTCAAATTTGGTGGACAACTTCTTCAGGAGGTTTGAGAAGCTTGTGGAAAATCTTGAGCCATGTCTGTAAGTTTTTCTTGGTCTTTACCTTCTTTGAGTGCTTAAATTTCAATGAAGAGGTGTGATGGTGGCTTTTTAGGTGCCTTTATCATGGCTATGATCCTTGTTGCGGTCCTCAACTTCTTCATTTTCATTAATGGCATCATCAGTAATCATAATTTCTGCCCCATCATTGTCTTTAACATCATCAACACTCTCATCCTCTTCACTGATTTCTTCATTGTCATTTTGTTCTTCATTTGAGCTAATTGACTTCTCATTGTTGGGGTCATCATTTTCACTAGCACTCTCTGCACTTTCATCAATATCATCTTGCTCATCATGAAGACCACTCTCCTCTTTGTCTTTGGCACTGTCAACATATTCATTTGTGTCCATATCTTCTAACTCTTTGTCACTATTCTACTTTGCATCACTGTGGCTTGCTTCTTGGGTGTCACTGCTAGCCTTAGCCATCTGTATTTTCCTTACTGTTTTAACCTTTATCCTGGCTTCCCTCTTCATCATTCTCTATTTCTTCCTTTTCATTATCAATGCTCATGTTATCTTGACTCTCCAGCTCTTCATCTTCCTCACCATCCTCTTGCATATTATCATTGTTTTTCTCACTGTTTCTCTCTTCCATTCTTTGTGCCTGAAGGCTGCTTTCTTGCCCATGAATGTCAAAGGAATAATTTTTTTCTTGCTCCTTAGACTCATCATCATCATTACTAACTCGTGCGGGAGCTTAGGGAAAATTTATGGAGGAAAAAGAGTGATTTTGAGCATTTTTTGGAAATTTTGGCCAAATTTCCTCTATCCGTAGTGCCGGTTCGTCTGTGCACATCGCAGTGTTATTTAACAATGGATTTTCTCCCCTATGCAAAGTTTCATTCTGTCTATGCGTAGCTCCACTGCCTATGCGCAACACCCAAAAACTTTGCTAAAAATGACCAGAAAAACTTTGTTTTTCTTCCTTAAGCATTCTTTTTCTTTTTTCAGGGGCTGAATGAATTTGAAGTGGAACAAAGGAACCTTTATACCCTTTGAGAGAAATAAATCAAAGTTTTAAACCCACTTTACTATGATTTTAAATATTTTTCCATTTGATTTATAACCTTTTTCCATTTGCAAGGTTTTGAAAGTTCTTTCAAACCATATTTTCTTCTTTTGTGATGATGGATAGCTAAGGGGATGTAGATGTAATTTTTATCCCCTTTTATTTTTGAAATCCTGGGCACTTTTTCAAACTGTCCTTTGGAAAATATTCATCAAACTGAAAACCCTGTTTTTACCTCCTTGGGCATTTCTGATTGTAGGTGACATGAAACATGTCTTTTTCCCTTTGTATATTTGACAGTGAAATTTCTTTTTGACACAGATCTGTGCATCAAGTTTACCATGTTTTTCACTTAGCCACTTTTGATCTTGTGCAGGTGCCAACATAACATTTTCCTTTGGTCTTCATAGTCTCTTTTGGAGTTTGACATCTCATTTCTTCAACAGTGAACCTATGCTTAGCATGACTTTCTCCTTTTGATACTCAACCTCATGCTTGCTTTTATTTTGATTATTTTGGAGGCCTTTGACTGTACCTGGAAATCTTAGGCCACCCTAAGCTGATATTCTTTTCCATTTCCCCTTTCGTGTAGGTGAAGCAATGTTGCATGTAAAAACCCTAGAGAACACCTTGGATATCTTTTGAATGCCATCTGCTTGTTCATGAAGGGGGAATTATTATCTTCATTTGACCTGTTCTGTCCTTGTGGTCCTTGTGATGGTTCCTTGCTTGGAATTATTGTTTTTTCAATCAATCACAAAACCCTAATTCTCTTTAAACACAGACCTGTTGCCTTTCTCTTCTTGTGGATGTCTTCTAGTGATGATATTACCCCATTACCTTACCTCTTCTCATGCTGATAGTAATATTTATCATTTTGTGTAGATATGTGGACAAGGATAGTTGTTTCCCTTGAAAAATTTGTGTTTTGGCCAAGGAGGCCTTTCTTGAATGACTTTTGATCAGTCTTGGATAAAGTTGCTTGACCTTATTCTTCTTTGAGTATGGATGAAAAAGAACACTTGGAGGGTAAAGCAAAGTGACCACCAAGATTTTTCAAATTTTGTAGGAGCCCGGGGCCAACTTGAGGAGGAAAAGACTGATTTTGACCAATTTTTGGCAATTATGGCCAAACTTCTTCTGTGCGCAATGCCAATTTGCAGAAGGAATTTGGAGGCCTTCCCGGTGTCGGAATGAGCTCCTTAATAGCTCGTTGGAAATATTGTTGAATATAATTTCCAAAATGGCTTTTGGTTTTACATTTGGTGTCCAGTTACCTCTCTAAACACTGAGTTTCCCAACACTGGTCAAAAAGTGTTGAACGATGGTGCATAAATGCAGAGTGCTGGTGCAGACAACTATTGGAGGTCTTCCTCTACTCCAAATTTAGCTCATGATATCTCATTGGAAATCCCTTTAAGTATAGTTTTCATTTGACTCATAAATCAAGTCATTTGGACACAATAGTTGTGAGAAAACCTGATTTTTCCAAGGTCCCTCCAGTAGTGCAGAAATTCTCCTGGGACACTTGTATTTTTGATAGTGCTCCCAAACCATGATACTTGTGTAAAACCTGAAGGAGGTTTTTCTTATTGTGCCTATATTTGACAAACACCTCTCTCACTTTTTTCAAATTCATCTATGTTGTGTCAGAAACACAATTTGAAGCAAAACTGGCCCTAGGCGTGACACATGGCTTGTCTCTTGGAATGAATTATTGGAAAATCATGGAGGCATGATGTTTATGAGTTGGTATGGACTTATGATAGCTGAAAAGATATATCAAATGAATCCTTTTCTCTTTTTCCTCCTTCTCATATCAAACCCTAGCTTAGTTGGAATAGGAAATTAGGGTTTGCTGTAGGGGATTTAGGACTGCCTTTCAAAGGGAGGGGAATAAAGGGGTTAAGGGTTGTCTAACTTATTTGAGAAATTTTGGGGGATAGCGATAGATGTTAGAGAGTGTGGGAAAGTGGAATTTAAATAATTTAGTGAGGGGAAAGGGTCCAAAATGGAAAAACATAGGCTTAGTCTTGAAAAGTGTCAAATTGCAGCAATAGGCTAGGTTTTGTAAAAAAATGATGATTTCAAGGGATAGGAGTGATGGGAAGTTTTTATGAAGGTATATTAAGGATAGGAGGAGGTGTAAGAGCATCAAGATACAAGACTTTTTGATTTTTAACCATGGAGGTCATGAAACCAAGGAAAATGCCCTTAAAAGCCCTAGATGGACAATGGAGGAGTTAGGCAAAACAAAATAGAGGGTTGAGGCCAAAGGTGACACAAAAAATACAAACTGAGAGACATGAGCCCATGATGGGTCTTTTGGGATGGGTGAGCTGAGCTTGACATGATGGGATGATAAAATAGTGAAAAAATTATCTTAAGGATAATGAAGATAGTGAGATTTCTATAACTCACAATGTTCATGAACTTTGTTACTAGAAATATAGAACTGATACTTAGTCATATTCAGATAGTGGAAATTATGGATGACTAACACAATCCATACCCTCCATTTACCATTCTTCTTGGGTACAATCACTAAAGGAGAAACCCACTGACTGTCTGAAATTGGATAGATAAAGTTTACATTTAACAACTTTTGCAATTCTTCTTTCACAATTTCCCTAAGATTTGGATCCATCCTTCTTTGAGGTTGTCTAATAAATTTTCAATTTTCCTCAATGTAAATGTGATGCATACAAGTCTTAGGAATAATTCCTTTCATGTTAGTGTATTCCCATCCATATGTAGATGAATTTTATGAATGTAATTCATAACGAATATAACAAATATAATTATTAAATAGTCAATTAAGGATTATGTAAGTAGTCATTATGTTAGTAAAAGGGCATGTCTAAGGGACATTTTCATTCATGAAAGGCCACCTGCATAGGTATATAAGCGGGGCCTCATCGTAAAATTTTATCATCATATTTTATACATTTATTATATAATATATTATTATTACAATACCTCTTGTGTATTTTACGATTAAGTCAACAAGCCTACAGCTTTGTTTCTCCATTTGGTATCAGAGCAACGATCTTCTCGCTTGGAGGGAAGCACCTACGCCACTACTAGCTGCCTTTAGTTGTTACATGCGGTGCCTCGAAATCATTGCCACTCGATGTATTCATCAATGACGATGGATGATTTCAAGAAAAAATTGATCGATATTGAGAGTAAGATCAATAATAATTCCAATAAATTCACTAAAATATTAACCAATCTTGAGGATAAGGTTACAGGAAATTCTGACGACATCAAAAAACTTCAAGACACAACATATCGGATAGAAAGACAAATTTGGCTAAATCATAGCAAGGGCATAGAAAATCATAACAAAGCAATGTAGAAGAGAAACGCCATTTTGGAAAATATTAATCTGATGCAAGAACCAATATTTCCAAATATTGGACATAATCAACAAAACAATTCAGCCGATTCAGAAAAAAAGAAGATATTTGTGAAGATAATGATGAATATGAAAATGATTCTTCAATAGAAGAAGAAAAATATGGGGATGCAGTTTCGAAGGTTGAGATCTCTCCACCAGAAACAAATGAGTTATAGAAAACAACTGAAGAAGAAAAACCTCTCAGTGAAGATTCTCCTATGCGTGGTGTTGATTCCAGGGATGAAAAGCTTTTAGCATTAGGATACAAACCAAAATATCCTAGTGAAAGTTTCTCCATGGATAGTGATGTAAGTAATGTATGCCAGGAAAGAAAATTTTTGTTGTTGGGTCCAACTGATGAAAAGGTTTCAATTGCTACCAAAGATAATATTCATCAAGAAGATGTACCTTTCCATAGATAAAATTTCCAAACGTTCCATTTAAAACTAAGTCCAAACATTAAAACATGCCCAATTTATATTTATTTTGGAAAATCACCACAACGAATTGCCTCTAGAAGTATTAGAATACCAAACATCAATTTAATGTATGCTGCAAAGGAAAATGATAGATGGATCCATGAATTTGTTAAAGGTCTTACTGTTGAAAGTGATTTTGGTCTTGTTGTACTTGATCTAGTGGATATATCAGGTGAATATACATGTTTACAGAGTAAGACTAATGTTTCAGTTATGACAACAGATATTTATGTTCATCTTTCTCTGAGTTTTCTGCGCCTTTTTCTTCAGTTGCAAGATGAAACAGTTGCAGCCTTGCAATTTGGAAGTGCCAATGCCTTATCACGTTGCACACATTTTGATAGAATTTGGATTGATAAAAGAGGTAATGGTGCTAATCAGCATATAGCTATTTGGAGACCCTGACCTACTTCAAATTATGTTATTCTAGGTGAAAATGTTACACTGGGGTCTGTGCCTGTATCTCAAGCTATGATGGCAGTCAGCGATACTTATGGACATGTGAAAAAACCTCTTGGCTTTCAATTAGTTTGGTCATTATTTAGTTTAAATTGTATGGAAGGAGAGTCATACAATCTGATGAATACATGCAGTGCTCATTGTGGATTCCTATAACACCTAAGGGATATATTATTCTTGGTTGTGTTGCACAAATTGGCAAAGCTCTGCCATCAAATAGTGTTGTTAATTGTATTCGATCTGATCTTCTAACTTCTGCTATGTTTCCTGATTGCATATACTGAAGTCCTCATTCTCAAAAAAGGACAACTTTCTTGGTGAAAATATTTGAGAACCTACATTTTTATGTCCCTGACATTTGTAAAGAACAAGAGAAAAACCAAATTTTCAACAAGTTCCTTGAATACCTGACAATGGGGCCTCTTAATTCTACAAGCAAGCTTTACATTTTGTCAGAAGTTGTCATCCAAATAATCATTTACATCATGCTTCCTGTCGTCAACCACAAACACTATAAGTGCAAAGGTATCACGATAATTTCGATGTCAAGTGGTGACGAAAATTCCTCCCAAGTAAGCGAAATTTTGTCAACAAATTCTCTCTCATTAAGAAAAATTGGTTCAACCATTACTCAGAATATTAGCAGTCACTCTAGCGATATTGAAAGCACCAATAGTTCTCCAGTTGTATCATCAAAAATATTCCCAAAACCAAAAAAGGAACGCAGTTTGAAACTAAAACCAAAAAGGGAATGAAGTCCAAGCCCAAAACTAGAACTTGAAGGCAGTTCCAGTTCAAAACAAAAAAAATAACGTAGTCCCACCCAAAAAGAGGAAGACCACAATCTCTTTGCATTATTGCACCAAGAAGTGGATTTGCTAGATGTCGCTCAACGTAAATTTGATGAGTTAGCACAGAAACCACCATTAAAAGCTCCTGCAGATGAACTTGGAGCGTTCGGATGTATACCCAAACCAGTAGTTAAAGGAAATGTAGGTCAAGACTCAGAGGGAGCAGAAAGATGTATTGTCTATTCGGAGCCTTTTACAGATGATAACCAAGCCTACCCTTGATATATTAAGTTAAAAAAATGTAAAGATATCAACCACAGATCATCCAGCATAGACGTGTGTGCAGACATGACCGTACGGACGTGTATGATGACCATCCATAACTAAAAAAATAAAATTATAGATACAATTGACGTAACAAAATAATTTAATTAATTTAAAATCTAAAAAAACTTTATAAATCTAATATAAGTAACTTTATTAAAATATAAAGTTATTTTATAATAAATTTTATAAAGTTCCATATAAATAAAAGTATCATATTAAAGGTTGGGCAAGACATTTAAAGTTTGGTTAGGATACATATAGTAAAGTTATATTATATATTAATTTAATTAATTAAATAATTTTAATTAATTAGATTAATAAATTAAAAAAATACAAAATGAAGAAATTATTATCCATAAAACTTTGAGGACAAAGTTCTGAAGGAAGGGCTAATTCATAACAAATAAATAAATAAAATTTGATATATTAAATTGTGACAAAAGCAAATGACAGAAGCAAATGAAGAAAACGATGCGTGATTGAACTGAAGAAAAGTGTCAACTATGAGCTTTGAGGACAAAGCTTTTGAAGGAAGGGGCAATGTTATGAATGTAATTCATTACGAATATAACAAATATCATTATTAAATAGTCAATTACGGACTATGTAAGTAGTCATTAAGTTAGTGAAAGGGCATGTCTAAGAGACATGCCCATTCATGAAAGGCCACCTACATAGGCAGATAAGGAGGGCATCATTGTAACATTTTATCATCATATTTTATATATTTTATATATAATATATTATTATTACAATACCTCTTGTGTATTTTACGATTAAGTCAACAAGCCTACAACTTTGTTGCTCCAATGAATGTTGTTGTAATGTCTTGATTAGCTTCTCTTGTTGTAACTTTCCAATTTTTTGTTTATGTTCAGGGTTTTCCCTGGAAATATTTCAATTGTAGAGCTACCAAATTCTTCCATGGAGGAAAGAGACATCTACCTAGATGACAAATATTGAATATTAGATCTTTCTTGAAATTGATCATGTTGATATACTGGAGACGATTCATAATTTTCTATTGTATTTAAGATTTGGATATCTGCACTAATGTTTGAAATAGTAAAGATAGGTTGTATATCTTCTTCATCATCAATACATTCTTTGTCATCTATTTATTTTATTGTTCTTGCTAGAGGATACTAAGTGAATTTATTAGTTGAATTACCATCAGAAATATACATGTCACTAGGTCTATAGCTAATGAAAGCATGAGCTGTAGCCAACCAAGGTCTTCCCAGTATGAGTGGGTGTCCTCCTAGATTGTTCTTAGGGGTTAATATCATAAAATAAACAAGATACTCCAAAGAATCTAAAGATACTGAAATATATTCTAACACACCATCTGTTTTGATTACAGATCTATCTCCTAATTGCAGTAATGTAGGTGTATAAATAAGATTAGGAAGATTAAGTTGTTCCATGGACTGTTTTCTCATGATGTTTATTGCTGCTCCTACATCAATCAATGTATTTGGAATTTCAAATCCATTGATATGTGTTTTTACAACTGGACTTTCGGGATCTAAATATTTTTGAATGAAATTTTTTCCCATCATTATGTTTGTTATCTTTCCTACAAGTTGGATTCTTTTTATTTCTTTTATTTTTCTTCCTGGTTTCTTCGTACTTAACTCATTTATTGTTTTAGCTAAAATTGGAATTTCCTTGATGGCTTGTAACAAAGGGATTTTGATGCAAATATTTCTCAATTCATCTAGGAAATCATAATTAGGCATCATAATATGCTTTTCTACTCCTCTATCAATTTGTAATCTTTCAGGAAAAGGAGGTGTAGAAATATATACTGATGGTTGCTCTATGACAGGAGTTGAATTTATTGGTTGTTTTTGTTTTTCAATTTCAAAATTTTGGTTTTGAAGAGCTACTTCTTCTTCAAAACTTTTATTGGGATGTAGAGAATCTTCCTCAGAATTGTCTTGTTCTTGAATGATTACAGAAGGCTTTCTCTTTTCTAATATCATACCAGATCTTATTTGGACATTATTAAGATCTAGAGGAGTAAATATATAGGCTGGAAATTGCTGACCTTCTATCAAATAGGTATTCTGAGGATTTTTATTTTTGGGGTTTGGTAATGGTTCGAAAGGTCACTAATTTGGTCTTTGAGGGAATGGTAGTGAGAGTTGTGGATTTTGGTTTTGGATTGGAGGTTGTTGATTTTGTTGAGGAATTTTTTGGGGTGGATAATTTCGATATGATGGAGGATATTGATAGTACTGAGAAAATATTCCATGTGGATTTTCCATTCCTTGAGCCCAAGTTTGAGATTGAAATTGAGATTGGGGCCAAGGTTGCTGCCAGGAATTCCAATTTGGTGGGGGCTGAGTATTCATGTTTTTTGTTAAACCCTTGAGTTTGTGGCCCTTGCCATTGTCTTCTAGAGACAAAACAAAGTGATTCTTTATGATTTGATGTTGTTTCTTCTTGAAAAATATCCTTAAGACTAGGAATTGAATGACAATTCTTAGTCTCATGAATTTCTGAACAAATCATATAGTTTTCTATAACTTTTGCTTCAAGAGGAAATTCTCTCAAAGCATGTTTCTTTCTGTATTTTGGATAGAAAATAGCTAAAGCATCAGTCTCAGCTTTCTTCTTCTTTTTTTACTTAATGGTGTCCATCTGTTCACTTAGACTCCATCAAATGTCTGTTTTGAATTCATCAAGCATGTTCCCAGTTTCTGCCCTACTCATTGTTCCAGTTGTAGATTTGTTTACCCTAGCAAGAGTATGATCTCCTGGTCCTTTCAAAACTTTTGATTTTCCTCTTCAGAGATTAATACATAGTTCCCAAATATCAGGTAATGGAAGTTGAGATATGTCTCCCTTCCCCATCATGTTAAGGATATCTATCCATTCATCTCTTATTGTTTTCAACAAAAGAGCTTTTAGAGTGTCTTGATCTAGATTTTCCATTTTTTCTCTTTTAATGTTATAATTGAATCTTTCAAGTAAATCCTCCAAATTCTCATCCTCTTTTTGCATCATATTAAGCACTTCCTCTTTGTGATTAACATGTATACAATAGTCTAAATACCTTTCTAGAAATGGTCTCTTCATATCATTCCATGTCCTAATAGACCTAGTGATTAGACTCATGAACCATTTTAGAGCTGCTCCTTTCAATGTTGAAGGAAACAATTTTAGTTTCTGAGCATCTTGTAGATAATCATAAGTTCTGCACAAGACTTCAAATTCAAATAAAAAGGTCTCAAGGTCTTCACTTTTTAATCCATAAAAGTTTGGGAGGAAATAAGGTGAGATATTTTTCATGGTAGCATTTGTCTCTTCATCTATGATATGGAATCCAGAAGAACTCTCAATTCCCCTTCTACCTCTACCTCCTTCTGCATCTCCTCTATCTCCTCCTCTACCTCTACCTCCTCCAAATAGTACATTTTCTCCATTAAAAATTTCTCCTTCTCCCTCTCCTCCTTCTTCTCCTCTTTCTGCCATGATTGATTCTTCAGAGCTAATATAAGGTTCAACCTGCAGGGTTAAATGCTCCTCTAGTTCTTCTATCAATGCTATGTTGAAGAAATGTTCTTCTTCTTCCTCTTCACTAGGGATTTCTAACTCTTCAGGTAGAATATGTTCCCCTGTAGAAGTGAAAAAGGTTACTCTTTCTATTGGAGTCCTAGGATCTTCTTCCTCTAATATTTCCTCAGTTGATGAAGTAGGAGATCCTCCTAAATGGATATATGATCCTAGAAATTATGGAAGTCTATGACTAGTGAAATAAGGGATATGAGTTTGAGATGGTGGTGTACTACTTATTGGCCTAGGTCGAGTGAGTGGTGTTGTAGGAATTAAGATTCTTCCTATAGCTATAAATCTGCCCCTAGAGTCTCTTTCTCTAAGCATATCATTGTTTTTCTTTTTCTTTTTTTCTTTTTCTTTTTTTCTTTTTTTCTTCTTCTTCTTCTTCTTCTTCTTCTTCTTCTTCTTTTTTTAATGTAAGAGATAAGGCTACCTAGTTACACTTCCCTGAAAACGACGCCAAAATGTTTAGTCAATTTAGTGTCCAAAATTGCTTTTATTAATTAGCAACCAGGGATGGTGAACTGATGAAGTGTGGTGCACTATATGTGCTTAAGCAACCTATTCCTTACTTCATTGTTTTGTGTTTTATGTTTTTTTTTCGGGGGGGTTTTGTTCTTTGAGATATAAGGATGATTAATATAAAGCTATGGAAAGACTTCTGTGAATCTAAATTTATTTTAGAAGGAAGAAGAGGAATTGTACTAAAAATAATCTAATTTTCATAAAATCAAACCGAAAATTGAGGGCTATTTTAAGACATAATTTGGAAATCAAAGCACCTATCTAATAAATTTATCAGTCCTAATCCATGGATATATTAATACTAAGATTGAGAATTACAATTCCTATCTTAAATGAAAGAAGAAAAATGAATCAACTATTGTACCTTTGGTTACCTTATCATTCAATTGTTAGGCATGACCCTATTGAGATTGAGTTTAGCAACTTCTTTTACTTTAGTCTGCTAAGGTCATAGAATAGAAAACAAAGAGTACAAATGAAAATATATAAGATGTTTTTAGATACTCCAATTATCCAATTGTAAAGAGTGGTCTTCTTGAAGTAACGTTATGTAACTAATTACACCGGTTTGAACTAAAGAAGTAACAAAACTCTGCAAATGGATAACTTAGAAATAGCATTTCATTAATCATTCAACCATCTCATTTGAAAGCATGATTAGATCAATCCTTTCTAGAGTGATTTTTAGGAATATTATTGTTTGCAATTAAGTGAGGGTATTGAAAGTAAAAGCATGTAACATCTGTCTAAAATTAACTAATGTATAGTTGACTTATCTGCCACACTCAAATGTAAGGTATTTAACCTCTTGATATCCCTTCGGAGAAATCAATAATGCCTTAGCCTTTGGAAAGCAAATGACAATAAACAAGGTAATTTCAAATACTACATATGTGAGATATTTGACTATTTAATATAAGTTTAGCATATTGAAAATGGCTTTGATAAAAAAAATTTAACACAACAATTGACAACTCTATTCTAATGGACATGAAAGACAAGAATAGTAAAGCTAAACAACTATGATTCCTTAACACTTCAATCCTTAATTCAATAGTGAAAAAAAAAAGTTTCTATTCTCATGAAATTTTTTGGAAGAGTAAGTATGCACAATTGTATTTTAACATTAAACTAATTGAAAACAAGAAATGAAGCATAAGCCTATTTAGAAATTGCTAAAACATAGTGAAAGAAATCTAACTAGAAAACATAATAAAAACATCCTTCAGAAGCAGGGGCCCTCTACAACTAATGTGGTCAACTCATAGCTTGTTGAAGGTGCAATCAAGAAAGCATTTGGAAAAATGAACTTCTTTATTATGATAAAAATAAATTTTGGAAACAGAGTATCCACTTAGAAATCTGACCTATACTAAACTGTCTCTCGGTTCTGTGGAACCACTATTTAAAGAGAAATTACATAACTAATTGCGAGTTAAACTAGCTACAGGTGTCTAACTTGAATTTCAATTGAAAGAAGACTATTGGATTCATGATTTGCTTCGAAGATAAAATTGGGAGTCCTATTGTTGTAGGTAACATTCTTTGACTTGTAACTTTGACCATGAGTTTAGGCTCCTTTTTACGTCGATTTGAACCGTGTGAGTAAGATAGAATCCATGTACGAAATATTATAGAAACACCCATGTGACCTAATTCCTCAAATGACACCTGGAACCTGGTAAACCATAAGAGTGGCTATGGAATGCACATTTAGCTATAGAACAGGCTGCATTCTGTAGCTAATTTGAAAAAACTTATCCAAATATAAAAATCATGAAAATATAATATGAAAATCATTTAAATGCATCCTTAAGACAAAAACTTAGCATTCTTCGTTGATTAGGGTTTATGATATTATGAAAAGTGGTGGAATGATGTGAGAAAAACTGTAAAAGAGAGGGTAATCCTGAGGTTCAACAGGTAATCCTTATATTTATGATCGAGATGCGATATTTTATAGAAAGGATCATAAATATCATCTTGTTAAGAATGGAATTGAATAAGTTTTTAGGGCACATAAGATTAAAACAAGCATGGATTTAATCAATGTTAGTCAGATGAAGAGACTAATAAGTTCAAGTAAAAAATATGTTCTCAATTTTGTTAAGGAATAACCTAAAGATAAGATTGATGCTTTTAAAGGATATGATTATCAGTTTAAGGAAAAACTGGTTGAAATAGTTGATTCTTATAAGGAGTTATTTAAAGAACCAAAAAATTTACCTCCTAAACGAGAAATACAACATGAGATTCAACTTCAATCTAATGCTCCTGTTCAGAACATTGGCATGTATCGTATGTCGGTCATAGAAAATGAAGAAATTAAGAAACATGTTTAGGAACTGATTGATAAAGTCTTTATTCGACCTAGTTCTTATCCATGTGGATCACTGACCTTTTTAGTACCTAATAAAGATGGAACTTGGAGAATGTGTGTTTATTTTAGAGATTTAAATAAAATCACCATAAAGAACAGGTATCCTCTTCCAAGAATAGCTGATTTTCTTGATCAGTTAAGGAATGTTGTTTACTTTACAAAACTAGATTTAAGAAGTGGTTATCATTAGTTTTGTATTGTAGAGAATGATGTTTGGAAAAATTCATTTATGACTAGACATGGGCTATATGAATGGTTGGTTATGTTTTTTGGTTTGTGCAATGCTCCAACAACTTTTATGAGAGTGAAAAATGATGTGTTTCATTCTTTTCTAGATAATTTTTTCATAGTCTATCTGGATGATATTCTTATATTCATCTCAAGTTTGGAAGAACATTTCAAGCATGTGAAATAGGTTTTTGATGTATTCGAAAGGGACAAACTATATCTCAAACTTTTTAAGTGTGAATTTGGAAAAAATTCCTTAGTTTATCTGGGTTACATAGTTGGAGGTGCTCATATTAAATTAGATCCAACTAAAATTGATTTGATTGTTAAGTGGAAAACACCACAAAATGTGAAGGAAATTAGAATTTTTTTTTGGTTCGGTTCAGTGTTAGAGGAAATTCATTTCTCATTTCTCTTTTATTACATCACCATTACATGCTTTAACAAGCTCTAAATTTTTTTTCCAGTGGGGAGGAAAACAAGAACAAGAATTTGACACTTTAAAGAAGAAAATTTTTTAAGCTCCAATATTAGCTTTACCTAACCTTAAATACATTTTTGAAATGGAAACTGATGCTAGTGGATATGCACTAGGTGTTTTGTTATTGCAAAAAGGATATCCTATTTGTTTTCATTTAGAAACATTTTCTAAAAGCAGTTTCAAATTATACAACTTATGATAAATAATTATATGCATTAGTAGAAAGTGTTAAGAAATGGAAACATTACTTAATCTGCAACTAAACATTATTCATACAGATCATTAGCCACTTCCATGCTTCCATACATGGGACAGGGTTTCACCTCCAGAATGTAATACAAATTGTTAAGGATAGCTGTTACGTTTAATAACGCTAGAACACGTCTCTAGCCTAGACCTATAAATGTTTTCATTAATTTGAAATGCTCCTTAAGGTTAATTGGATAAATTTTAAAGTTTATCTTCAGTCAAGTCTCAGTTTAAGGCTTGATATCGATGTCACCTGAAACCTATAATGCAGCTAAATTCTAAAAGAGATTATTTCCATTTCAATGAATTCTAAAATAATGAATGAAGAAGCACAAATGGGAGTGAAAGTAATGCAACAAACAATGATGCCCCCCAAATTAGCTCAAATCAACTCAAATGCAGCTTTTAAGGATTGAATTCTCGTTCACTATTCCCCAAGATGAAATATTATTGAAAATGAAATTGCTTCTCTTTTCATTAAGATGCATAACATTTTTTTTTTTTTCTTTTAATTTGAAAGCTCAAAATGCAAATGAAATCAATGAAATAAATTAAATCAACCAAATAAACAAAGAAATGCAAAAGAATAATTTTCAATTTTCTTTCTATCGAATGGAAAACAAGATCGCTTTACAAAAATGCACGAATGAAAATCACTTTCACTCGTTCTTCAAAAGGATGAAAAAAAAAACAAATCCAAATTTCAAAATGAAAATCACTTTCAATTTACTCTTTTGAATTCAGGAACCATATAAGATACACCCTTCCAAACTTGCGAATAAAACAATCACTATCTTATGTTTTACAATTAAATGAAGGCGATCTCTAAGTGCAGTGATGACCAGTGTAAACGAAACAACTTCAAAACAAGAGAGAAGGAGTGTGTTCAATGTTTGAGATGACTAGAATATAACTCTAAAGCATAGCCTATGAACTCTCTGACGATAAATTGACTAGAAAACCTAGGGCGTGTTTTAACTTCACTCTAACCACAAGCAAGTCAAAGAGACAAAACCAACCATTCAAACAACAACAAAAAAACCAAATACAATGGAAAGAGGTCATTCAAACCTGACATAATTTCTCAGGGGTCAAGACACATTGCGGGATAGGGGGAAATCCTAAATTTTTCCTAGCCCTAGGATCAACATGTCTGTGATGAACAAAACAATGTTTAAAGGAAAATCAATGTGACTACTTTGCATAAAAAAGAACTGTTAGTGCTAATCTAAGGGAAGAAAATGTGTTACGCACTAAAAACAAGGAAAAATAAAAAATACTTTCACACTAAAACCGAACTTGACACACTGAAATAAATATCAAATCCTATGCAAACCTATAGAAACCCAAGTAGACTTAGATCTCGATGATCAGTCAAACTGATCAGAAATCAACCCGGGAAAGGGAAGGAAAAGAGGCTAAAGCTCCCCAGCAGAGTTTCCAATTCTATTATGAAGATAAATCCGCTCTTTCAACAGAGGCGGTCTCTCTGTCCCTAGAGTGGGTCTAGCAACTTAAGAGACTATTTAATGCTAGCTTTCTTAGCTAATAACAAAAACAAGATGAGAAATGGAATATGCCTACCTCTTCCTGATATTATGCTTCAATCCTTTGATGATGGCCTCGATTGACAATCCCTCATGTTAGGGTCTTATAAATATAGGATTCATAATTTTGAATTGACTTATGATAGTCTTGTAAAATATGTACATACCTTGCTTTCTGGAAGTTGTTTTCCCATATTTTGAAAAAAAAAAAAAAAGTTCAAAAAGAGGGTTAAAAATTCCTAAAAGAAAGATCAAAGGACTTAAAAAATATAGACCCCAAAAGGAAAAGATGAAAATAAAACATGAAAGTGTGCAAGTTCGAATGCCACTACTTTTTACTTTTTGCAAATGATTATGGCAGAGTGTCAATAAATGCCATAATCCATGATGAGTTAAACTATTTAAACTTGAGTTGTCATGTTTTCAATTTCCATGTTTTAGATAGTGAATAAATTTTTGTCAAACAGTTTAATCCTGACTACTCAGTAGATAGGTAGACAATAATGAGGAGCTCATTAGTTTAATCTAAGCCCTTGGATGAAATAAGGTAGAATTAGATAGTTCTATGCTTTCAAAAGAATAAAATGTTTCAAGGTAGTAAGCTTAAATGCACCTGCTAAAAAGAAGAAACAATGTTAGAGTAATGTTGGGTAGGTAGAAAGAAGTGGGAAAAAGCATGTAATATTCATCACCGAGCAAAAATCACTAATTTCCCTTCCCCTGTAAGTATTCAGTATTCTATAATTTGAGTCAAAGAGTCTCAGAGCGTTTCTCTGACTTCTATTGGGACCAGACCTAAGGCTTGATGATTGGATAGTAGAAAATGTTGAATTCTTATGATAAAATCCCCTTTACCATTATTCATCCCTAATTCATACATTTAAGTCATCTTCATAAGTAAAGAATCCTTATTACTTAATGAAACCTAAAATCTCATTTAATTAACTTCATTCGTAAAGAATACAAAAACCCTCAAAAAACACTCTATCCTAAGTAAATTGGTGAAATAATGAAATAATAAGATTTGCTTTTATCTATTCACTCTACTTGGTCATTTACTGTATTTTTGTGTATTCCATCTTCCCTTGTCATATTAACTTTTAACTTATGCTATTAATTCCCTAAAAATATCTTATCCTACCTATATAATTCCCTTTATCTAAAATACCCCCTAAAACCAACTATTATAAAGTTTCTTAGACCAAAGTTATTGTCCACATGCTAAATTAAAAACCCAAATAATACTCCCTTTGGTCTACAACTAACCTTAATTTAAAACCCCGCCCCCTATGGTTATTAGACCCTTCAACAAGTCTAAAAATTGTATAATAAAATAGATAATCAAAATGTGGCTTTCCACACATATCCTATGTATTTGGAAAATGCGAAAATATTGCCCCGCCCATCACATTTTTATCCTAAGTGCCTTTGAAAAACAGTTGCCAACCTTTTCATCTTATAACCCAAGGTGCTATAGCGATTAATATTAAGGTTTATTTTCATTGGAAATTAAACCTTCCCTTTATACTCTATCCCCGCTATGTAAAGCCCCTACCTTTATATAGGCTAAACCATAGTTAAACATACAACCCCGCCTCATGCACCTCTACTCTTATACATAAGACATTTATATATATAAATACCATTATTTAACCCTTTTTAACCATATATATAAATGCCGACTTTGCATATATAAAAATCCCAACTTTGCATATATAAAACCTTTGATAAAGTTCACATCCATAAAGATTTTTTAACCATGTTTTAACCACCAGTGCCCATGTAAAGCCCGACCCCACCTTTCCTTTGTCGCACCTTAAAAAATAGATCCCAACCGTTCACTCTCATACTCCAAATCTGATGGCTCTTAAAGAATATCGTGCTCACAAACTAATCGTCTGCCCAAAGCCCAAACAGACACGAAATAAGATGTTTCATCAATTCTACCTCCTGCGACATGGCATCCTTTCATAGGATCATGTTCGTTTCACTAAAGATAGCTTACCTCCTAAGCTCAACGCAAAAAACATCGTCAGTTTCACATTTTAATCTAAAAATCACTCCTGCTATTTGATAAGACCTGCATTCAATGCATTAGATGGTGATTCATATCAAATGTTAAAACCTTTGATATATCACTTTGATGTTTATTTGCATGTTTCAAACTGTTAAAAAGCTCTGCCCAACTGTGTAAAAACCCTGTTCTTAAGTTATTCACTTATACTTATAAAAAATCGAATTTGACTGTAGATTTCCCATTGAAGACCATTAAGGTTATTCGCTGCACCAACGATCCGGACCAGTTTTTAGATTAAACCAATATCTTCTCAAGAACCCTTCGAGAAACCAAATACCTGCATTTAAAGGTATTTCTCGACAGTTGAAACCTACAATTTCAAGGTTAGACCATAAATTATTAAACCATGCCTGTAATTAAGGTTTTTTCCTAACCAATTTGCCTAGAAAAATCCTGAAAAATAGGCCAAACCCTGGCCAATTTTTCCCAAAAAAATTCGAGTCCAAAACAACCACTTTTTAAGCCAGTCTCCTCAATTCGTGACCTCTAAAGATAAATTTCAAAGACATAAAAGGGTTTAAAGCCTACAGATATCCTAAAAACCCCTTTTTGCGGTCAATCTATTTATGAAACCCTCGTTTTCTGTCTTATCCAAATTTATATCCTATGACAAAGAAAAACAACTCCTGCAAACAATTTAAGCTTGCAGTAGTTATTTCAAAATGACCAAAAAGAAGATCACAGATAAACCTAGAGGTTCTAAACCAACCAAGCTTGGAGGATCCAAACCTCCTAAATCTGTAACACCTAAAGCTCTTAAATCTACTCCAGTCTTTACTACTAAATCCACTGAATCAGTAAATGCCCTCTAGCCACCTGTAGCTGCTGAAGAAACACTTCCATTGACTGATATGGACTACAATATTGTTGATCTAGTGGTATAATTCAACCTTTTAGAAATACATAAATGGTTCTATGATAAATACTTGGAAAAAAGATGAAATGCCTATTTGGGAGAGTCATTTGCCCAAATATGTAGTTCCATTAACCCACCCAGGATAAGACCTTATTAGATTATGTCAGAAACATTATGAACTAGTCCAAAGGGCCATTGTTAATGATGACAGAGAAATCCTTTTTACCATCACAGTAGAGTCCATAGATCAAATGCTGCAATTACAGTTTGATCCTCAATTAGTTCCCCTATCTATAGAATTTTTTACCCAGTTGTACTTAGGCCTGGGTTTCCCAAAGAAGTTTATGATATTTCAAGACTTTTTGCCTTCCCATGTTGACATTCCTACGTTGAACCCTCCTTATTCCACTGCCAAATTTCCTGAAGGGTCTAGGCATATTATTTCTATGCTATCTTTTATACTGGGATACTTTACAGATGGATTCACTGATGAATCCATTCTTGGCTTTCTATCCACCTTATCTACAGGCCAACCTCCAGCACTAATTTTTTATTATGCCATATTCATAGCAGACAGTATTCATCATCAGCTGACCAAACTACCCACTGATGGGGTTTTCAGATACTCTTCCTACTTGTTTCACTTATTTTTATTCTTCCAAGCTGATAATTTTTCCATTGCATTGCAAAAGATGGATTTAGAGGGAAAGCCTCTATTTATTGTCTTCTGGACTTCCTTGCTCAGGAAAGAGAATAATGAGTTCACTTATACAAAAATTTTAGACCTTTTCTTCCATCCAGCAATGAATATTTTGTACAAAGTAGAGTAGCCGAGAGTCAATGAAGAGATGAAAAGAATCTTGCAACTATCAGAACAGAATAAAATGGGAGACTGGTTTCCTTATGAGAAGCATAGATAGATAAGAATTTTTGGAACCAACTTATTACCTTATAATTTTCCAAAATATATGAGTATGAGAAATTTTGGATTGGAGTATTTAAGACAAATTCTCAATTCTGACTCTATTAACTTCTCAGCTGCTAGGAAAAAGATTCAATTCAAGCTAAATAGCCAGATTTGTCCTTTCATCATAAAAAATAGAGAGGCAGAAAAAGAAATCACAAAGAGACTAGTAGAGTTCAAATTTCAAGAAATTTTTTGATGGAACTATGATCCTCAACGGATCCTGAGAAATTTAAGGGTAAAATGTAAACTAACACCCTTCATACATGAGCACAAGCCAGATATTGAGAAGTTTTCCAATCAAGAAGAATGGGTAGACAACACACTGATAGATATAGTTAATAATACAGAGACAGCAGGAAAAACGATTACAACACAAGCCCTTGAAGTTGTAAAGCAGCAAATGATTTTAGCCAAAAGAAGTAGAGAAGAAGGAACATACATAGCAAAAACAACTTCAAAAACTAAATTCAAACTGATTTATAATAAAAGGCTTAGATTTAGTTCAATTGGGAAAGAAAAGATAATTGACATTGAAGATACAAATGAACCAGAGGTAAATAATAATGAAGCTACAGTGATAATCAATGAAACTCTTATAGAGATTTAAAAAGAGAAAACAACAGGTAAAAATGATACTCAAATGATTGAAAAGCCATAGAATATGGAGGCCTCTTCCTCATAGATAGCTGAGGAAAAAGACTTAGATATCAAGGAAAAATATAAGCAGATAAAGTAGAAGAATGAGGAAATTAAATCAGAGATATATTCTCAA
Source organism: Pinus albicaulis (assembly GCA_034641835.2). Lineage (NCBI taxonomy): Eukaryota > Viridiplantae > Streptophyta > Pinopsida > Pinales > Pinaceae > Pinus > Pinus albicaulis. The sequence goes on from CM076574.1 coordinate 1,114,903,566, forward strand.
TTCCTCAATCAAAAACCTGGGAATCAAAATTGGCTACTGAAAACCTTTGATTATTCTACAAACAAAATTGTTATGTCATTTTTGCAACCAACTACTTCAACACCAAAGACAGTAGCAGATTATAAAATGGTGGAGTTTGAAGTAGACACTGAAAATGTTCATGAGCTAGACCAAATTGAATTTCATAGACATAGCTCTGAAATGTTGTATTCAACTATGGTGACAAAGGCAACGATTGCTATGAAGTTTCATAATACTATTATTAAGATGCAGGATCAAATGAAGCTAGACAAGTGATATTTATATCCAAAGGACCTAAGGATTAAAGCCTTAGAGAATTTAATTTAACAGGTGGGATATGTTCCCTCAAATGTTGAAGGAGAAAAATTGTTGATTAAGAAAAAGAATGATGTTATTGTAGCTTTGAGGAAATAACTTAAGCTTCCTCAAAGTGAGCATCCACAGACCAAAGAAATCCTTCAAGAGAAAAGTGAAAAAGAAGATATGATGAAGCTCATCCTCAAATTAACTACTCGGATCAAAGAAATGGAATCCCAAATGGACCATCCTATCCAAGACAAGGAATATATGAATGAAACTAACACTCCTATCATTCCTTTAGTTATACTAGTGATTACCACAGCAGTGGCTTCCACATTAGGAGAAAAACTAGCACCAAAGGAACCACTGGCAACTGCAGTGCCAGTGATTTCAACTACTACTTCAAACACATATTCTTATACAAAACAAGTTTAGCAAACATATGGAGCAGGTTAGATTGTAAAAGCTATGGAGGAATTGAACTTGAAAAATAATGAAATCAACAGTCTAGAGAAGATGATTGAAAATCTTGAAGCCACAAATAAGTAAGCTCAAATAAATGTTAAAACCCATGAACAAAAAACAATTAGACTTGTCTAAGAAATCAAGGGTTTACCAAAAGAGCTAACATTCACTGAGAAAATTTCATTTGTAAAGAATCATCTATGGACAAACATAATTGAAGCCATTCACACTCAATGGCCTTCAATTCAGGTTATATATGAGCAGAGAGACTTATTACTAGCAGCTCAGGTAGAGATTCAGAAGACGAAGGATGAGTTAATTGATAAGCCAGCTTAGGCTTTAAAACACATCGCATTCATGAACAACAATAACATAGCAGAATTGGAAGAATTACAGATATTAGATAGAACAGAGACCATTTTACAAATTAAGAAGGTGGTAACCAAGAAAAAATTGATGAACTACCTGGAAGATAAATGTGAATCAATGAACATTGCCATAACAAAGTTTATGGTGAAATACACAAACATAAGATAGAAGGGCTTGCCATACATCCATGTCTTTAATGAAATATTGATGCCCCAGAAGGATTATGATAAGAATATCAGGGAATTTTCGAAGGAGCAAGTCAGCAAACCATTGCCACAAGGCACTCCCACAGGAAAAGTCCTCCTTCAGCACTTTGAAGATTTGTTTTTTCTACAACATGAGATCAAACGTATCTTTGTGTTCAAACCCAATTTTGCTAAATACATGGAGGAAAATGAGAATTTCAGAAAGCTAAAGAATATCAAAATTCCTAGTGAAGAACAGTGGAAAACATTTACAGATTTAATGTAAAAACGAGAGGTAAAACAGTGAATAAAATTACCTTAAAAACAATAAAAAATAAATAGTGAAGTAAAAGGATAGTTTGTTGTTTTTTTACTACAAAAAGATATATTTTTACAGCAATAAACAGTGGAAATATAAGTCAAAAGTTTATCAGGGTTAAAGAGTATCAGCTAAGGCAACTCAAATGAAGATATTTTCTAGCAGCCAGCAAAGCAGGACAACTAATCACTCAAAAGATCCTTGTTAGATAAGTTCTATTTATTTTGGATAAGAGGACAACTTGCTGATTTGTTAAGTAGTTTTCCCTCTTATTTTGTAAAGATATTTTCTATTTCCTAAATATATTCCAAGATGTCTCCTGGGATATTTGTAACTACATTTTGTATAAATACTTCTACATTAGAAGTATTCAGTGTGGAATAAAATTGCTAGACTTTACTATAGACTTTTTTGTGGAACATTATAGGCTATTATATGTTGATTTCGAAGTAGCAGACTGGAAAAAGCTAAATTGGCATCATCATTCAAGATCCCTATGATAAGCTGATGAGTAAAGTACTCCCTTCATGTCATTGTTTTATTTTCTGAGTTTCATGCAATTCATTATATGTTTGTTCTATCTGAATGTGCAACTAGGAATATTACTACAGGTTAGTGTAGTGCTCCCTATTTTTAACTAGCTACTATTTTAATGTTTTCTGCTAATTTCTAGTGTTAGGAATTCTTAATTTATCCTACTCCAATTTGACCCCTGCCTCCTTCTTCCATTTTCTGGATCAAAGGATCCTTCATTTCCCTTTATCTCGATCATACCATTTCACCAAAAAACACTTTCCCAAATCTCTAAGGGTTATCTATCTTTCCCTAAATAAATTTGTACCTTTTTGGCCTTGATTTCTAGTGCTGCTAGCTATATTTAGACTCCATAGCCCAATGGATAAGTTGATTTCTCTCTAGTTTACCTCTAAGTGATTTTTTCCCACCAAAACCTTTAAAAAAAAACCAATTGTTCTATCATAACTAGCCTAAAAACATAAATAAAAAACAAATATAAATCTTAAAGAGAGAGCCCTCTCTGAATTCTAGGAAGGCTAGATCCTGGAATTTGAAGTAGGTTTGTGGTTACCTCTAGTATTCTTAGACTAAAAACTCAAATCCCACAACCTAAGAAATTACTAGAGTGATAACATACTCGTGACCATACTGGAGAACTAACCAATCTCCAGTCTTAAATTTAGTCTTAAAGGAAGATATTTCATTTATATTTTTACTTTAAGATTATTTTTATAGGTTGTGGGTATTCAAAACAATCATTATGGCTTCTAGGAAAACCTACTATACCAGGTCTAACCTAGATCCTAAGCCTGCAGTTATAGTAGATAACCTAGAGAAGATTGAAAAAAAGAAAAAACAAACTGTCAATTTAGAAACTGAAATACCATTAAGAAAATCCAATTATTTACCCAAAGAGTTAGTGAGTTTAAATGATATTGATTTTGATTTGAAGTTTGAATATTTATTGTTTAAAACTAAATCTAAAACTGATTTGAAAAATATTGTTACAGATCCTGTTTTCCTTTCATTTTTGAATGCAAAACAAAAAAATATTTTAGTAGGAAAAAAGTCAAATAAATTTGAATGTCAAAATACAGTTGAAAAGATTAATGTTTCATTGATTAACGATATTAATGAAGTTATTGAATTAGCTCATTTGTTGTCTTACATAAAACCTCTAGTTTCTCAATTTCATACAACAATAATACCAACAGCAGATTCATCTTTGTATGCTGCCACTTCATTTATAGATAATTTTGCAAGTTCATCTAAACACCATTTCATTCCTACGTTTCCTTTGTAGCCTAGGATATTATTTCCTTCATCCACTCAATCCACTGCATCCACTACTTTGCATTCATATTTTATAAGCACCACATCTTTATTTCCCAACAATTCCATTTACATACCAGCTTCATTTTCCAGCTCTTCAAGTATAGTTGTTAGTTCATCAGCTACCATATCCAACACTGACCCTATCATTACTGTTATACCTCCCAGCTCAGCAAAGCTTCAAGCCATGGCTGCTAGGTATGCTCCCCTTGTCTTACCCCAAAAACTCCATGATATGCCTCAAGATTACCAAAAAAATGTACTATTGTTTGATGGCATTTCACAATATACTGCTCAGCAACATGTAGCTAAAATGACAGATTACTATGAAATTTATGAAATTTATGAGTTAGATGTCCACATGAGGTTATTTTCCCAAAGTTTGACAGGAGAAGTTAAAAAATGGTTCAAAAAATTAGCTGCTGGTAGTGTAGCTGATTTAGCTGCATTTCATAGAATATTTTTAAATAAATGGGAAAGGAAAAAGAACCCCATTCAAATTTTGTTTGAGCTTGATGCTTTGAAAAGATCTCCTAATGATTCTGTCCAAGACTACTACACTAGGTATAATAGTGTCTATAATTCTATTCCTGCAGCTCTTAAACCTACACCTTACTCTGTTCTGCTCAAATTCCCTGATGGATTTGATACATATATGGCCTATCAATTAAGAGAAAGAGATGCCCAAAAATTAGAGCAGATGCAATTAGATGACGTTAGTGTAGAAATTAACATTTTAGCTAGGAAAGAGAGACTTAGAAATGAAAGAATAGTTACAATTAAAGAAGAAAGTTCAAACTCTGATGTTAAATTGGATATATTTGCTAAAAATTTAGAAAGGGTGGTAGAAATATTAGATAATATAGATAGAAAACCTCAATGTGATAATCAACCTTAGATTAGAAATCCCAATTTTAGAAAAAATAATAACCCTGGAAAAGCTAAAGAAGCTGCTCCAGACCAAAACATTAGGCCCTCATTTCAGGAGAACTATGCTGAAAGTTCTCAAAATAATGATGAAGATGCGGATGACATCAATCATCTAATGGGAATAGATGAAAACAACACCATTTTCCTCACTCAGGAAGATCTGGAACTATTTGAGCTTCAACAATTGAAATTAAATTCCAGTGAATCCTTTGACTACAAAGAAGGTTATGACTTTTCTATTAATGAAATTTGCAGTCAGTATAACGTTAGACATAAGAAAAATAATGAGTCTTCTACAAAAGAAAATTCCCAAATTCAAAATAAGAAAAATGTAGAAGCCCTGAAAACTAAAGTTTTGCAAATTCTCCCAAAGGAAAATAAGCAAAATTCCAATCCTTTCAGTCCTAAAAAACCAACAAGTCCCAAGATTGTTGATATTACTGATGAGGTAGCTCAATTTTCCAAACATGCACAGAAAGCTAATACTGTTAAAGCTTCTAATCTAATAAAAACAACAAATTTGGATCCTAAAAAGATTTTTGTAGATTCTAAATCAACAAATCCTAAAATAGATTATCCTTGAACACCTGCTGATAATTCTAAGTATGATTAAAAAATTTCTGCCACACAAACAGTCCCATATAAGAAAATTAAAAGAAGCAAAACTCAAGAAACTCAGTCAGAGAATGCTATGACAATTGAAGACAAAAATAGAACTGTTTAAAATCAAGAAAAACCAACTCAGATAACAGTTACTAAAGATGAATTAGTTCAAATTAGTAAATCTCAACCATCATTCAATATTCAGTCTGAAATTGCTAAGTTAAAAATACCTATTCCTTTAACATAATTGGTTAAAAATGACTTATACAAATCAACTATAACTGAAACCTTGAATATGTCTAATGGTGAAGATGCCATTAATTTGAATGATGATCAACCAAAGTTGATTTTTGGCCCTAATGTGAATGGAAATAATTCAGATGGACCAGTCCCTCCTTTCTATATTAGTCTTACCATCCATGATCATATTTTACACAACGCTATGTTAGATTCAGGAGCTTCCCATAACTTAATGCCCAAAGCTATTATGGAAACTCTTAATATAGAAATAACCATGCCTTACAAAGATTTGTTTTCATTTGATTCTAGCAAAGCTAAGTACTTAGGATTAATTAAAGACTTATGTGTGAATTTAGTTTAGTACCCAGGTAAGAGTATGGTAATTGACATTGTAGTAGTTGACATCCCACCAAAGTATGGTATGCTTCTTTCTCGCTTATGGAGAGCAAAGTTGCAGGGATCTCTACAATTCGACATGAGATATGCTACTATATCAGTGTTTGTTCAACCCAAAAAGCTATATAGGAGAACATTAATGAAATTCATGGTCAGTAGTGCTAAGAGTTCCATAAATTACCCCATTTATTTCACACCAACTGACCTTGACTCTTTTATTTTATTTAACTCTGATAACAATGAAATCCAAACTGAATTGATTGATAAAAAGCCAAAACCAAAAAATGACAAAATATTTCATGAGTCCCTTTGGCACTTAGAATTTGATGGCTCTGTAAACAAATTAGGAGCAGGAGCAGGAGTATGGATTAAAAATATGGAAACTAATCATTCAGAAGGACATGCCTTCAAACTCAACTTCAAATGTACCAACAACATGGCAGAGTATGAGGCACCCATTCTAGGCCTCCGGGTCATCAGAAACTTAGGAGGAAAAAGAATACTAATCATGGGAGATTAGAAATTGATCATTAAGAAAATAAATGGAAATTATTCTATTTATAATCCTAGACTAGCTAGATACAGAGATATAGCAATTGATTTAACTGATGATTTATTGGAATTCAAGTTTTCTTCTATACCCAAAAAACAAAACATTCAAGCACACTGTCTAGCAACTTTTGCTAGTACTTGTAACTTACCATTCCAACCAACTCATAGGTATACTATTGAGCTTAAACATATACCAATTATCCCAGACAACCTCAAGTGTTGGCAGATTTTCTCTCAACATGAACAAATTTACCATTTTTTAAATAATGAGAAAGAATTTCAAAATTGTAAAATAGATACAGACTGTAATATACATTTGGATTTTGATTGTGAAATAAATAACATAGATGTACATAAATTTAACAAACCCACTTTATTTACTCAATCTGATATAGATAACTTAGAGAAGGTAGATATAGAGAAAATCATTGAAGAAGAAATTGACATGTTAGATCTAAAAGATAATTTTTTGCCTAAAGGTTTAACTCCTTTGGAAGACCTTTTTGATTCCAATGATGTGCCTAAAAAGCCAAAAATGGAACTAGTTAGATCTCACATTGAAGAATGTAACATTAGGACAGAATTAAAACCAAAAATGATTAAACTCTCTAAATCTTTACCTCCACAAGAAAAGGAACAATACATTGATATTTTAAAGGAATATCAAGATGTGTTTTCTTGGAGTTATGAAGATCTTAAAACTTATGATACAAACATAATCCAACATTAATTCCCATAAAAGATGATCAAAAGCCATTCAAAAAAAAATTAAGGAGAATTGATCCTATTCTATTACCTTTGATAGAAAAAGAAGTAAAATGCATGTATGATGCTTAGATTATTGCAACAATTATATATTCTAATTGGGTTTCGAACCTAGTACCAACAAGAAAGAAAACACGTGAAATTAGATTATGTGTCAACTTTAGAAATCTTAACAAAGTATCCTTGAATGATAATTAACCTTTACCCAAAATGGATCATATATTACAAAGGGTAGTTGGTTCCTCTAGAATATCTTTGTTAGATGGTTTTTCAGGATACAACCAGATTCTTGTTCAAAAGGAAGACCAAGCTAAAAAAACTTTTACCACTCCTTGGGGCACATTCATGTATGTGAAAATTCCCTTTGGTCTGATGAATGCAGGAGAAACCATTCAAAGAGCTATGGACATAGCCTTTGCAAAGGAGATTCATGACTTCTTGGTAATTTATCTAGATGATATTTCTATATTTTCCAAATAAAATAATGAACACTTGGATCATTTGAGACAGGTCTTTATTAAATGTAGGAAATTTGGCATCTCTTTAAATCCCAAGAAAACTCTCTTTGGACTAGAGGAAGGTAAGTTATTATGACATATAATTTCAAAAGAAGGTACTGGAATATATCCTGCTAGAATAGAAGCTATTCTGAACATTCATCCACCTAGAAATATCAAAGAATTACAAGCATTTTTAGGTAAAATTAATTTTTTGAGAAGATTTATTTCTAACTTAGCTAAAATCATCAGGGAACCGAATAACATGCTCAAAAAACACTCAACTTTAAAATGGACTGTTGAATCAAAATAATCATTTGAATCCATAAAACAAGCTTTAAAAATATTTTGAATCCAGATTTCAAAATAGAGTTTATAATTTTTTCTTTTACATCAGAACATACCATTGCTGCAGTTTTACCGCAGAAGAATGATCAAGGTTTCAAACAACCTATAGCTTTTTTCAGTAAGATTCTTAGAGATGCACGTATGAAATATAACATACTGGAGAAACAGGCCTTAGCTTTGGTTAAGGCCATAAAATATTTCAGAGTTTACATTCTCTATTCCCACATAATTGTCTATGTCCCTAATTCCGTAGTTAAAGACATTCTTACTCAGGATGGCCCTGATGGGAGAAGAGGTAAGTGGATTTCCATTATCCTAGAATATGACATAGAAATCAAACCAAAAAAACTCATTAAAGGACAAGGATTAGCCAGATTAATGGTTGAATCCAAGTACAATGCATTAGACATAAATTTTATTGCTCAGATTGATGACTAGGAAGAGATGGCGACTCCAATGATTAGTGAAGTCTTTCTAGATTCACTTTGGTACTCAGATATTACCTTTGTACTTACAAACTTGCAAGCTCCTCCCGGATTATCAAGGACAAAAGCTAGATTTCTTAAACTTAAAGCAATGGGATTTTGTATTTAAGATAATGTGTTTTTTTGGAAAGAACATAGTGGGATATTACTAAATTTTTTATTGAAAGTAGAAGCTGACAAAATTCTTGAAGAATTTCATGCAGGTGACTATAGAGGGCATTTATGTTGGAAAAGTACTCCAGATAAGATCTTGAGAGATGGTTTCTACTGGCCTACGTTATTTTCTAATGTTAAGAAATTTATTACTTCATGTCATAAATGTCAAATGTTTGAAGGAAAAAAGAAATTGTTACCTTTACCCTTAAAGCCAATTTCAACTGAGATGTGATTTCAACAATGGGGTTTAGACTTCATTGGAGAAATTCACCCCCCATCCTATGGCCAACATAAGTGGATTTTGACTGCCACAGATTACTTTACTAAGTGGATTGAAGCCATTCCTACCAGACAAGCCACTGACACAGTCATTATCTCTTTCATAGAAAACAACCTTTTATCTATATTTGGATGCCCTCAGAAAATAATTAATGATAATGCAGCAACATTTAGATCTAAGAAAATGATTTCCTTTTGTCAGAAGTACCATATTACCCTAGGCCACTCTACTGCTTATTACCCTCAAGGTAGTGGCCTAGCTGAATCTTCAAATAAAAGCCTTGTAAATATCATTAAAAAATTACTTGAAGATAACAAAAAGACTTGGAATAAAAAGTTAGTATATGCCTTATGGGTAGATAGACTTACTACCAAAAATTAAATTGGCACTTCCCCTTATCAAATTGTTTATGGGATGGATGCAGTTTTCCCATCATCCTCAGGTGTTCCAGTAATGAAGATCATTCAAGAATCACAAGGAGGATAAATCAAACTATTCATTTACAACAAACAAGGGAAGAATTCTATGAGAAATACTAGGTCATTCATGATCAAATCAAAAAATATTTTGATAAAAGAAGTAAAGAAGATGACTTTTACCTTGGAGATCAAGTGTTAAAGTGCGATTCTAGGAGAGAGGACAAAGGTAAGCATGGAAAGTTTGACTTTCTATGTAAAGGACCTTATGTAATTTATGGATATACGGGTAACAATTCTTTCTTCATCAAAGATATGGATGGAACAGATATTCAAGAAGGACCAGTTAATGGTAGAATGTTCAAACACTACTATTCTTCTGAGTTAACCAATAGTTATTCTCAGTTACTTTTTACATCATTGTAAATATACATTGAAGTTTTTAGATTGGATTGGATATTTTCTTTCCAAAGTTGAAGCCCAAAGAGAAGGCCCTAAGCTTTGAAGAGTAAGATGTCATAAATACGAGTTTTTTCAGAAAACAAAAGACAATTACTGGATCATTATGGTCAAAATTGAAGGCTACTAGTCTTAGAGTTCTTGACATTTCACCAGGAAATGCCATCCCCATGTGAAGTCGTTGTTAGGGTCCTATAAATATAGGATTCATAATTTTGGAATTACTTATGATAGTCTTGTAAAATATGTACATACCTTGCTTTCTGCAAGTTGTTTTCTCATATTTTGAAAAAAATAAAAAAGAGGGTAAAAATGTCCTAAAAGAAATATCAAAGGACTTAGAAAATATAGACCCTAAAACAAAAATATGAAAATAAAACATGAAAGTGTGCAAGTCCAAATTCCACTACTTTTTACTTTTTGCAAATGATTATGGCAGAGTGTCTATAAATGCCATAATCCATGATGAGTTAAGTTGTTTAAACTTGACTTGTCATGTTTTCAATTTCCATGTTTTAGATAGTGAATAAAGTTTTGTCAAACAGTTTAATCCTGACTACTCAGTAGATAGGTAGACAATAATGAGGAGCTCATCAGTTTAATCGGAGCCCTTAGATGAAATAAGGTAGAATTAGATAGTTTTATGCTTTCAAAAGAATAAAATGTTTCAAGGTAGCAAGCTTAAATGCACCCGCTAAAAAGAAGAAGAAAAATGTTAGAGTAATGTTGGGTAGGTAGAAAGAAGTGGGAACAAGCATGTAAGATTCATCACCGGGAAAAAATCACTAATTTCCCTTCCCCTATAAGTATTCAATATTCTATACTTCTAGTCAAATAGGCTTAGAGAATTTCTCTGACTTCTGTTGGAACCAAACCCAAGGCTTGATGATTTGATAGTAGAAAATGTTGAATTCTTATGATAAAATCCCCTTTACCATTATTTATCCCTCATTTATACATTTAAGTCATCTTCATAAGTAAATAATCCTTCTTACTTGATGAAAACTAAAATCCCATTTAATTAACTTCCTCCATTCATAAAGAATACAAAACCCCCCAAAAAACACTCTATCTTATGTAAATTGGTGAAATGATGAAATAATAAGCTTTTCTTTCATTTATTCACTCTACTTGGTCATTTAGTGTATTTTTCTGTATTCCATCTTCCCTTTTCATATTAATTTTTAAATTATGCTATTAATTATGTAAAAGTACCTTATCCTACCTATTTAATTCCATTTACCTAAAATACCCCCTAAAACCCACTATTATAAAGTTTCTTAGACCAAATTTATTATCCACATGCTAAATTAAAAACCCACATAATACTCCCTTTGGTCTAAAACTAGCCTTAATTTAAAACCCCGCCCCCTATGGTTATTAGACTCTTCAACAAGTCTAAAAACTGTATAATAAAATAAATAATCAAAATGTGGCTTTCCACGCATGTCCTATGTATTTGGAAAACGCGAAAATATTTCCCCACCCATCACATTTTTATCATAAGTGCCTTTGAAAAACACTTGCCAACCTTTTCCACACTTCATCTTTTAACCCAAGGTGCCATAGCGATTAATATTAAGGTTTATTTTCATTTGAAATTAAACCTTCCCTTTATACCCTATCCCCGCTATGTAAAGCCCCTAACTTTACATAGGCTAAACCATAGTTAAACATACAACCCAGCATCATGCACCTCCGCCCTTATATATAAAACCCTTATATATATAAATACCATTATTTAACCCTTTTTAACCATATATATAAATCCCAACTTTGCATATATAAAACCTTTGATAAATTTTACATCCATAAAGGTTTTTTAACCATGTTTTAACCACCAGTTCCCATGTAAAGCCCGACCCCATCTTTGCTTTGCCGCATCTTCCAAAGGAGATCCCAACCGTTCGCTCTCATACTCCAAATCCGATGTCTCTTAAACAATATCGCGCTCACAAGCTAATCGTCTGCCCAAAGCCCAAATGGACGCAAAATAAGTTGTTTCATCAATTCCACCTCCTGCCACATGGAATTATTCAATAGGATCGCGTTCATTTCACTAAAAACAGATTACCGCCTGAGCTCAATGTGAAAACCATTACCGGTTTCGCATTTTAAACAAAAAACCACTCTCGCCATTTGATAAGACCCGCATTTAATGCATTAGATGGTGATTCATATCGAATGTTAAAACCTTTGATATATCACTTTGATGTTTATTTGTGCATTTCAAATTGTTAAAAAGCTCTGCTCGACTGTGTAAAAACCCTTTGCTCAAATTATTGACTTATACTTAGAAAAAATTGAATTTCACTCTAGATTCCCAATTGAAGACCATTAAAGCTATTCACTGCACCAACAATCCATACCAATCTTCATATTAAACCAATATCTTCTCAAGAACCCTTCAAGCAACCAAATACCTACGTTTAAAGCTATTTCTTGACAGTTAAAACATGAAATTGCAAGTTTAGACCATAAATGATTAAACCAAGCCTGTAATTAAGGTTCTTTCCTAACTAATTTTCCTAGAAAAAGCTCGAAAAATATGTAAAACCCTGGCCAATTTACCCAGAAAATTCCAAGTCCGAAACAACCACTTTTTAAGGCAATCTCCTCAATTCATGACCTCTAAAGATCAATTCGAAAGACAAAAAAGGGTTTAAAGCCTACAGATATCCTAAAAACCCCTTTTTGCAGTCAATCTATTCAGGAAACCCTCGTTTTCTGTCTTATCCCAGTTTATATCCTCTGACAAAGAAAAAAAAACTCTTGCAAACAATTTAAGCTTGCAGTACTTATTCCAAAATGGCCAAAAGGCAGATCACAGCTAAACCTGGAGGCTCTAAACCAACCAAGCTCGGAGGATCCAATCCTCCTAAATCTGTTACACCTAAAACTGTTAAATCTACTCCTGTCTGTTATAGCATCATTTCTCACCTTCATATGATTCATGATTTCTTTTATGGCTTTGGGCACCCATTCCTACAGACTTGGACAAATTCACTAAAAAACAGTGTAAAAATCCCCATACGCGATTATGCCCAGACTTTTCCGCGTGTATACGCGAGTCCAACTGCACTTTTCCGCGTATGCAATTAAAATCATTTAAAAATATATAAAAATTCCCTATTTTCGAGCTGGGTTGATGGTTACTCCGGTAGTTCAACCACCCCAGCACGTGGCCAACTGTTTCCAAACTGTTGAAACTACTTGGAGGGAGTATAAAAGCCCCTCATGTGTATGGCCTAAGGGAGAGAGAGAATTTATTGATATTATACTCTGTTGGTATTCCCTATCCAATTCTGATTCCCCGTGCCTCCTGCACTTTCCCAGTGCATTACAGGAAACCCTTGTTTCCTTGAGATGCTCATCTCCCTATATGTCATCTCGTATGCACCAGTTTGGAAGGAATCCTAGTGAGGCAAGGGTGGGACGGATCCGGACGACGGTCTGCTCGAAGATCGTGGAAGGATTCAGGTGATCTCTCCACTCGTTATTTCTGTACATGCTATTTTTAATACAGAAGTACCATCTTGTTCCCGAAATATACGTGTTAGTGTTTGCTTACATATATGAGAAAATTGTTATTTAAGCATTCATTATGGTTTATTTAATGTTTCATGTGGATTTCACTAACATTTAGAGTAGATATATGTTGTACAACCAGTTCTTCGTGCTTGTTTCTTCTTGTCTTTCAGGTTAAGAAGGAAGGACGGTTGCTGGGGGTTTGGACCTCACGGGATCTGCTTCAACCGTAGGACCTATGGGTAACTTCCTCGATCTACTCTATTTAGTTTTTTATGAACATGTATGGTTGTGTGAGTCCTTCTTAAGTAGCATGCCCCTGCTCTGTGGAGGTTGTAACCCAACGAACCTCTAGGGTGATTTTCCCCGAAACAGAACTGGCGACTCTACTAAATCCACTAAATCCACTGAATCAGTAAATCCCCTCTAGCCACCTGTAGCTGTCGAAGAAACCATTCCATTGACTAATATGGACTACAAAATTGTTGATCCAGTGGTACAATTCAACCTTTTAGAAATACATAATTGGTGCTATGATAAATACCTGGACAAAGATGAAATGCCTATTTGGGAGACTCACTTGCCCAAATATGTAGTTCCATTGACCCACCCAAGATAAGACCTTGTTATATTATGTCAGAAACATTATGAACCAGACCAAAGGGCCATTGTTAATGCTGACAGAGAAATCCTTTTTACCATCATAGCAGATTCCATAAATCAAATGCTGCAATTACAATCTGATTCTCAATCGGTTCCCCTATCTATAGAATTTCTGACCCACCTGTACTTAGGCCTAGATTTCCCCAAGAATTTTATGATATTTCAAGACTTTTTTCCTTCCCATGTTGACATTCCTAAGTTGAGCCCTCCTTATTCCACTGCCAAATTTCCTGAAGGGTCTTGGCATATTATTTCAATGCTACCTTTTATATTCGGATACTTTACAGATGGGTTCACTGATGAATCCATTCTTGGATTTCTATCCACCTTATCTCCAGGCCAACCTACAGCACTCATTTTTTATTATGGCAGATTCATAACAGATAGTATTCATCATCAGCTGACCAAACTACCCACTGAAGGGTTTTTCAGATACTCTTCCTACTTGTTTCACTTATTTTTATTCTTCCAAGCCGATAATTTTCCAATTGCATTGCAAAATATGGACTTAGAGGGAAATCCTCTGTCCATTGTCTTCTGTACCTCCTTGCTCAGGAAAGAGAATAGTGATTTCACTTATACATATTTTTCAAACCTTTTCCTCCATCCAGAAATGAATATTTTGTACAAAGTAGAGCAGCCCAGAGTCAATGAAGAGATGAAAAGAATATTACAGCTATCAGAACAGAATAAAATGGGAGACTAGTTTCTTTATGAGTAGCATACAAAGATAAGAATTTTTGGATCCAACTTATTACCTTATAAGTTCCCAAAATATATGAGCATTAGAATTTTTGCATTGTATTATTTAAGACAAATTCTCAATTCTGACTCTATTAAATTCTCAGCTACCAAGAAAAAGACTCAATTCAAGCTAAAGAGTCAGATTGGTCCTTTCATCATAAAAAACAGAGAGGCAGAAAAAGAAATCACAAAGAGACTAGTAGAGATCAAATTTCAAGAAAGTTTTCCATGGAACTATGATGCTCAAGGGATCCTGAGAAATTTAAGGGTAAAATGTAAACTAACACCCTTCATACATGAGCCCAAGCCAGATATTGAGAAGTTTTTCAATCAAGAAGAATGGGTAGAGAACACAATTATAGATACAGTTACTAATACAGAGACAATAGGAAAAATGGTTACAACACAAGCCCTTGAAGTTGTAAAGCAGCTAGATATTTCAGCCAAAAGAAGCTGAGAAGAAGGAACATACATGGAAAAAACAACTTCAGAAACTAAATTCAAACTGATTTATAATAAACGGCTTAAATTCAATTCAATTGGGAAAGAAAATATAATTGGCATTAAAGATACAAATGAGCCAGAGGAAAATAATAATGAAGCTACAGTGATAATCAATGAAACTCTTGTAGAGATTTAAAAAAAGAAAACAACAGGTAAAGTTATACTCAAATGATTGAAAAGCCACAGAATATGGAGGCCTCTTCCTCGCAGATAGCTGAGGAAAAATTCTTAGATATCAAGGAAAAATATAAGCAGATAAATCAGAAGAATGAGGAAATTAAATCAAAGATATATTCTCAATTCCTCAAGAAAAAACATGGGAATCAAAATAGGCTACTGACAGCCTTTGATAATTCTACAAACAAAATGATTATGTCATTTTTGCAACCAACTACTTCAACACCAAAGATAGTAGAAGATTATAAAAAGGTGGAGTTTGAAGTAGATAATGAAAATGTTCATGAGCTAGACCAAATTGAATTTCATAGACATAGCTCTAAAATGTTGTATTCAACTGTGGTGACAAAGTCAATGAGTTCTACCAAGTTGCAGAATACTATTCTTAACATGCTGGATCAAATGAAGCTATACAAGGGATCTTTGTATGCAAAGGACCTAAGGATTAAAGCCTTAGAGGATTTAATTTTACAGGTGGGATATGATCCCTCAAATGTTCAAGCAGCAAAATTGTTGATTAAGAAAAAGAATGATGATATTGCAGCTTTGAGGAAAAAACTTAAGCTTCCTAAAAGTGAGCATCCAAAGACCAAAGAAATCCTTCAAGAGAAAAGTGAAAAAGAAGAGATGATGAAGCTCATCCTCAAATTAATTTCTCAGATCAAAGAAATGGAATCCAAAATGGACCAGCTTGTCCAAGAGAAGGAAACTATGAATGAAACTGACACTCCGATCATTCCTTCAGTTATACCAGTGATTACCACAGCAGTGGCTTCCACATTAGGAGAAAAATTAGCACCAAAGGAACCACTGGCAACTGCAATGCCAGTGAGTTCAACTACTACTTCAAACACAGATTCTTCTACAACATAATTTCAGCAAACAGATGGAGCAGGTCAAATTGTAAAGGCTATGGAGGAGTTGTCCTTGAAAAATAATGAAATCAACAGTCTAAAGAAGATGATTGAAAATATTGAAGCCACAAATAAGTTAGCTCAAACAAATGTAAAACCCATGAACATAAGACAATTATACTTGGGGAACAAATCAAGGGCTTACAAAAAGAGCTAAGCAAATTTCATTTTTAAAGAATCATCTATGGACAAACATAATTGAAGCCATTCACACTCAATGGCCTTCAATTCAGGTTATATATGAGTAGAGAGACTTTTTTTTTTTTTTCTAAGTGTAACTAATTCTATTATGTATAAGGTTACTAGTACAAAACAGTCACAGTGTCAGCTATGAAAGCCTGAGCACTGTGTTTGAAAGTCAAGTTGTTCACAAAGTGCCTAGACTGCCCATATTGGGAAACCAGTCCTATTAAACATCGAGTCTTAACCGCCCTCGTGAGGGAAACTGGTTTGGAAAGCATAAAAACTAAATAAACATAGAATTATAAGCTACAGTTCAGAGACCATTGATTCAGCTGGTCAGCCCAGCGACAAAAACTAGCATTAACTATGAAACTGAACCAAAAAACCTGGAGAGCAGTGTTGAAGCTAGCCATGAGTTGGTGACGGTGGTTCCTCAATGATTCTGCAACCGAAAAACTCTCTGTTGTCCTCCTTGCCAGAGTTGCTCGTGTCCATGCCGCCCGAGGGCGCTTCCATGTTTTTCTGCTGCTCTTGTGGAGAAAGGGGGGAGATAACCGGTGCAGCAACTGCGTTTAAGGGTCCAGGACTCGGAGATAGGTGCACGGAGGCTAAACCAGGAGCAGGGTGGTTGGGAATTTCCTCCCGCAGAGTGAGAGAAATGAGGGCCGTGAGAACAGAATTGGAGGTAGTGGGATGGAATTTTAGCTCCGCATGCTGCGAGGTCTGTCGGATGGTGGGGCGAGGAGGGGCAGGAGGGACAGCCCGGGAAGAGTTGTCGCCATAGTCATGAGCGCGGGAAGGAGGAGGTGAGGCGTCAACCAAAGACGCTGAAACCGAATCTCCAGCTCGTCGACGTCCACGACCTCTGCCACCGCGCAGATTCTGAGAAGAGTCTGGAGTATCATCAGTGGAAAAAGTGCTGGGAGGAGGGCGATTGTGACCCCGGTTGGGGCCTCGTCGAGCCCGCATCCTCTCACGAAGACGTGGCATCTCAGAAGAGGAATGATAGAGGCGAGCTGGGATGAGATGAGAGACAGTGAGAGCAAGGGGAGCAGAAAAATGAACAGAGGGATGGGCGAAGTGGAAAATATCAGGAGGAGCGGAGAAATCACGCAGAGGCTCACCACGCAGGTCAGCGCCAACCCTGGAAAGAAAATTATATAGACAATGCGGACTCTGGCTGAAATGAATACCTGGGACCAGTTCAATGCAGGCCTGCAAAGAGCAACGCCTCCCTGTAGACGTCTTCACGCTGGCCTCGAGCGAGCCGGAAGTGCAAATACCGAGCAGCGGGGTGGGCGAACTCACCGAACCAGAGGCGTCGTCTGTGGCATGCGACTGAACCTTCAAATCTTGCAGCACCACCATAATCTCCTCCGGATTGAGCAGACCAAGGTTAATGACCACCGCGCGAGTGATAACATTAAGAGCGGAGTTATTGCAAATTCTGGGAGCCATGTGGGTTGCCCAGGCCATTTTCATGGGGAAATGCGCGAGGTGGCGTCTCCCCCCCGGAGCATTAAACAGCCGGATCCAGCGGAGTAGAGAGACTTATTACTAGCAGCTCAGGCAGAGATTCAGAAGGCCAAGGATGAGTTAACTGATAAGCCAGCTCAGGCTTTAAAACTCATCACATTCCTGAACAGCAAGAACAGAGCAAAATTGAAAGAATTATAGGTATTAGATAGAACAGACACCATTTTACAGATTAAGAAGGTGGTAACCAAGAAATATTTGATGAATTACCTGGAAGAGAAATGTGAATCAATGAACATTGCTATAACAAAATTTATGGTGAAATACACAAACTTAAGACAGAAGGGCTTGCCAGACATCCATGTCTTTAATGAAAAACTGATGCCCCGGAAGGATTATGATAAGAAGATTAGGGAATTTTCCAAGGAGAAAGTCAACAAACAATTGGCACAAGGCACTCCCAAAAGAAAAGTCCTCCTTTAGCACTTTGAGATTTGTTTTTTCTACAACATGAGATCGAACATCTCTTTGTGTTCAAACACAATTTTTCTAAATACACGGAGGCAGATGAGAATTTCAGAAAGCTAAAAAATATCAAAATTATCAGTGAAGAATAGTGGCAAACATTTACAGATTTAATGTAAAAATGAGAGGTAAAACAGTGAAGAAAATTACCTTAAAACAATACAAAATAAACAGTGAAGTAAAAGGAAAGTCTGCTGTTTTTTTACTGCAGAAAGATATATTTTTAAAATAGTAAACAGTGGAAATATCAGTCAAAAGTGTATCAGCATTAATCAGTATCAAATGAAAGAGTATCAGCTAAGGTAACTCAAATGAAGATATTTTCTAGCACCCAGCAAAGCAGGACAGCTAATCACTCAAAAGCTCCTTGTTAGATAAAGTAGTTCTATTTATTTTGGATAAGAGGATAGCTTCCTGATTTGTTAAGCACATGTCCATCTTATTTTGTAAAGATATTTTCTATTTCCTAAAGATATTCCTAGTTGTCTCCTAGGATATTTGTAACTACATTTTGTATAATACTTCTACATTAGAGGTATTCAGTGTGGAATCTGATTTCTATACTTTACTATATAATTTTTTGCTGAACATTGGAGTCTATTATGTGTTGATTTCGAAGTAGTAGACTGGACAAAGCGAAACTGGCATCATAATTTAGGAAACCCTGTGATAAGGTGATGAGTGAAGTACTCCCTTCATGTCATTATTTTCTTTTCTGAGTTTCATGCAATTCATTATATGTTTGTTCTATCTGAATGTGAAACTAGGAATATTACTACAGGTTAGTGCAGTGCTCCCTGCTTTTAACTAGTTACCATTTTAATGTTTTTTGCTAATTTCCAGTGTTAGGAATTATTAATTGCTTCTACTCCCGTTTCACCCCTGCCTCTTTCTTCCACTTTCTGGATCAAAGGATCCTTCATTTCCCTTTATCTTGATCATACCATTTCACCAAAAAACACTTTCCCAAATCTCTAAGGGTTATCTTTTTTCCCCTAAATAAATTTGTACCTTTTTGGCCTTGATTTCTAGTGCTGCTAGCTAGATTTAGACTCCATAGCCCAATGGACAAGTTGATTTCTCTCTAGTTTACCTCTAAGTGATTTTTTTCCCACCAAAACCTTAAAAAAAAACAATTGTTCTATCATAACTAGCCTAAAAACATAAATAAAAAATATATATAAATCTTAAAGAGAGAGCCCTCTCTGAATTCTAGGAAGGCTAGATCCTGGAATTTGAAGTAGGTTTTTGGTTTCCTCTAGTATTCTTAGACTAAAAACTCAAATCCCACAACTTAAGAAATTAATAGAGTGATAACACCTCAAGCTCGCTCCTCTCTACTAGTGGCGTAAGATTACCTACAGGAGATCAACAGACAACAACAAACATAATCCAATACAAATCCTACATTGAATATTGGTTATCTAATGCATCAAGGAACATTATACTATTTGTGCAAATGATTAGACAAATTTAAAAACAAAAACCAATATGTTCTACAAATAAATATGAAATAAAGAGCTTACAACCGTGGCCTTGATGTTGGAGGCCTCCCTTTGGTGATGTCTTATTCCATGACCTAAGTTCTTAAAGAAATCCTTCTCTCGGAGATCTTAGGCATTATCACAATACTACGACACAAGGAAAATGAATGATAAAACCAACCCAACAATGACCAACCAAGTGCAAGGATGGGGATAAATTTATAGGAAGAGAGATGGTGTTAGGAGCCTATGAAAGAAGTAGGAAGGTCCACTTTTCAAGTGTTAATCTCCCATTGATAAGATCAAAAATTCTAGATTAGAGAGCTTGGCCCTATCGCCACTGAATGACATTGAGATCGTCATCATGAAAACTTCTAGAGGTTGAAATTTCTCCTCCATTTAAGGAACCACTTCCAGAAAGGGTCCAGCGTGGTTTTCTCAGTAAACAGAGCACTTAAAGCACTAGGACAGAACTGTCAACGTGCCACCAGCACAGGAAGGCAATTGGAGAATCATGCTGACTGAGAAATTTATGGTTTTAGCTATGTTTCTTCAATGATATTTCAAGGAAGATTTCTTTTATTCTTTAGAGGATGTCTTTATGTATTTTTTATAGGTGGAAATACTACAGATGATTCGTCAGAGGGAAATTCAGGATCAAGAACAAGAAGTAGGTAGAGTGAAAAATTACTGTGTAATAAGTATGTCTAGGACCTATCTGATCTGAAATAGGTGGCTGAATTTTTGCTATGCAAGAACCTTCTATTCCATTTAAATAAAATAAGGATCATGCACATACATCCATTTGTGCAATTGAATCCGTGTATCAAGTTTATGTGTTTTTTATATTCTTTATGTGTGGAATTAATAATTGTTTTTAGATGATTAATTACATAAACAACAAAAATAAATTGCAGTGAAAAAACCAGCAACACACAGCAACAAAATAATAAAGGACTTCACCCTCAACACTTGGGCCATGTCTCCTTCAGCCTCCATCAATGGACTAGGCTCTCAAGATTAAGATGGTTAAATTATTTTAAAAGCTGCTACTCAACTCCATTGATTTTTTAGACTATACCAATGGCCTCGAAATACAAAAATACCCTTATATTGACTGTTCAATCTCTATAAATGGATCATGGCTCCCTTGGGCATGACCTCTTCTGCTGGTGGCCTTGATGCTTCCCTAAGCTATCCTATCACAAAAAAAACCTTAGAAGTCCTCATATACTCTTGAAACTTGTCTCATTGTTTCCAAACATGTCAAACATGCAAAATTCATTGTTCATTCACTCACAATGACCTATGGCTCCCCTGGCTACACCTCCAACACTTGGTGGCTCTTGATGCCATGAAAAATATATGTAGAAAAATATTACTTAGAAGTCTTGAAATGCCTATGAATGCTACACCATTAGCTTCAAAAGGTCCAAGATAGTAAAAAATGACTATTCATTTGCTGAAATTAGACTCTGGATGCTCTGGAAATGGCCTCAACACCTGATGGCCCTGGCATTCAAAAATCTTAAAACACACAAAATACCTAAAGATGGCCTTTTCTACCTCTACAACCTGCTCCAGTGGAATACCAGCATGCCAAAATGCTAATAATGACTTTTACTGAGCGCAATTTGGTCTAAAATTGAGTAAGTTATGACCAAAACCAACTTTGCCCTAATTTCTCCTCTAAAATTGGAGAAACTGCCAGTTAAAACTCTAATTTTGGAAATTCCATCAAGTTTGGCGCTGCCTCCGAAAATTTTGCCAGTATAAGCACTGGATTAATTAGGTGCTAAACATGTTTATGGGTGAATAAGTAGGTCTGAATTGTTAAGCGCGTTTTAGGCGCTAATGACAGTTTATCGTGGATAAACCATGTTTAACTATTAATTAAACTTCATTATAAAAATTTGTCGGATCACGAGTTGGCACCTTGTCGTGCACTTCCACTCACATGGGGAGGGGGCTGGCCTGAGGAGATGGCCCCCTCTGACTGCAAAAAGGTCAGCTATTGAAATTTAAGTAGACGTGGAAGTCTATATGGGTAAGAACTACCCCAGAGCGGAGATGGTGTCGAGCGCATTTTATAGGCGAGAGGTTAGCAGTTCGAGCCCCAAATCCACCATAAAATTTCTCTCTGATAAATAACTGACGCCTCTTCTCTATGTATCAATTCAGCCAACATTAACTCATCTAGATTTGTATGGTGGTTCCACTAATGTTCGTCATAATGTATGTTTGAAACTATATAATATAATATATATATATATATATATCTATATATATATATATATATATATATATATATATATTGTGATATATATATTTGAAATTCCACCATAACCTTAGTCCGATCAAACATCAAAAATTTCCATTCGACCTTATGGTTACGAGGTGGCCCACCAAAGAGGATACGTGGCACCCTCTAGTTGGGTTTCACTCCAACCCTTAAAAAAAATTCAAATTCCAACTTAGGAATAATTTGAAGGTCATTGGGCAATTTTTCTCTTCACTTAACCCATCTGGAGAATCTAAAGACGACACTTGTCACAGTGTCACTGGTTGCAATCTGGAGAATATTCCTGCAATGTTGACTGTACCTGCCACATCAGCACTGTACATGTTCTGCTAATTTTTTTTGCATGTTTTGGAAAACGAACAACATACGATAACTCAGTCATACCAACTTGGATTTTTATGAAAAGAGTTGTGTCAGAATCTTGGAGACAAAATCTATCCAATCATTTAGGTTTGAATCAATTGTGAGCACTTATAATTTTTAGCTAATTTTAGGTGCTGATCCAAATTCTGATCACAGCTTCCCACTGGCGGGCTTTTGGACCCAAAAAATTTGATAATTATCTTCTTGAGCTTCAACACTCTTCTTCTTTCAAGTTATTGAAACTGATTTTACTAGACAAGTATTACATGACAATTATCTTAGACATGCCTTGCATTGCAACAGACTATGTCTCTCAAACACTGTTCTCTGGCTTTTCTAACCCACTTCACCATTGTTGAATACTATTGACTGATACATACCCTGTTGTACCAAATTGATCTCTATGTGCTTGGAAAATTGTTAGCCTTCCCACTGAGAATGAAGTCCCTCTTATAATAACGACATACAAGCTTCTTCTTGGAAATCCTCTTATTCAAATTAAACTTGCAGTATGAGTGAACTATTGGTGTCAACACAAGAAACCAACTTGTTCTTTAATGGCTGCAAAAAAACTTTCATCTTGTCCACTCCTCACTGATTGGACATCAAACTTCCTACAACATCTTGTCACAAAAACACACAATCAATCTTGAAAAGAAAATATTATATAAGAATTGAAATGACGACCACCTCGTTTTTGCTCCTTCAAAGCAATGACTATCACCTC
This sequence comes from Pinus albicaulis, assembly GCA_034641835.2. Classification (NCBI taxonomy): domain Eukaryota; kingdom Viridiplantae; phylum Streptophyta; class Pinopsida; order Pinales; family Pinaceae; genus Pinus; species Pinus albicaulis. The sequence goes on from CM076574.1 coordinate 1,114,926,790, forward strand.
CTGTAAAACCAAGTACATGGAGATCTTCTTGCACATTAGTGTATCAAATATCGACTCACAATCGAGAAACACCATTGACTAAATCATAAGTCGATCAACATAATCGAAAAACATAGTCGACAAAAAACATGCAACATCAACAACACAAGTCGACATGAAATATGCAACACAATCGACATAAATCGATATGAAATGTGTGCGACACAATCGACACAAGTTGATAAGAATAATGCAACACAATCGACATAAATCAATATGAAATGTGTGCAACATTCCAAGATACATTTGACAACACTCACGCATGTATGTATTTACAATGAACTTATCACAAGTCCTCTATTTACATGTACAAAATCTCATGCATATGTACACTCTTCAACTCTCTCTTTCAAGTACAAGCAAGTACATAAACCCAAAACATATGGGTGATCATAAGAGCTGAACTGAATGATAAATTGTTGCAACATAAATGACTGACATGCCCATTTTTTACACCATGTTGTTGAAATTTTTGCAACAAAAATAAATACCTTCAACAAAACAACATTCACATGAAATATTGCATCATATAAGTTGTGCTAATCTGCTACAACTTGTCATATTATCAACAGAAATTCATGCATACATAATGCTGAAATTTCCATCTATGTACAAAGTAATTGCATGCCTTACTTGGTCAAGAAATCGAGCCATTTCTTACCAAACCACTTCAGTGACGATTTTTCCTGTTGAACATCCTCTTTTTATGAATCATCTTTAATCACATTGATGATGGAATCTCCTATTCCATTCTCAATAGTATTTTTATTAACTTGCTTCAAATGCTTGGGATGAGTGGTTGGATGCAGTGTCCAACATTGGGCAATGATATGTCTCTTCTTCTGGCAATGAGTGCAAAACTTTTGTATCTTCTGTTCAAGTCACCTTTGCTTGAATTGTTTCCTGTATGCCATCATTCTCTTCCAGCATATTCAAAATTTATGGTTATACAAACTACAATATGAACAACAACCTTTTATCCCATTCATGCATGAAGATTTTTCATGCTTAACATGATCATAAGAAACATGATTATAGGAAGAATTATACCTTGAATGTTGCTTTGAATGTCCATATTTATCACCTTCTTGAGGAGATGGACTTGAAGAGGTTCCAGCTCTCTTTTGAAGACCAGAAAATATTTTCATGTCATTAGAGCTATCAAAACTCTCTTGTTCGCCATAAGCTGCATGTCTAAAACATCTTGCTGCAACATGGGATTAAAACAATTGCATTCATATTGAATATAATTTTTTCATGTTTGAGGGTTTGAACCTACAACAAAAGTCCTTCTCGGAACTATTTCAAGTGCCTTCATAGCTTTGGAAATTTTTTCTTAAAATTTTCCATAGCCAAGACCCAAATATTTAGGCCTTTCCTCAACCATAATTGGCTCAACTATGCCTTGTGTATGTTTTCCTAATCATTTACCTTTGTAGCCCATTTTGATCATCAATTTGGACCCTATTCCTTTAGTGTGTTTTTCAAATGAACCTACACATTTCTCTTGAGAGGAAATTGAAGACAAATTTGAATTATTTACCTCTTCTTCAAGCACATTCTTGGATAAGGTTTCTTTGACATCATGTAGCTGAATTTCCATCTCATGCATCTTTTGAAGAAGTTATTTCTTCTTTTTTTTCATAGCAACCAATTTCTCTTGAAGTTTACTGTTCTCCTTTACATCTTCATACAGTTGTTGCACCATATCTTTCATGATGTATATGTCCTGCACCATCTGTTGATCAAAGAGTCTTGCAAAGAAGGATGGTTTAGAATCACCACTTAATGAAGTTTCCATCACGATTGTAATGAATAAAATCTTCACAAAAATTCACAAAGTTTCAAAAATTTATTTATTGTGATTTGAGAACCAAGATCTCAATCCAAATTCTCCTTCACACACAAACTTTCAATTTGTTAAATTCTCCTTGCACAATTTAATAACCAATAACTAACCCTAGCTATACTTGGCTATAATGAGCTAATCTACGCTATGATACCAACTTGATGTGAAATATGAGGCTGACTTTTTTTTCTATGCAAGCACCTTCTATTCCATTTAAATAACATAAGGATCGTGGTCATACATCCATTTGTGCAATTGAATCCTTGTATCAAGCTTATGAATTTTATTTATGCTTTATGTGTGAGAAATTAAAAATTGTTTCTAGCTGATTAAATGCATGAACAAAAAACATAAATTGCAGAGAAATAACCAGCAACACAAACCAGAAAAATAATAAAGGAGTTCACCCTCAACACTTTGGCTACATCTCCTTGAGCCTCAATAAATGGACTAGGCTCTCTGGGATTAAGATGATTAAATTATTTTACAAAATGATGATCAAATCCATTGGTTTTTTAGACTATACCAATGGGCTTGGAATACCAAAATAACCTTAAATTCAAAGTTCAATCTCTGGAAATGGGCCATGGCTCCCTTGGGCATGACCTCTTCTATTGGTGGCCTTGATGCTTCTCTGAGCTATCATGTGGAAGCATCACCCTTAGAAGTCCCCATATACTATTGAAACCTATCTCAATGTTTCCAGAACATGTAAAACATGAAAAATTCACTATTCATTCACTCAAAGTGACCTCTAGCTCCCTTGGCTATGCCTCCAACACCTGGTGGCTCTAGGTGCCATGAAACTTACATGTAGAAAAATTGTATTTATAAGTCTCAAAATTCCTCTGAAATCTACACCATTAGCTTTAGAAGGTCCAAGATAGTCAAAAATGACTATTCATTTGTTGAAATTGGACTTTGGATGCTTTGGCAATGGCCTTAACACCTGATGGCCCTAACCTTCAAAAATATTCAAACGCACAAAAACACCTGAAGATGGCCTTTTCTGCCTCTGTAACCCACTCCAATGGATTCCCAGCATGCCAAAATGCTAATAATTACTTTTACTAAGCTCAATTTGGTCGAAAATTGAGTGAGTTATGACCAAAATGAACTTTGCCCCAATTTCTCCTCCAAAACTGGAGAAACTGCCAGTTAAAACTCTAATTTTGGAAATTCCACCAAGTTTGGTGCTGCCTATGAAAATTCCACCAGTCTAAGCACTGTAGTAATTAGGCGGTAAACATTTTTAGGGTTGGATAAGAAGGTATTAATTGTTAAGTGAATTTTAGGCGCTAATGATAGTTTATCGTCGATAAACCATGTTTAATTGTTAATTAAAATTCATTATAAAACTTTGCCAGATCACGGGTTGGCAACTGGTCACGCACTTCCGGTCACATGGGGAGGGGGCTGTCCTGAGGATTTGGCCCCCTATGACCCCCAAACGGTCGGGTATTGAAATTTAAATAGACATGGAAGTCTATATGGGTAAGAACTACCCGAGAGCCGAGACGGGGTCGAGCACGATTTGTAGGCAGGAGGTCATGCGTTCAAGCCCCGACTCTACCATAAAAAATTTCTCCAATAAATAAGAGACTCCTTCGCTATATGTGTCAATTCAGCCAACATTAACTCTGCTCTAGATTTGTATGGTGGTTCCACCAAACTTGGTAATGTCCGCCATAGTGTATGTTTGAAACTATATAATATAATATATCTATATAGATATATTTGAAATTACAACATAACCTTAGTCCGATAAAACATAAAAAATTGTCATTCTACCTTAGCGTTAGGAGGTGGCCCACTAGAGAGGACACATGGTGCCCTCTTGCTGGGTTTCACTCCAACCCTTAAAAAAATTTCAAATTCCAACTTAGGAATAATTTGAATGTCACTGGGAAATTTTTCTCGTCACTTAAACCATGTGCCGAATCTGAAGATGAAACTTGTCACAATTTCACTAGCTGCAATCTGGATAATATTCCTGCAATGCTAACTGTACCTACCACATCAGCACTATAACCGTTTTGTTAATTATTTTTCCTGTTTTTGAAAACGAACAATAGACAATAACTCAATCATACGAACTCGGATTTTGATGAAACAAGTTGCACCGAAATCCTGAAGACAGACTGTATCTGATCGTTTAGGTTCAAAGTAATTTGGAGCACTTTAATTTTTAGCTAATTTTAGGCCCTGATCCAAATTTTGATCACTATCTTTGATTGTATGCACTGTTAGCCGCCTATAAATTATGTTCTACCAAAAAGGTGGCTAAATTTGTCACCAAGCCTTCAAGTGAACATTTCCTTTGAAAATCTATCATCCTTGTAGTCTTATGATGATTCTTTGTCCCTTTGAATTAATCTTCACTATTGTTTCCATCTTAAGACCATGCTAATTCACCAAAGAAAGTTGTTCCAAAGGCCCACTGAAACTGCCTATTTTCACTTATTTCCCTCCATTTTCATAAAGCCTTCTTTCCATCTTTTAATCCTCCATTTAGCCTCTGAAAGCCTTAAAATCCCCTTTAAACCCACAAAGATTCATTTACAGGTTTAAAGACCTTTTCTTTCCTCTCTACTGAAAGCCAAAAAACCCTTCAAAAATCCTAAAAAACCCATTTTTTAACATTAAGGCCTTAAGCCCCTTTTCGGCCTTAGCACTAGCCCCTTTTTTTCATGTGACCTGGAGCCATAACCAGGTGCTAGCCCTTATCACTCATCGCATTTGGAATTTATTTTCCCTGACTTATCCTTTATTCTTCCAATCTTCCGATGCGATGAGCCCCTCTCCTCCGATCCTCTGATCTAATCTCGACCGTTGAATCCACAAGAACCAATGGCTGAGATTGCGCCGTGCTCTACCCATAGCCCTTCACGTTGAACTCCACCAATTTTTCCTCCACCGTCGATCTTCCTCCAGATCGGACGGCCCTCTCTTCATCGCATTGCAATTTTTCTTCGCCTCGGGTTACAACCGCTCCCTTTCCGATTTGCAATTGCGATATTCCTGGGTCCCACTTCCCCTTTCTCATTCTCTACCATCGATCATCCTTTTCAATCAGACAGCCAGCACAAAATTGCACATCGCAGTGCCCAAGTTCCTCCATCCTTCGCTGCTCCCCCGATGCGATGAGTCCTGATTCAATCACCACCGTCCATTCACCCAGATCTAACGGCCCACATCATATTTTTCTCTCGTTTCATTTAATCACCCCCCCTGCCTAATAACTCCTCCAAAAGATCTCGACTGTTGATCCTGCAAGATCCAATGGTCCTGGTTCTTCCACCTGCCCAAAAGGTTTGAACCTAATTTGTTCCCTCCGCCTTGGTTTTTTTCCGCTTCCTCGCTGCATTCACTTACCTTCTCACTGCTCCTCCGCCTCCGCCCGAGCCTTCTGAAGCATTTTTTAAGCCCCCGCGTAGGTTTTATATAACAAGTTTGTTGCTTTGTGCAGGTTCATGGCAGTTCTATGAATGGAAATTGTCCCACAGTCACAAAATAGTGACACGAAGGCTAAGGATGACGATCCGCGGCCCTATAAATGCAAAAGGGACCAAATGGGTTATCTCCAAATGTTTGTCGATATGTTATGAGTATCGATCATTCAATAAAACCCTCTAGCACACCATTGCCACATGTGCACAAAGAACAATGAAGATCAAAGATCAGAGAAGATTAAAGTCATAAAGGATTGATTGCAAATCCTAAAATATTTTAAAGCTTAAATCCTGCAGATTAATGGTTAAATCATACTAGGATAGAGCAGGTTAATCCATCAAAATATCTAAAGGTCACCTTTAGCCCGCTTTCACACTCAAAGGATAGTTGGGCAGTTATTGGGCTGACATCCATTCTCTAAAAACTGTTAGAACAGTTATTGAAAGGCATGGGAAGCATCAAATCCATCCTTTTACTTAACTTGCCACAACAAACAAACATAGTACTACAACCAGAAGACTCCTCCACAAACGCACTTTGGAGTTATTACTAAACTTGTCAAGCTGGCCCCAAAGTCAACAAAGCAACTAAATGGTCCAGGCATTTATTTCATTGTTCATTGAGCAGAATGAAGCATTCGAAAACTCATCTGCTCTGTCTTTAATGATAATTAAAACCATTTCTTCACCTAATTTCCTCATTTTCTCTATAAAGACTCTTCAAAGTCTCATTATAAAAGGTTGGCATTTGGTGATTTCTAAAGTAATACATATTGCTACTTTGAAGAAGTGTTGGTGTTCTGAAAGAGTGTGGGAGTCTCTCTGTTTTCTGTTGATGAAGGAGGCTGGACCATGACATCCCTGAGCCTGGTTATGGTGAAGTAATCTCTATTTTTAATGTTATTTCTCATTTATCACTTTGTTCCATTATGCTTTGACTTACAGTAGGATAAAAAGTTTAGGTAGAGAAATGTATCTTAGAAGCGCCTATGACCTATTTATCCTTCACTATTTATATGTTTTTTTCTACTGAATATGACAGGGTAGTCTAATAGCTCTCTTTATATTCAGTTTGTTTTATTTTGGAAATGGTTAATTCAGTTGTGCTGAAGACCGTTTAGGCGTTCCATCTTTCTTTTCCATTGAACGTTGTATCTGAAATCACCCTTTGATTATTAATACTTGCAGCTTGACAGAGAGGCATGTTTCAATCATACCCTCTGTTCATTATTGTAATTATTGTGTTGAAGGTCTCTATAATTGTAGTCCTAGATGTCTAAGGCGTTCCTTCTTCTTTGAATGCAATTGTATGTTTTTGTTGATTAAGCCTTCAGCAGTAACTCATAGGAGGAAATAGAGCATTCCCCAAATCCTATAGTTCATTAAGAAGGTTTTAATCTACATTTCTCTTTCCTTTGAGTGTTTATATTGATTATGTCCAAAGAAGTGAGCTTACTGGAGGAAATAGGGTATTCCTCGAATCCTTTAAGCCATTGTGGAAGGGTTTAGTTTATTTTTCACTCTTAGTCCTAAATGTTCATCCCATTTCACCTATATTATTCAACAGATCCTTGACCAAGTTAGATTTTCCCTTTGGTTTCCCCTTCCTTCTCATTCAGAACTATTTGGACTTTCACATGACTCCATTGCCCAATGGCTTGTAGATTCCCATACTTTATCTATACCACATGAAACACATTTTTCCAACCAAACAAAACAAACAACCTTTCACCTCATAACTAGCCTAAAATCAACTTCTAAACCTTTCAAGACACATCCTTATAAACATATTGAGAGATCCCTCTCTGAGACTAGTAGGGCTAGATCCTAGAGCTCTAAAGCTTGGTTTGCATGTTGCCTTGTCTTTTGGTAAGCCAATATATCAAAAACATAGGACCCCAACATAATGGCGATCATAGTGGAACGTATTGAGTACATAACAGTCTAGAAAACTCCTGTAGACTCAGTAAGTCCTTAAATAACCACAAAAACTCAAAAAACCCAAAAACACTTAATATTGGCTTCATAATAAACATGGTGGTGGAACCAGAAAACATTTTACCTTCACAAAAGCTAAAAATTTTCCACCTGTCGACTCCACTGGCCTCCAGTAGGCTTATTACTTCACTAGTCCTTGTAAACTCTCCTGAGAATGCATTGAGAAAACCCAATCATGTTGTTGGTGGAAAAAAAAGTTTAAAATCTTCCACCTGGCGACTCCACAACCTCCAAAAGACCTAATCACTCCACTGGTAGAAGACTCTGAGCTGGTTGAAAAGATCAAGTGATCCTCCTTATAATTTACAATCATGATTCCACAGATACAACGAAGATATGCCCCAATGAGTAGGGATCATATCCCTGGATTCCCACACAAAATGCCTGAAATAAATTGGTTGAAAAACCTACCTATCTTTTAGGATGAAAATATTGATGACCCCTTGTTACATCTCATCAAGTTTCATATACATGTGTGGAGGTTAAAAGTTGAATGGCATGAGGACTTTCTTACGAAAATGTTCATCGCAACATTAGAAGGTAATGCAACGAATTGGGATGAATGGTTAGAACCTAAGAGCTTGTTTTCTTTAAAATACATGCACCAAGTATTTTAAAAAAATTATGAATAAAACTCTCCATCCTTATCATGGGATTTTTGTGGTCAATCTCATAACATCATACAATACCTGTTGGATATTGATGAGGATCTGGTTAATATGCATCCTGAGGCTCTCTCAGCAGCCATTCAAGAATTTCATATGCATCCTGATTATCACAAGAACCTAGATCCATTACTTACTTTAATGATCTTCCTAACTTTGATCTATCTGATGATTATGTTCTCCAAACAGAAATTTATCTTGCAGGGCCATCATTAGTAGATTTGTGGGAGGAAGGTCAGTCCCATCAACTTCAAGAAAGTAATGAGCCCATGTTGGCTATTTATGATACTGATGAGGAAAGTTATGAAATTCTAGTAGTAGGTCAATATTCATTAGATCTTCACTCTGCTTTATCTTAGATCATCAGTAATAGTCCCCATGCATTTGGAAATTAGCAGCCTTTCATCTCAAAGGGTGAAGAGGAAAACAATGAAGAAATTTTTGAGCAGGTTGAAACCAAGAAATATTCCCTTGAAAAAGAGGAAGCAATGGAACAGACCCCTACTCAAGAATTCATGGATTTTTTCATAGAGCTCAGCCCACCAAATCAGAATATCTCAGAGTTACAAGAGGACAACACTGCAATATATAATGAGTCCTCCAATTCAGAAAATAATGAAGATGAGGAAGAATTTCTTTCTCAAAATAATCTTTTCCTTGATCTAGTGGAAGAGGAAGTAATCCTGGTTGAAACCCCCTTGTCAAGTACTCACAACCAGGTATTATTTCAAGATCCTTATGCTCATTTCCTGCAGACATTTAGAGAAGGATCAAAGGCCATCAAGAGTAGCTTGTTGCAGACAACAAGAAACATGTTAGAAGTTGCTGTTAAAAAACAAAGAGAATGGGAGTGGCCCTGCCTATCCAGCATGCTCAAAGAGATGAGCAGAGACCAGTCACGGGATCATCTGATTGACTGGATGTATTGGAAAAGGGAGTTTGTCAGCTAGACATGTAAAAATTCCAAGTTAGATTAGGTTAGGTAGGAATCTCAATAAAGCTCAGCCTATGAGCATTTAGTTAGTTGTTGATGTTACTTTGAAGAAAAATTCAAAAAAATACAAAAACATTAGAGAAGAATGGTTCTAACATGCTCAAAACTTGAACCAGCAAAGAAAAAGAAAACAGCTCTAACAAGATCAAAACCAGAGCTGAAATGAAGAAAAGGGGTGACTCTAAAAAGCTCAAAATCTAAGTTACAAAAGGAACGAGGGATGCTTTAAATTTCTAGAGTTTCCAGCCCTCACAATTTTGTTTCAATTTTCTGCGAGTTTCTGTTCATGTGCAGCTTGTCTTTATGCCATGGACCCATCACAAATCAGACAGTCTAATCCTGGTTTGGCTGTGTTTTCAATTTCTATTTTAGAATATAGAGAATGGAAATCTGTCAGACTGTTTCATCCTGACAGATATTAGATTAGGTAGAGAATTAAGAGTCCAACTGTTTAATCTGGACTCTTGGAAGAGATAAGGGTAGCATTAGATAGGTTTATTTTTCAGTTTTCAAAATAATATGTAAAGAAATGTCAGTCCAAGTGCACTCAAAGGAAGAAAATTTTAGGACAAGTAGCTTGGGGTAGGTAGATATGTTTGTTTCAAAGAAGTTTCATGTTGCAGGTCACTAAAGGAACTGCCAAATTGCAAAAAGTACCAGCAAGAAAGCAAAGAAAATTTGCCCAATGGATAAGGCACTGGTCTGCTGAAATCCAGAGATTACTGAGGTTCTGGCCACCTAAAGGGAAAGCTGTCCTCCCCAAGTGGAGCCACTGTTAGCCACCTATAAATTCTGTTGTACCAAAAAGGTGGCTAAATTTCTAACCAAGCCTTCAAGTGAACATTTCCTTTGAAAATCTATCATCCTTGAAGTCTTATGATGATTCTTTCTCCCTTTGAATTAATCTTCACTGTTGTTTCCATCTTAAGACCATGCTGATTCACCAAAGAAATTTGTTCCAAAGGCCACTGAAACTGCCTATTTTCACTTATTTCCCTCCATTTTCATAAAGCCTTCTTTCCATCTTTTAACCCTCCATTTAGCCTCTAAAAGCCTTAAAATCCCCTTTAAACCTGCAAAGATTCATTTACAGGTTTACAGACCTTTTCTTTCCTCTCTACCAAAAGCCAAAAAACCCTTCAAAAATCCTAAAAAACCCATTTTTTAACATTAAGGCCTTAAGCCCCTTTTCGGCCTTAGCACTAGCCCCTTTCCTACATGTGACTCGGAGCCATAACCAGGCGCTAGCCCTTATCGCTCATCGCAATCGGAATTTATTTTTCCCGACTTATCCTTTATTCTTCCAATCTTCCGACGCGATGAGCCCCTTCTCCTCCGATCCTCAGATCTAATCTCGACTGTTGAATCCACAAGAACCAACAGCCAAGATTGCGTCGTGCTTCATCCATAACCCTTCACATTGCGCTTTGTCAATTTTTCCTCCACCGTCGATCTTCCTCCAGATCAGACAGCCCTCTCTTCATCGCATCACAATTTTTCTTCGCCTCAGGTTACACCCGCTCCCTTTCCAATTTGCGATTGCGATATTCCTGGGTCCCACTTCCCCTCTGTCATTATTTGTCGTCGATCATCCTTTTCAATCGGATGGCCCTCTCTTCATCACATCGTAATTTTTCTTCACCTCAAATTGCACCCGCTCCCTTTCCGATTTGTGATTTTGATATTCATGGGTCCCACTTCCCCTCTGTCATTCTCTTCTTTCGATCATCCTTTTTGATCAGATAGCCAGCGCAACATCACACATCTTGACGCCAAATTTCCTCCGTCCTTAACTGCTCCCCCGATGCGATGAGTGCCAATTCAATCACTACCGTCCATTCACCCAGATCTAATGGCCCACATCATATTTCACTCTCCTTTCATTTGATCACCCCCCCTGCCTAATAACTCCTCCGAAAGATCTCGACCGTTGATCTTGCAAGATCCAACGGTCCTGGTTCTTCCGCCCGCCCAAAAGGTTTGAACCTAATTTGTTCCCTCCGCCTTTGTTTTTTCCACTTCCCCGGGGAAATCGTCCCACAGTCACAAAATAGTGACACGAAGGCTAAGGATGATGATTCGTGACTCTGTAAATGAAAAAGGGACCAAAGGGGTTATCTCCAAATGTTTGTCGATATGTCATGAGTATCCACCATTCAATCAAACCCTCCAGCACACCATTGCCACATGTGCACAAAGAACAATGAAGATCAGAGATCAGAGAAGATTAAAGTCATAAAGGATTGAGAGCAAAGCCTGAAAGATTTTAAAGCTTAAATCCTGCAGATTAATGGTTAAAGCACACTAGGACAGAGCAGGCTAATCCATCAAAATATCTGAAAGTCACATGTAGCCCGCTTTCACACTCAAAGGACACTTGGGTTGTTATTGGGTTGATAGCCATTCTCTAAACACTGTCAGAACAATTATTGAAAGGCATGGGAAGCCTCAAACCCATCCTTTTACTTAACTTGCCACAGCAAACAAACAGAGTAGTACAACTAGAAGACTCCTCCACAAACACACATTGGAGTTATTACTAAACTTGTCAAGCTGGACCCAAAGTCAACAAAGCAACTAAATGGGCCAGGAATTTATTTCATTGTTCATTGAGCAGTGTGAAGCATTCAAAAACTCATCCGCTCTGTCTTTAATGATCATTAAAACGATTTCTTCACCTACTTTCCTCATTTTCTCTATAAAGAATCTTTGAAGTCTCATTATAAAAGGTTGGCATTTGGTGATTTCTAAAGTAATACATATTGCTTCTTTGAAGAAGCATTGGTGTTCTGAAAGAGTGTGGAAGTCTCTGTGTTTTCTGTTGATGAAGGAGGCTAGACAATTGGATCCCTGAGCCTGGTTATGATGAATTAATCTCTATTGTTAATGTTATTTCTCATTTATCACTTTGTTCCATTATGCTTTGACTTACAGTAGGATAAAAAGTTTGGGTAGAGAAATGTATCTTAGAAGCACCTCTGACCTGTTTATCCTTCACTGTTTATATGTTTTCTACTACTGAATATGACAGGGTAGTATAATAGCTCTCTTTATATTCAGTTTGTTTTATTTCATAAATGGTTAATTTAGTTGTGCTAAAAACTATTTAGGCATTCCCTCTTTCTTTGCCACTAAACGTTGTATCTGAAATCCCCTTTTTATTTTTAATACTTGCAGTTTGACAGAGAGGCTTGTTTCAATCATACCCTCCATTAATTTTTGTAATTATTGTGTTGAAGGTCGCTATAATTGAAATCCTAGATGTCTAAGGCATTCCCTCTTCTTTGAATGCAATTGTATGTTTTTTTTTATTAAGCCTTCAGCAGTAACTCATAGAAGGAAACAGGGCATTCCCTGAATCCCATAGTTCATTAAGAAGGTTTTAATCTACATCTCTCTTTCCTTTGAGTGTTTATATTGATTAATTCCAAATCAGTGAGCTTACTGGAGGAAATAGGGTGTTCCTCGAATGCTTTAAGCCATTGTGGAAGGGTTTAGTTTGTTTTTCACTCTTAGTCCTAAATGTTCATCCCATTTCACCTATATTATTCAACAGATCCTTGACCAATTTAGATTTTCCCTTTGGTTTCCCCTTCCTTCTCAGTCAAAAATATTTGGACTTTCACATGACTCCATTGCCCAATGGCTTATAGATTCCCATTCTCTATCTTTACCACATGAAGAAAATTTGTCCAACCAAATAAAACAAACAACCTTGCACCTCATAACTAGCCTAAAATCAACTTCTAAACCTTTCAAGACACATCCTTATAAACATATTGAGAGATCCCTCTCTGAGACTAGCAGGGCTAGATCCTAGAGCTCTAAAGCTTGGTTTGCATGTTGCCTTGTCTTTTGGTAAGCTAATCTATCAAAAACACAAGACCCCAACATGCACTATCTATACAAAATCTAATTATACAACTGATAGTACACTTCCCTTAAACTCCAACATCAACTAGGTGTCTCTCAAAACTGACATGCAACAGTTATTTATGAGTGAATTATCAATTATTTGATTGAGCACTGTTGTGAATTAAATCAAATAATATTCACTTAACCTCCCACTAGTCCTTCCATCAGTTAGGAACTAGTTAAACTAATTTAACTCAAAATTAATTAAGTTAATTATTACAACTCAAAATAAACTACAACTCAACACCCTAAAAATATAGAGTGAGCTCTACATGTCTCTAGTTAGACCCCCAACTCTAATTGACTGAGGTAACTAAGTATTCCCAGCACACTTATGTCATACAAGGAGTTATAAGATGTGGAATTAACATTTCCTTCCAAGTTAATTAAGCAAAAAGTAAATTATAAGTTGTTGCTTGGTGCCATTTTTCAACACTAAGAATGAAGGTGTCCATACTTTCTATTCCATATTTGTTTCTAAATATATGCTCCTCCTTCGAGCCACTGTCACCATAGCTTTTCTCCAAGGTATTTTTTCAACAACTCTAGGACATGTAGACCTAGACCGCCCACCAACTTAGGAGTTTAAAGGTGCTCTTAGTAAACTAGTGCTCATTTCTTGACCTTTTCTACTCCTCTCCATAAAAAAATTGGAAGGAGGTAATAATGGAGTTATATACAGTCGTATAAGTTGCCAACACATATTTATGATACATTGGGATACCTTGGAGCTCATATTTAAGAAAGACAAAATGGCCAACAATATTAAGGCATCTAAAATCACAAATTTCGAGTTTTTTAGAAATATTTTGTAACCCATTTTTCCAGCAAGCCATTATTAAGGAGTTAAAGACTATTGGGGCTCCTAAGTATTTCATCAAGTTGTTTTTTATTTGGAATGCCAAGGAGTAATCTAGATGACCTTGAACCACATGATTTGTGTTTAAAAATGAAACAAAAGGATTTTTCACCATTTATCAAAATACATGTGGCTTTCATGAAAATAGAAATGATGAATTTTAAACCTCTAGCTTCCAAAAAAGTAACACAAAAGAAAAGCAATATGTGATCAAAAAATTGTTGGTGGGTAATAGGAAGTTCCTACCCATAAGGTTGAATCTGTTTATGTAAACCTTTATGGAAAACTACCTTGACGTATCTCCCCATACCTTCAACAACTAGAATGAAAAGAAAAGGAGAGATAGGATCACCTTGATGCAACGTCGCAAACCATGAGAGGAGTTAAAAGTATTAGTGGGAAACCCATTCAAAATAACAGAGTAGAAAGGGGAAGAAATCATAGACTTAGTCCATGAGATCCATGACAAAGAGAACCCAAAAGCTTCTAGCACACTCAAGAGATAATCCCATCTAATTCTATAATCGACTTTATATAGGTCAAGTTTAATAAGCATTGTAGGGTTTATAAACTTTTTGAAAGAGTGACTAACTTCATGAGTTGTCACAATTCCATTAAGAATCTAACAACCCTCAGTCAAACCTATCTATTCTAGGGAGATTATGTTATTTAGCAAGGGTAACTATGCTTGGGTATTACAAAAGAAATAACTTTATAAATAAAATTACAAAGAGCAATAGAGAAGAAGTGACTAAGTTCCTCCAATTTGATAGATTTATGGATTAAAGTGATGAAAGTAGCATTGAGAATCAACCATAGCTTATGAGTTTGAGAAAATCCTTCAACCAAAGCATGGAATTCTAGGCCAATAAATTTACACCATGCTTGAAAGAAATTTTTTGTAAATATGCTTGATCCAGTAGCTTTATTAGGTGGCATATCCATGACTATCTCTTCCACTTCTAAGTAATTTATTTCTCTCATTCTAATATTGATTTATTGGATGTGGAATGCGGGTTGTTATTCTTTGAATTGCTTCCCTTATTTTTGGAACAAGCATTGTAAGCATATCATGAAAATAGGAGACTAATTCATCTTCAATTTCCTCATGTTTTAGCAAAAGATGTACTTCTTTCGATTTTAATAAGAATATCCTTTTAAGACTAAAAAATTAACTAACTTTTAACTCCTATGTTTTAAAATATAGAGAGGACCTTACTCTGTTCCGTGACTCCAGACCCTTTAATTAGGCATCCCTCACCGAAACCCTAACCATCTCATCTCAAACCCACAACATATTATTATTTTATGATATTATCAAAATTTATTTGGTTTCCAAAATCTCGAGGGATTGGAAAATATCACATCTAACTCTACTTTTGGTTGCATAGATATCTTTTCTTTTGGGGTTAACCACTTAACGTAGAAATATGTGAGAAACTTTCAATGTAATGGAGTACACTAAAGAAGGCATCGGCCAGATGGGGATAGCTAGCCTCATAATTATGACTCCATAAATAAACAACTCTTCATTTCCAAACATCTCATCACGTAACAACCAACTCTTCGCTCATTTAATTTTATCTCTGAAATGGAAAATGAAACACGAAGATCAGGAGAAGGTCGCAGTAGGAGCAGATCAACATCACCACAAGATGATAGGAGTAGGAGCCTGTTATGAATATAATTCATAACGAATATAACAAATAAAATTATTAAATATTCAATTAAGGATTATGTAAGTAGTCATTAAGTTAGTGAAAGGGCATGTCTAAGAGACATGCCCAGTCATGAAAGGTCACCTGCGTAGGTATATAAGTAGGGCCTCATTGTAACATTTTATCATCTATCTATCTATCTCATACATTTTATAATATAATATTTGTATCTTGATGGATATATTTGTATTCCAAGTCTTCTGAAGTATTTAACTTGAGAAGGAACTTTGTTCACTTCATTTGGTATCAGATCAGTTCGAGCCTTCAGCCACTTAAGCGCGGCATAGAGATATGCTCCTTGATCCAGGTCTTTGACCGTAAAAATCGTCAACCTTGTTGCCATCGTGACTGAAGCGTTTCGCTATCAATCTTGGAGTTTCTCCATTTTCGCCACTAGGCCTTTGGCCATAATAAAAAAAAAAAAAGGGCAAAAACAAACCAGAGAATTTTTGAAAAGAAATGAAAAAAAGGGAGAATAATTTACATAAAAAAATTGAAGAAATATTTAAAAAGGAAGAATTTATATTAAAAATAATAAAAGAGAGAAGGAATGTCAAAGTATATTAAAAAGAAAAAGAAAGAGATATATATGTAAAGAAGTACATATACATACATACCAATACAATTTAAAATTAAAAAGGAAAAAGAAATAAGGAAGAGTAGGTATGGTTATTTTGATTATTCTTTCAGTGGTTTACAAGCTCGTGGTTTTGGAATCCCATGGTAATTTCCCATGGTATTTGCAAGGTAAAATAAGAAGTAAAGGAATCAAAAATCTCTTGTGAATGGTAATTTTAATTTTACGTGGAGAAATAGACTTAAGTGTACATATATTTTATAGGTGAATATATGTGAATAGCCACGTTTCACTAGGGTTGTAAACTTTCAACAAAAAAAAAGAGCTAAAAAAAATTCAATTGTTAAAAGAGAATATGTATGTATTAATTTAATTAATTAATTAAATGATTAAAAAAATAAAAAATGAAGGAATAATAACCTCATTAAAAAGAAGAAGAGAAAGTTAGGAAGGGTTACCTTAAAAACCCTAAAAACTCAATTCAACAGACAAAATGAAATCAATCATTGATGAAAATGAAATTAAATCCAATTCGGAAAAGAAAGAAGGAATATTTCCTGAAAATTATAGTATTTTAACAAATACAAGATGAAGAAATTATTATCCATAAAAATTTGAGGAATAAGTTCTGAAGGAAGGGCCAATTCATAACAAATAAATAAATAAAAGTTGATATATTGAATTGTGACGAAAGAAAACGAAGAAGACGGTGCCTGATTGAACTGAAGAAAAGTGTCAACTATAAGCTTTGAGGACAAAGATTTTGAAGGAAGGGGTAATGTTATGAATATAATTCATAATGAATATAACAAATATAATTATTAAATAGTCAATTAAGGATTATGTAAGTAGTCATTAAGTTAGTGAAAGGGCACGCCTAAGAGACATGCCTAGTCATGAAAGGTCACCTGTGTAGGTATATAAGCAGGGCCTCATTGTAACATTTTATCATCTATCTATCTCATAAATTTTATAATATAATATTTTTATCCTCATGGATATATTTGTATTCCAAGTATTCTGGAGTATTTTAGCTTGAGAAGGAACTTTGTTAATAAGAATATCCTTTTAAGACTAAAAAAATTAATTAACTTTTAACTCCCGTGTTTTAAAATATAGAGAGGACCTTACTCCGTTTCGTGACTCCAGACCCTTCAATTCGACATCCCTCACCAAAACCCTAACCATATCATCTCAAACCCACAACATATTATTATTTTATGATATTATCAAAATTTATTTGGTTTCCAAAATCTCGAGGGATTGGAAAATATCACATCTACCTCTACTTTTGGTTGCATGGATATATTTGCTTTTGGGGTTAATCACTTAACGTAAAAATACGTGAGAAACTTTTAATGTAATGGAGTACACTAAAGAAGGCATCGTCTAGATGGGGATAGCTAGCTTCATAATTATGACTCTATAAATAAACAACTCTTCATTTCCAAACATCTCATCACGTAACAACCAACTCTCCGCTCATTTCATTTTATCTCCGAAATGGAAAAAAAAACATGGAGATCAGGAGAAGGGTGGAGCAGGAGTAGATCAACATCACCACAAGATGATAGGAGTAGGATCCAACCAAGATTTACAACACCTGTAGTTCGTTCTGTCACTCATAATGAGTTAACAGATGTGAATAATACATGGGTTGAGTTTGTACAAACTAGAGACATAGAGGAGCAGTTTTTAAATGACTTCATCACACATAGATTTGATGCTAGGGAGTAGTTGATACACAACTATAACTGTGGGGCTCTTGCAGTTACCAAACACAGCTCCAATGGAGGGCAGATTTGCTGAGTTGTAGATACCAAACACAACTCCAACAGAGGAGCAGTTGATCGTAATGGGTTTGCGTAAAATAAGCATTTTAGAGGAGCATATCCGTGATAGTAATAGTATAAGTTCAAGTTGTTCAATTTTCCATATCGATTTTGAATTGGGGGAGGAGGATGTGTCTCAAATGCGTTGTGGCCACATATTCCATACTATTTTCATTTTCAGATGGTTGCATTCTTGCGATAGTTGTCCACTCTACCGACGTATATCATTTCGCCACAGATCCAGATTCCAGATCACCACTAATATTTCCATTAGTCCCCATGAGTGATGTTGGCCAGAGATCCAGATCCTGACCAAGATTTGGGTTTGTTCCCGTGAGTGATGTTTAAGCTTTGGTGTTAGTTATACTCCATTCATAAAGGAGATCAATTCCACACATCATAGTTTAGGTTTTCTTTTTAATTTAAATATATTTTTTGATTTATTTTTTATTTTTATATTTTTATAAAAAAAATATTCATTCAACCAGTGCGCCAGAGGTTATTTTTCCATCAAAATCATCCAAGAAATATGCCTCGATTGCTGGGAAAACTAACCTAGATATGCCTTATGACTATCTCTATGAGTAGGCACACCAAAAGAGAAAGCCGCCAGTAGCAAGAGAGTTCTTCAATCTTCACAAGTTTCCAATTCAGTAATAAAACAAGCCATATCAGAGTTTTTAAAAAAGGTTTATTCATTATGCAATCAAACAGATTAGTATCCCAACCATTTCAAATTCTGGTACATTAATTTTAAAGTCGTTGGATTAATAGTGTGCATTGATTTCAGTGTAAGCACAGAAAAATATTGACAATGTAGATTTATTTTTGTGTTATAGTAATTAAACTTAATAATATTAGAGAGAAAGAGAGACAAGGTATGATGTTTAATACAACAGCTCGACCTAAATATTTAAATGGTGTATAATTTCAACTGTCTTTTTCATATAATTGATATGAAAATATGACAAAACTAACAAGGGTGACAATAAGAATAGTAGAAGAAAATAGACTAATCTTGATCACAATGAAGGCTATTTGTAATTTACTACATTATTATTATCAATATTTTCTATCATTCAATATTATTAGATTTTCACTTTGCATTCAAAATTTTTATTTCATCATTTTTCATTATTAAAGTTACATAACAACAAACTGAGGTAATTAATCATTAAAGTTCTATAAAAACAAACTGAGGTAATTAAGAAATTTTAAAGTTAAAATGAATCGATGGATCTCAAAGATATTTAACATATTTAAAATGGTTATATTAATATTAGATGTATTTACATATTATTGCTAAATTTAATCATATGTTCCTCATATTATCAATAGATTTTCTTTGGTTGCACGCGACTGAAACCAGCCTAGATCCATCTTAACTATGAATCTATCAAGCACCGAGAGGGATCAAATCTCTCGAGGTGAAAACCTCTTTTTTTAGTGAAAAACTGGAGGAAAGCTTTGCACCTCGAAATATTTGATCTCTCTCAGGGCTTGATAGATCCGAAGTTAAGATAGATCTAGGTTGGTTTCATTTGTGTGTAGCCAAGGAAAATATATCGATAATATGAGGAACATATGATTAATTTTATCAATAATATGTAAATACATATAATATTAATATAACCATTTTAAATATGCTAAATATATTTGAGATTTATCCACTCATTTTAACTTTAAAATTTCTTAATTACCTCAGTTTGTTTTTATATAACTTTAATGGTGAAAAATGATGAAATAAAATTTTTGAATGCAAAGTGACAATCTAATAATATTTAATGATAGAAAATATTGATAATAATGAAGTATTAAATTACAAATAGCCTTCATTGTGATCAAGCTCAAACTATTTTCTTCTACTCTTCTTATTGTCACCCTTGTTAATTTTGTCAATATGAAAAAGACAGTTGAAATCATACACCATTTAAATATGTAGGTCGAGCTGTTGTATTAAACATCATACCTTGTCTCTCTTTCTCTCCAATTAGGCTTAATTACTATAACACAAAAATAAATCGACATTGTCAATGTTTTTTGTGCTTACACTGAAATCAATGCACACTATTAATCCAATGATTTTAAAATCAATGTACCATCATACATCCAATTACACCAAATTAGAAATCAAAATATACACTAAAATCAATTCATCTAATGCAAAAAACCAAATAAGATTAGAAAACATCATCTACACTCGAATCAATGCATCTAATGCAAGTAATCAAATAGGATTAGCAATCAACATTTACACTCAAATTGATGCATTTAGTGCAAGTAAGCAAATAGGATTAGAAACCAACATATACACTAAAATCAATTAATCTAGTGAAAGAAATCAAATAGGATTGTAAACCACCATCTACACTGAAATCAATGCATTTAGTTCAAGCAATCAAATAGAATTAGAAATCATATATATTGAAATCAATGCATCTAGTGTAATCAATAAAATATAATTAGAAATCAACATCTACATTGAAATTATATCATTTAGTGCAAGCAATCAAATAAGATTAGAAATCACCATATACACTGAAATTAATGCAATTAGTGCAAGAAATAAAATAGGATTAGAAATCATCTACATTGAAATCAATGAATCTAATCCAAGTAATAAAATATCATTAGAAATCAAAATCTACACTAAAATAAATGCATCTAGTTCAAGCAACGAAATAGGATTAGAAATCACCATCTACACTAAAATCAATGCATCTATTGCAATAAATATTCTTCCCTCTCTACCCCCTTCTTATATATCTATATGTCCCTCCATATCTCCTTTGTCTCTTTATCTCACCCCCACAAACACACACACTCTCTCACTCCATATTTATCAATCTCTTTGTCCCCCCTCCATGTCTCCATCTATCTCTTCTTTCTCTTCACCTTCCATCTATATCTCTATCTCCCTTTCTCTCTCTATATCAACCCCAAAACATACACACTCTTTTTCCAATATATCTATCTATCACTCCCTCATCCTCTCCATCCTTCTCTCTCTATTCCCCTTCCCTCCCTCTCCCCCACTTATATCTCTCTTCCTCCTGCTATCCTCTCTCCTTCTCTCTCCATCTTCCTTATCACTCCCTCTCTATCTCGCTCTTCAGCTTTCACTCTATGTATTTCTTCTTACCTCCCTCTTTCTCCCCCTCCATCTCCATCTCTCTTTCCCTACCTCTCTCACCTCTCTCTCTTCATTTCTCACCCACCTCTCTCTCTCTCTATCTTCACCTTCCAAATTTTTTAATATATGCCTCTCTCTCTCCTTCTCTCCTCGCTTCTCTCCATCTCTCCTTCTTTATCTCTTTATGTCACCCAAAAAAGTACACACTCTCTCTCCATCTCTCCCTTGTCACTCCCTCTCTCTCTCCACTTGGCACTCTTTGTTACACCATTTTTTGGTCATCTAACCCATTATCATTAGATGGACCTAAGTACACCATGTAAGACTAATTTTACCCTACGTGAAATTGCTTTCACTATGAAAATAACATAGTAAACCACCTTTATTAAGTTGTTTATAGTCTAAACAGGAAACCCCATGAGGAAATATTAAATAAATCTACATTTGTAAGATATTCCTCAAGGAATAATTAGTTAAAAAATAGTTTAATTGCTATTCCTGGCTATATTTAACCCAAAACAAGGAAATTAATTTGATAAATCATTATTTATCTTATTATTTTCTATGAAAAATTATTTAAACCTTATTTAAATAATATTCTTTGTTAAATATGACTAAATCACCCTTAAATAATTAAATAAATCATTATTTATTTGATTATTACTCAGCCACATCCTTAAAATGATAAATAAATCATTTATTTATTTATTATTTACAAATAAAGGGATTTGACCCAAGTCAAATTCCTTTTCCCTCCAACAAATATAATAAAATATTCCATAAAAGTTGGATCTTGATTTGGTTAATAATATTTTAATTATGTATCAATATCTAGACTAACTCAATATTTTGTTATAAATAGAAGGGTTTTCCCATTCATTTACCACCTTTTGTTTCTTAAAGATCACTCTGGATCTATACTTTTGGTCTAACTATTGATCCACCATCATAATCATATTTTGCTACCATTTTTTGTCTGGGTTTTCTATACCATCAAGAGAGAGAAGTTTTAGATCTGAAGTGCTGAGGACTTACAAGAACCCATCCCATTGACGAGCAATGGTAACACACTTATGTGTTTTCCTCCCAGGTGCCCATAATACAAAATTCATTCAACATATTCTTGTCTTGTCTATTGGATGCATGGATTAAATCTTGTTTTTTCTACTGCCTAATGTCATCTAATGCATGGATCTAGATTTTTGCAGCATTTATCTTGATCACCTAACTGCAAATCTGAGGATATTGGATGCCATCTTTGTTGTTAGGGTTGTTGGTTATGCACAACTAAAGTGGTATTTTTTCGTACGCTTGGAATTAAGATTCATACTAACAACTAGGGACTCCACACGGGTTTACGATTACAACCACTATTGTTTTTTTGAACCTTGCATATCTAACTTCTTCAAACCCTAGTATTTCTCTTCAACCTCTTGTTTTTTCTTTTCTTGATGTTTTTTTTAACCTGTCAAACCCTAAAATGATAAAAATTCTAACTTCTGTGTGTTTTCAGACCTATTGCGCAGGTGACAGACATCAGCCTCAGTTGAGATGACAATTTTTTGGGAAAAATACTGAGAGGGGGGGGTGAATTAGTATTTTAAATAATCAACTTTTTACTTTTATTTTCTCAAAAACCCATACGCTACTTCACAGAATAAAACTAGCGTATATACGCGGATATCCTTAAGGAAACTCGTGTATTCTCATATCTTTTTCTATGCAGATAATTCTTATCTCAGATCATTGCATCATTCATTCATTAGATGTTTATTAAGTTGTAAACATGTACAGTAGGAACAGAATAAATCATCACACATAAGCATCACATATGAACACCAGGATTTTTAGGTGGAAACCCAATTTGGGAGAAAACCACCGCTTGTTGGCAATATGATGCAGAGTGTTGTCCTTGATGGCAACCCACTTGATGGAACATGTAGATCTATGATGAAAAGAGTATGTTTCAAGGCATACGCGGATTTGTCTAGTATAAGTCGTGTATGCACGCGGTAAAGTACGTGCCAAGTCGCGTATGGGAAAAAAGTGCTCAAAAAGTACAAAACCAGGGGTAACCACCATGGTATTGACCCATTGTATTGAGTAATGATTCGTCTATGTGACCCCGTCCAGGAATACCATCGGAAGTAATGTGGTTTTGGCTCATGGTATTGAAAAAGGGTAAACCTATATAAGGAGAAAAAATTCATTAATATGATCATGAGTGAGGGTACAAGATGTGGAAAGCTTGAGTAGATACTTCTCTCAAGTACCTAAGATGGAAAGGGTTACAGTTGAATGATAGATCTGAATGCATGAAGCACCTATGAAGAAAATGATGAAGAAGGGAATCTAGATCTGAAATGTATTTGTATTTGCTACATCTGTTTATGGAATTATTAGATCTGAGATGAGGCGAACATATGTCTGAAGTAAAGGGTAAAATCGGTGTGATGTGTCTGTTCTGAAGAATTGCAATGACCTAAATATCTGAAGCACCATACGCTAGTTTGCCGCAGAAGAAGCGCGTATATACGCGGCTTCACTGAAGAGAAAGCACGTATGCGCAGCGAAATTAACTCTGTAATATGTACAGAAGTATACGCGGGTTTGTATGGTAGAAGGCGCGTATATACGCGGTATCAGTGAAAGGAAAGCGCGTATGCAAACTAGGGTTTGATGAAGCATGGGTTATGAAATGTCTGATCTGTTCTGCTGTGTTACAGCTATCTGTATTCTACAGTTCTAAGTTGTCTGTATCAGTTTGGTTGTATGATTGAGCTTAAAAGTGTGGAGTGGGTCCAGTCTGAAAATATGATGAAACGAGGTCTGTGAGTTGTGCTCTATTGAAGTTGTTTGGATCCAGTGTGAAAATTGATGAAACGTGGTCCTTAGAGGTGCTGAGGGTCGTAGCCTTCAGTCAGGGGGTTGTGGCTCCCTTCCAGGTGAGGCTGGTAAACGAGATCAGGGGGTTGTAGCTCCCTTCCAGGAGAGGCTGTTAAAAGAGTCAGGGGGTAGGAGCTCCCTTCCAGGAGAGGTTGGTAAACGAGCGCAGGTGGGT
This sequence comes from Pinus albicaulis, assembly GCA_034641835.2. Lineage (NCBI taxonomy): Eukaryota > Viridiplantae > Streptophyta > Pinopsida > Pinales > Pinaceae > Pinus > Pinus albicaulis. Next base: position 1,114,950,882 of record CM076574.1, read on the forward strand.
GCCTGCGTGCTGGTAGGAGTCTACGCCAGCACATATGTTGTAAGATGTTTTCTCTATAATAAAATATTGAAGGCTGAGCAACTGCAGCGGTGGTTTTCTCCCGACTTGGGTTTCCACCTAAAATCCTGGTGTTCATGTGTGATGCTTATGTGTGATGGTTTATTCTGTTCTTACTGCACATGTTTACTGTTTATAGAACATCAATGAATGAATGATAGAATGATATAAGTGAAGAATTAATGGCATAATTAGATCTCTGTGTATACGCGATTTTCATGAAGGATATCCGCGTGTATACGCTAGTTGTATTCAGCAAAGTCGTGTATGGGTTTTAGAGCATGGAAAAGTAAAAAAATTTAGTTTTCCCAAAATACTGATTCACCCCCCCCCCCCCCTCTCAGTATTTTTCCCAACACCGTTGTCTTCGTCTCAGTCTTCAATATTTATTATAAAGAAAACATCTTACAATAATTTACTGTCACAGACTCATACCAGTACGCAGGCACCCACCTGCATAAGGCTACAACCTTCTCTCGTTTACCAACCTCTCCTGGAAGGGAGCAACAACCCCCTGCTCTTGTTTACCAGCCTCTCCTGGAAGGGAGCTACAACCCCCTGCTCTCGTTTACCAGCCTCTCCTGGAAGGGAGCTACTACCCCCTGACTGAAGGCTTCAACACTCAGCACCACTGCAGACCACATTTCATCAATTTTCAAACTGGATCAGATAGCTTCAATACAACCCTTCACTTATCAACATACATACTTAGCCCAATACTTCAAACAGGACAGTGAGATCACTGCAACCAGAATATCAGAGATAACCCAGACTTCAGAATAGATATCCAGAAACACATTCAACCTTGAGCAACCATAATTTTAGATACCATACGCGCTTTTACTTAATCAGACCCGCGTACATACGCGATTTTTATGATACGAACCCGCGTATACATCTGTGCATTCTTAAGAAAGCCCTAACTGCGCATACGCTCCTTTATTTAATCGGTTCCGCGTATACACGCGCTTTTCATGAGATGAACCTGCGTATAGATATATAAAAGATAAACTTTGTAGAACAGACCATATCTATGAACTTACCCATATTTCTTCAATTTCTTTATCAGATTTGCGCCAGGTCTTCAATACTTCTTTTCGGATCTTCCTAGAGATTCATCATTTCTGAATTTAGTGATCTTGAACCTTCATCATATTCACAGGTGCATCATAGATTCAAATCTATTAATGAACTTTTACCCTTTCATTCAGATATACTTCAGAGGGAAGTATTCATTCAAACCCAGACTCATGCACACTCATTGCATAATGAATTTCTTCTCCTTAAATAGATCTATCCTTTGACAATACCATGAGCCAAAACTACACAACTTCCGATGGTATTCCTGGATGGGATCTCATAGACAAACCAGCGCTCAATACAATGGGTCAATACCATGGTAGTAACCCTTGGTTTTATTCTTTTAGAGCGCAATTGAGCATACGCGACTTGTCACGTACTTTTCCGCGTGCATACGCTACTTATCCTAAACAAACCTGCGTATGCTTTGTGTCACACACTTTTCATCATTATTCTGGTCCTTACTGATATTTATTTCTCTGGTACTTCTGAGCTACTTGTAGAACATCATATTTACATCATTAATAAACTCATCAAGCATCAAGAATAACTTCATTAAGTAGGATTCCATCATCTTCATCAAGTGGGTTGCCATCAAGGACAACATTCTGAATCATATTGCCAACACAATTTTTTCTGAGATCTACTGTCAGGAGTGCCAGAAGTGCAGGTCATAGTTTTTTGCCCAAAACCTGTGACCTGGACCCTCAGGATGCACCTTTTAGCCTAAAAACTATGAACTCTACCGAAAACAGGTCAAAAACTGTGACCTAGACTTTTTGCAGGAATTTTTCTGAAACTTTTCTAGGTTTGTCTGAGCCTCTGTTCAGGGTTGTCTGACCTCCGTCTCCACCTGTTTTGGACCTGTACTTGTTCTATTTTTCTCAACTAAGTGGGGACCTTGTACCCTAGTAAAAGGCTTCAGTACCTTCCACTTCTTGTGGAAGTGTTTTTTTTGTTGCAGGTTGTCTGAAATTTCAGAGTCTTCAGCCATTTCTTCAGATCTGATACCTCACCTTCAGATTCACTTTAGATCAGCTTTTTATGCATCCAAATCACCTCATTTAGGTTTTTGGGGTTTTCCTCTAGGTTTTATTCTATTTCCTTCCTGGAGATAGCCTTTCACCACCTCTTTTTACAACAAATTTTGCTCTAATTTGCTGTTTTTTCTGCACCACTTTCCAGCAGATTTTGTCCTTTAGATCCCTGTCCCTCCTGACCTTAGATCTATTGGCTATTTTAGTGTGTTTTGATTATTTTTTTACTCACCTATAGACTAGTTGTTGAGAGGCCTACCTCCTTGGGTTTAGATTATTGCATTATTAGCTGTTTATTTTCTGTTTTTGTAGGCTTATATACTGTCATTTGCAAGTTTATTTGTAGCTATACAACACACTTTTCCTTTTTCTCTACAAATGTCTGGGTTTAAAAATTAAAATTTACACACTTCACTCACACACCCTAAGCAAAAAAGGGCTTGGTTAACTCTTCCAAGCAAAGACCCTAAAACATTTAAATCAATTGATCTTGCACCTCTCTTCCCTTGTTTTGACATTGTAATTAGTTGATCCTGCACCTACCTGCCCTTGTCAGTATCTTTTTCCTTTGTGAAGTGTTTGTGTCATCATAATCGCACCACCAAGGCATTTATCTGAGAGACTTTTTGGCCTTCATCCTTAGTTTTCGGTAGGAAGACTTACTCCTCCGCGTAGGATTCGAGTTAGTCCCCCACTAAGTCTGCACACCAACTCTTCTTCTGCTCCTTTAGGTTCTCCTTCTCGTTTTTCCTTTGGTTCTCCCCCTGGCACCTTCACCATGTCTGGGGCAGGACCTAATGCAGGTGGTAACCCCGACCCTCATGCTGGGAATACCACTAGTGGGACCGCAACAGACACTACCCCGGCTGCGCCCTTGCTCCCCTTCATGGCAGGCCTCAACCTCCCTGATTTTGACCAGTTGATAAATGACCCTATGCACCATGATGCTAGTTGGCCAACTATGTCGACAAAGCTCCCTTTCGACATGCCCAAGTTTAAAGGCCTTGCTGGAGAAGATACTACAAATCATGTTCGATCTTGCCACATGTGCTGTTTGTCTAACTCCATTACCGATGACTCTATCCATCTTCGGTTGTTCCAATGTACAGTTATAGGTGAAGCTTCTAAGTGGTATGTTTATCAGGCCCCTTCCTCTCATACCACCTTTTCAAATATTGCCCGAGATTTTCTATCTTACTTCCAGCTTGCACTTCATTATGACACTAGTATCGAACTTTTGACTTCTTTCCATCAATCATCTGCAACCCACCTATCCGATCATGTCCAGGAATGGCGGAGAAGAAAGAGACTATGTCAAGCCCATACCTTTGAAGACCATGTCTAAATGGCCTGGTTCCTTAGATCTCTCTTGCCTCCTATAGGGAAAGATGTCACATCACATTTTCCTCAAACCGAAGAAGCCACTCTCCAAATGGCGTTAAAATATGACCTGATCTACGCTCAGTCTTGTTATGTTTATACCGTTCTACCTGATTTTCCCAGACCCGATGGTGCCAATGCACTAGGGGCACCTCATGGCACCGACGGTATCATTGGAACTCTCTCTAATCCATACACTCAGCCTCCCATGGGCTATGGTTTTCCTGGGGGGGGCGCCAGCACCTCCTACACTTTTCCCCCTCCCGGTAGCACATATCAAGGATACGACATGCCTCCACTTTTTTCCCAACCTCCTTATTATCTATATCCACAGCCTGGTGCTTCAGCTCCTCCAGCATTAGCACTGTTGGGTATGTGTTATATTCTTTCCGCAACTAAGCACGCGCGGGGGGGTAAGAGGGGGGCGATAGCCCCCCCTTTGTGCTAGGCGCAATGGGGGGGTCACAGGGGAGGCAGTAGCCCCCCCTGTTGGGGTCCGGGGCAGCGTCCCGGTGAAAATTTTTGGTCCTTAATTTCTGGCGAGTAGTCCGCGTCCATGGTTTTGTGCATGGTTTTGCACATGGTATTGGGGTACAATGGTTTTCGGCCCCTGGTATTTTTGTAGATCCGGTCAAGGGAACTACGGTTATGTTCTAATCCAAGGTTTATGGATTGGGGTTTATGGATTGGGGTTTATGTATGCTTCGGCATGTATATATATGTGTTGTAACACTAAAAGGAATATAATGAAAAATCAAGCTAGTCGTCCCGATTTGGGATCCAAGGGAAAATCTCTGTGTTGATCTGTTTTATGTTTTATGCTCTCGCTATTGTTTATTTTCTGTTATAAGATTCGTGTGTAGATAATTGTTGTTCAGGGTTAAAACCTACAAGCACCTTCACCACCCTTGCCTTCTTAACCCCCGAAACAGTAGCCACCACCCCCTAAGGGGCTAGTGTATGCACAACAGGGCACGACTAATCCTCCTCCCTCCAAAGAGACAAGGAAAGGCACTCAAAATAAATATGATCCCGGTAATCCTGGACCTAATACTCAAAATAATGCACCTAACACTGCTAACCAGCAACAGTGCACTCATCCCAAGAAAGACAGGCCTGTTCCCACGAACCATCCTTGTTCTTATTGTGGCATTTATGGTCATTACTGCACGATTGTCCTCTTTTACAACAGATGAAGCAGATGTGGGAGTCTTAAGCAACATTGAGAGGACAACAAGCCTCCCCTTCCGTCCCTCCAAATCTTACACCTAGCCAGTCAACTGTGTTTACTAATCCTTTCCCTCAGTAAGGATTTGTGGCTACTCAACCACCTAAAGGTCAAGTGACCACTCAACCTCTTCCATCTGGTACCCCCAATTACCAGATTCTCATGATGAATTCTGACCAACCTCTAACAGTAGACATCAATCGTCAGACTCTGTACTGTCAGTACAACAAGCCTCCCGATATGTTTGTCCCCGAGCCACCTCCTTCGATCTCTAAAGAGCCTCTTTCAACACCTAATGGTCCCTTGAAGATCCCTCAGCCTAAGGGGAAGGTTCATACCAAGATCCCTAAGGGACCACCACATCGAAATTCTGCTTCTGGCAAAGTTGCCCATTCGTATAGTATAATAGATGATTTTTCACAATCTCCTGCTGCTATTTCAACGCTGGAACTCCTCCAGTCATGGTATTGACAAAGAAAATCTCTATTATCTGCCATGGGTGTTATAGATCCTTCCAAAAATCGATTGATTGTATTTGATGTTGAAATGTTAGAACATCCTCCTCTTCCTGCTTCTGTCACTTTCCAAATCCCAGTCAAGATCTGGAATGCCAACTTTTCCCGGTGCATTATTGGTGAGGGGGCATCCACCTGTGTGATGTCCGCTTCAGTTTGGAAGCAACTCGGATCACCTGAGTTGGATCCTTCCACGATCACTCTCCGAGCGTGGAATGGCCATGCCTCCGAGCCCATTGGCTTATTCCACAATTGTCCTATTACTCTTGCGGGCAAGACTATTTTTCGTTGACATAGAATTCATAGATTCCCCCTTATATTACAACATTCTATTGGCTCATAGCTACACCTATGCAATGTTTGTTGTCCCATCTGCGATTCACCGCAAGATATCCTTCCTTCATAATGGAAAGATAGTCACCATCGACCAGTTGAAATATTACGAACCAAAGTCTCAGACCTCCCCTGAGTCCATCATCTCTTCGGTGGCCAATAAGAAAATCATCGATCCTTTGACCAGTGTCTCACCTGGAGTCTACAAATATTCATCACTTCTTGGTACATTCCATGGTCTTCCTCCTCTTGTCTATGTTGGGCCAGAATTGTAATCTACGGATAAATTACACTTCCCTAGGCAGGTGTTAGCCTAGAACAACAGGTGAAAGACTATACTACCATTTCTCCTAACTCAGAACAGATACACAGAGAGGATTGGATGCTTACTTGTTTCAGTCGCTTCCAAATGGCTCCTTTCTGTCACTTCTGCTATAGCTTCAAATTCAAGCGGTTTTAAATGGCTGAATTATTCCTGCAAGAAAGAACACTGAAATAGTAGAAGATGCAATAATATAGATATCTATTCAAGCTAGTTAGCTAAATCAGTCAAGCATAAACTACATTCATCAACCAAGATCTTGCAATATCGAAAATCAAAGTAAACATAGATGTATGTAGAGAAAAACAAGAAGTACTCTTTATTAATGATAGAAGGAGAGGTTACAACCTAGTGACTTCTTTGAAGTGACCTTCCAGTAGAGTTCCCAAGTCTCATCACAGCATAAATCTCTATAGCAGTAGCTCCACAAATCAAACTCTCTATTGAAAATTATCCATCATTTCCCTACTCAAGTTCTTCCTCCAAACACATAGATCTGTGTTCAATTTATAGATGAACTGTAGGTTTTTTTGTAATCAGTAACATTCTTAAAATAGCCAAGACATGTTTCCATTCATGTAGATGTCAAATAGACACTTGAATCAGAAGCTTGACACATGTGAACCCTTCTAGAAGACACTAGCCAAGTGGATATTTTAGAACAATGAGAATTTCGCTCCCAATGTGACCAACACACCTTTAAATGTCGAGAAGTACTTTGTAGAGCAGCCTTGAATGGGGCTACCTGCATATGCAATACACTTAGGCCCCTTAGAGCCTGTGTTGGTGAGCTCCCACATGTTTAATAATAAGCTTCAAACCATGGAAAGTCCTTGCTTGATGAAAGCCTTGTTTGATTCATGTTGTTTCCTGTCTTAGGGCATATAGAAACTGAGATGATGAGGAATGATATACCCTTGATCATCGGTCCTTGAGATGATGCCCAGTTAACCAGGTCATTGGGAATGGTGCCCAAATTGACCTATAATAATTGCCCCCTAAAGCATGAGAATCAAATAATAATAACATTTGATTGAGATGCTTTACACTGTGATGAGCCTGGAAACAAAGTGGAACAGTCACCTGCGTCAATCTTACAATACATTACATCATGATATATCCTCTATTGATCATAATTGTTGAGGGTAGGCATTCCCATAGTCAGCACATAAAGCAATCTAATAACATGTACATAATTCAGAAAGTCGTCAACATTGGAATGTTGCCTAGATGTAGACATGCCTACAGATATAGGCCCATGTTTGGATGACAATCTGTATTTAAGGTCACCATACAGATGATGTGTACAACGATCCTGAAATTGCAGCCCAGATGGCTGAAACTAGATTCGGTGTCTTCTTATCTCATTCAATCGATCGTTCGGGTACAAGTATAGCCATGTGAATATATGATTTGTCGTCGAACATGGAAAGACATCGTTTGATTACCAGCCAATGATGTGAGTTGTTTAACAAATGCGAGAGAACCACCATTAATGTTAATGGCCCTCAAGGTACTGTAGTAAATTTCGTAAGGCATGAATAGATGATTTGAGGTTGAACGCCAAACAAAATCTTTCGGTCAAAAGTATAGAAGCGAGGATCTTGTCGATGCTGTAACAAGCCTCATGGTACTGGAATCTGATGTTTCTAAGTGAACTTCCTGGATATTGATTTGTAATCGATAAGAAGTCACCTTATTGCAAAACTGGAGTTACTGATTTCGGAGACAAGGGTATGACTTGATATAGCAATTTTCAGGGATGACGGTCATGAAAATGAAGGTTTATGAGTATTGCAGATGGATGAGTTCTTAATCACTGGATGACTTCTCTTGAACATATCGGCGACACTGTCATGAGTTGGCAGCATTGAACCAAAACCGAAGTGAAGGTATGATGAACCATAGGTGTGAATGAACCATCAAGATGATTACCCAGCCCAAATAGTCACAGACATGGAGTGAAATAAGTGTCATGTTCAAGAGCGACTTGTTACCAAAAAGAAACTTTACTTGCTTTTCCCAAATTTTCCCTGGTCATTTTTTGACCAGTACCTCTTTATTTTTTAACAAGCTTGAGCAGGATAAAATTTGCTTGATCTATAATTCAACCCTTTGGGCGAATAAAGAATGAAGTGTCGCTATTGAATAATTTAACAAGTCTAGCAATGAATCAAACTTGATTCCTACCATGATTGAAAATCCCGTCACTATTTTATGTTTTAACGAGCTTAACGAAAGTGATAGCCCAATCCTTTTTCAGGTTTAGAGAGTCTGAAAAAGAGGACGAAAGAGAACCCCATAAAGTACTTTTTCGTAAATTTGTCTCTCAGATCTGAAAAAGTGTAAAATAATATCTGAAAGAACCTCTTTGGTCATGTTTAACCAAGGTATTTCTTTTTTGTAAATAATCCATCTCAGTTTGGAAAAGGGTTAAACTTATACTGAGTAGATATCAATTCATTTACTTTAACGAGCTCGAAATGACAAGTGCTCGGAAATCTTTTCACATTATCGAAGTCTGAAAAAGGGGAAGCTCGAAAAAGAGGTAAAAGTGCGCTTCAAATCCTTTTTCGTTTTTAACAAAGATCGAAAAATAAGGAGAAAAAGAATGCTTTGTGGTCAAGTCTTTCTTGAAATAAATCTGCATGACTAACCTGTCCGTCAGTTGTATTTCATGTTCAGAACAACATCAAATGGACTAAAAATACCTTTTTCATGATAAAAACATAATAAAACTATAGTCATAGAAATAAATTTAACTTGCAAGTAATTAAATGACTATATAAAGCAGTTTCACTATTCATTCTACCATTCCATAGTTACCATTTGCATTTTGGAGCTCTGAACCTGATTTTGCCCTCGAACTTTAGTCATTTATTGCAGTCATTTCAGTGGACGGATTTCATCTCCATTTGATCAAGGTCAGTAGTAAAAACCTCCTCTTTCTTTCAGTATTCATTTCATTACCATTCCCTGCAATCTTTTAGGGTTTTGAGGCCCCTAGGGTAAATTATGCCAAATTTGAGGACAACGCACCCCTGAATGTCGAAACCTGCATTGCATAGCAGGTACAATGAATTGTACCTACATGTGCAACACACTGTCTCAGCCCAGGGAGTGCGTTGGGCACAGTTGAAGTTTTTTGTTTTCATGTTGTGTCCAAAATTTGCCTAGTTTTTTGCAATGAATGGTATCCAATGGATCTTATGGTTGATTTTCAGATTTCCATCGGATTATAATTATGATTACATGGAGAGAAAGAGAACATGAAGAACAAGATATGATTGCCTTGAATGATCCGAGTACTGTAAGAGCTTTAAGAGGTTGTGGGCCACTTAAGCACTTCAAATTGTCGGGAATGAGGCAACAAATAGAACTCTTGGAGTTCCTTGTTGGAGCATGGGATCTGGCGATAAGAGGCATTTCACATAAAAAAATCAAGTTTTGTCCATAATAGTTGAGGATGTGTATTTTCTCATAGGTTTTTCGAGGAAAGGTTTGCCCATTTCACTCACATGATCTACTGTTGGAGGAGAAACAGTGAGGGATTATGTTATGCAGTATTGCTATCCGGGGTCAGAACCTAGCAAAGATGGAAAAATAAACATTCATGATGTCATGGATTTTCCTTTGAGAACCATCCTATTCACGATCGCTAAACTAGCTGGCATCGTTACACTCCATGTAGCGAACAGATCGTATATGCAGTATGCGCTAGAGTGCTTAGAGCCAATAGTTTTCAACTGGTCTGAAGTTTTTCTATCTCAAATAAAGGAACAAATGAATAAAGAAAAGGGAGGAAGGAAGAAAATTTTCATCTATGGTTCCATCCTCATCTCCTTCGCTCTGGAACGGATTCCACTGATGCAGCCACAACATGTAACATTGGATATATCTAGTCCTAGAGATTCTCGAATGCAGAGATGGGTAGAACTAATGGGTCGGCATTCAGGACAATCGATCGTAGTGTTCTCGACTGCATTCTTCACTTGGTTCCAACGATAGATCGTCACCATCGATGAGTATGCATATGCAAGCATCGACTTTCGAGGAGATGCAGATCTAGTTTTACCAGAAGGCGCTCAGTGGGGTTCAATAGGTAAGAATTATTTGACCATGTTTTTTATTTTTATAAGGTTTATACAAAAAAATTTGTGTTTTGATTTATTTCCAAGACTAAACTAAATGTTTTAATGTAATGCATATATCGGTCACGTTCAACCAATAGAGGAAATAGAGCGCGAAGTGGATGCGCCAGCAGAGAGGGTTGTCTGGAGAGCAGTCCTTCAAGACCTTGATATGGCTGAGACTCTTGCTGAGCTCCAACAGCACATAGAGGGGTTGACCTTTAGGATTCCAAATTTCCGGATCGAAGAGCTTCCCATGTGACTACAACGACACACAATTGGGGTTCCTAACCATTGGATGTGGTTGCTCCGAAGGATTGCTATATCTATAGCGTGCTATCATGAGCACCACTAGTTTACTTATGAATTTTTGCATAAATTTTGAGGTTAGATGACAAACGTGTCTTGGGCACAAATTTTTTAAAAACCTATAACTATCTATCTATATGTTTTCAGAGTTTTTCCAATGTTTAATGCCCAATCCAATTCAATGATGTGAATGTTTTCTTTAACTATGTCACAAATGTCTATCTAAAACTTTATTAGCTAATGAATCAGTTAAAGTGTTCAGAATTTTGGAAATGTGTTGATATTGAATGAAATCATAATGTCTCTCTAAAATTCGAACTCTTAGGAACAATCTAAGAAGTGCTGGATTTCTAACAGAATAAATACTAATAAGTTGTAGCACCACAAGTTCCAACTATAACCTTATGATTATACGGTTAATACCAAATGAAATGGCATCAGTGAGAAGTTCAATCAACGCGCTATACTCAGTAATATTATTCGTCGATCTACCGATACAAATCCCTTGAAAACTCACTAACTCATCGTTTGGAGCGAAAATGGCCCACGCTACAGAGGATATATTCTGCATACTATGACTAGCACCATCAGCATATCCAAAAAAAGGTTCCAAAGATTCATACATCTGCCATAAAATGTAAAGCGGATTACTAATGTCAAGAAAACTCTAAAAGACAAATTAAGATAGTGAATGAAAATCAATAACATATAAACAATATAATACAAAAAATTACTATGCTGATGATTAAGCATAGTAACGTTTCAAATACAACCCATTTCTAGGCTGTGTCAATGGAATCCCATCCTAATCAACTAACTCATAGGCACCCTTAGCAGGAAATCTTTTGACAATATATGGGCCATGCCATAATGGCTTGAATTTTTGTGTACCAATTACATCAGCTTTCTGGTCATAAAGAAGGACCAAATTTCCCTCTGAGAAGATGCGAGGCTCGACATTTTTGTCGTATTACGCCTTTATACATCTCTTATGTGTTTCGTTGGCCAATTGGGCTTCACAACACATTTCATCTAGATGGATGAGGTTAAGGAGGCACTCTTCTTCTTCTGAGGTGTCAGGTAACAAGTTTATCGCGAGTTTTAACAATGATATTTCACATTGGATTGGTAAGATAGCTTCCAGACCATACACCAATTGAAAAGGAGTAAATCTGGTCGCATTTCCCACTGAGGTTTGATACGCCCACAAGGCAGAGTACAGGATCAGGTGCCAGTTCCTTTTACGAACTCCTATCATTCATTGAAGCATTCGTTTAAGAATTTTGTTAACGGCCTCAACTTGTCCACTTGATCATGGATAATAAGGATTAGAATTATCATTTGACAATCCTAACTTGGCTGTCAATTCAGACATCATATGGTTGCGAAAATTCTTCCCATGATTCGTAACTATAGCCTGTGGGACCCCAAACTATGCAATGACATGATTGAAGAAAAGCAACGTAGATGTTTGCCCTATGTTGTTGAATGTAGGCATCGCTTCGGCCCATTTGGTAAAATAGTCGATTGCAACAATAGTATAACTGTGCCCTCCAGACAAAGGAGGGTTACAGGTCATGAAATCGATACCCCATTTCATAAATGGTCCATCAGAGACAACAAGATGCATTAGCACTAGCGGTTTGTGGATTTTACGGTCATAAATCTGGCATGCATGACAACTTCTGACTGTGAGGATACAATCTCGAAAAATAGTAGGCCAAAAGTAACCAACGCGGAGTATCTTCTGTGTGGTAGCATAACCAGATAAATGTCCACCACAAGCCCCAGCATGGCAATGATTTAAAACTTTTTCAGCCTCCTCATGGGTGAGGCACCTTCTTAAAATGGTATCGACACCACGACGATAAAGTGTCTCGCCGACGATCAGATAATCTTTGGCTTGGTATCGAATACGTCATTGATTAGAGCGAGAGGTATTAGGTCGAAAATTTTGGGTTTGGAGATAAATGATGAAATCTCCATACCAGGGATCAGATGATCTGATCAGAAATAGAGACTTGTTTGGAATAGATGGTTCCAACGTAGTTGCAATATTATAAGAGGGAAGGTCACAGAGAAGCTTAGCCAAAACTAAAGACTTATTTAACTTGGATTTGATGAATTCCAAATCAAATTCCTACAAAATGACAATCCATTTTGAATATTTTCCCCCTAGCAATTTACGTGATAAGATGTAAGTCATGGGGTTGCAATCCGAAACTATTGTTGTTTTTCGGAGTAGGATATAATGGCGAAATATTTGGATAGCTTGAACAACTACCAAGGAAAGCTTTTCCATGTACGAGTACTCAACTTCCATATCATTGAGATTACGACTCAAATAATAGATCGGATGTTCAATTCCATCTTCTATTTGGACCAAAACCATAGTGATGGTCATTTCAGCCGTGACGATATATAGGAAATAATCATTTTGATAATTTGGAGGATAGATTAATGACGCCTGAACAAGATGGTCCTTGACAGCATCAAAAGAAGCTTGTGCAACTTGGTCCCAATGGAAGGGAACCCCATTTTTCAATAATTGAGTAAATCCTTTAGACATTTCAGCGTAGTTTGGAATGAAACTTCTCAGGAAGTTATCCTTTCCTTGAAGTTTCTATATCTGAAGCAGGTTTGATGGTGCAGGAAAATCAAGAATGGCTTGTACCTTCAGTGGGTCTATTCGAATTCCTTCTTTTGAGACTAGAAATCCGAGCAATCAACCGGAACCAACACAAAACACACATTTGTGCGGATTGAGGCATATCTTGTAGTGTCGGCATCATAAGAAAATGGCTCCAAATGCATTGGGTGATCAGTCTGTTTTCGTGAATGTGTTGGTAAATCATCTAGATATGGTTGAACAATGTGCTTGATGTCGTTGAAATCATAATCCATTGCTCTCTAAAAATTTGCCCAAGCGTTGTTTAAACCAAACGGGAGTTTCCAATATGCGAATGTGCCCCAGGGACAGATGAATGATGTCTTATGTTGGTCATCTAGGTGGATATTGATTTGATTGTAGCCGGAAAATCCATCCATGAAAGAAAATATTGCACATCTAGCACAATCATCAATAATCTGGTCGATAAAGGGAGTAGGATAGTTGTCTTTTGGACAAGCCTGATTAACATCCTAATAATCGACACACACTCTAATGGTTCCTTGTTTTTTCATAACAGGAATGATATTGGAAACCCACTCAGTTATTGGAACAAGGTAAATGAAACCAGCATGCAAAATTTTTTCAAATTCTACTTTGATGGCAGCGGCTTTCTTCGGATGAACGGGACGAAACCGTTGACGCATCGGTTTGACATCAGGATACATATTAATAGTGTGTTCAACTATACTAGTATCTATGCCTAGCATTTCCTCGTAAGACCAAGCGAATACGTCATGAAATTCACGAAAAAGAGAATGATATGAATCTACTTCTGATGGAGAACAAGATACACCGACATGAATATTTTCTACAATGGTAGGTTTAGTCGAAATATCGATAGAAATTGTTTCTTCAATGTTTGATAAATTTCGCTCAGATTCAATTGCATTAATTGGAAAAGAATTCGAAAATAAATTTTGAATGGATGGGTGATATAGTTCACTAATATTATTTTCTTCATAGTCAGGAAGATGGGAACGATGATGATAATATTCCCATGGTTCTCCTTCTGCCATCATAGCTTCAAAAATACTTTCATCTGTCAAAAATGTTGAGGAAAATGGATGAGATGTAGTACCAAAATATAATGAACGATCAACCCAAACACTTAGCGATGCTGATTTCGAATTTTCCGCCCAAGCCAAATAGATTGATTGCTATTGTAGCTCAATGGGGATGAGCGGTAAAACATCATCCAACATAGAAATATCAGAAACACCCGTACTCTCCCTTAAGCCAGATAGAGTGGAAGAGATCATGTAGCAGGTCTCTATGCTTACAATTTTTGCTGACGAAGCAGGCGGCGGTAACGAAAAGGTTCCCATAAGAGTGGAATCCTTTAAGAGTCCTACACCAATGTTGTAGATTTCTAGTTGGGGTAAATGAATATACAGAACACTTCTAGTTACCTGTGAAGCAGAGGCAAGAAAGGATAATTTATTAATGACTGTAATAGTACCTTTATGAGGAAAGGCAACCATTCTAAAATATGTAGAAACAATTGTAGTCATCGCATATACCCATGGTATTCCGAGTAAAATATTATAGTCAAGGGGTCAGTCAAAAACCTCAACATCAATACTTATTGTTTTTCCCCCTAATTCAACTTGCAGGTTATTAATAATACCACAAGGTTTATATGTTCTTCCATCAAAAGCCTTCAAGATCGTTGATGATTGCGATAATCGTGGCGAGCCAGGTGACTTCCAACATTTTAGAGACATAATGCACGTAGATGCTCCCTCATCAATAATAGTGCGATGAACAAGGTGATTGAGAACATTTACTTGGATGGAGAATGCCAATTATACTGGTAGCTACGGCACATAGTCCGTATGATTAAAGACGACAAGATTAGAATTAGTTGGATCAATTCCACCAATGGCCGACAATAAAGCTTGCTTCTGGGAGGGAAAATTTTGTAATACCTCAAGAGCAGACATAGCTGAAGGGGATTGAGCCAAATCTTCAACTATATTATAATTTTGTGTAGCTCTTTCTCGAGGATTATATGTCGATTTATGAATTACTCCCTTTGGTGGCTTAATCGTCAATTCAGTAATAATAGGAGGTGGTACTGATTCATTAGATGGATTCATTGTCGAGGTAGTAGGTTGATCAGTGGCCGGACTACCATAGTATTTATTTCGCATCAACACCAAAATATTTTGTGAAGGTTTTGTAGTGGATAACATTAACACTTGGGAACTTGGAGCTAGATCTGTAGTAACCAAATTTGTGTATGGATTTGGAAATGGGTCTGTCAACACAGCTAATGCATGAGAAGTCTTGATGATTTTTGAGACTTCATCACGGTGAGGAAAATCCCTAAAAAAAAATTCCTCGTTACATATTATGCATGGATAACGAGGTTTCCATGGTCCTCAAGGTTGATCAGATGATCATTCCTGCGGGTTAGAAGTTTTCTTTTTCTTTGATTTCCCCTTTTTCTTACTTCCTGGTTGCTTATCACTTTTGCCTTTGTCAAATGAGGCGGCATTAATTTCAAAAGTAGGAGCAGGATCAGATGCAGTAGTGTTGTGTGTGTTTGTAGTGCCTATCAAGCCGTCTCTAGCATGAGAGTCCTTTATTTGAGGAGGAACATTGAAATTAGATCGCGACGCATTTGGGATTTTCTCATAGAGCGTGCCAGACTGAGTATAAATCAAATCTAAATACTAGGAATGAATTATAACTTGCTCTTCTATGACGACGCCACCTTTAGCCACATCCTTTGTTATATATGGTAACAGGGATTTTATGAACCATTCAGTAAGGATCTGATCAGGAACAAATGTCTTAACCATTCGTCGAAGGTGACGCCACTAATGAATATGATCTAAAATGTGAGTAGCATTAATCTATTTGAGGTTGGTCAAGAGTTCCGTTCCGGTTTTGTATCTAACCAGTAACTAGAAATGGGTCAAAAAGATAGTAGCCAAAGCAGTGAAATTATCGAAAGAAGCTCTAGGAAATTCAATGTACCATTTAGCTGCTGGACCTGTGAGTGTTTGCTGGAAAATATGTAATCGAACAGAATCATCATTTAAAGAATTTGATGAACACCATAAATGATAAGTCATAACATGAGTTGATGGGTCTTCTCCAGGGTTTCCATTGAATTTAGGAATGTTGGAGGGTAATTTATGTGGTATCACCGGCCACCAAGGAGAATAATTCATAAGATCATTGGTTAACTGGTTTAAATCTAGTAATTCTAAGGTTGCAAAAAAAGGCAATTGTCTATTAAGGTCAAGTTGAGCATAGCTAGGATAAGATGGAATTTATTGGGCAACAGGTCTTTGAGCACCGACATATGGGATTTTTTGCTGGTAACCTAGATAGGGGTTGTTTTGCATAGAAAACGCTTGAGAGTTTTGTTGACCAAAACTTGGATATGGTACTTGTTGATATGAAGTTTGAGGAATTTGTGCTTGTGGCTGCCAAGGGGTCTATCCACCAATATTATAACCCAAATTATAATAAGTTAGATTCGGTTGATATGTATAACCAGATTGCATTTGTGACATCCCATAAAATGGTGGACCAACTTGTGAATAAATGATCCCTAATACAGGCTGTTGTAAATTAACAAAAGGATTTTGATATTGAGTTGAAGAACTCGCCTGATAAGGTTATTGTACAATATTTTGATTCTGTAATAGGGGTATAGATGTATGAACAAGTGGTATTGAAGTGGGTGTAATAGGTTGAATTGGTTGATACGATTGGACAGCCGTTTGTGGTTGGATAGGCAGAGTGGGCTGCCATTGAAAAACATTCATGTCAACATTAGTTTGACCAAAATGTGACTGAGTACTGTCATATTGGGTGACCAAAGGTTTCCCCCCAGCATAAGGTGGATAATAAGATGGAAAATATTGTTCCTCGAATGCTGGGAGTCCCTTTGATATGGTACTTAAATGAATTGACCCATATGGACTAACTTGATATGACCCTGATGATGGATGTAATGATTTAAGTCGTTCAGTACTAACTATAGGACTACCAGTTAAAACACCAGATGATGACATTGGTAAAGTCCATGGTCTTGAAGACTGACCAGAGAAAGTGCCAGACAATGATTTTTAGCCTGTTGGGACCGAAGGGCCACCATGCAAATATGACTCTGATGAGGTTTTGAAAATCGACGGAGTAGCGAGGGTAGGAGCTGACGTAATGGGAACATCAGACCCAACCGAAGATGTTGGTTCAGACATGGTTTTATAACCAAATGTATACCTTCCAAAATCTATGGGATACTGAATGGCAATGGGATCAACAAAAGAAGATGGAAACAATTGAGGAAAAGACTATTACAGGTAAAGGTCTCCCCCAAAATGGGTTGAACTTAAAGCTATATTAGGTTGTGGGATTTCTTCAATCATGATTAAATTAGGAGGAGGAACTTCACCATCAAGCCCAAAATATATTTTAGATGGTTGGCTGTGTGATATAGGAGTTTCAGTGGCTACAGATATTTGTGGAGTGACCAAAGTAGGAACAACTTCTGCTTGTCCAAGATTCAGATTTTCTGGCAAAGAAGAGACAGGATCTGGATCGATTTGTGATCGAAAAGTGTTGAGTCCAGGAGGTATGGTCTCAACGATTGAATGGATCATGACCACGGGTAGCTGTGAAGACTTTGTTTCGACAATAGTAAACAAACTGGGATGTGTGGAAACAATTTGAGCTAGCTCTGGTTGAGATGATGATGTTTTTCCAGAGGTACGAATTGTACTTGATTCGGCAGATCGTGATCGCCTTCACCTACCAGAAATAACTTCCGGTGGTAAAGGTGGTTTGAAAGATAATCTACGTGAATGACGGGGGATAGGATTGTTTTCTTCCATGATTACTGATTTATTTTATCCAAAAACAAATAAACAAAAAGAGGGTAATGTTAGGCAAAAGCATTTACCAAGAAACTGTGAACTGTAGAATACCTCCTGGCGAACCAAGAAGTACATGTAGGTAATCTCCCCGAATGCTATGTTCAGTGTATCACAATTTTAGGGCGGCCAACTTGGTTCACTATGGATGGATAGCACCTAAAATTTGTCCTCCCAAATATACCCAAACGTACGTGGAGGCCCAAGTTCGTATTAGCGCTATCTGATGCAAAACCGCATAGTGAGAGCACCCCTTCATACTTATCGTACTGTAACACCACCCGATATACCTGAAAGTACGTGCACAAGCTACGATATACTTACGTACATGGAGTGAGGTATCAAACTCGGAATGTATCGCAGACAAGTTAACGACAGCTGCTATGTTTTACGACGCCGGAAGACGTCTCTAGCCTAGACCTTCTATATGTTATCATTAATGTTCCAATGCGTTGTTAAGTAAATTGAGATTTATTTTATGATGATATTGCTTAATAGTTTTCCTTTCAGGTTCACCATGATGATGTATATAAAATTCCTAAAATGCAAGCTAAGAATGATAAAAAAAACTTTCACTTTTAGCTTTTTCAATGAAGAAACTAGCTACTAAGATAAGAGAACGCTAGTTTTTTGGAAAAAGTGCAAATAATTTGTGAGAAAACAAATCAATGAACAAAACAAAATCATTGAATCAAAAACTAAATGCAGATTTCCTAATGTTACTTTTGCAAAAAACACACAATCCTACATGAAAATGCAAGTTTTTCTTTTCAGTTTCCTTAATGTTATGAATGCAGAAAAGAAACTAGGTGCACTAGATCAATAATTGAAATGCTTTTTGTTTTCGAGAAACGAAGAATACAAACAGCAATTTCTCTTTTGAAGGAAAAATGAGGATTTCAACAACAATTTCTCCTATCAAGAAAATGAATATTTTACAACAATTTCCTATTTCGAAAGGAAATGATTCTTAATGCAACCATAAAAATTACTTTGAAATCAACTTGTCAATGATAATGAAAAACTTTTTTAAAACAACATTGAACAAATTTTCAGTCAAAGGAGAAGAAATATATAGAGTTACTGGTCAATAGAGCATCAAACTTTTCAGAACAAATCAGCAAACAGAACTTAAGCAAAATACAAAGTCAGATTCAACGGGATTTGGTCCCTTTCAGGAGCCAACGTAGTCTCCAAGGGGAGACAGTGCTCTGCAACACAGGCTTGGAAGGGAGACAGTGCTCTGCAAAGCACTATGTCTTGACTAAGAGTTCATTGGGCGCGGTAAACAAAGAAAAAGATATTTTTTGGCTCACTAAATTTGCAAATTAAGCTCTGAAAAGGTCTAATCTTTATGTGAAAAAGCTATTGGGTGGATTTAGACAGCAGATCAGAGCCTAAAACACCTAGAAACAAGAGAACTTCTCCCCAGTGGAGTCGCTATTTTGTTGGGACATAATTGTAATCAACAGATAAATTATGCTTCCCTAGGTAGGTGTTAGCCTTGAACAACAGGTGAAAGACTATACTACCATTTCTCCTAACTCGGAATAGATACACAGAGAGGATTGGATGCTTACTTGTTTCAGTCGCTTCCAAATGGCTCCTTTTTGTCACTTCTGCTACAGCTTCAAATTCAAGCGGTTTTAAATGGCTAAATGCTTCCTGCAAGAAAGAACACTGGAACAGTAGAAGATGCAATAATATAGATATCTATTCAAGCTAGTTAGCTAAATTAGTTAAGCATAAACTACATTCATCAACCAAGATCTTGCAATATGGAAAATCAAAGTAAACATAGATGCATGTAGGGAAAAACAAGAAGTATTCTTTATTAATGATAGAAGGAGAGGTTACAACCTAGTGACTGATTTGAAGTGACCTTCCAGTAGAGTTCCCAAGTCTCATCACAGAATAAATCTCTCTATCAGCAGATCCAAAAATCAAAATCTCTCTTGAAAATTCTCCAGCATTTCCCTACTCAAATTCTTCCTCCAAACACTTAGATCTGTGTTCAATTTATCAATGAATTGTAGGTTGTTTTGTAATCAATAACATTCCAAAAATAGGTAACACATGTTTCCATTCATGTAGATGTAAAATGGACACTTGCATCCAAAGCTTGACAC
Organism: Pinus albicaulis; assembly: GCA_034641835.2. Lineage (NCBI taxonomy): Eukaryota > Viridiplantae > Streptophyta > Pinopsida > Pinales > Pinaceae > Pinus > Pinus albicaulis. Next base: position 1,114,970,965 of record CM076574.1, read on the forward strand.
ATGTGAACCCTTCTAGAAGACGCTCACCAAGTGGAGATTCCAGAACAATGAGAATTTCGCTCCCAATGTGACCAACGCACCTTTGAATGTCGAGAAGTTCTTTGAAGAGTAGCCTTGAATGGGGCTACCTACATATGCAACGCACTTAGACCCCTTAGAGACTGCGTTGGTGAACTTGCACATGTTTAGTAATAAGCTTATGTTGTAGCCGCTACAACACCACCCAAATTTTTGGGTATATTCGAAATTTCGGGTCCCCCTCTGCTCGCTTAGTCGTTAAAGTATTTCACCCGACCTGCAGTCAGTGACGTCCTAGCGACCTATCCCAAAGCACTCATGAGATTTCTCACCATCATGATCAGATGCAATTGCTGCAATCACGCCATGTGTGGGAGGGATCATCCTGCATATGCTCGAATAAGAACTTTTCTGTGCATTGAGGATGTACATTAGCAGCCCTCTCGCCATGGGTCATTAAGCATGTTGTTTGAATACCTCTCTTAAGCTTGTTAGTCTCATATGTTTTATCTAGGGCCACCATTATCGAAGAGTAATTGTGATGTTGTAATGTTCCACAAGGTCGACCCCACGGGTGACAAACTCCTCAATCTTGTCACGACATCGAGGGAAATAAAATTGAGCTCAACAACAAGGCCAAAGTTGCAGAACAGGGGAGGAGTAGGAGAAAGTGACCAATAATGTTAAAAGGAGGATTGTGTGATACATTTTGATTAGAGAAAGAAACTTTTATGTCACTGACGCAAAAAAAAATTCTTCATTAGTGCGCACCAGATACTTAAAATTGCTCTGTTTGGAAATGTCCAGATCCTACACAATACCATCTAAATGTCGATGGGTGCACACAAAGGAACATATTTCACCACTCCGACAAGTCTAGCCCGAAGTATAGCCCGGGTGAACAAGTGGACTCAGAAGATTTACATAGAGGATCACAATATAATTCAAGGCGTTTTCGTGCTGAGCAGCAGTGCGAGAGCACACACATGTTGTTGTTGGCAAGCCAACAGCTGAGTTTCAAATATCAACCACACCTTTGGGAAAAAATATCTCGTAACCCTGAGCTACATGGTGGGCACAAATATGTGGATCAAGGTTATGGTTTTAAATATGACGTGATTAAACCAAGGCAAAGAAATCATATGGTTTCAAAACAATAGGACATCGTGGAGCAAAACTATGTGAAAACATTATAAGGGGAGCATATTCGATGGACCAAGGTTACGTTGTATATTTAATTCCAAGCAAAAGCATACGAGGAACATTACAGCTAGGACCAAATACTTTTATGCTGAAGTTTTAACCTATGAGGTAGATATATAAGGTGGTCAAATTTACGATTAAAACGCGGATCATAACTATATGAAAACACATTACAAGTGGGCTTAAATATTTCTTGGTGGGTTTTCAACTTACGGTAAATGCTTGGAGCAGATATAGATATGTAGCGGTCAAACTTTTCAACTAAAACATGGAACAGAACTACATCAACACGTACCAATGGACACAGGCATTTCGATGGTGGAGTTTCGAACTATGGTGAAACGTTTAATGATGGTCAAAGTTATGTTTAAAACATGGAGTGGATTCAACGTTCTTGTTAGCACTAATCGTGCTCTTTACCAGCTATTTCCTGCCCTTCGCCTATTTTCCAACATGGAATGACTCGTTGATGCCTCTCCACCACGTGTGAAAGGATATCATTTTCCACCTCAGGGAAGAAAGTTTCCAATGCCCAGCGTTGCGTTCAGCGCCTCCTAGGAATGCGTTAATGATATTTAGTAACCTCTTCATGCATGACACCACATGGACCGTGTCACCAAATTAGTGTTTCAGTGGAGGCAGGCAGTGTTTGCTATTATCCGGCGTGAATGAGACCATAATAATGGCAACATAATCCCGTCCAGAATGCATGCACATAGATTCAGCGGTGTCAACTTTGTCATTGTTGTAGGATACAGATCTGCCAGGAAAAAGTGAAACTCTCAATCAAACCAACGCAGTAACGGCTATGGAGCGTTATTTCCAGAGTGAAAAATCCCTCAATGCAGTAGATGAGAAATGTTCTATTACAAGATAAAAGTTCCACCTTGAAAATTAAATCGAAGATGCTGATTTGAGGAGGCTTAGTGTTCGATGTTTAATCATTACATTAGGAAAGCCTCAATTTAAAACAAATTTTTTTGACATGACCGAAACATGTTTCATATCCATGCTTCCAAAGAGGGCATGAAATAACTAACTCAAATCTCAATGCGTGTCCAGCAGATCGACGTTATTAGATTTTCTTTGGAAGAATGGTTTTGTTAACATCGTGTGAATATAGCGTGGCAATGGTGTTTGTCTGCTTACAACCTGAATTTCCACCGCGGAGACAGAAGCTGTTCGTTATTAATTTTGATGCATGGTTAAAATTATTGATCCATCAATGAATCACCGTAAGAAGGGCAAGGGATTTGTCGGAGCGTGCTCTTTCTTGTAACTACAACTAGATCGTGCGATCGAGCAACTCCTCCATACGTAAAAGCCACTTCATTCGTTGAATGAAAGGAAGATTCAATGCAGGAGAAGACATTGCACCTAAGTTGAACGATGATTGCATGATGAAGACAACCATGCTTTGAGGTCGCAGTTCAACCTAGGTCGCTGAGTCGCAAACCTGTGAGGCTAGTGCAGATTGCGACTTGATGGTATTTGCGACCCTGCGACCCTTTTGAAGTCGCAGTCCAACTGGAGATGAAGTCGCGCGACCCCTCCAGGTCGTTGAGTCACGATGCAATGTTGTTGGACAGGAGATGCGACCATGCGACTGTGCGACCCCTCTGAGGTCGCAAGGTCGCAGAAAGGTGTGCCTAAGGGAAGCTGCGACCAGGGAGATTCTCCCACTGCGTGACCCCAGTTACAAAACGCAATTTTTAATATTCAAGCATGCAAAGCTATTGTCTTGGCTGCAAGGAATCGTCATAAGATGCAAGTATTCTATGGTGTTTTGGTGCAGTATTTTGCTGTCCTTGCAGATGAAAAGCCACTAATATTTCCTCCTTCTGATTTTTGACATGCTGTTATGACGCCTGCTGCTCTACTTATGTCAGAGCATCTTATGCGTAGTCCCATCAATTCAGCATGGGATGTTGCTATTGGAACCTTCCTATGCACCACACTTCTCTCAGCTAAAAAAGATGCTCGAAGGTTTTGTCTCGAGAATGTCAACTTTCTGCAAGCTCTGTTGATGTCCGTGTTAGATACTAAGCAGGGCCTCAAAAGAGGGATGAAGTGAAATGCCTTACCCTTTTGCTGGAGCATCAAGAGTATAGACCTTAGATGCATCCTTCAAGTGGGATATCCATTTTACCTCAACCTTTGAATTTCGCTATGGTCTTGGAGACTAGTGATGATGCGCCTCTCTCCACTCAAACATATACAGGGTTGGCATACTTCTTTCTGTATCGGAAACGTTGAGAGGTTTTGTAAACATATATCATGACATCGTTTTGTGTCCTGAAGCATTTGCATCCTTGTACCCCTATTGCATGAAATAGTCAATAAGTAAAACGCTTGAGACTCTCCAATTGAAGATGACAAGTATTGCTTCTCTAATAAATGGGAAGACTAATGAGCATAAAATTTACGGCAACCATTGAAGATGTGAATGAAGAAGCCCATGCCTATCAAGCAATTCAATCCAAGAGAAATGTGTGCATGGGAAAAATTTATGATCATGACAAAGAAAGGGCACAGGGAAAGCTTACCCTAGCCATTTTCTCTGACGATTCAGCGGCTCCATACTTGACCACACAAGGGTCTAAGTTATTATTTTCATTATTGAAATTAATTAAATATTCTGGTAACATCACGATTTGTAAATAAATATATGTAACCTAAGCTATGTGACTACATGTTGAGGAGGTAAATTTCCTCTGCGGACAGAGGCGATCCCTACTAGCCCAGCAGGGGTCTAGCAACAAACAAACAATGCTATGACGCAAGCTCCTAGTTACGAAATGAAAGACTTGGGATAAGAGCCTACCTGGATTCCAACGCTAGATGCGAAGAAGAAGATGCCCCGGAGTCAGCCATTGCAGCGGTCCACAATCCTTCCATGATCTCCGTGGATGAACACCTGCACACAGAAAGAACAAACAGATACAAGCATAGGAACCAGCATACGTAACTAAACATCGGTCAGAAAAGACATTACTCGCATTAACATAATGGAAAAAGGAGTGGAACCATAATCATAGTCATCTATTAAAGTGATAAACGAATAGAAGTTACAACCGAGTTCTGACGTCGCAGCCTCCTTCGTACGGGTCTCCGGTTGTCCACGTCTCGCAAAGCTCGCCAAGGAAAGGGAAACCTCTCTAGAGTCTCGTAACAATGATCTCCTTGCTTAATGGGCCTTAAGGGAAAGAAGGGATTCTTTACAGCACAAAGGCACTTGGGAAATAGGGAGATGCAAAGCTTCAACACTTCAAGACTAGCTTGCCATGGATCTGAGCAAGCTTATATAGATGGGGAAGGAGGGAGTTGGGATCCCTATTATTATGGGATTGGCCCTATCAACAAGGAAGGTTCCATAGAAGGTGGCAAAACTACTTCCCTTCCATAGAACTCCCGTAGCCAAACCTCCCAACTCAAGATAGGCAGTGGTTGTGAGTTTGTTTTAACTCAACTTCCGCCATCCATATATAAAAAACAGTCCCTAAAATGGGTGGCGCGATTGCTGCTCTATGACAGAGCGCCAAGTGGCGCGACCTATTTACAGGATTTCCCTGAGTGGCGCGAGTACTGAACTGTCTACCCGCGCCAATGCAAAAAGAGTTGTTTTTCATGGATTTTGCAAGGAGATGTCTCAAGGGGAAATGAAGCTCATACTCAGAGGGATGCAATGATGATGTTTTCAATGCATGACAGTGTTCACAGGTCACATTATGGGTCCTCCATTGTGCGGGACGGGGAATGGTAGGGACAGTGACAAATTACTGTGTAACAGATGCCCCCTAAAGCATGAGGCCCGAGAGAGAGAGGGGTGAAATGCTTTACGAGAACATGTCCAACTGAAGGCCCGCCGTCGGAAAACCTGCACAGAAAGATACAACCGATATCTCAAGTACATGATGTATATATATGGTATGGACGCAGCCATCCGAACAGAGTATGCTATAATCCGGATCTAGGGTATGGGCGCAGCCATCCAACTAAGATCAAACAAATAGACTCAGGTATGGTCGCAGCCATCCAATCATTGAGTCATGTACATAATGACAATAATCCACAATCGTAGCCTGGATTACAACAGACACAATCCAGGGTCTTGCGCTCCATCTCGACCCAAACAAGTACAAGTTCTAGCATGCGAATGTGTGAGCTGATGTCGAACATGCAAGAACATCGTCTGATTACCAGCCAATAATGAAAGCCGTTAACAGACGTGAGAGAAACCACCAATAATGACGATGGTCCTCAAGGTACTACAGGTACAATCTACGGCGTGTGAATAAATGAGCTGACGTCGAACACCCGCAGAATCATCCGATCGGAGGTCAATAATGAAAACCTCTCGTCGAATGCGACGAACCTGCCATTAAGGTATGCAGGCTCCAAGGTACCATCAGGAGTCTCTAGACCAACTTCCTGGATAATGAGTTGAAGTCGACAGGAAGTGACCTTGATCGAAGGTGGGCCATAATGATTCCCACATCATCGACACGAGACAGAGGAACATAATGTTTCGTTGTGAATCAGGACCATATGAGAAACAGAGGAAGGTTGATATTCGCAGAGGCCAACTTCTCTTGAACATATAAACGGCACGACAATGGACTTGGCAGTATTTGACGTCAACAGATCAAAGGTCATGGCGACGAGGCAGTGAACAGATGAGAGGTCAAAAGAGATTACCCAAACCCATGGAAGCAAAGTGAAGCAACGAGATGAGATGTCCCCAACCCGACACGAATGCAGACAAGTGCCATGTTCAAGAGCGACATACCGCCGACGACAACGACGATGGTTCCATTTTTCCCCCACCATTTCTGGCGAGTACCCCAATTATTTTTGATAACAAGCTTGAAGGGGATAGCATATGCTTGTGATATAAGTCCGCCCTTCGGGCGAATCCATCCTAGTGCATTTAACGAGTACTAGGAAGGAGAAACTCGGAGAACGTCATTTCGACGGAATCCAATGTCATCAGGGTTTAACGAGTCCGACAAAGGAAGAACTCGGCGTCTTTTCATGTTTAGAGAGTTTGAAAAGACAGCGGAAAAGAAAACTCCACAGGTCCCTTTTCGTAAATAGTTCCCCAGATCCGAAAAGGTAGAAAACAATATCCGGGAAAACCTCCTAGTCGCGATAGGCTAGGGTATTCCTTTTTCGTAATCGATCCAGCCCAGCCCGAAAAAGGGTTAAACTTATACCGGGTGAATGTCGATTCGTGTCCATTTTAACGAGATCGAAACGACAAGGGCCTCGGCGATCTTTTCATATTTAGAGAGTCAGAAAAGAGCTGAAAGATGACTCCGGAGTGACTTTTTCGTGTATTTACCGAGTCCGAAAAAGTATAAAATACAACTCGTTTCCACCTTCTAAGTCGCAAAAACCTGTCACTGCACATACCCAACAAGCGTAAAATCCATTTTCGACATAATACATGCAAATATTTAACAAGAAATAACTTTAAAAACTCATTTTAACGTCGAAAAGTTATAAATATGTCCAATGGTAAAAAATGAAATTACTTTTTACTATTTACCTTGTGGAGAGTAGCAGTGGTCCATTTGGAGCAGAATCTTCTGACGGCGATTGCGACCGATCCAGGCAACTATTCAGCGTCTCGTCTGTGACAGGTAAGAGGCGCTCCTTTTCTCTTTCTTTCCATGTATTTTTTAATGAATTTCCCTTAGAAATCAGCTCTGTAAGGGCACTCTTGAATTTTTAGGGCCGGCCCAAGTGGCGCGGGTATCGGGCACGGACCCGCACCACTGAGCTCTTTTTATCAAAGGGCCCGCGCCACGTGGCGCGACTGTCAGCAAAACAGTCGCGCCAGCGGCGCAACCCAAATTTCCGCCTAAAAAACCCCTATTTATGCCAAATTTTTTGAATTTTTAAGCTTACAGAAGATCTAATTAAGGGCTTTGAACCATGTGAATGCAGATAAACAGTCAGAATGGTGATTGAATGGAAGGAACGGGAACACGGAGACGAGGACGAAGAGGCCATGAAAAATGAGAATTGCATGAATGCTCTAAGGGATTGTGGCTTAAAGAAATTCTTCCTCACGCCATGCTTACGAGCTCAGCCTGAGCTCCTCCAATATTTGATCAACCTCTGGGATGAAAATGACCAGGTATTCAGAATACGAGACCAGGTGCTGGAATTGGAGGTCACCGACATTTACTTTGTTACCGGATTATCCCGCAGGGGTCCAATCCCTGTACTGACTGGGAGCAGACCATCAGGGGAGAAGATGGAAGAAGTAATGGCGCGGGTGTGCCATGGGGCACAAACAGGAACAGGGAGTAAGAAGGTGTACATCTCGACCATCCCCGACCTAGCACCGAGAGTCGTACTCCACACCATTACGCGGGCTGCTGGATCGCAGGCACCACACGAGGCTTCAAAGGCTCAACTCTTACTGGCCTCAGAATGCATGGGTCCCCGACTGTATGACTGGGCAACAGCCGTCACCATTAACATGAAAAGGCAGCTCACAAAATGCAAAAAGGGCAAACTGAAGCAGTTTGGGTATGGTTCCATCTTGGTGTCGTTCATTCTGGAACGCATACCAACCTTCCAGGGCCAAGAGGCCCCTGTGGCGAGTCCAGTACCACGAGAGCCGAGAATGGCTCGCCGGGCAGCACTGATGCCCAGATCTGGAGGCGGGCAACAGATGTCCTGGAAGCCCGAGTTCTTCAGATGGATACGGCGCCAACTGATCGTTGTGGAAGATTGGCCCTATGCGGGAACTGACTTTACAGGGGACCCGGATCTCCCGCTACCAGAAGGAGACCACTGGGACGAAGAGCTGGGTAAGACCTCATATTTTCGATTTTATGTTTATATGATTTTTTTTATTAATACACAGTTGTCTTAACACAAATATACATGCATGCAGATGTAGGACCTGAGAGACCAGCCGGGATGTCTCCTATCTTCCGGAGGACACAGCTCGCCCCTGAGATCCAGGGGGAAGGTGCCGGAGGAGGGGCCCTGGTTCAGAACCTTGAGGGGATCGTTCATGGGATCCCAGACTATGCCCGACTGTCAGATGTACCACTGGAGTACCAGCGCCATACGGTGGGAGTCCCAAATCGGCCCCACCGAATCCTGAGGCGGCTAGTGCGTGCAGTAACGTGCTATCATGAGCACCATGCTGATTAGTCTCTAGGATTTAGCCACACCTATTTTTTGAGAGACTCAGCGTCTCCGGATGTATTAAGACACTTATGTATATTTTTTGAGTTTTATGTGACACACTTCTATGTAAACATTTCGATATCTATATATGCATATCTATTTCCGGATGAGTCTTTTTTACATGTGATGATGATTTATAAATTGCGCAAATGTCTATCTAACACCAAATTTGCTACTGTATCTGCTAATGCATTCAAATGTCTGGGTATATGATGATATGTAATATATTCAAAATTCCTTTCCAGCAATCGAATACGCAAATACAATCGTAAAATGGACGGGTTTCTTACCGAATAGTGCCCGTTCAGCTGCAACACTACAAGCTGTGAATCTAGGTACACGAGCAATTCACGGATACCAAGGTTTACTGCCTCGGTTAATAATTCCAACACGGCGCTATATTCCGCGATATTGCTCGTGGTACGTCCTAAACAAACACCTTGCAGGTCGATCAACTCACCAGCAGGATCGTAGATTACCCAGGCTGCAGAAGACAGATTCCTGGTACTGCGGGAGGCACCGTCCGCGAAACCAACAAACGGATGAGTAGACATCTGCACAACCAGGAAGACCCGATCAGCAGAAAGACGTTTACAAGCACACCACACCATGCACACAAATGACAATCACACACCTATGTACACACACCACACCAAGAAATCATTTCAGGCGTAGTACTTCTTGAGGTACAGCCCATTTCTGGGCTGCGCCAATGGAACTCCTTCGTAGTCTATAAGTTCATAGGCCCCATTTTTCAAAACACGTTTTACTATATAGGGACCGTGCCACCTGGGCTGGAGTTTACCGGCACCAAGCTTATCATGTGCCTGATCATACAAGAGGACTAGGTCTCCTTCAATGAAAGAACGGGGAGAAACAGATTGATCAAAATGAGATTTGACCCTCTTCTTTTGTGCTTCGATGATCAAAGCAGCTAGACGACGGGTTTCATCCAACCGTTCAAGATACAAAAGACGCTCTTCCTCAGGAGAAGTATCCGGTAAGAGCTCCACAGCTAACTTAAGCGAAGGAATTTCACATTCAACCGGCAAAGTAGCTTCCAGACCGTACACCAGTTGGAATGGTGTGAATCCGGTTGCACTTTTCGCAGATGTTTGGTATGCCCATAGAGCTGAGAACAGTTGGAGATGCCAACTGGATTTATGAATCCCAACTGTTCGTTGAAGCATAGTGACCAAAACCTTGTTCACCGCTTCAACCTGACCGTTAGCTTGAGGGTAGTATGGCGTTGAGCTGTCGTGACGCAAGCCCAACGCAGCTGTCAACTCCGCCATCATGTAATCACGGAAATGAGTACCGTGATCAGTGACGATAGCTTGAGGGACCACGAATCGTGCAATAACATGGTTGAATAAAAAAGAAGCAGCCGTTCTTCCGTCAGCAGCAAGTGTAGGCATCGCTCGGCCCACTTAGTGAAGTAGTCGACGGCGACGATGATATACGCATGCCCCCCGGCCGAGTGAGGGTTACACGTCATAAAATCTACGCCCCATTTCGCGAAAGGGCCGACGGTAATAACGGGATGCAAACGCAACGGCGGCGCGCGCATCTTGCGCTGAAAAATCTGGCACGGATGGCATTTTCGGACTGCAGTGATGCAATCCTTGAATATAGACGGCCAGAAGTAACCTGCCCTCAGAATCTTTTGGGCAGTGGCATATCTGGACATGTGTCCACCACAGGCGCCACTGTGGCAGTCATTCAAGACTTTCTCAGCCTCGTCCAAGGTAAGGCATCGTCGGAGCACCGAATCTACTCCAATACGATATAGGGTATCTCCCACTATGCGGTAGGGTTGGGACTGGTGCCGAATCCGACTGCGTGCAGCTTTATCCAACTCAGACCGGAATGTCGCGGTCTGAAGATACACTATGATGTCCCCGTACCAAGGATCACGAGTATCGATAAGAAACAACGTTTCGTCCGGAATATGATCTTCAGAGTGTTCAGGAAGAGAGTCTGTAGGGAGAGAAAAAATCAAATCCGCGAAGACCAGTGATTTAGTTGACTTGGCAGTGGTGAACTCCAAATCAAACTCCTGCAGGATGACGATCCATTTGGAGTACTTGCCCCCCAGCAATTGTCTGGAAAGAATATATGTCATGGGGTTGCAGTCTGAAACCACTGTGATCGTGCGCAAAAGGATGTAATGGCGGAAGCGCTGTACAGCGTGTACGGCTGCTAAGGCCAACTTCTCAACATGTGCATAACGCGTTTCCGGGTCGAGAAGGTTCCGAGAGAGGTAATAAACAACATGTTCATCACCGTTCTCGTCATCCTGCACCAAGACCATGGCGATGGTGCTTAATGCGGCGGCTAGATACAAAGTAAAGTCGCGATGGTAGTCCGGAGGACGAAGCAACGGAGCATTGACTAACAATGTCTTCAGCTTCTCAAAGGATTCTTGAGCGATTTCGTCCCAATGAAAGGGAACATTCTGCTTTAATAAATGAGTGAATCCTTTGGCCACCTCGGCGTAGTTCGGGATGAAGCGCCTAAGAAAATTCGCTTTCCCCTGCAGACTCTGCAACTGATAAAGGGAGGAGGGTGACGGGAGATTTATAATGGCCTCAACCTTCAGTGGGTCGAGGCGAATTCCGTCTTTCGAGACTATAAAGCCTAAAAGACGGCCAGAGTCGACGCAGAAGACGCACTTATGAGGATTCAGCCTAATATTGTAGCGTCTGCAGCGAAGAAATATCTGGCGAAGATGTTCCGGATGATCCTCTCGCTTACCCGAATGGGCAGGCAAGTCGTCCAGATAAGGTTGGACGATATGGCGAATATCATGAAAAGCATATGACATAGCACGTTGAAACGTGGCGCCAGCGTTCTTTAAGCCGAACTGGAGTTTTTTATATGCAAAAGTGCCCCACGGACAGATGAATGTGGTCTTATGTTGATCCTCAGGTGCAATGTTAATCTGGTTGTAACCTGAGAAACCGTCCATTAAGGAGTAGATCTCACTTCCGGCGCAATCGTCAATAATCTGATCGATAAATGGAGTGGGATAATTGTCCTTAGGACAGGCGCGATTGATATCGCGATAATCTACACAGACTCGAATGGTACCCTGCTTTTTATCGACAGGGACGATATTGGACACCCATTCTGTAAGGGGGATAGGATAAATAAACCCCGCGTTCAAAAGTTTTTCAACCTCTGCCTTGATAGCGGCGGCTTTCCGAGGATGCATGGGACGCAAGCGTTGGCGCACGGGTTTCGCACCCGGATAGGTTGGAATCTCGTGCACGACAATACTAGGATCAATTCCCGGCATTTCCTCGTAGGACCATGAAAAAACATCTCTGAACTCTTTGAAAAGTTCCGTATAGACCTGGATCTCTTCGGGAGAACAGGTCACACCCACATGAATGTTCTCAACAATCCCTGGTTTGACAGAGATGTTGATAGGAACCGTTTGAGTAATGTTACTCAGATTGCCTTCCGAAAAGACCTCATGCGTCAAGATCGGTGTTTGAAGAGGAGGGGAAGGAACCCGAGTAGCATAGCGCTCGAGACAATCCGTCATTGCCCCCAAGCTAGGCATAAACGAGGAACGATGATGCCCATCGCCCCAAGGTAGCTCCTCCAGAGACATAGTTTCAATTATAGCCTCATCTGAGGGAAAAGTCTCGCTAAGAGGATCAGGCGAATCAGCCTGACCAAGCCAGGGGGATTGTGAGTAGACGTCAAGATCCATGCTCATCGGAGCATGCTGAGGAGGTGGAGGGTCCGATGCAGCAACAATCTCACAGTAGCTGATCTCTACTGGCGTTAAAGGTATGGACTCTCCAAACTCATATACCTGCTCAGGTGTAGGAATCAGCCAGGGTTCATCAGTCCTGGACAACATGTTGACTTGAGCGGTATTCGGTGGCGGCGCAGGGAAAATACCCATGAGGACTGGGTCTTTGAAAAGACCAGGTCCTATGCTGTCTGGGGGATTCATAATTTGATCCACATACGGCACGTTGTTCTCGGAGCTGGAGGTAAAAAACGACAACTGGTCTACCGTGACAATCTTGCCCTCGTGAGGGAACTTGATGAATCGAAAGACAGTAGATGGCACGCAGAGCATGGCATGGGTCCAGCTGCGGCCAAGAAGTATGTTGTAGTTGAGTTTAGCGTCAACTACTTCTACTTCCACGTTGACAGTTTTTCCCTGTAATGTAATCGCCAGACTCTCGAGAACTCCCAGGGGTTTAGATTCCCGGCCATCAAATGCCTCAAGGGCGTTGGGAGATGACGATAAAGTTGGAGAGCCGATGGCTCTCCAACAAGCGGAGGACATAACACAAGTAGATGCACCCTCATCTACGACGGCTCTGTGAACGTCCAGGCCGTTAATCCTGACTTGAATAATCAAAGCGATTTGATGTGGAAGCCGGGGAGTAAAATTCTCCAGATCAAAGGTGAGAAGGCTCGAATCGGCGAGATCAATACCACCGATGGCAGACAGCAAAGCTTTCCGTTGTGAAGGACAACTTTGAAGAACCTCAAGTGCAGACATGGCACACGGCGCCTGGGCCAGATCCTCAACAATACTGTAATGTTGGGCGGCACGGGCGTTTGGATTATAAGAGGATCTCCGGAGAACACCCTTGGGAGGTGGCTTCACAACGGGTTCAAGAGTCGGCTTCTCAATTTCCAATGAACCAGAAGCAGATGCGGGAGGCGGTCCATCCGCCACTGCCTTCCCGGGTGCCTGCTGCTGATTATTGTAATCCTTGGACCTCGTAGCGATAGTGATAGGCGCATTAGTCTTCATCATGAAAACTTGAGACCCAAACGATACAGATGATGAACCTTGTTTGACCATCTGGGTCTGCTGAGATGGAAATGGCTCTTTTAAAACAGCCGGAGTTCCCTTTGAGCCTTTAAGAAGTTGACTGACTTCGGATCGTCTTGGACAATCTTTAGTGTAATGGTCACCTTCACAGATGAGGCAAGGAAATTTCGGCTTACGTTGTGAGCCATCCTCAGATCGAGACTTAGATTCCGGTTTTGGGGCATCAGATCTTGATTTGCCTTTGCCCTTCTTCTTCCCCCTGGAGGATTTGTCCGCAGGATTGGCCTGGACGGCATTTACCTCCGCGGTTTTACCAGAATCGGATGAGGCGGGATTGGCAGAGGGATTATTGGAAGAATTAGCCTTCTGCCTCCCATTCGAAGACTTCTTCGAATTTTGAGAAACGGAACCAATGACACCATCCACGGAAGGGGTGGGTTGGGTCTTTTTGGTTCCGGGCCGTGGTGCATCAGGCAGGATGTCATAAAGCGTGCCAGATTGTGAATAAACAAGATCCAAGTACTGGGCACGTGCGATAGCTTGTTCCTCCGTCACACACGCTCCCATTGCGATATCCTGAGCGATTTTTTTCACAAAGGAGGTGGTGAACCAGTGAGTCAAAATCTGATCAGGTATGTGAAACTTGATCAGTCGACGACGGCGCCGCCACTCATGGATGTGATCCGAGATGTCAGTGGCCGAGTCCTGCTTCAGGGAAGACAGGAGGTGCGTCCCAGTCTCATACCGGACTGGTAACTGGAAATGCGTGAGAAAAGCCATAGCTAACGAGTTGAAATCCTGAAAAATACCACGGGATAGCTCTATGTACCACTTAGCAGCAGCTCCTGTTAACGTACGCTGGAAAAGACGCAAACGAACCGAATCGTTAGTCCAAGAGTTAGACGAGCACCAGAGGTGATACGTCATCACATGCGCCTGGGGGTCTTCTCCAGATTTGCCCTCAAACTTGGGACAGTCTCCTGGTATCTTGGTCGGAACCGGGGGCCAATATGGATTATGAGCAATCGGATCATTGGTCAACTTCGAAACGTCCGGTAGATCCAAGGTAGCCAGGAACGGCAATGGAGGGTTAATTCCCATGCCGGTCCCAGAATAAGGTCCGGTACCCATGCTCCACGATGGTTGTGAATATCCCTGCCCCCATGGGTTCTGTCCCGTAGGATTCTGACCGTGAGGGGCATAATTCGTATAGCCAGACTGATTTGGTTGCTGGTAACCATTGTGTGGGGCCTGATAACCAGGGTTCGAGCCCTGATTAGGCGTCTGCCCTGTATAAGCAGCGTTTGGGTTCGGCTGCTGAGCATAGTTAGAACCGTGAGGAGGAGGAGGATACTGAGAGCCTCTAGAGTGGTTATAGTTCGGTTGAGACTGACCATGAGGATAATAACCACTCTGAGGATGAGTAGACTGCTGATAAGTGGAACCCTGCGGAGCCTGGTACGTAGGGTGCAGCTGTTGATTTGGCTGCGGCATTGAGTGAGCAGGCTGGTGAGCAGAGTGAACGGAATGAGGGGGCTGGCCTGAATGAACAGGTTGACCCGAATGAGGGGGCGCTCCTGAATGAACAGGTTGGCCCGAATGAGGGGGCGGCGCTGGTTGCGCAGGCTGCCCTGGTTGTAAGTGAGCCCCAGGTTGCACCGAATAAGTCGGTTGGCCTGGAGGCGGGACACCAGGTTGTACCGGATGACCCGGTTGGCCTGGTGGTGGAACATGACCAGGTGCTTGCTGGAAACCAGTTTGACCCGAAGCAGAACCATAAAGTGGTCCTTGCTGATATGCAACGTTAGAGACAACAGGATACTGCGGTTGCATCGGTAAGGAAGGCTGGATTTGCCCCCCAGGTCCATAGGTCGGTCCCTGTTGATACCCCGGCTAAGGCTGAGCAGGTTGACCAGCAGGGTTATAATATGGTCCTTGCGGATTATAGAATGGCCCTTGCTGGCCCGCAGAGTAGCCTTGATTGTGCTGTCCCTGTGGGTCGTACTGATAGCCAGGTTGGCCTGCAGGTTGACCTTGGAAAGGTTGTGCCTGCAAGTTCTGAGCCTGGTTGTACGGTAAACCTTGAACATAAAGATAGGCCTCAGGAGCAGGGAGACGCAAAATGTCCCCATGCTCGTCAAGCTGACCCGGAAAACCATACACGGGGGTGCCGTCTTGTGCATAATGCGAGAAGAAAGACCGATAAGGATCTTGGGGGAGTTGTCCAGCTCCGGCGTTCGGCTGCTGCGAAAACAACCGATACTCCTCCGGAGAGATATTCTCCGGTATAGCAGTAGCTAGATAAATGTCCTCTGGAGTTGGCCCAGATCTAGAAGCAGATGCTGAGGTAACAGCAGAAGAGGCAGCCACACAAACAGTGGGTCGCACGGGAACAGAAGTGACGGGTGTCGAAGGAGACACCCCGGGTGTAGTAGCAGCTGGCCTCGAAGCAGGAGATGATATTCCCATAGAGGCAGCAGCCGAAATAATCTGACCCAGAGATCTGTATCCCTGTGGCAAAGAAGGACCAGCCGACGATGTGGTAGCCAGCTCAGACTCATCTCCCTCAAACAATCTACGAGGGATGCGCTGGTAGTCATCAGACCCGGGAATTTCCTCACCAGAATCACTCATGGTTGATCCTGCCGTTAAATCACGCAGAAGACGGCGAGGACTAGGAGGAAAACAGCAGCAATAAACGGTGAACCCGATGTAAGAGAAAGGAAATCAGCTCCTAATCTTAATTCAGACACAGGGTCCGAAAAGGGCCAGTTGAACTCAACTGGTTCTCCAAAGGGTTGCTCGGCGAGGACCGGTCCCCCGTCAGGGAACTCGGAAACAACAGGCTGCTGTGGTTCAACAGAAGGCTTAGAAGCCTCTGAAGAATCGTCCGTGTAAGGACTACCAGTAGACGAAACTGAGGGTTCCGCCACCGTGACAAAAGACTAGAAGAAGAGAGCACACACACACACGGGCTGAAAAAGGATTAAGACACACGATCAAACAGTCACAAGCAATATCTAAACAGGTGTGTTATCGTGGGAGATTGATTTTACCACATTGGAAAATAAACAAATCCTACCGTTTCATGTTTTAAGAGTCGAGAAACGATAAAAAGATGACTCTATCTCTTTCAGAGTTGATACAAGCGTGAAAGGACAAGCGCTTGACGGTCTTTTCAAGTTTAGGGAGTCAGAAAAGACCAAATGACCGCTCAGGAAAAACTAGGCACAAAGGGTGTACCAAATATCCGTGAACTGCAATATACACCTTGGTTTCAAATAATGAAACAGAAATCGACCAAGGACTTTCCGTACGTGCAAGTAGTCTCCCCGAATGCTGTGTTCGGTGTATCACGGGTATAGGGCGGCAGACTCGGCTTCCTATGGATAAAGGATTGAAAACCTATAGGGGTCTCCCTTTATATACGCGACGGTACGGGGAGCGCAAGTCCGTACTAGCGCTGTCTAAAGCCAAGAGGCGAACGACAGCTGCTAGGTTTAACGACGCCGTAACACGTCTCTAGCCTAGACCTTCTAAATATGTTGCGTTAAGTTCCAATGTTGCCTTAGGTTAATTGAATAAATTTTACAGTTGATCTTCAATTAAGTTTCAATTTCCAGGCCTTATCGTATGTAGTGTCTCCTAAATGCAAGCTATATGCCACGATGCAACATTTCGTTCGATGAAGACTAGTTAAATGAGAGTTGAGAGCTTTTATACAAACGAAATGAACGGAATACAAACAAGAATGTCTCTAATGCAACTAATGCAATTGCACACTTTTCATTCCAACACTAATCACTAGTAATACGGAAAAGATGACAATTTGCACTAATTAAAAAACAAAAGAGACTATATATTTTTTGATTTTCAATGTTTAATGGCTAATGTGCACTGAAAACAAAAGGAACAATTGGAGAAATGATAACTAAGAGAGCGAAGCAAACAACATTCACTCAACAAAGCAAGCAACCAAATCTCTAAATCGACCCAAAGTCTCTCGAATCGAAGAAAGACTCGAAAACACCCAATGGACCGTGTGATCTGGGTCCAAAGCAAGGGCAAACGAATTCTGAATGAAAGAATGAACAATCACTCAAAAGACGCAACAAAACAATCAAAGACTGCTAAGAGGGCATGGAGGGTTAAGCAACAAGTCGACAGGACAATCAAGACACCAAAGCTCCCAAGGAGGGCTCGATTCACTATGCCACTAGATGCCCTAGGGCTCAAATCGTGAAACCGACAGATAGAGGCAAACAACCAAAGGATAGCGGTGAATTCCAGTCAAACCAGGCTCCAATGCACTCAAACAATCAGGAAATCAAGAAGAAAAGTATTGGTCAAGCTCAGAAAGCCAAAAATTGAAGAAATTCAAAAAAGTCACAGGGGTGGCACGACTGTGGCCTTGAAACTAGCGCCAGAGGCCGAGTGGCGCGAGACAGACAAATGCAACACGCGCCAAGTGGCGCGACTGTCAGGTAAAAACCCGCGCCAGTCGAGTTCTTCAATGAAAATTTAAAAACAAGCTAATCTGAAAAGAGACCAACACAAGCTAAGCAAACCAAGAGGCTAAAATAATGAAAGAATCCAACCCAGAAGGTTCATCAAGCAAGGAGAAACAATCAAAGCGAACCAATCATAAACGGGACAAGGAAAACCGGACGATCCCCAGTGGAGTCGCCAATTTGTTGAGGAGGTAAATCCCCTTTGCGGACAGAGGCGATCCCTACTAGCCCAGCAGGGGTCTAGCAACAAACAAACAATGCTATGACGCAAGCTCCTAGTTACGAAATGAAAGACTTGGGATAAGAGCCTACCTGGATTCCAACGCTAGATCCGAAGAAGAAGATGTCCCCGTCCTTCAGCCCTGGCAGATCACAATCCTTCCACGATCTCCGTGGATGAACACCTGCACGCAGAAGAAACGAACAGATACATGCATAGGAACCAGCATACGTAACTAAACATCGGTCAGAAAATATATTACTCGCATTAACATGATAGAAAAAGGAGTGAAACCATAATCATAGTCATCTATTAAAGTGATAAACGAATAGAAGTTACAACCAAGTTCTGACGTCGCAGCTTCCTTCGAACGGGTCTCCGGTTGTCCACGTCTCGCAAAGCTCGCCAAGGAAAGAAACCTCTCCAGAGTCTCGTAACAATGGTCTCCTTGCTTAATGGGCCTTAAGGGAAAGAAGGAGTTCTTTACAGCACAAAGGCACTTGGGAATAGGGAGATGCAAAGCTTCAGCACTTCAAGACTAGCTTGCCATGGATCTGAGCAAGCTTTTATAGATGGGGAAGGAGGGAGTTGGGATCCCTATTATTATGGGATTGGCCCTATCAACAAGGAAAGTTCCATAGAAGGTGGCAAAACTACTTCCCTTCCATAGAACTCCCGTAGCCAAACCTCCCAACTCAAGATAGGCAGTGGTTGTGAGTTTGTTTGAACTCAATCTTCCGCCATCCATATATAAAAAACAGTCCCTAAAATGGGTGGCGCGATTGCTGCTCTATGACAGAGCGCCAAGTGGCGCGACCTATTTACAGGATTTCCCTGAGTGGCGCGAGTACTGAACTGTCTACCCGCGCCAATGCAAAAAGAGCTGTTTTTCATGGATTTTGCAAGGAGATGTCTCAAGGGTAAATGAAGCTCATACTCAGAGGGATGCAATGATGATGTTTTCAGTGCATGACAGTGTTCACAGGTCACATTATGGGTCCTCCATTGTGCGGGACGGGGAATGGTAGGGACGGTGACAAATTACTGTGTAACACTACAGGTGGAAGTTGTTGGTCTGCGCAACGAGCTCAAGTTTTCCCAGCAAGCAGGAGGGCCGGTTTTCAAAGCAAGGAATATGAGATGAGGAATACTGCTGCAAATCTGCTTGAAGTCACAGGTCACAGATTTCTTTAGGTCGCAAGTCGCAGAGGTCGCCAGGTCACTAAGTTTCATCCCCCATTAAATGCCCGATAGCGCGACCCAGTGACCCTGTGATTAGGTCGCAAGGCCGCAAGTCGCATATCTGCTGAGGTCACAGGTCGCATATCTGCCGAGGTCGCAGGTCGCATGTTTGCCGAGGTCGCAGGTTACAGATGGTCCAAGACTGGGTCGCAAGGCAACCCAACCATCGGGAAGCTGAAAATTCAGGGACCCCAAAGGGCAAACTTTTCTCTATAAATACTTCCTTCGAGAACTTCTTTAGGGATATTTTGTTTGGGACTCGAGCTGAGTATATTGTATTACCAGAGGATTATACATTTAAGCATGAATACAAGCATTTTGAAAAATCCCTTTGCGGATCTGGTGTTGTCATATGTATGAGCATTATTGAGTACTGCATTTTCAGTTTCTGAACATCTTTAGATTAAGGGAACTGTATGTTTAATTCATATCACAATTGCATAACAGTTTGCTGAGTATGTCAATGGTGTTTGAGTTCATTTCACTTTCTTAACGAACGCTGATGGCTTTGTTTATTAGTATTTGTGTTACCATTTGAAACTTTTAGGAAGTGAAGGGTGTTCTTGCCATGAGGAATTGTTTCTTTTGTGGTCAGAATAGTTTACAAGCATGACCCTAATGAAGTGTTGTTAACAACACTTCCTTCGGTCTTCATGCTTTATTATTTCCTCTTGCTACTCATAGTGTTGCATGTACATTTAATGCATAAATCATATGTCTTGTGTCATTTGATTAGGTGTGTATCCACTGTTTTATAGAGTTTAAGCGAGACCCAAATAAAGGAGAAATCAGTGGTAGCCGGACCCACACCCCGGACGGGATCCCTATTCCAAACGGTTCAAGGTCTAATTGGGACTTTATACCGGGGAGATCCCCTGCTATTGGCCGGACAGATTTTCCCGTCAAGAGAATTGGCGCTAGAAGGAGGGCCAGATGACAAGCTAAGCCCTTAGAGCCTGCAGTTAATCTCATATCTGTAATGGCTCATTCCCAAATCATTCTCCCGAGATGTTTGTCGGAGTTTTATGAGCCTCGATGTCTCATCCTCGATGAACTTATGTATCACTTGTCCCAGTTAAGATTCGATGGTGAAAACAGAGTGTCCATAACCCAACACCTTTCAGATTTCTGTGACCTTGGTGAGTACTACGGAATTGACAATGAAGGTTTGATTTGTTTTCTTTTCTTCCTCACTCTACAAGGTCGCGCTAAGCAATGGTGCCGCACATTGTCGGAAGCTTCCATCCATTCGTTTGAACAACTCGCCAGTAAATTACAACAAGATTTTCACAGGTATGATTTTCAAAGTGTTTTGATAAAGCTAAATGACGTCAGAATGGAACCTCATGAACCTCTAGATGAATTTTCCATCAGATTTGTTCATTATTGTTTTGAGTTCCCCGAAAAGGATGTCGATTGGAAGTTGTTAAGAGAACAGTTATCGTATGTGATCCTCGTTTCCCTTGAACAATTCCAAGTAGCAACCTAGCTTGATCCTAGTATTCCTTATGATGACCCGCAAGTTGCCAGCTGTTCAGACTGCGTCCCCAATGTTTCCTTGTCCATCTCCCCAAGTCCAAACAACATTTCGGCCTCCCAGGAGAGTATTTCTTTTTGTGATATTCTTGCTCCTCCTCCTGAGTTGTTGGGTAGTGGAGTTGTGACCTTGAAAGTTCTGAGCAATGATATATGGGTGCATGGGGATAAAGCCTATTGTACTACCTTTGAATATTTTGCGCCTCGTGTCGAATCAGAGCTCGAAAACCATAGTGGCTCACTACCTCTCCCATTTCATGAAACCTACCTCGAGCCCACTCAATGTCTCCCTGGACACAAACCTAAGTTGAATATGAATCAACTCCTACCCCGCATAAGTTGATTCCCTTACAAGGCCTGCTAGATCATTGTTTTCTCTAAATGACAGGGATGCACGTGTTGAAAATCCTTGTATGGTCAACGCCCCTGCGACTCAATCTGTGCGTTCATTATTTCCCGATTTATTTTATGAACCCGCCACACCAATAATTTCTTCGAGACATTAAAAATTTCCTTATACTGGTATTGGCGACAATCATAAGCACGCAGATGGTGTTTCACAATCACAGTCCTAAATCGATGAATCTTTTAAATCTGATCTGTCTCACTCGGAATCTTTAGACAACCACGGGAGCGATTTCCTACCTGGGAAACCTCAAGATGTCCTCTTTATTGATCCATTTCAGTTGACAACTCTCGGGGAGCCCAACATGCCAGGTACCAATCTGAATCAAATCAATAGTTACAACGATCACTGCTTTTCTGAAAGAATATTCACTAATACTGCTGGGGACTGTCACTCGTATCTCCTTGCTGACCATATGGAGACACCTAAATTCGATAATCCGCTTTGGGAAGATTCGAGTACCCATCAGGAAATCGAAGCGCTTCAGCTTCTGCCGACTGTTACCCCAGGATCTTCCGATCATGACAAGACCCCTCAAATAGCTCCAACTAGGGTTTCTCAGCTTAGGATTCCTGCTCTCGGATTCGAAAATATCTATAATTCACCTAGCACATGCTTTTTGTTTCCACCCCGTAAAATCAACCATCTTCACCACCACAATGAGGTTGCTGGTTGGCTCGACCAGCCCTATCCGGTGGATGTGCCTGCAAACAGGCAATCGCTTACCCAGCGCTCATCAGACCTAGGATTGTGCACGAATGGATGTGTGTAATTTATAAATAGTTTTAAGTTTCGATAATATATTGTTGTGTATGAGGATAAGGATGAAATTCAGCTTGCACAATCCATTCTGGCACATCATCTGGTAAGTATTCATCATCTTCTTGACGTTGCACATGCTCTTCAGGTAAGTTTTGTTGTTGGTGCACGATTCGGTATGCTGGCTCTTATTGCAAACATTGTTGTTCTTGCAGGTCGGGAACTAATGCGATGGCTGCACTGGAAAGCTTATTTCACATAACCTGACTGCATCATTGGTTAAACTAGGTTTTTAGGTGTAGGCTAGCTAGGACCTGTTAATAAAAATTCGTTAGTTCAAAGTTTTTAATTAGATTTACTTTCCAAATTTGTACGTTATAATTTAAAAGTGTGTTTGCTATTTTTGTTTACGATTAATATCTTAGGCATCATCATGTTACAAGTATTTTCCACTCACTTATTTTTTTTCAGTTACTATTTGCTACATAAATAATCACTGCTTGTATTGCACTCCTTTTCCACCTACAACTAGTTGATCGTTCTCGCACATGGCGTTGCATTACATCTTGAGCCTCGCCTATTACATTGCATCGTACGCTCTCTTCCTTACATCATTTTTGTCATATCACCTACCACTTCATGAGCCCTCATTGCAACCCTATCACCTTGCGGTTTTGTTTTGCCCCGATTGCTGAAACAATAACCCCATTATTTTGCGTGAGGTTGCGGTGGCTATCTCAAGAGGCAGCTTTCTCTCAAGACAATTCATCAAAGTCGCTTTCTCAACAATATGCCTATGAGTCTAAACTTATTTAGCAGGGGAGGTACGAGTCGGTTGCTTATGGGAGACCTAATGAGTTTGAATGGCCCATACCCATAGCCTAAGCCTTGTGCCCAACATAGTCTTGGACATCTTAATGATCTGTTTTGCACGCTTATCCTATTGTGGTAGATGGGATGTGAAGTTTTGGCACTAGGGAAAACCCAAATTAGGATATCTTTCATTTTTTGTAAAACAAGAAACAACCTCTCTTGCTCGTAAAATAAGTCGGGATCCCTCATCCGCCCATGAAGAATAAGTGCCACGAGCACATGAAAATAAGTGCTACAAGCACATGAAACAAATAAGGGTAAAGGATCGAGAAAGGCTTCCTGCGCAGAGAGGTAATGCAACGACTCCGCCGGCGTACTGACCAGGCTCATTGGCAGCGAAGCAACATTTATGATTTCTTGAAGTGACTCCGCCAGGGTACTGTCCAGGCCTGCTGGCAGTGGATCAAAACCAAAAACTTACTTTAAAAATCCTGAAAATAATAAACCCACTTCCTTTCTCCTCACATCATCAACAACTCACTGGTGTCCATGAGCTTCCGCTTTGATGTGTTCTGATTAACAAGACCTAGCTGAGGCACAAGGACTAGGCAGACCTATCAAGGCCAAAGTAATTCAAAGGGTCCGAATAGAATTTGTTCAATATTCCCTTGCATCACTATCTTGGCTCAGAATTTTTTTGTGATATTGACAGAGATGTTAGATTCTACCAGTGGTTTGCCATTTGTTGTAGTCGCTACAACACCACCCAAAATTTTGGGTATATTCGAAATTTCGGGTCCCGCTCTGCTCGCTTAGTCGTTAAAGTCTTTCACCCGACCTACAGTCAGTGATGTCCTAGCGACCTATCCCAAACCACTCATGAGCTTTCGCACCATCACGATCAGATGCTATTGCTACAATCACACCATGTGTGGGAGGGATCATCCTGCATACGCTAGAATAAGAACTTTTATGTGCATTGAGGATGTACATTAGCAGCCCTCTCGCCATGGGTCATTAAGCATGTTGTTTGAATACCTCTCTTAAGCTCATTAGTCTCATATGTTTTATCTAGGGACACCATTATCGAAGAGTAATTGTGATGTTGTAATGTTCCACACAGGTTGACCCCACGGGTGAAAAACTCCTCAATCTTGTCACGACATCGAGGGAAATAAAATTGAGCTCAACAACAAGACCAAAGTTGCGGAACAAGGGAGGAGGAGGAGCAAGTGACCAGTACTGTTAAAAGGAGGATGGTGTGATACATGTTGATCGGAGAAAGAACCTTTTATGTCACTGATGCAAAAAAATTTCTTCACTAGTGCGCACCATATACTTCAAATCGTTCTGTTTGGAAATGTCCAGATCCTGCACAATACCATTTAAATGTCAATGGGTGCACACAAAGGAACATATTTCACCACTCCGACAAGTCTAGCCCAAAGTATAGCCAGGGTGAACAAAGTGGACTCAGAAGATTTACGTAGACAACGAAAATCTCATTCAAGGCATTTTCGTGCCGAGCAGCAGTGCGAGAGCACACACATGTTGGTGTTGGCAAGCCAACGGCTGAGTTTCAAATATCAACCACACCTTTGGGAAAAAATATCTCGTAACCCCGAGCTACATGGTGGGCACAAATATGTGGATCAAGGTTATGGTTTTAAATATGATGTGATTAAAACAAGGCAAAGAAATCATATGGTTTCAAAACCATAGGACATCGTGGAGCAAAACTATGTGAAAACATTATAAGGGGCGCACATTCGATGGACCAAGGTTACGTTGTATATTTAATGCCAAGGCGCGAAAGCATATGATTTCAAAACCATATAAGACCGCCAAGCAAAAGCATACGAGGAACATTACAGCTAGGACCAAATACTTTTATGCCGAAGTTTTAACCTATGAGACAGATATATAAGGTGGTCAAATTTACGATTAAAACGCGGATCAGAACTATATGAAAACACATTACAAGTGGGCTTAAATATTTCTTGGTGGGTTTTCAACTTACGATAAATGCTTGGAGCAGATATATATATGTAGCGGTCAAAATTTTCAACTAAAACATGGAACAGAACTATGTCAACACGTACCAGTGGACACAGGAATTTCGATGGTGGAGTTTCGAACTATGGTGAAATGTTTAATGATGGTCAAAGTTACGTTTAAAACATGGAGTGGATTCAACGTTCTTGTCAGCACTAATCATGCTCTTTACCATCTGTTTCCTTCCCTTCGCCTGTTTTCCAGCATGGAATGGCTCGTTGATGCCTCTCCGCCACGTGTGAAAGGATATCGTTTTCCACCTCAGGGAAGAAAGTTTCCAATGCCCAATGTTGCATTCAGCGCCTCCCAGGAATGCATTAATGATATTTAGTAACCTCTCCATGCATGACACCACGTGGACCGTGTCACCAAATTAGTGTTTCAATGGAGTCAGGTAGTGTTTGCTATTATTCGGCGTGAATGAGACCATAATAATGGCAACATAATCCCGTCCAGAATGCATGCACACAGATTCAGCGGTGTCGGCTTTGTCATTTCCGTAGGATACAGATCCGCCAAGAAAAAGTGAAACGCTCAATCGAACCAACGCAGTAACGGCTATGGAGTGTTATTTCCAAAGTGACAAATCCCTCAATGCAGTAGATGAGAAATGTTCTATTACAAGATAAAATTTCCACCTTGAAAATTAAATCAAAGATGTTGATTCGAGGAGGCTTAGTGTTCGATGTTAAATCATTATATTAGGAAAAGCCGCAAGTTAAAACAAATTTTGTTGACATGACCGAAACATGTTTCATATCCGTGCTTGAAAAGAGGGCATGAAATAACTAACTCAAATCTCAATGCGTGTCTAGCAGATCGACGTTATTAGATTTTCTTTGGAAGATTGGTTTTGTTAACATCGTGTGAATATACCGTGGAAATGGTGTTTGTCTGCTTACAACCTGACTTTCCACCGCGGAGACAGAAGCTGTTCGTTATTAATTTTGATGCATGGTTAAAATTATTGATCCATCGAGGAATCACCATAAGAAGGGCAAGGGATTTGTCGGAGCGCGCTCTTTCCTGCAACTACAACCAGATCGCGCGATCGAGAAACTCCTCCATACGTAAAAGCCACTCCATTCGTTGAATGAAAGCAAGATTCAATGCAGGATAAGACATTGCGCCTAAGCTAAACGATGATTGCACGATGAAGACAGCCATGCTTTGAGGTCGCAGTTCAACCCAGGTCACTGAGTCGCAAACCTATGAGGCTAGTGCAGATTGCGACTTGATGGTATTTGCGACCCTACTAGCCTTTTGAAGTCGCAGCCCAACTGGAGATGAAGTCGCGCGACCCCTCCAGGTCGCTGAGTCGCGATGCAATGTTGCTGGATAGGAGATGCGACCATGCGACTGTGTGACCCCTTCGAGGTCACAAGGTCACAGAAAGGTGTGCCTAAGGGAAGCTGCGACCAGGGAGATTCTCCCACTACACGACCCCAGTTACAAAACGCAATTTTTCGTATTCAAGCATGCAATGCTATTAGCTAGGCTGCAAGGAATCGTCATAAGATGCAAGTATTCTATGGTGTTTTGGTGGAGTATTTTGCTGTCCTTGCAGATGAAAAGCCACTAATATTTCCTCTTTCTGATTTTCAGCATGCTACTCTACTTATGCTAGAGCATCTTATGCATAGTCCCATCAATTCAGCATGGGATGTTTCTATTGGAACCTTCCTATGCACCACGCTTCTCTCAGTTAACAAAGATGCTCGAAGATTTTGTCCCGAGGCTGTCAACTTTCTGCAAGCTCTGTTGATGTCCGCGTTAGATACTAAGCAGGGCCTCAAAAGAAAGATGAAGTGAAATTCCTTACCCTTTTGCTGGAGCATCAAGAGTATAGACCTTGGATGCATCTTTCAAGTGGGATATCTGTTTTACCTCAACCTTTGAATTTCGCTATGGTTTTGGAGACTAGTGATGATGCGCCTCTCTCCACTCAAACATATACAGGTTTGGCATAATTCTTTCTGTATCGAAAAAGTTGAGAGGTTTTGTAAACATATATCATGACATCGTTTTGTTCCCTGAAGCATTTGCATCCTTGTACCCCTATTTCATGAAACAGTCAAGAAGTAAAACACCTGAGAATATTCGATTGAAGACGACAAGTATTGCTTGTCTAATAAATGGGAAGACTAATGAGCATAAAATTTACAGCAACCATTGAAGATGCGAATGAAGAAGCCCATGCCTATCAAGCAATTCAATACAAGAGAACTTTGTGCATGGGAAAAATTTATGATCCTGACAGAGAAAGGGCACAAGGAAAGCTTACCCTAGCCATTTTCTTTGACGATTCAGCAGCTCCATACTTGACCACACAGGGGTCTAAGTTATTATTTTCATTCTTGAAATTAATTAAATATTCCCCTAACATCACGATTCATAAATAAAGACATGTAACCTAAGCTATGTGACTGCAGGTGGAAGTTGTTGGTCTGTGCAACGAGCTCAAGTTTTCCCAGCAAGCAGGAGGGCCGGTTTTCAAAGCAAGGAATATGAGATGAGGAATATTGCTACAAATCTACTTGAAATCACAGGTCGCAGATTTCTGAAGGTCGCAAGTCGCAGAGGTCGCCAAGTCGCTAAGTCGCATTCCCCATTAAATGCCCGACGGCGCGACCCAGCGACCCTGTGATTAGGTCGCAAGGCCACAGGTCGCATATCTGCTGAGGTCGCAGGTTGCATATCTGCCGAGGTCGCAGGTCACATGTCTGTCAATGTCGCAGGTTGTGGATGGTCCAAGACTGGGTCGCAAGGCAGCCCAACCATCGGGAAGCTGAAAAGTCAGGGACCCCAAAGGGCAAACTTTTCTCTATAAATACTTCCCTCGGGAACTTGTTTAGGGATATTTTGTTTGGGAATTGAGATGAGTATATTGTATTACCAGAGGATTATACATTTAAGCATGAATACAAGAATTTTGAAAAATCCCTTTGCGGATCTGGTGTTGTCATATGTATGAGCGCTATTGAGTATTGTATTTTCAGTTTCTGAACATCTTTAGATTAAGGGAACTGTATGTTTAATTCATATCACAATTGCATAACAGTTTGTTGAGTATGTTAATGGTGTTTGAGTTCATTTCACTTTCTTAACGAACGCTGATGGATTTGTTTATTAGTATTTGTGTTACCATTTGAAACTTTTAGGAAGTGAAGGGTGTTCTTGCCATGAGGAATTGTTTCCTTTGTGGTCAGAACAGTTTACAAGCATGACCCTAATGAAGTGTTGTTAACAACACTTCCTTCGGTCTTCATGCTTTACTATTTCCTCTTGCTACTCATAGTGTTGCATGTACATTTAATGCATCAATCATATGTCTTGTGTCATTTAATTAGGTGTGTATCCACTATTTTATAGAGTTTAAGCGAGACCCAAAGAAAGGAGAAATCAGTGGTAGCCGGATCCACACCCCAGACGGGATCCCTATTCCAAACTGTTCAAGGTCTAATTGGGACTTTTTACCGGGGAGATCCCCTGTTGTTGGCCGGATAGATTTTCCCATCAATAGCTTCAAACCATGGAAAATCCTTGCTTGATAAAAGTCTTGTTTGATTCATATTGTTTCCTGTCTTAGTTCATATAGAAACTGAGATGATGAGGAATTATGGACCCTTGATCATCGGTCCTGGAGATGATGCCCAATTAACCAGGTCATTGGGAATGGTGCCCATATTGACCTATAACAATCTATGATCCCAACTCATCAAATTTTTGCATAATGCAATCACCTTGAGTTGCCCTCAAGCGGCCCGCCTCGGCTAGTCAACAGCCTTCTCGCCCTCCACAGCCTACTCCTAGTGCTTTGATTCAACCTTCTAGACCTCCTCCTCTTGACCCTTTAGCTGGTATCCCTGAGCCTCTTTACCCTCTTGGAATGTTTCCTCTAGGCCTTAACCATTTAGGAGTAATCCCGCCTAGCCATTACCCCTCTGGTCAGATACCGTTCCTATCTCCCCCCTAGGAGTGTACACAGTACCTATTATGGCCACCCTCTCTCTTCCTAACCTGACCCTTGGGATTTTCGTCTGGTACCTTCATCCTCCAACCGCTACCCCACCTAGTCAACCCAAATATTATCTTGCTTTGACCCCAGTTCAACCGGTCCCCATGACTTCTCCCGCTGCAAGAGTGCCTCAACCACCTCAACAGGAACCACCTCTTGTTGCGATCACTTCGGGTAAGAAGGGTAAAGCTCGCAAGGAGGCAACTAAAGACAAGGCTGCCCTGACAAACCCTGCCCCTCCTTAGCTTCCAAAGTGCACCATCCAGTGTGCTTTGTGTGATGTTTTCGGTCATGCCACCCATAATTGTCCAGAGTTTCCTCATCTCAAGCCCATGGTTAATGTCGCGTTCCCTGAGTCTATGGTCCTGGAAACCTCTGTTCCTTCCTCGACTGTAGCCAGGAACCCCAAGACTATTCACACAAACCACCCCTATGCTTTGTGTGATTTCCATGGCCATTATACCCATCTCTATCCCTGCCTCGAGGACTTCTGCACCTCTCTAGTGACAGTTCACCATTTCTAGGCCAAGCACAATGAGTTCACCGCTCCCTTATTTGCGTATTTTGCTTCGACAAAACCAGAGGACACGAACACTTCCATTGACATTCCCCCTCCTAATGTCGAGATGAAGGAGCCTTCATCCACCATTTTCTACCTATCATCATCCATGAGACCCTCGGTGGAAGTCCCCTTAGAGACTTCTTCTGATGTTTCCCCTAACCTCCCTTCAGCGATCACCCTGGGCTCAACATTAGTAGATCCTTTATCTGCTTACTCTCCTATCACCCCTTGTGATGATGCACATGTGAAACTATCCTCTCATGATGATGAGTCAGGTAGCTTCGTTGCGTCAGGTGGTATTTCTTCCACTAGTCACCCCATGTTCTATCACGATGACAACATTATGGAAGTAATCACCACCCCTGACTTTATCTATCGCCCCTTACATCGAACCCTTGCATTTGAACCATATACACCTTGTGGCCATTACATTGAAACCCAATGTTTGGGTAAGGGGGCACCCATATTTGAGAAAATAGGAGAAGCAATTCTCCACAACTCTCCTAGTGTATCTAGTCGTGTCGACTCTAGTACCATTATTCTTCCACATTTAGAACCTCTAGAGTCCCATATCACTTCATATCACTCTAGGGATGATAACCCTCATCATTCCTTCATCTTTCACCAGCAACCCAGTCTCTTAGACATTCATTAGGGGAATTTTGAGGTCGAAAATAGGCCTCCTAAGGAAAATGTACAATCAAAATTCACTTTATGAGAACCAATCACATTTTAGGGGATGACATCATCTCTAATGGTTGAGGTGGCATTTCTTGAGTTAAAGGTACTTACTTGTCACATTCTTAATGGTGGATAAAAACTTATGGTTAACTATGGTAGTTCTCTAAGTACTTTTAAAGTCAAAGTAAAGTACTCATAATAAATGTCATTTCACACTTTTTGAATAAAAATAAATTATTGTCATTTCATATTTCTTGAAAGAAACAATGCATATCCCTATACATTTATTATAATTTAGTATATTATATTATATTATATTATTTTCAAATAGTATATTAATTACATCTTATTATACAGTTTAAATAATATAAATTTTAATTAATAGCATATAATATAATTAAGGATTTATAAATTTATATTTATATTTTATTTTAAGTTATTTAAGTACAAAGGAAAAATGCATTAGTTGCTCAATGATAATGACCTTTTCTTGAAAAGCTCATTCTTATTTATAGTCACATCAATACAATTTTTTTATTAATTTTATTTTGGTATAACTTTTCAATTGAATTTAACTATGGTTACAAGGATTGTGGTGAAAAAAGTGAATTGAAAATTCATAAATATTATTTTATTGCTTTAGCTATTATTTTATTATTTCCTTAGGAGGCCCATTTTAGACCTCAAAATTCCCCTAATGGTTGTTGACCAACCTATGGGTTTTCCAGGAGAGCATCAGTTCATTATCTCCAAATCCTCTCTTTGGGATAGTCACACCATGTATGCCAACCGAGAAACTTAAAGTCCATTTGATTCATATATGCAATACCAAAAAAGATTGGCAATATTCCATTCCCTTTCTCGAACTGCATAACCATAATGAAAACAAATGACACACCACATCATAAAATGTGTTTAGATTCTCCCTTTCTAAATACATTTTCGCATGACCACAACATGCTTGGGGACACTTATGCCCCTCAACCATAAAAATCTCAGATCTCAGCCAAAAACAACACTGAAACCCCCTTTCTCTGACAGGTCGCAATTTTCAGGTCAGTTCCTGGGATAGGTCGCAGTTTTCTGTCGAGTACTTGCTACCCAGGGCGCAGAACAGACCCCTAAAACTGTGACCTAGCCTGTTCATGAGCTTTGGGTACCTAAACTAAACTTCCAATCCACTGAAATGAAAGATTAGGGTTAGGCCTCTTACCTGCAACTGATAGATCCCGATTCCAATGGTCGTTTTGTCTGCTACGATCACCGCAAAATTTAGGGCCTTCTCTCCTCTCTACATTCACCACAGCTCCACTTGCTAATGAGTGAATTTGGAGGGAAAATGTCTTATTAAAAGAGAAACCCCTGATTTTTCTTTTGCCTACTGCAACCAAACCATAGCTCAGTTTGATAAACCATCTGTACCGTTGGAAAGCTCTCAAAGAGCCCTCAAATGATTATCTATTAGTTTTTTGTTATTTGATACTTCACTAGGACACATTTTGTCCAAGAAGGGTCACTTCACCACTCATAAAAATTGAATTCTCTCACTTGCAACACTCATACTTAGGGCACAACTTTGCCTCCATACTTGTCCATGCTCATGTTTATTTTCGTCATGAGTTACCATCTTGTAATCATGTTTCTATGGTCCCCCATTGGATCTTTACTGTCTGGCCACACCATCGAGTCGTCCTTATTTAGAGCATCCGAGTTGAGTCATCATCGCATTCATGGAGTCTATCTCGAGTCCCTTTGTATCCCGCTATAGTCCTCCATCCTTCATTGCTTGGTCTCTCTCTCATGTCGCACATTATGGCCTCTAGTCCCACTGTCCCCTATCCCTCATGATATTGTGTTAGTCGCTTCCAGGTCATCCATGTGCTTTATGCTCTAACAAGGGAAGTCGTTCGTCCACTACTCAGTACCCCCCATTTTATCATCACCCGTGGTGTCCATCTATCAGTCGCTCTACTATTTTCTCTCGTGCCTTAGTTGAGGACCTCTTATTGCATAAACTATGGTGGACCTCCTTCTGTCGACATCAGATCATTTATTCCAGAAGACAGGTTTAGAGGGAAGTGTACCTTGGTTCCAGCTTCCACTCTTTTTCGGTGCCTCGGATCAGGCAAAGGGACTCAGATCTAGCTCCTTTTAGCATGATCGAGATCCATATACTCAATGGTTCAATGATGCAGCAGATTGGATCGGTGATTCCCGGGTGTGTGTGAGATTTTTCAGCCCTCATGAGGGGGTGTCCCTACAGGTAGCCCCCCACATGCCTAGATGACCTCTTCATTTCAACCTTCAATGCAGCTCCACAGATTTGATGATGTCGGCCTGGGACGCTCGCAGCGCCTTTTTGATTGCATGTATTAGTCAGATTTTTAGATCCCTTTCCTATTTACAGGGGCATCTGGGTTGTATTTGTATATCATGTACTCAAGTATTATTGTTCAATTCCTGGCTTTTATCCCAGGCACAATATGTATGTGGGTGAAAATGTGAAGTTAGGTTACACTTTTGTGGGAATCGGGAGCAAAAAAAAATTTTCGGCAATAGTTCAACCGGACTATTAGTTCGGATGAACTTTAAAAAAAGTTCGGCCGAACTCATATTTTATAAATATGTCACTGGCGAACGAGTCTCGTTTTTGCGCGTCTCTGTTCGCATGGTTTGTTCGCAGGTTTTTGCTTGAGTTTCTGTGGCCATCTCTGTTCGCATAGTCTATTCGCAGGTTTCTGTTTGAGTTTCTATGGCGTGTATCTATTCGCATAGTCTGTTTGCGGGTTTTTGTTTGAGTTTATGTGGTGCGTCTTTGTTTTCATATTCTGTTCGCAGGTTTCTGTTTGAGTTTTTGTGGCACGTCTCTGTTCACATAGTCTATTCACACTCTGCTACTCTGTTGCTGATTTAGCGCCCGTGACCATGAATCACTGCTCAGGAGTCGTGTTGCTACACAGGAGTTGCTCCAGGTAAGTAATTACTCCATATTAGAGCAGTTCTTTGGTTTATTTGGCAATTGAATGGTGAAAAAAATGCTGCTTTAAATGTCAAAGTGATATCACCGCAACAATATCATCTTACTTTTACTATCTTTCTAAATTATTTTCAACAGGTATTAACTTGCTATGGGAAGTGTATACATTCTCCTATTTTAATATTATTGTTACAATCTAGTTTCTGTGTATACAATTGTTTGAATGTAAAATACCATTATAGACCAGAGTAAGTAAAACATAGTAGAGGAGGATGCATAGCTTAAATGTGAGACATTATCCTAAAACCATCTGTTTTTTAATGCAGAAAGGGACCTTTTATATAGCAACATATTTTTCTACACAGTGTTCATGGTTAATTAGTGGAGTTTGTAGAAAATGATAAACATACCGAGATTTTCATGTCTTCTTCTCTTTTATGCAGCCCATACTGTATTAAATGAATCTCTAATGTGAGATTTCTCCAGTTGTTTGGAATTTCAATATGACTTTTTCATTGCACTATTTTTTTTCATTTTGGGTTGAAGAACCCACTCTAGAGCAGTTCTTTGGTTTATTTGGAAATTGAATGTTGAAAAAAAAATTGCTTTAAATTTCAAAGTCATATCGCCGCAAAGTAACAACTCTGAAAAGTAATTTTGACGGAGTTGCTTTATTCTTTTTCAATTCAGGGTACAACTCACTCTCGTTCCTCTACCCCCCATTGCCTTTATTTGCTTAATGATACATCTTATACTAGCGAGTGTGAGTATTATCAAAATTGGACTGTTCTTTTATATATGTATATATGCTCTGTGAATCCAAACCTTTAAATAAAAATATGCAAAGTTCTAGACATGATTAGGATGGATTCTGAACCAGTTCAGACCAAAACTGGGTTGCAATTGGTTTGAGTGGACAGTTATGCCTATGAAAACCCCTGAACTAGGCTGACTGGCCCATTTAGCCAACTCTGTTCTGGTTCTGATAAAATTTCCAGGCTTAGAAACAAAAATAATAGATATTGATAGATATTGATTTGTGATTAACGAAATAGATTTTTTTATTTGTTGTGAATTCGTGCATCTAATTGAGTAGATTTTGGACTGTCTCTTAAGGCATGCTTTTCTCCTCAGCAAAGACGTCATCCTTAAGCATGCTTTTAGTAATAATAGTAATGGTTACGTATTTGTTAGTGAATAAGCTTAATTTGTGGAAACCTGTAATCTAACCAATCATCCCATATTATAGAAACACTGCTTATGTCTACTAATTTTTTATCATGTAATTGTATCGACTTCTCATATTCACTATGCTATAATTACATATTGATAGGCCTAATAAGTGGTTACAGAAGATTCCAGAATATACTTCAAAACCAAAAGTGATTTGATAAAAACACATTAGCCAATAAACAAACCATTGAAACCAAAATGATTTGATACAAAACATAGGTTTTAACCTAAGAGTAAATTCCCCTACAGTCAATCAATCTCTGGAATAGTTTTAAATATATAAAAGTTTTTCAATTTCATATCCATGGTCTCAAACAATGAGAGAGAGAAAAAACCTTTTATATTCAATGTATGTAAAACAAAAATTAGCCACATCTCTAGAATATATCTAAATAGAAGTTTTTCATTTTCATATCCATGGTCTCAAACAATGAGAGAGAGAAAAAAACCTTTTATATTCAACATTTAAAACACAAATTAGCCATAAAATTTTCTCATTGAAACCATAAGTGATTTGATACAAAACATAGGTTTTAACCTAAAAGTAAATGCCCCTATAGTCAATCTCTGGAATAGTTTTAAGTAGAAGTTTTTCATTTTCATATACATGGTCTCAAACAATGAGAGAAAAAACCTTTTATATTCAATGTATGTAAAACACAAATTAGCCATATCTCTAGAATAGATCTAAAGACAAGCTTTTCATTTTCATTTCCATAGTCTCAAACAATGAGAGAGAGAAGAACTTTTTATATTCAACATGTAAAACACAAATTAGACATAAAATTTTCCCATTGAAACCATAAGTGATTTGATACAAAACATAGGTTTTAACGCTAGTAAATGCCCCTACAGTCAATCTCTAGAATAGTTTTAAATAGAAGATTTTCATTTTCATATCCATGGTCTCAAACAATGAGACAAGAAACCTTTTATATTCAATGTATGTAAAACACAAATTAGCCATATCTCTAGAATAGATCTAAATAGAAGTTTTTAATTTTCACATCCATGGTCTCAAACAATGAGAGAGAAAAAAACATTTTATATTCAACATGTAAAACACAAATTAGCCATAAACCTTTCTCATTGAAACCATAAGTGAATTGTTACAAAAAATAGTTTTTAACCTAATAGTAAATGCCCCTACAGTTAATCTCTGGAATAGTTTTAAATAAAAGTTTTTCATTTTGATATCCATGGTCTCAAACAATGAGAGAAAAAACCTTTTATATTCAATGTATGTAAAACACAAATTAGCCATATCTGTAGAACAAATCTAAATAGAAGTTTTTCATTTTCATATCCATGGTCTCAAACAATGAGAGAGAGAAAAAAACTTTTATATTCAACATGTATATAGTATTTAGAAACAAAAAGTAATTTGATACAAAACATAGGTTTTAACCAATTATATAGTTTTTAATTTTCATATCCATGGTCTCAAACAATGAGAGAAAAAAAAACCTTTTATATTCAACATGTAAAACAAAAATTAGCGATACAAGTTTCCCATTGAAACCATAAGTGATTTGATACAAAACATAGGTTTTAACCTAAGAGTAAATGCCCCTACAAGTCAATCAATCTCTCGAATAGTTTTAAATATGGATTTTTTTCATTTTCATATTCATGGTCTCAAACAATGAGAGAAAAAACCTTTTATATTCAATGTATGTAAAACACAAATTATCCATATCTCTAGAATAGATCTAAATAGAAGTTTTTCATTTTCATATCCATGGTCTCAAACAATGAGAGAAAAAAAACCTTTTATATTCAACATGTAAAACACAAAATAGCCTTAAAAGTTTCTCATTGAAACCATAAGTGATTTGATGCAAAACATAGGTTTTAACCTAAGAGTAGATGCACCTACGGTCAATCTCTGGAATAGTTTTAAATAGAAGTTTTTCATTTTCATATACATGGTCTCAAATAATGAGAGAAAAAACCTTTTATATTCAATATATGTAAAACAAAAATTAGCCATATATCTACAATAGATCTAAATATAAGTTTTTCATTTTCATATCCATGGTCTCAAACAATGAGAGAGAAAAAAACCTTTTATATTCAACATGTAAAACACAAATTAGCCATAAATGTTTCTCATTGAAACCATAAGTGATTTGATACAAAACATAGGTTTTAACCTAAGAGTAAATGCCCCTACAGTCATTCTCTATAATAGTTTTAAATAGAATTTTTTCATTTTCAAATGCATGGTCTCAAATAATGAGAGAAAAAAACTTTTATATTCAATGTATGTAAAACACGAATTAGCCATATCTCTAGAATAGATATAAATAGAAGTTTTTCATTTTCATGTCCATGGTCTCAAACAATGAGAGAGAAAAAAACCTTTTATTTTCAACATGTGTAAAACACAAATTAGCCATAAAAGTTTCCCATTGAAACCATAAGTGATTTGATACAAAACATAGGTTTTAACCTAAGAGTGAATGCCCCTACAATTCAATCAATCTCTCGAATAGTTTTAAATATAGAAATTTTTCATTTTCATATCCATGGTCGCAAACAATGAGAGAAAAAACATTTTATATTCAATGTCTGTAAAACACAAATTAGCCATATCTCGAGAATAGATCTGAATATAATTTTTTCATTTTCTTATCCACGGTCTCAAACAATGAGAGAGAAAAAAAAACCTTTTATATTCAACATGTATATAGTATTTAGAAACAAAAATTAATTTGATACAAAACATAGGTTTTAACCAATTATATGGTTTTTCATTTTCATATCCATGGTCTCAATCAATGAGAGAGAAAAAAACCTTTTATATTCAACATGTAAAACACAAATTAGCTATAAAAGTTTCCCATTGAAACCAAAAGTGATTTGATACAAAACATAGGTTTTAACCTAATCTAGTAAATGCCCCTACATTTAATTTCTAGAATAGATCTAATTAGAATTTTTTCATTTTCATATCCATGGTAGTTCTATAGGCAGAGTCTGTAAAGGGCTAGGTAGCCTCTGGATCTCATCTTTTATGAAAGGTGATGTATCTAGTAAATGCTGCTACATAAATCTCTGAAATAGATCTAAATGCCCCTACAGTCAATCTCTGGAATATATCTAAATGCCCCTATAGTCAACATGTATATAGTATTTAGAAGCAAAAAGTATTTTGATACAAAATATAGGTTTTAACCAAGTATATAGTTTTTCATTTTCATATCCATGGTCTCGAACAATGAGAGAGAAAAAAACCTTTTATATTCAACACGTAAAACACAAATTAGCCATAAAAGTTTCCCATTGAAACCCTAAGTGATTTGATACAAAACATAGGTTTTAACCTAAGAATAAATGCCCCTACAAGTCGATCAGTCTCTCAAATAGTTTTAAATATAGTAGTTTTTCATTTTCATATCTATGGTCTCAAACAATGAGAGAAAAAACCTTTTATATTCAATGTATGTAATCACAAATTAGCGATATCTCTAGAATATATCTAAATAGAATATTTTAATTTTCATATCCATGGTCTCAAACAATGAGAGAGAAAAAAACCTTTAACACGTAAAACAAAAATTGGCCATAAAAGTTTGTCATTGAAACCATAAGTGATTTGATACAAAACATAGGTTTTAACCTAAGAGTAAATGCCCCTACAGTCAATCTCTAGAATAGTTTTAAATATAAGTTTTTCATTTTCATATCCATTGTCTCAAATAATGAGAGAAAATATATTTTATATTCAATGTATGTAATACAAAAATTAGCCATATCTCTAGAATATATCTAAATAGAAGTTTTTCATTTTCATATCCATGGTCTCAGACAATGACAGAGAAAAAAACCTTTTATATTCAACATGTAAAACACAAATTAGCCATAAAAGTTTCTCATTGAAACCATAAGTGATTTGATACAAAACATATGTTTTAACCTAAGAGTAAATGCCCCTAGAGTTAATCTCTGGAATAGTTTTAAATAGAAGTTTTTCATTTTCATATCCATGGTCTCAAATAATGAGAGAAAAAACCTTTTATATTCAATGTATGTAAAACACAAATTATACATATCTCTAGAATAGATCTAAATAGCAGTTTTTCATTTTCATATCCATGGTCTCAAACAATGAGAGAGAAAAAAACCTTTTATATTAAACATGTGTAAAAGACAAATTAGCCATAAAATTTTCCCATTGAAACCATAAGTGATTTGATACAAAACATAGGTTTTAACCTAAGAGTAAATGCCCTAACAAGTCAATCAATCTCTCGAATAGTTTTAAATATAGAAGTTTTTCATTTTCATATCCATGGTCTCAAACAATGAGAGAAAAAAAACCTTTTATATTCAATGTATGTAAAACACAAATTAGCCATATCTCTAGAATAGATCTAAATAGAATTTTTTCATTTTCATATCCACGATCTCAAACAATGAGAGAGAAAAAAAAACCTTTTATATTCAACATGTATATAGTATTTAGAAACAAAAATTAATTTGATACAAAACATAGGTTTTAACCAATTATATAATTTTTCATTTCCATATCCATGGTCTCAAACAATGAGAGAGAAAAAACCTTTTATATTCAACATGTAAAACACAAATTAGCCATAAAAGTTTCCCATTGAAACCAAAAGTGATTTGATACAAAACATAGGTTTTAACCTAATCTAGTAAATGCCCCTACATTCAATCTTTAGAATAGATCTAATTAGAAGTTTTTCATTTTCATATCCATGGTAGTTCTATAGGAAGAGTCTGTAAAGGGCCAGGTAGCCTCTAAATCTCATCTTTTATGAAATATGACATATCTAGTAAATGCCCCTACATTCAATATCTAGAATAGATCTAAATGCCCCTATAGTCAATCTCTGGAATAGATCTAAATGCCCCTACACTAAATTCCCCTATAGTCAACATGTATATAGTATTTAGGAACAAAAGGTAA
Organism: Pinus albicaulis; assembly: GCA_034641835.2. Classification (NCBI taxonomy): domain Eukaryota; kingdom Viridiplantae; phylum Streptophyta; class Pinopsida; order Pinales; family Pinaceae; genus Pinus; species Pinus albicaulis. The sequence continues at coordinate 1,115,010,166 of CM076574.1, forward strand.
TTTCATACAAAACATAGGTTTTAACCAAGTATATAGTTTTTCATTTTCATATCCACGGTCTCAAACAATGAGAGGAAAAAAACCTTTTATATTCAACATGTAAAACAAAAAATTAGCCATAAAAGTTTCGCATTGAAACCAAAAGTGATTTGATACAAAACATAGGTTTTAACCTAAGAGTAAATTCCCCTACATTCAATCTCTAGAATATATCTAATAAGAAGTTTTTCATTTTCATATCCATGGTAGTTCTATAGGCAGAGTCTGTAAATGGCCAGGTAGCCTTTGGATCTCATCTTTTATGAAAGGTAACATATCTAGTAAATGCCCCTATAGTCAATCTCTGGAATAGATCTAAATATAAGTTTTTCATTTCTCCCATGCATTTGTAATAAATGTCAATTTAATATATATATTTTTATTGAATTTGTTTTTTTAAAGGATAAGAAAACCATTAAATATGGTTGAAAAATGGAAATTACGCATAGAAGTTTCTTGCTATCCCAATCCAGGGAATGCAGTGCTTACATATGTGCTTTCCAATATTGCGACTAGCAAAGTCGTCCAAAGGAAAATAAATATACCGGGAAGAACAAAAAACAACGAGACATATTATATTGGATTGATAGAAGGCTTGGGAACAGCAATGGAGTATGTATCAAATGGAATTGTAGTTTTCACCAATTTTGAACTTGTATGCAACCAAATGAATGGCGTATACCAAGTTAAGAAGGAGAGGCTAAAAGAACTACATGGAATAGCAAAAAATATTGTTAGCCAATTTTAATTTTTTAGTATAAGGCATTGCACAAATGTGAATAAGATTTCTGCTGATTTATTGCGTGGGGAAATGCAAATTCAGGATTCATCGATCAAATGTGAATTAATAGATGAATTAGAATTATACGGGGCAATTCCAATGGAATATTCATCTCTCAAAGATGTATTAGTTTTGAGACACTCTTCTTCAAAAATTCAAGATTCATCTCTCAAAGATGAATTATTTTTTAGACTCTCTTCTTCAAAAATTCAAGATTCATCTCTCAAAGGTGAATTAGTGTTGAGACGCTCTCCTTTAAAATTTATTGATCTACATTTTAACATATCTTAGATATGTGTGTGTTGTGTACTTATAAATGTGTCTTTTTTAATGACCATGTGCTTTTTTCAATTATATACCAAGTGTGCTCCCACCATACCATGTAAAGCGCAACTTGGTGAACTTCACATTTGCAACAAGTGGTGAACTTCACATTTTTATGAAATTAAAATGCGGGGACTTCAACAAATTTTTGTTTAAATGGAGTTTCACTTCTTTTTTAATGACAATGTGTTTTTTTCAATTTTATACCAAGTGTGCTCCCACCATGTAAAACACAATTTGGTGAACTTATCATTTTTATAACTTTTTTTTCTTAAATTGAGTTTCACGCATCAATTAGTGCTTTGAAAGTTTTGTTTTACATAATTTGTTTACACTAAATTACATTAATTTTCTGAAATTTATTTTGAATTTAATTTAAATTAGTTATTTAAAAAAATAATTGTAAATGTCCACCGTAGATATATATATCATGGAGGATGAACGACGAAGATCAACATAATCCCATATCTCTACGAGAGGGGGGGATCAGGGATCAGGATCGAGAGCTGTTCATGGTAAATTTAAATATAATCTTAAATCTCCATACATGTGTGTACATATGGAATTTATTTTTTATCAACTTTGTGAGTTAAATTAGTTGTTAATAAGTTTCATTTTTTATTTTTTAGGAGCTAATAAGAAGAGAAGGGTCTCTACTCCAGCCATGGATGCCCATGTTTCACCCAATCGTGGTATGGTTTTAACACAATTTAATCAAGGAATATGTACACGTGTATTTATATGTATGCATGTATTTTTCAATTGATTATAAATTCATATTTGTTTATGAAGCCTTTCTCTCCTCTCGAGAGGTTGGTGGTGGTTCAAATCCCCTTAGAGGGCCATCAATAAGTGGTAGCAGGTTGCGTGAAGCTGGTGATATTTATTCTCCCGGAGGCCAATCAATGACTGGTGGTGCTAGTTCTCAGCAGGATCGTTCTGGTTCTCAACAGTTTCAGGGTGGAGAAGGTGCTAGCCAACCATGTAGAGGTTGCCATCAATTTCAATATTTTTTTAATTGAATTTGTACAAATTTGTTTACATGTTTTTTTTCTAATATAAAAAATTTTATATATATTGATGCAGAGGCTGAAAATATTCCAAATATTGGTCAAAATAGACGCAGGGTAGAACGTTGCATTCAAGAAGAAGGTTGTCTACCCACCACAACTTATCCAGCCGACATTTCTGATATACCATGGGAAAGAAACATGGCACAATGCACCTTAGAAAGGTGTCAACAACTTCATGCAAAATTGAGGAGAGATCTCGTGGCTTTGACTCTACCTGTTGAGAGTCGACAAAGCCTCGAAATAGTTACACATTAATTGGGGGAAATAGTAAATGTGTACAAAAATCTTAGGCCAACGACCGATACATTTGTAGAAGTCATGAGAAAGAGAAAGGAAACAGTAATGGGTCCCGATAAATGGGAGGATGTAAAACAAAGAGTTACAAAAGATATGGCTAAGTCAATGTTTAATTTCAAGGAAGGGCCAAAAATAAAAATGTTGAAGATGCAATGTTTCAAGCACCCCAATATAGCTCACTATTTGTATGATAGGCACCTTGCGGCCTATGGAAGGCTCCTATAGAACGACGAGGTTCCTGTTTATTTTGAAAAATTGTTTTATGCATAATTTTTTTTGAAAATGAAACCCAATTACAATGACCTTCCATCAGAATTTTTTGGTTCAGGGGAAGGTTAATTGTGTGACCGTAGGGGCGCTAGGTGAGATGTGGAGTTGCCTCGCTCTGAGCCGCCATTGGTGAGTTGACATTTTCGGGTCGAAAGTCTATAGTCAGAGATGGATGTGACTTATCAAATAAGCCGAGAAGCAAGGTATGTCATGATCGACAATGTTTATAGTGGATTAGGTGGAGTCCATGTTTTTCTAAATTGACAAAGAGCACGTGAGAATGCACGTGCCAATTTTGTGTATTGTATAGATGAAGAGATTGAAAACATAAATGTTGAAGATATCTGAATATATGAAAAGAATTGTCGCAATGGTTGGCAAGACCTAATTGTTCATGAGGAAGAGGGCACGGGAACGGTATGTGTTAATGACCTTAGGGTTCAATTATTTTAACACATACATGTGTACAATTTGTAATAAATACATGTGTACAATTTGTAATAAATACATGTGTATGTACATGTATACATTTATTTCTATGTACATTAATCTAACAAAAATGTATCATTATATGTTAAAACACCATTTTCAGTTGTCACGCATGATGAATGACGAAAATGTTAATATCACGTTTGGGGCTTCTGGTTCAAACAACGAAGATGGGTCTCACCATCAAGATATGTTGACAAATGTTATTTTTTTTAAGTGATATTTTTAAAATAAATAATTGTGCACACATGTACATGTACATATATAACAATAAAATGTTTTAACAGATTCTGGTTCCATCCAATGTTTTTGAGATGGCGGTACCTTCTTCTTCCTTGGGAGATGTACCTTCTACTTCCTTAGGAGATGTGCCACATCCACAACAAGTATGGACAATTTTTCACTTTAAAATTTATGTTTAAGTTATATATATATTCCACCTCAAAAATTTCCATTAAAAATTGAGATATATGTATATCTATATCTTGAGTTATTTTTAATTTTTTGAATTTTAGGTTTTTGGAGATTTTCTTTTGGAGCCTCTCTTAGGAGATCTCCCAAATTGACTTGCAGAAGTATTCAATTTTTCACTTATTTATATATATGTGTGTGTGTGTGTGTGTGTGTGTGTGTGTGTGTGTGTGTTTTCAAAAGTTATAATTTATAAATTGAAGTTTATTTAAGTTTTATTATAAATTGAGATCTTGATCTTGAGTTATTTTATACTTTTAAAATTTTAAATTTTAGGTTTCTATAGAATATTTCTTTAATCCACAGACTCTAGCAACAGAGATAGGAACATCCACACTATTTCAACCATTTAAACAAGTTGTCTAACTTTTTTTAATATTATTAAAATATGTTTATATTTGTACACATGTGCATTTTCATCTGAAATATATATATATATATATATATAACTGTACATGTATATTGTATAGTTTACTGTTGGAAATTTTCCCATGGGGGAACTTGTAGCAGGCAAACAAATGAGAGAGAACCTCATGAGGTATTGCATGATTTTTTTTTGTTTTTACATGAAGTTCTATATATTCTCACTCATTTTTAAAAAATCAAATTTTAATGTTTGTATGTGCATTGTGTACAGGTTCCCCATGCTTCGCAACATAGCACGTAGATTGAGACTCTGATAGAAAAGACACTACATCCATCTGTATTTGATGGACATGATTTGTAGATTTGATTTCAAGATTTCTAGTCTTCAATTTAACTTTTTATATATTATCTAGATGCACAATCATATATATACAACTTGATACTTGATACAGTTTGTGAGATCTACAATGTTTGGACATATTTTATTACAGTGTTAATATAATTTGTTTTGTTGCAAAAAGTTAAGTTTTGGATGGTTTTAGTACTTTTGGCATGTGAATGTGAATTAATGTTGTTATATAATTTGTTTGGTTTTTAAAACTTTTATGTTTTGGATAGTTGAACTACTAGTAATGTTGTCATCTATAAATTAATGTTTTGCTTCTGAACTACATTTGGCATGTTATGTAATCATGTGTTATAATTTGTTTTTCTTTTAAAACTTAAGTTTTGGATGCTTGAAGTACATTTGCAATGTGAAGTAATGTTGTGATCTATAATTTTTTGTTAAATTAAAAGTTAAGTTTTGGATGGTTTCAATCTACATTTGGCATGTGATATAATGTTAAATGTTTTTATTGGATAGTTGAACTATAATTAGCATGGCATGTGAAGTAATGTTGTGATATAATCAAAAAGTTTTTAAAAGTCAAGTTTTGGATGGTTTCGATCTACATCTGGCATGTGATATAATGTTAAATGTTTAATGTTTTTAGTGGATAGTTGAACTACAATTGGCATGGCATGTGAAGTAATGTTGTGATATAATCAAAAAGTTTTTAAAACTCAGGTTTTGGATGGTTTAAGTACATTTGGCATGTGAAGTAATGTTGTGATCTATAATTTTTTGTTAAATTAAAGGTTAAGTTTTGGATGGTTTCAATCTACATTTGGCATGTGATATAATGTTATGTGTTTTTATTGGATAGTTGAACTATAATTGGCATGGTATGTGAAGTAATGTTGCATGATACATAATCAAAAAAAAATTCAAACATAAGTTTTGGATGGTTTCAATCTACATTTGGCATGTGATATAATGTTAAATGTTTTTATTGGATACTTGAACTACAATTGGCATGGCATGTGAAGTAATGTTGTGATATATAATCAAAAAGTTTTTAAAACTCAAGTTTTGGAGGGTTGAAGTACATTAGGCATGTGATGTAATGTTGTGATATAAGCAAAAAGTTTTTAAAACTAAGTTTTGGATACCATTTCAATCTACATTTGGCATGTAATATAATGTTAAATGTTTAATGTTTTTATTTGATAGTTGAACTACAATTGGCATGACATGTGAAGTAATTTGTTTTGATATAATCCAAAAGTTTTTAAAGTTCAAGTTTTGGATGGTTGAAGTACATTTGGTAAGTTTTTAAAAAAAAATTCACTCAAACAATAGTATGTAGTATGTAAAGATCAAAAACAATCTTAAGATACTTTTAAGTACGATCAAGTTTTCTTGAAACATTTTCCCACATGATGATACCTTCATTGACCTATGAACTAAAGTAGTTCATAGGCTATATGTTTTGCATCTTTCCCATATAAATCCCTTTGATTTTGATTGGAAATATAAGAAGTAGATATATGTTTGTTGAATTGGGCTCAATGTCATTAATGCACTCAACTAGGTAGCCTTGTTGATTTATAAATTGGTAAATTGATGGTCCATGCAGTTTTAATTGCATTCTAGAACATATATATATTCAGTATGTGAAACATTTTTCATCAATGCACATGGGAAAACTACTTGAACAATTAATTGCATTCTAGAACATATATATGTGTGTGTGTGTGTGTGTGTGTGTGTAAAAATGTGAAGTTGGGTTACACTTTTTGCCCTTTTTTGAGAAAAAAACATTCATTTTTTTTTTCAGTTCGTCAACTTTCTTCAAGCTAAAACAATTTTTCTGTTAAGAATTTCATTTTGCGATACAAATAAAAGTTGTCAAAAAAATTGTTAGCTTTCTATTACTTATTTTTTGGAATTTTTTTATACACATTTGATATGTCAACTTAGAGTTTCTTTGAGTGTGTGTTTTTTAACAATCAACGAATTCATAAGAAGTCATGTTAATACGCAATCTTGTATTCTTTGAAAAGTTGTGTTTTTGAGAAACAAAATGTGTTACAACAATCCAGATAGAGTATACTTTGGTTTCATCATATTTAAAAAGCTAATGGATGCATATCATAATTACTAGAATTTTTTGAATTGGTCCGATATGAAAAACTGCATATTTTGAATATGTTTCGCGATGCAAGAAATTTCTTAACATATAAGTTATAAACTAAAAATTTAAAGCCACCCATTAGAGATGACTTACCAATGTAATGTACCATAATTTTTTCAATTTTTTTTACAATGTATTTTGGAAGATACAGAATTTTGATTTCACTGAATCACAATGACCTTCGGAAATTGTTTGCATCCGTTTTATTACAAAATTAATTAAAATTAGTAAATATTTATGAAATTCCATGAAAGTTATATTTCCTAAAAGTAGATTCAATTTTGAAAATGCTTGTCTTGGTTTTGACAGTTAATTCAGAATGTTTCATGGAGTTTAATCAGTCCAAAGTTGCATAAACGTATTTAGGGCTTGGCTCTATGTAACTGGTGATGCGTTAGTTTGGTCGAACTTTTAAACAAAGTTTGGTTGAACTGCTTTTTGCACCGATGGCCCGTTAAGTCAGACGAAAAAGTAGTTCAGCTAAACTCTTTCTTAAAATTTTGGCCGAACTTTTACTTAACTTTCCGTCGGCCAGAAAGTACCGTCGAGCCCCTCCAAAAAAACATTTCGTGGAAATATAAATTTCCATGAAACCATTCATTACTTTCGCATATTTTCGCACGTTTGGTCTGATTTTACAAAAGTCTTCATCTGATTTTGCAAAGAATTGTTTGGGGTTTAAGGACTTTTCTTGGAGGTACATTCAAAGGACTTTTCTTTGAGACACATTATTTTCGTACATTTGATCTGATTTTGCAAGAATTTTCTTGGGTTTAAATAATTTTCTTGGAGGTACATTTAAAAGACATTTCTTGGAGCTATGTGAGACAGTTTTTTGGGCTTAATTTTTTTTTAAATATGGATTTCGGCTTAATTTCGAAAGGACATTTTTTGGTTTTGGTTTGAAGTAAATCTTAATAAGTTTTTGTGTAACTTTTTATAAGACATTTTTATAAGACATTTTTTGGTTTTGGGTTGAAGTAAATCTTAATAAGTTTCATTTTTATAAGACATTTTTTTCTTGATTTTTTTAAAGATAAGTGTTTTGGATTGAAGTATGTATTTTTTGCAAAATTTTTAAAATGAGTTTTTTTTTTAAATTAAATATTTTGTGATGTTTTTTTTAATTGAGCTTTTGTCTAAATTTTTGAAGGAAATTTTTTTAACTTCATACTCTATTATCATGGGAAATCAAAGAAATTGTACGAGAAAAATATGATCAAAAAAGAGACCCTGGGAAACGTAGAGAACATACAAGACAATCTCGCAAAAGAAACATAGAAGCACTCTCAAATATTGAAGGGGAAAATCAACCTCAACTAGAAGTTGAAACAGGTATGTAAATGTAAATATTATGATTTTGATATATTTAAAATTTTCCTAGTGTAAAATGTGAAGCTTAATTTTTATTCGATGAAATAATTTGAAAAATATTTTGCAATGTAAAGAGAGAGATATATTCCTCAAAACATTGATGATGAGATACAAAATTTTGAAAGAGAAAGTAAAAGAGATATTGAACCAATGATTGAAGATGGTGAAAATGATGAAAGAAATTCAAGTGAAGAAATTGAATCACAAGGTATGTATATATATATATATGTGTGTGTGTGTGTGTGTGTGTGTGTGTGTGTTGAACACATGCACATATTATTGAAATTATACATATATTTATTAATTTAGTTATTTATTGAATATGTAAACTTATTATGTACTATTCATTTAAATATGTACAGATGAAATCAATGTTGATGACGAGATGTTAGAAAATGTTGACAGTCACACATATGGAGATAAAAAAATCTTATCATTATATATAATATCGCGTTAACTGCATTTTTTAGGAGTATTTAATCAAGGAAAATGTGACAGTTCAAGCCCAAATGTTGAAAGGTCTCCTATCATTAAGGAAATTAAAAGAAGCTACAACTTTATTGGGTATTCAAAAATCAACCAAAGATAAAAAAAAATGAAGGAAAATGTGATACAAAATATAAATAGTGCTATAAATTCAATTAGAAGATCTAGAAAAAAAATGTTTTAGTTGTACGTAGAGAAATACATATGGCAGTGGTTTCATCAGGTATTAAAGAGAATCACTTGGTAAAATCTATGGCACGAGCATTAGGAACCTCGCGAAAAATTTTGCACAAACATCGAAAATTTCGGTTGCAAATAGATGTAAATGATGAACTTGCTTGTTGGAGAGCTATTTGTAGGCAACCATACAAAGATAGACTTCGAGAAAATGTTAAAAAAATAATATATGAATATTGGAAGAACAATTCGCGTGTTTTGCCAACTACAAGGCATGTTATGTGAAGAAGAATAGCACGAAATCAGTACAAAGAACATGAAAAACATTTCTTGGAAACCACTTAGATAAATTTGTTCAAAAAGTTCAAAGAAGAGAATCATGAAATTCATGTTTCAATCAGTGCTTTTGTTCAACAAAAACCATGGTATGTAAAACCTATCACCGTACGCGACACTTGTTGTTGCCATTATCATGTGGAATTTGAGTTATATTATGAAACATTCATTGAGTTTGGTAGAAAATTTTGGAAGGATTCACCGCCTCCTTCCACTATCTGTGATTTGATATCTCAAATTCTATGTGAAAGAGAAAGAGATGAACTATTTTACGAAAAGAAATGTGTTGATGGTAAAAAATGCGATGATTGTGGAAATTTGACTAAATTTCAAAACAAATATCGTACTGATATAAATGATCAATCATTGTCCAACATGAAAGTGAAATGGAAGAGATATGAATATATCCATACATCGATTCAAGTTGTACATAGTGTTAAAAGAATTGAATTACGAGAAGAAGAAATTTTTGTGATAGACGTTTTGAGAAAGTTTGAGGAAGAAATTTACAAATACACCAAGCATTCCCATAGAGCTCGATGGAAATACTTGAAATTCAAAAAATCCCATGAATTTTTTCCACTAGGGACCATTTTGTCAGTAATTGATTTTGCAGAAAACTACACATTTGTTCCAAAAAAAGAAATTCAGAGTGAATACTATCATTCTGAACAAGTCTCCATGCTCATCCATATTCTATATAGACATGTTGAACAAAACATCGATCATATAGAAAGCACCAGTGAAAATCGACATATTATTAAAGAATATCACTTTTATATCAGTGATGATCATACACATGATACATATTTTGTACAACATTGTTTTGGAAAAATTTATGATTCCTTGAAAAATTGTGGAATAGCATTCAATGAACATTGGATATGGTCAGACGGATGCGCAAGACAATTCAAATATGCACGATCATTCTTTTGGTTGTGTTGTCTTCATAATAAAACCTGCATTAAACATTGTTGGAATTTCTTTAGGACTGGCCATGGAAAAGGAGAACATGATGGTGCAGGGGCATGCATAAAACGAGCACTTCGAAGATATCAAATGAAACCCTCTGCAAGCTGACTTGTGGAAGCGAAAGAAGTTGTTCAATGGTGCATCGCTGCTCTAAGCCATGAGATGAACCGATCAAGGGAAGTGCGAAGGTACATTCAATTTAATTTTTATTGGATATCTAATTTTAAACAGTGTACATTTATCACAATGATTATCTTTGATTGTATTTTGATATCATATTTACATTCTTTTTAAAAATTTTCATATAAAGGGTTTTTTGGCATATTAGATCGAAGACGTAGATATATCAATTGGAAATGATGTTGAAACAATAAAAGGGACTCGAAAATTGCATTCAATTAAAACAAAGTTGTCCAGAAATGTGTTTGCATTGGATAAAAGAAAATATTCTTATTTTTGTCATGTTTGCATAGACAACACAAAATCCAATGACGTTTGCGAAAACAAAATGTATGTAAAAGATTGGAAACATACAGAGCTAAATACAAAGGGAAAAATGTCCATTGCAATGTTTGAAGAAATGAAATCACAAGAGACTACAATATCATCTGACGGTGATCGAGTTTCTGATCTTGTTAGATACGGTAACATTTGAATTGCTTTATAATGATAAAGATATAGAAATAAATTTGAATATGTATAATTTTGTTAAGTTTGTTTTATTGTGCAGGAGATGTTTTTGCTGTAATTGCACCTACTGAAAACGATGAAAATGCGAAGTATTATTTGATGCATTGCACTAAATGAAAAATGAAATTATTAGAAGACTATAATGATCACGAATTTCCATATGAAAGAGGATCTATTATACTAAAAGGCTATTTTTTCAGACAAACTAATCAAAGTGGGAACTTTGTTTACTTTGAAGACTATGAACCTGATTTCATAATTTGTCAATATAGTCACTTGGTGTGTGCAGCACGCATAAAGTTGATCGAGGTTCAATCAAAGAAAAAATGAAAATTAAGAAATGGAAAATGTTAAAATTCGATCATGAACGAATTATTGGAGATGGCATTCCATTGGAATTTTTTTTATTGAACTGCCCAACAATTTATTCTCTTTGGATTATATGTTCTAGAACTTCCAGTACTCAATTGAAAATTGAGCTTCCTTGTTATGTTATCTGTGCAAGTGTTTGCACATGTACAAATTGTTTTGGTACATACACACTCTAGTATCAACTAAAAGTAGATTTTCTATACATGCATTGATGAAAAATGTTGCATGTATTGGATATATATATATACATTTATGTGTGTGTGTGTTCTAGAATGCAATTAATTGTTCAAGTAGTTTTACTATGTGCATTGATGAAAAAAATTTCACGTACTGAATATATATGTTCTAGAATGCAATTAACTAAAAGTAGTTTTTCTATGTGCGTTGATGAGAAATGTTGCATGTACTCGATATATACATGAACTCAATGCATGCCCAGTTTTTCTTGTGGGCTTTTTTGGTAAAAAGTATCCATAACGTAAATAAATCATCCGCAGTATAATTTTGTCTGAAGATTCCTTTCAGATAAGAGACTCGGAGCACTTCTTCGGCTTTTGGTGGGATTTGACCCACATTTCTATTCCTGATTTAAAATCTAGTACAAAATTTGTTTGTCTAATGGTCGAATATGTTCTATGTGCATTGATGAAAAATGTTGTGCAAGTATTATATATATATATATATATATATATATATATATATATATATATAGGTCAAATCCCTTTATTTGTAAATAATAAATAAATAAATGATTTATTTAATTATTTAAGGGTGATTTAGTCATATTTAACAAATAATATTATTTAAATAAGGTTTAAATATTTATTCTTAGAAAATAATAAGATAAATAATGATTTATATAATTAATTTCTTTGTTTTGGGTTAAACATAACTAGGAATATTAATTAAACTGTTTTTTAACTAATTATTCGTTGAGGAAAATCAAACAAACATAGATTTATTTAATATTTCCTCATGAGGTTTCCTATTTAGACCATAAACAACTTAATAAAGGTGGTTTACTAAGTTATTTTCATAGTGAATGAAATTTTACTTAGCGTAAAATTGGTCTTACATGGTCTACTTGGGTCCATCTAATGATAATAGGTTAGATGAAGTACGTTGTAGGAACTCAATCACTAGACACCGAAGGGGAAATCAAAGAGAGAGAAGTATAAGGTAGACCAAAGTGCTAAAAGGACTAGACCCTGAGAAGGAGAGACTTACAAGTGCAACAAGTCTCTTTTTATGAGTGAATACCTGTGCTATAGGCAGCGGGGGAGGCATACCTATGCCCGCCGAGACAACGTACAAGGAATAAGGCATCCAGTAATCAAGGGACTGAACAATATAGTACATGCTAGCATAAACATGAGCCAGATAAACAACATGATAATGAATCTCAAATGTCAAATTCCTTTTCCCTCCAACAAATATAATAAAATATTCCATAAAATTTGGATGATTTGGTTAATAATATTTTAGTTGTGCACCAATATCTAGACTAACTCAATATTTTTTTATAAATAGAACATTTTTCCCATTTGTTTACCACCTTTTGTTGCCTAAAGATCACTCTGGATCAATACTTTTGGTCTGACTATTGATCCACCATCATAGTCATATTTTGCTACCATTTTTGTTTGGGTTTTCTACACCATCAAGAGAGAGAAGTTTTAGATCTAAAGTGTTGAGGACTTACAAGAACCCATCCCATTGAGGAGAACTGGTAACACCCTTTTGTGTTTTCCTCCGAGGTGCCCATAATACAAAATTCATTCAACATATTCTTGTCTTTTCTATTGGATGCATGGAGTAAATATTGTTTTTTCTACTTCTTAATGTCTTCTAATGCATGGATCTAGATTTTTGTAGCATTTATCTTGATCACCTAACTGCAGATCTGAGGATATTGGTAGCCATCTTTGCTTTTAGGGTTGTTGGTTATGCACAGCTAAAGTGGTCTTTTTTCGTATGCTTGGAATTAATATTCATACTAACACTCTCTATGTATTTCTTCTTTCCCCCCTCTCCTCCTATCTCCCTCACTCTCTCCTCCGCTCTCTTAAGTCCCCTCTTGTTTCCTTCCTCTCGCTTCCTTTCTCTCCTACCTCCCTCTCTCTTCCCACGTCTCTCCCTCTCTCTCTCTTGTGTTCCCCTATAATCCTCTCACTTCACCCTCTCTCTCTCCCCCTCTCTCTTGTCCTTCATCTCTCTCCCTTTCTTGCCTCCCTCCCTCTCTCCCTCTCTCTCTCTGTATGTGTGTGCCTCTCTCCCTCTATTTTCCGTTCAATCATCTCCATCTCTCTCTCTCTCTCTCTCTCTCTCTCTCTCAAATCCTCTCTCTTCCCCAATCTCTCTATCTCTCTCTCAACATTTGTTACTATATCCCTCCCTTTCTTCTTCTCTCCCCCCTTATCTCCATCACTCCTTATATGTCTCTTTATCTCGCCCCTAAACATACATACTCTCTCTCTATCCCTCCCTTGTCACTCCCTCTCCCTCCACTTCTCACTCTCTATTTATTTCTTATTCTCTTCCTCTCTCCTCCTCTCGTCCTTCCTCTCTCTCTCTCTCTCTCTCTCTCTCTCTACCCTCCAATCATCTCTCCTTCACCCTCCCTCTCTCCTTCCTCCATCTTTATGCCTCACTCTCCCTCTCCATCTCTTACCCTTATCTATGTCTCTTTGTTCTTCCCTCCCATACAAATTTAATATTATATTAATATAAAGTTACTAATTTAATAATATTAATATGAATATTAGATTTAATAATAATAATAATATTAATATTAATATTAATATTAATGTTAGGTTTAATAATGTTTTTTTCCATGTTATTATTATTAATTTGGTCCATACACTTCATATATAATTAAATGTTGATTTCTACTCCTATTTGATATATTCTTATTTATTTACATTACCTTTTTAAACCTCTTTTATAAATATAGTATTTGGCCCATTGTAATAATAATAATTTGACCCATGGTATTTGGCCCGTAGGATTCACCTAAATAAAACCTCTTTTTTGAGTTTTTGTAAATACAAAGATGTTTATGGAGTAAATATAAAAAGATATTTTATTTATTTACCATACGTCTAGTTTATATTTTTATTAATTTACTATATAATTAAATGTTGATTTCTACTCCTATTTGATATATTTTTATTTATTTACCTTACCTTTTTTATGATGATGATGATGATGGTTAACGTCAACTTAGACCAATCTTTGGTCTATCGGACCTAAATAAAAGAGTTATGTAGTTTGATTTAATATTTTATTCCTATGCTCAAAAAGCTTGGAGAGAAGCCTCCCGAGCTCACTATAATTTTTACATCTTAAAAGGCTAGTGAGGTCAGTATTGCAACAAAGATTATGAAATTGAGCTCTAATGTGGTTGTCCTTCATCCTAGTCTGTTACTCTTTGAATCATCCTAACCAAGATCATACCAAATGAGCCCAACTTTGATTTTGGAATTTTGAAATACTGATAGGATTTTTTTATTTTTTTATTTAATTTTGTTTATCTGATTCTAAAATATTCTTGCTTAAAAAATTTGAAATTCTCTTTAAATTGCAAGTTCAACTTAACTCATATTGTAAATTTCAGAAATACCTTTTGGAATTCGATTGCTTGAACAAAGAATTCTATTGTTTTTGAGGTCATATGTCTCATTTTAAAAATATTTTTCAATTATTTATGAGGTCATTTGTCTCATTTTTAAAATATATTTCAATTGTTTTTTAGGTCGTCTGTCTCATTTTTAAAATATTTTTAAATTTTCAATTTGCTGTGGGTGCAAAATGTGTGGGTGTTGATGGTCTCTACATTCATTTACATAATTTGTACCCAATTGCAAGAAAATAATTGCAAGGAATGACCCATTTAATAAATAATAAGTTTCTCCTAAAACATCCACAGACTCGAGAGGAATAACCCAAACTCTTTGAATCATCCTAACCAAGATCATACCAAATGAGCCCAACTATGAATTACCGATAGGATTTTTTTTTTTAATTCTTTTTTTATCTGATTCTAAAATATTCTTACTTAAAACTTTGAAATTCTCTTTAAATTGCAGGCTGAACTTAACTCAGATTGTAAATTTCATAAATACCTTTTGGAATTCGATTCCTTGAACAAAAAATTCTATTGTTTTTGAGGTCATCTGTCTCATTTAAAAAAAAAAAATCAATTCTTTTTTAGGTCATCTGTCACATTTTTAAAATATATTTCAATTTTTTCTGAGGTCATCTGTCTTATTTTTAAATATCTTTCAAATTTGCAATTTGCTGTGGGTGCAAAATATGTGGGTGTTGATGGTATTCAGGCTAAATTTCTTTAAATCTGATTTTTTACCAACTAGTTTTGGGATTTTGTCTCCAAATTGTTTCTAATTAGTTAGAACACCCTCAAATATAATTTAACGAGCTGATGAACCCTTGTTTTTTCCCATCTATTTTTGGGATTTTGTCTCCAAATTGTTTCTAATTAATTAGAACACCCTCAAACATAACTTAACTAGATGATGAACCTTAAACTTATTGCATCAAGTTGAATCATCCTAACCAAGATCTAATGCGCTGAAAAATGGTACAAAACAAATTAATCATGATCACAGTCTCCAGATCAAAATCTCTTGTAAAAATGCAGTCAAGTGTAATTAAAATTGACGTGAAAGTGTCGAAAAAATTATATATTTCCACCTTTACATAAAATTGGAATATTCGTAAATATACTATATAACTTAATTAGATTTCTTAACCATTTAGCCACTAAAGATTACTTCCTAACCATATGTGCCACATGGCTTCACTTACAGAGTCCTATGTATAGGAATTTACAAGGTAAGTTCTCTAGATCAAAAACCAAAGGTCATCGCTCACAAATAGATCACAAATCAGTACACCAATATTATCACGTGGTTAAAACACTTGGAGAGGGAAATAGTCCACGGCCTAAGCCAATGCGGCCACTTCAGGAAATTTATTAATGTAAAAAGAAATGTTACATATGTTTCTCTCATAAACGGTTACCGAATAAATGACCCTCCATTCTCTTTAAATAGAGATCATGGACCAATCGGGTGTTAATCCATAGATCAAGTGTCGTTAATACCGAGGAGAGAGTGAACCATCGGATCACTACAAATCGTGACTGTCATATTATAAGTTACAAATGTACATTGTAAAGAAACACACCTTACCTAACTCTACACTAGACTAAGTTATTCTTAAATATTTCCTATGTGTCAGAATATCCTAACATACCCCCTTAAGAACAATTTGGGATAGGATTGAAGGATTTAAAAAAGTGACACAAAAGGAGCCTATTTCCTATGTGTCGAAATATCCTAACATCCCCCCTTAATAACAAATTGGGATAGGATTGAAGGATTTACAAAGGTGACACAATAGGATAAGGAAGGAGGCATTAGAGCCTATGCCCCACTTAATGACAACTTTCCTGAACTCCAAGCATGGATCGAAGTTTGGTAAACTTCGCTTCTGTGAGAGTCTTTGTAAATATATTGGCTACTCGATCATTGGTTGGATAGTACTACACTTCAAGAACACGATCATGGATGAGATTTATGATGAATTGTATGTGGAGTTCAATGTGTTTCATATGCTTATGCTAAACTAGATCTTTACATAGCTGAATGGAACTCTGATTATCACATCGAAGTGTAGTTGGATGCTGCTGATGAAGACCAAATTCAAACCGGGTCTGACGAAGCCACATGGCTTCCTTGTTGGCTTCAACTGCACCACGATACTCTTCTTCTACTGAAGAAAGAGATATAGCACTTTGTTTCTTATAATACCAAGTAATAGGTCCTGAACCAAGAGTGAATATATATCATGTAGTAGACTTTCTATCATCAGGGTCACTAGCCCAATCAGAATCAGTGAAACCAATCAACAATGGAGATGCTCCTACACTATAATGAATCTAGAACTGAACTGTACCTCGAATATATCGAAGTATTCTTTTAACTGCTTTTGGTTGACTTTCATGAGGTTGGTGCATAAACCGAGTGACAAGACAAACAATAAAGGAAAGGTCAAGATGAGTATGGGTTAGATACAAAAGTTTACCAACAAGTTGATGGTATAAGGTAGCATCAACTGCAGGGGTAGTACAAGTGACTGAAAGCTTGACTGCAGACTGAAAGGGAGAAGGGGCTAGCTTATAGTCTTCCATGTGAAAGTGGTGTAGAAGATCACATGCATACTTGGACTGAGAGAGGGTAGTTCCTTCCTTGGATTGCAATACTTGAAGAACAAGGAAATAACGCAAGTGTCCTAAGTCTGTCATTTCAAACTTCTTTTTGAGGCTATATTTCACATGGTTTATATGGTTTGGATCACTACCAGTAAGGGTAATATCATCAACATAAAGAACAAGGATGGTGAAGGACTTACCCACTTTCTTGGTGTAGATAGTGTTGTCAGAATGACACCTAGAAAAGCCATTATCTTATATAAATCTATCCATTTTGGCATACCAAGCCCAAGGAGCTTGTTTGATACCATAGAGAGACTTCTTAAGGCAACAAACAAGGCTAGATTTATTGTGGATAAATCCAGGGGGTTGTTTCATGTCGATTTCTTCATGCAAATATCCATGTAAGAAGGTGGATTTAACATCCATCTGATAGACTTCCCATTTAAAGGAGGCAACAAGGGAAAGAAAAAGGCGGATAGAATTCATTTTGGCAACAAGGAAGAAGGTTTCAATATAGTCAATGCCTTCAACTTGCGAAAATCCTTTAGCGACAAGACAAGCTTTATGTCTATCCACTTTTCCATCTTGTCCAAACATTTTTTTGTAAATGCATCTGCATTTGAAAAATTTTCTTCCTTTTGGAAGAGGAACAAGATCCCAAGTATCGTTTTCCAATAAGGAATGATATTATTCATTCATAACTTCATCCCAATCTGGATGACTGGAAGCTTCTTCAAAGGTTTCTGGATCAGGAATTGTTGGAACTTGAGCCAATAAGGAAGAGGATCTTTCGAACTGAGAATGTGTACGTCGTCAATCTACAAGGTCACCTGCAAGAGAACCTGTTGCATCCAGAGTAGAGTAGACCCATCTTGGAAGTGGTGGAGTAAAAGGAATAATTTCAAGAGGTGGAGGAGTATTTTCATCCTCGTTGTCAGCATCTGAATTAGAAGGAATGCTATTAAAAATAGAAGAGAGACAGAGAGGTGGCACATGTTTCGAGTTAGGCTCATAGGAAAAAGGTGGGACACCCACCGAACTAGGCTCACAGGCCAATATATTTTCATAAAATTTTCCATCTCTTCTAATGATTATATTTTTGGATTTTGGTTGAAGAAGTCCATATCCTTTGACATCGTCAGAATATCCACCAAAAATGCATTTTTCACTCTTAGGTTCTAAGGCTTTATGTTTCACATCTGGAATATGGGCCCAAGCATCACTTCCAAAAATATGAAAGTGACTTACATCTGGTTCGATTGAGCTCCAAGTTTATTTTGGATTTATATTATTTAAAACCTTAGTAAGAGTGATATTTACTATGTAATTTGCATAGTTAATTGCTTCTGCCCAAAAATTAGGACTATGTCCTTTAGATTGAATCATACAATTAGCCATTTCTTTTAAGGTGCGATTCTTCCTTTCAACTACACCATTTTTTTGTGGCGTATATGGGACAGTATGTTTCAATCTAATTCCATGCTTAGTGCAAAAGTTGATAACTTTTTTGTTAACATATTCTCCTCCATTGTCTGATCTTAACTTAAGAATTGGATGTCTAGATTTCTTCTCAACAAAGGCCATAAAGGCCAAGAACATGATAAAAAGTTCACTCTTGAGTTTTAAGAAGTATACCCAAGTGCATTTGGAAAAATCATCAATGAAAGTTAAGAAGTAATTACAACCAGAGAAAGAAACAACAGGAAGTGGACCACATAAATCACTGTGCACAAGCTGCAAAGGGGTTGAAGTGTGCCAAGAGGCACGTTTGTCAAAACTATCCCGATGATGTTTTTCGACTACACATCTGGAGCAAACACCATCTTGGCAAGATACCATATGAAGAACCATCACCATATTTTCGTTACATAGAGTTTGAAGGGAGCGATAGTTTAAGTGACCAAATATCTCATGCCATAGTTTGCTCACTTCATCATTATGCTCAATAAAAATGGAGGGAAGACATGGTGACCCAAAGTTGTCAAACTTATACAACCTTGTGGAATCAACAACAATGACAATAGCTAAAATATGTCTAGACTTTTCGAGTTCCTTGATTACAACATCATGAGGTGAGAATTATACTATTTTCCCTTCACCTGAATGAGTTATCTGATAAACAAATAGAAGGTTGCATGACAAGGTAGGAACACATAGTACATCATTAAACTGACCATTATCTAGATGAATGGTTCCAGATCTGACAACACTAAGAGATCTATCATCACCAACATAAATATGTTTGGTGTTACAATCATTTAAAGAAAAAACATGGCTTTATTTTTGGCCATGTGGTAAGAAACTCCAAGATCAATGAGCCACTCATGAGAATGAGAAGAAGAAGATACATTTAATGCATAACCAGATCTTGATGCTTGACAACCACAAGCAAAAAATGTCATTCCTGAAGATGAAGGTGAAGAGTGCTCCAAATTGATGTTGTGCTTCTTCATTGCTGCTTCTAAGGCTTCCATCTTCTTAAAACATTTGGACTCTATATAGCCATCATGATTGTAAAATTTGCAACGTCTATATGTCTTCTTCCCTTTGTTTTTATTTTCCTTGTCATTTTGGTGAGTTGCTTTTTCAATTTGCGGCTGAAATTTCTTAAGACCCTTGTTTAGTTTCGGACCATACTTTTTAGGATACTGCTTCTTGGGATTCTTTTGACATGATTGATGTTGGGTTGCTAATGATTTCTTAGAAAGTGTTTCCAAAAGTGATAAGACCAAGGTGTAAGGGTTTTTCTTGTTCTCTTATCAAAGAATTTCAAAAGGAATCCAAAGAGTGGTTCTTGTAGGTGGTTCCTGAAGAAATGATGGCTTCTCTAGTGGAATGGAAGGCGGAAACAAATACATATTATGCAAGTCCAAGCTTAGAAAGAATGAAATAGATGAGTCTACCATCTTCCTTTTTGACCTTACAGCCTTCTAAAAGAAGTCTAAGGGTATTGAATTTGGACAAAAAATATTCAATAGAGGAGAAATTATTGGGGTCCAAAGTAAGCAACTCATTTTCAAGCTGGTGGGTCCTGATTTGATTTTCAATTCCAAAAATAGTATTTAGCTTGTCTAGGGCTTCATGAGGGGTGTCAATGTCAAGGATATTAAATCGAAGATCTTGAGCAACGGACATTCCTATCAACCCTCGTGCTTGATCTTGTTTATTTTACCATTTAGGGACTTTATCATCATCCGAAGGTTTAGTTTCTTATCTTGTGGCTATTCTATAAAGCCCTTTACTTCTAAGTATATCTACCATGTGAGGTAGCCATTGGAAATAATTGGTGCTGTTAAGAATAATTGGGCATGCACTTTCCATTTTTTTTTTAATAAAGCTGAAAAAAACTAAAACTAACTGCTCCAATGGAAATATCTCAAAAAATTAGGCCAATTAAAAAAAAACGGCTTGAAAAACAGCTTCGGGATGAAAAATTTATGCCTTTTTAAAAAACTGAGTTGTAGATGTCGAATAGTTACGAGAACGGTTTGAAATTTGATGATGAAGTTTAGCTTTAAAAAAAAAAAAAAAAAAAAAAAATCCTACCCCTTTAACAAAAACCTTTTACAAAATAAGCTTCAGAAAGAGACTTGAACCCAAGACCTCTATTCTCATAAACTTACTTCTCACCAAGTGAGATAGTAAAAGGATTATGTTATTATTTGAAAGGAGGAAGGGGTTTTTTTCTTTTCTTTTTTTTTCTTTTTTTTTAGTTGTCAGTTTGCATGCTTTTTCCTGCACAAAAAACACAAAAATCAGACCCAAAAAAAAACAAAATGCAAACCTTACGGCATAACGCTAGATTTTCGGTTAGCCTTATCGGCAAATATCAATTTTTTCACTATTTCTGATTTCTTGAGATTTCACAAAGACGTTGGGAAAGAGCATACATAGCAAAAAAAAATCTCTTCTTCCAATTTCTGATTTGTCGAGATCGTAGACAACACAGAGCAAAGAGCATACACAGAGAATGCGGTATAGATCTGACAAATAAATAAAACCTAAAAAAATGAAATAAAAGGAGGGAACCGAAATAAGAAGAACTATTAACAAATATAACTACAAAACATACACTTTATACCTCCAGATCTAAACTAAAATAAATTGGGCAACCGGAAACCTTTTCGCATGAAACAAAAGGAATTCCTCACTGTAACAGACACTCCAAACACAACAGAGTAGTTATCCAGGCCTGAAAATGTTCAAAAATAGTAGATTTACAAAATGACAGTCGCATGCAGTCAAATCGACTTTGGATTAAGATCAACAATGGATGCGACCCTCAAAATAGCTCTGATACCGTGTAGGAATTTACAGGGTAAGTTCCGTAGATCAAAAACCAAAGGTCACCACTCACAAACATATCAAAAATCAATACACCAGTATTATCACGTGGTTAAAACCCTCGGAGAGGGAAACAATCCACGGCCTGAGCCAGCGCGGCCACTTCAGGAAATTTATTAATATAAAAAGAAAAATTACACATGTTTCTCTCATAAATGGTTACCGAACAAATGAACCTCCATGCTCTTTAAATATAGATCATGGACCAATTGAGTGTTAAGCCACAGATGAAGTGTCCTTAATACCGAGGAGAGAGTGAACTATCGGATCACTAAAAATCGTGACTGTCAGAGTATAAGTTACAAATGTTCATAGTAATGAAACACACTTTACCTAACTCTACACTAGACTAATTTATTCTTACCTATTTCCTATATGTCAGAATATCCTAACAATATGTGGTTTTTGGTCAAGTCTCAATAAGGAATACAGAATGAGTGTTTCAGATTCAGATGTTACCTGGATGTTTCAGATTCACTATATCACTCTAACATCCTAGTAAACAAAATAGTATCATCATAATAACAATACTTGTAGCAACATCAGAGGAGTTTTGGGGGCCATATATTGTTAGTATATATTTATTCTCCATCATTCCTCTTAGTTTTTCCCTATTCAATCTTATCCTCATATATGTTTGGAGATTAATTTCCTAAAAGAAAACATAAGAGAAATTAATAGGTTTCACTGTTGAACTAGTGTGACGGTATTTACATAAGTAAGTTAAGAAAATTTCTATGCAACGAGCATGGTTACAATGTTACTAGAGGTCATATTAGCTCACTACAACGTTATCAAGAAGAGTAATCATCATTTTCAAGCACAGTACTTGTACATACTATCTGAGAAGCAATCTCTATATGTTTAGATGTATGTGCTCTTCAAGTTTTCTCCAAGCAACATACAGTAGCTTTATCATCCTCCGTAGTATAAGCCACATGGTACATTCATTGTTAGTTCTGTCCCTCCAACATCTGACATGGTTGTGTTTTATTAATGTACCTAAATTTACACCTTCCATGATGCTTCTAATATTGTAAAATGTTAAAATTGGAGTGTTTTATGGTGTAATGGATATTAATAATATAGATTGACATGGCTATATTTTATTAATGTGCCTAAATTTACACCTTCCATGATGCTTCTAATATTGTAAAATGTTAAAAGTGGAGTTTTTATGATGTAATGGATCTTAATAATCTAGATTGACATGGTTGTATTTTATTAATGTACCTAAATTTACACCTTCCATGATGCTTCTAATCTTGTACAATGTTAAAAGTGGAGTGTTTTATGATGTAATGGATATAAATATTCTAGATTGACATGGCTATAGTGGCATGATGATAGTGTAGGTTGATATTCAAGTTGTAAAATTCTTGTACATATCAAGGATGAATGATAGTACAAGCCAAAAATGACTATTATAAATTATTAAAGAATTTTATAGGTGCTAAATCATACTTCTTATTAAGGACATAACTAATTGTAAGTTGAAATTTTTTTCTTAATGTTCTTAGCCTATTTATAGATGTCAAAGTAAAGGTTTCTAGATGTGATTTCTCCCATAAACTTCAAGGCAAACTAAACGGAAAACTTAATTCAAAAGTTAGCCCTGTACATGTCATTTCTCCCACAAACTTATAAAGGTGTGATTTTTGACATGTGTCATTTCTATGTCATTTCTCTTTAATTTCTAGGTCATTTCTCCCATAAACTATAAGGAAATTTCATTTTTACCATATACTATAAGGAAAACTTTTAAGGCAAACTATGTACATCTAATTAAGGCAAAATTTAAGGCCTAAAAAATGAGGTTAATTTCTTTGTCCATCTGCTTTCTATTCAATTTTATATTTAACTATAACTGATGATGATCCCAGAACTGCCAGGGAGGCAGTAGATTCAAAGGATGGAAAACTCTGGAAGGAGGCCATGGTTGATGAAATGGCATCCTTGCACAAAAACGAGGCATGGGATCTGGTGGAGTTGCCGGCTGGAAGGAAGCCCATCGGGAGCAAATGGGTGTTTAAGAAGAAGATGAATGTAGAAGGCAAGGCGGAGAAATACAAAACTCGGTTGGTAGCAAAAGGTTATTCCCAGGTGCCAGGAATTGATTTTGGTGATATTTTTTCTCCTATTGCCAAAGTTACTTCTATTATATTACTTTTATCTCTTGTTGCTGCATTTTATTTTGAGCTAGAACATATGGATGTGAATACAACATTTCTTCACGGAGATATAGAAGAGGAGATCTACATGAAACAACCTGAAGGCTTTATGGTGAAGAGGAAGAAAGAACTGGTATGCAGGTTAAAGAATTCTATGTATGGGTTAAAACAGTCACCAAGGATGTGGTATCAGAAATTTGATACCTATATATGGGAACTTGGCTTCACCAGAAGCAAAGAGGACCACTATGTTTATTTTAAATTAATTGGTGGCCGTGTTATTTATTTGGTCTTGTATGTGGATGATATGTTGTTGATTGGAAATGACAAAGAAATTATCCAAGATTTGAAGACCCAACTTTTCTCCAAATTCGACATGAAGGATCTTGGTGCTGCAAACTATATTTTGGGCATGGAAATTAAGAGAGATCGGGAAAAGTTGAAGCTCTGGTTAAACCAGAGGAAGTATGTCGAGACTATATTGTAGAGGTTCAATATGCAGGATAGTAAACTGGTGAATGTTCCTATTCATGTAGGTGTAAATATGTCTACTGAACAATGTCCCAAGACACACGAAGAAGAGGAGGATATGTCCCGTGTTCCATATGCAAGTGTAGTGGGTAGCCTGATGTATGCAATGGTTTGTACTAGGCCAGAAATTGCACATATAGTGGGAATATTGAGTAGGTTTATGTCAAACCCAGGGAAGGAGCAGTGGACAACAGTGAAGCGTGTTTTTAGATATTTGTGTGGCACTAGTGATTATGACTTGTACTACCAGGGAAGACCAATATTGGAAAGTGTGTTGGACATTCATGGTTCTGTTGATGTAGACTGGGCTGGAGATCTAGACCAAATAATATCTACAAGTGGGTATTTGTTTAGCCTATTTGGAGGTGCAGTCAGTTGGATGAGTAAAAGATAGTCTGTAGTGGCTCCCTTCAACTACAGAGGTATAATACATGGCAACCACTCCTGAAAGCAAGGAAGAAGTTTGGTTGCAGAGATTGTGTTCAAGTATGGGGTTGTTGCAACAAGCCATAAGGAAGACAAACAACTTAACTTACTATGCCGGAACGCCTAAACACAATACTTCAAGTTATTGTGCACTTTGAATAACAAGATTTGCATAGTTTTAGGCAAAGGGCTAGATCGAAACTAGGCCTCCTTGGTTCAACAAAATGATAATCTAATCAGTCAAAGAGAAATTTCATGGATGGAACTATAGCTAGCCATAGGTAAGCAGGGCGTGTCGTAAGTCATACTTAGCATGTATAAAACCATGAATGAAACAAGCAACAATATCCTAAGTATTAAAGAGCAGTCAAGAATTCTTTAATGTTACTTAGGAAGAAGAAAACAAACAAGCTATGACGAAACATGAAATTTGAGGTGCCTCCATGGGCATATCTCAAATTTGTTCTCTACTGATCTATAGCAAGCAAGAAACATGTATTCATGAATGAAAACTAGAAGACAACAACAAAGCAAGAGACACTATACCATTCTACCAAGTCATGGAATCCAACAGCAATCCTTCTTCATTCATCCAAGAGCATCCAAGAGGCAATCCAAAAGCATAAGACAAGTATTTCTTCCAAAGCTTATATGACCATATATTGCTTCTCTTCTCAAGTTCAGCCTTGTTTTACAATGAAAGCCTTTGGAATATATAGGCTCAAGTGAGGAAAACCTCATGGTTCAACTTGCTCTCCCATTGGCCTAATAAAAATATCTAAACTTGTCCTTCAGGCTTTGCAAAGCCCAATGCACAAAATATCTCATAAAATATCTAAAAAATGCTAAAAAGGGGAATTTAATTGACTTTTCATCACTTCTCATGTGCAAATAAATCTAAACGCACATGAGGAAATATCAATTTTTAAAGGTTCAAAATTTACATCAGCAAAAGGTCCCCTGACTTGCCGGCAACATTTGGCAGTCTTCTCGATGTCGAAACAAGGCTCATGATAGCTCATTCGAAAGCTCTGAGTGTCTACTTTCTGGAAAAACTGAAATTTTCTCAAATTGATTCCTAAAAGTTCTCCAAAACTGAACCTGTGTGTAAAAAACCAGAATTTAAACCTTGCTGATAAACGGGGCAGAATGTTGAAAAAGCGAGTGTTTTTCGCCATTTTGGGGAAGCAAATGATCTTCAAATGTTCTGAAAATTGCTGAGTATGTGCCCCTGAAAATATGGCATCCAATGATAGCATTCTATTCCTATGACGATCCCCCAAACTGAAATGGAAAAGCCCATGAGTTTTGGCCAAAATCCCAAAAATGTCAAAAAACAAGATCGTGTCAAAATTTGCCAAATTTTGGCGAGTAAGTCCCTCAAAGATTTTTAGAAACGTGTCTAGAAACTTAGGCCAAAATTCCAAGCATAGAGGTGTCTTTCTCCTTCTTTCTCATCGGGAACCCTCTTTGGACAGTTTTGAGCTTTTCTTGGTGTTCTTCTTCGTTGTTTTGGCATTCTAGATTTGGTGAAGAAGTCATATCCCCTTGCTTAGGAGAGGCAGCTAGCACATGCTTTGGAGAATGCCCTTCATGATATTTATGTTGTTGTTCTGTCTCATAAGGCTACCCCTTTTCCCGTCCTTGTTCATCACTGTTATGCTGCTCCTGCTACTCTGTCTCACATTCACTGTCAATCACTGTTTGATCAAGGTAGAATTGGTTTTCAAATGCTGTATGTGATGCCTCTGTGATATCAGGTCCCTTTTCCTCCCAAAACACTGTCCTTTCCTCCCTTTGTAAGCCAAACAACCAATATTTATGATAAGAATACAGTCAACACAGTCAAAAATGATTTTCTGCGTTTATGATAAGGTCACCCAGCTTTGGTGTTTTGAGGCAATAGGACAGCCCTTTTTTTGAATAAAGGAAAAACAATCACCTTCTCAATTCAAAACATTGCTCTTTCTTCTTTGTATGCCACTCAATAGGTAGATTCAATAATCATCACATAGTCAACCAAAAAAACAAATACACAGTCAAAGGTTACTGTGTTATAGGTAGAGTCATCAAACTCTTTGTGTTTGGTGTAAGCACAAAAGACCTGTAGGAGTTCAAACAATAAAACTCTTCCTTAACTACAACACTTCCCTCCTTATACTATTTTGTTTCTCATACCCCATATTTTGATAATACCTCCAAGTAGTGATCTACAGCTTCACACAATTAAAGTTGGTTTTATGGAGTAAAAAAGGAGACAACACTACCTTTGTATTTTTAACATATGGAGGAGAGTTTTGAAGGTCAAGAAATGCTCATATAATGACCACTGTTGTTTTGAACATAGGCCCACAGTTGCACCTTTCAAAACCCTATGTTTCTTCTTCCAACACTGTTTGAGGGCAGTTTGTGAGGTTTCGAATCATTAATAGGAAAACATTATTTGGTTAAGCTTACTTCTGGGCAAACATAGTTATTGCAAACTCAAATTTCAAATCAAGCACCTTATCCCTCTTTCAAAACAGTCACTTAACATATCTCGTTTCAAACCAGACCTCCTCTACCCCAAACACCATCTAGCAAACTTGAATTTAAGGGGGATCAAGTCACAGTACCTCAAAACATGATGCAAATCTTTGCTTGTGGTTTGGAGTCACCTTGAAGGCAGGTTGGAGGCGTGTTGGAGGCCTAACACAAGCGCGGCGCGTTTCACTGAGAAAGTGTCGCGCAATATGGGCTGTCGGGTCAACTGTCAATCCGACAGGACCGATGCCACAGGCACGCCGCGCGCTCCTACAGGCACGCCGCACGACAGTTAAACGCTGTGTAAAAAATCGGCCTGAACGCGCCGCGCGCTTTTCCAAGCGCGCCACGCAGCCTTGAACTTTCAAAAACTTCTGCTCATTGCTCGAAATTCTTCTTTTTGGTCTCATGGACATCGAAAGGGAGAGTTGCCTTGTGTTTTGAGAGATTTAAATAGGTTTGCACAGTCAATCAACTCTTTTGAGAGCAAAAAAGCCGAAGTCTTTTTTGACACTTGATTGGTGAGGGTTTTTCAAGAGATGTTTGAAAGCGCCTTTGCCTTAACAGTTGAGACCTTATCCATTTAAAACATAACTTGTTACCCTTCATTTGAATAGGTGTCATATTGGCAATGAGCAGTTCTTTTATGAAATTGGCCCCTTCTTGACATGAAACAACCATCTAAGAATTTAACTTTCGCTGTTTTCTTAATAAAGAGAAAAAAATTTCCCTTGATATCTGCACTGTGAGAGACAAAACTGTTCTGAGCTATATGAGGATTACTGATGTGCTTTTGAGTGGTACTGCCTTTTCGCTGAGGAAGAAAATTAACTGCCATTTTAATATCTCCTTTACATCTCTTGTCTTTGTATGACATGTCTGAGGTTTACTTGAGGTCATATGAGGTTTTCTTTAACACTTTTGAAGAAGGTAGCTTCACCTTTTTGAAAACCCAAACTAGCATTGTTCGCTCCTGATGCTTTAAAGGTGACAATGTCTACTGTGAAAACTGATGTAACTATTAGGTGTCCTTTGAGTTCTTCTTCTGACAGTGGGTGCAAAAATTCAGTTGTATTTAGTCATGCTTTTCCATCCTTTGTCCACTGAAAGGGGATTCCTTTTACAACTCTCCTTTCACTTGGAATGTAACAGTGAGGTGCCTTATTGGCTTTGAATGCTGCTCCAGAGCTGTGAAACTCTTGACATAACCTATTGAAATATAATCAACATCATTGGCCTATGTCATGACCTATCTTTTAACCAACAGCAGAGTTTGTCAAGGAGGTGAGTTTTTGTAACTTTGACATGATTTTCCCTGTTCAGAAGCTTTCACTATCTTCTGTTGCTCTTACCATTTGTCTTTTGGTCAGTCAAAACCTAAAATCATTCCCTGCTTCGGCCCTCTTCTTATGAAAGAAAAAGGCCTTTCTTGACAAAATGCTTGATGTCCTTTTCACCTCTGTCTCAATCAACTCTGCTTTTAATCATCATTTTCATGTAGAGATCTTCATTTGTTGTCTTACTGTACTTCAAAGTTGTCTTCACAGTTAGTGAAAAGCTTAAAAAATAGACTTTACCTTTGGCCCTCTGCTTATAGATGAAGGAGGCGCTTTCAACCCTCTACTTGTAGATGAAGGAGGTTCTTCAGTCTTCAAAAACCCTCTGCTTATAGATGAAGGAGGTCTTTCAGTCATGTCATATCATCAGCCTCTCAACAGTGTTATTTTTTCTCTCATTGTCCTTTCGAGCTTTGAATGAGGTCGCAAGAGCTTGATAAAAAACTCTTTGCTCTGTAGCTGCATCCCAGGCTCAAGATCACATTGAGAAGCAGTTGTCTTCTCATGTGGAGCCAAAAATTGTCTTCTGAGATGCTGGTATGTTTCTGTCCTTGAAAGATTCATAAAACACTGTAAAAACACCTAAAATCAACTTGACTTATGGTCTATGTATTGCTGAGACTTAAGGGTGTATTAGTGGCGCGACCTAGGGCTGTAACCAACTTTATTTGCAGAATGGGAAGGTCTGTTATGACTGGTCAATAGAAGATGGAGGTTATTTGGCTCTTGGATAGTTTGCCAAGGGAGAAATGCCTTAAAGCGCCACTTCTTAACTTAGGGGAGATTGTTAGAATGGATTTGGATGATCTCTTTAGAGCTGATGGGCAGAATAGTATGGCTGAGGCTAGGTAGGATTTGATAATGAGGTTTCGTCTCGTTATGGGCGAACTGAAAGGTAGGAGGGAAAAAAGTTTTATGGGTGTTTTCCAACTGGCTAATTTGACAAATTTTTAGATCAGCTGTTAGAAAACTTGGTTGTACAACTAGTCATCACCAACAAGTGAAAAATACTTATGACTAACAGTGGCTCCATTTGGGGAGGGCAGCTCCTTTTCAGGAGGTGTCCAGAATTTCAGATCTTTGGCTTACGAAGACCAGTGCCTTACCCATTGGCACAAAATTTCACCCTTCTTTGATGCTACTTCTGAAAAGTGACAGCATGATTAGCATCCATGATATTTCTACCTACCCCACTATTTTTCCTAACATTTTTTTCTTCTTTTTTGGCGCATTTGAACTAGCAGTCCTTTGACAATACATATTTTTTCTTCTTGCAAAATGAACCTATCTAATTCTATACTTATATCTGCCGAGAGTCCAGATTAAACTAATGAACACCTTCATTACTCTACCTACGCTAGATCAACTGTCAAGATTAAGCGGTTTGACAGGATTTTGTTCTCTAATCTAAAACACGAAATTTAAAAGATGATCAAATCAGGATTAGATAGTCTGATTTGTCATGTATTTGCGGCATAAAAGACAAGTTGCGCACAAACATTATTCTGCATAAATGGAAAGTAGGAAAAATAGGGCTAAGATGTATAATTTGTTCTTCACCCCTGCTTCCCTCTTTGGTTCTGTTTTGGGCGTGTGGAACCAGTATCTTTTCCTAATCTACTCTATTTGATAAGTCAAGCTTACACAATGTTGACCATCTTTTTCACTCACTAACTTATCAGCAATTAAATTTAAACATGTTCAGCTATGATTAGGCTAGATAACTGAACAAGACATTTGAGTACTAGTAGCGGCATTTAGACTTGCTCACTTTCAGCATGACTATTTTTGGATACGGGGCTTTACCATTGCTCTTTAGAAACTACCCTCTTTTTCTACTTTTCATTGTTTTTGTATTTTCTTCTTTTTTCACTTTTTCTTCAAACAATGTAGAACTGAAAAGATGCTCACAAGGCTGAGCTTATTTTCCAATGCAGTATATCTATCCTACTCTAATCTATACACAATAGAAATTTGTTTGGTGAACTTTGTTTTCCAATGCAACCAGTCAAGTAGATGATTACATGGGTGATTCTGGTTTAGTTCTTTCATGATGCTGAAGTAATGAAAAGACCACTCCCATTTGGCTTGTTTTCGGATAGTAGTGCTTAAATTTTTTCTCATTCTTGGTAGCAACTTGTTCATGATAGAACCCACTACTCTTTCAGACTTCTCAAGGAAAACAACAGATGGATCTTGGAATAATACTTGATCTAGAGGATTTGAGATATAGGCTTCATTCAAGACTACTCTTTCTTCCACTTGGCTATATCTAGGACTCTCCTGGTAAAGCAACTCTTCCCCTTGCTCATGATCACTTGAAATGTCAAACTCATCATATATTGCAGTGTAGTTTTCTTTCCAAGCTGATGTGTTTTGATAAGGAGGTCTGAAAACTGTGTGAAGGTCATCAGGTTGACGGGCAGGGATACACTTTGATAGTAAATTATCTTGAAATGATAGTGTGACAACTCCCATGTGTTTATCAACCTCTATTTCTTCATCTGCAATTTGTAACTCAATGGAACTTGGTGGCTGCAAATCTGGAGTAAAGGAAGATTCCATGTCTAAAATGATTTTCCCAACCATTTCAGGAAAAGGCTTCTCATTTACAACATGCTCGGGAATTTCATCATCCTCCTCAACCTCATCATCAAAGCTGAAAAATTGTTGATTTCCAATTATGTGAATGTTATCTCTGATGGACTGAAGTGAAGTAGAGCAAAGAGTCCGAGACTCTTAACTTACTTCTAAACTCTCAAGGCTCTCCTCATCAGTGTCATAGATGACCTGTAATGGCTGCTCACTTTTCTCAAGTTTATGAAACTGAGCTTCCTCCCAAAAATCAAAAACTAAGTTTTCTGCAAAGTTAGATTATGTTTGGAAATCATCATCATTATCACAATATTGATCAAACCTTGGAAAATCATCATTATAATTAATGTCATCAACCATGCATATTGGACTATCAAATTGATTTACAAATCTATTTTTTGACTTATGATATGCAAGAATAACAGGAGAAAGATTAGAAAAGTTGTGGTTATGTGAAGTTTCAGAGGTTGTCTGCATGTTTATAAGTTGATCTATTTCCTCTTCAGTTAAAAAGGGAGGCATTTTCATTTCTCTACAATAATCCTCTTTCTCTTGGGAAATATGATTTGAAAGATGAATGTCTTTTTGGGCTTCACCTATGAGAGATGATGAATCATCACTCATGTCCTTAGAGAGATCCTGTGGGTTCTCTTTCATTGCTTGCTTGTTTTCATCTTCAACCAATTCTTTGTGATGTTGAGGATAGTAAACATGGGATTCAGGAGTTTCCTCTGATAGATTCTTAGGGAGCCAGTTTGCTTTTATGAACTCAAATGACTCCCAACATAAAGGTAGAGACCCTACAGGTTTTGATTTATCTTCTATCTCAGATTTGAATTCCTCTTCAATCAACTCTTCTTGATTTAGGTGAGAATTAACTTGAGCAGGGTTTTCCTATATAATTGCTGAGAGATCTTTAGGATGCAAATTTTCTTTCAAATTCTGGAATGATTTGAAGCATAAGTGTAGAGAACCTAAAGGTTTTGATTGTTCTTCCATTTTAGGATCTGTGATTTCAAAATGGCTGATAGTTTCTTTAGAGCATTCCTCTATGTTTTTATTTGCAACTTTCCCATTAGGCACATTTTGTTTATAACTCTTGTCTTGTAATAGTCGAGTGTGTTCATCCTGAGGAAGAAGTGTAGGTTGGTTTGAATAAGCAGTGTTAACCTTAACTTTGTGTTTTTCTCTTTTCCTATCAAGTATATGCTCTAGTTTGCCAAACATACATACCTTTTTTTTCAACTTTTCCTCTGAAGATATTAGTCTCTCTTGATTTGCTTTGTCTTTCTCTATTATTCTTAGTTGTGCCTTCCTATTTAGTATGTTGAATTCTACATCAACTGATATCATTTGAATTTCTTCTAGGGTCAAAGGATCTTTGTTTCTTATCTGGAAAACCATCTCTAGGTCAAAATAATCTGGGTAGTGCAAGAGAGCACATCCGAGGGGTGGCTTTATATTAGTAGGCATTGCATGGTATACTTTATTGAACCTGGCTGAAAAGTTTTGTATTGTCTCCCCTGGTTGTCTTTTTAACTAATTGTACTCCTTTATGATGAGAACTTTATTACCCATGACCACCCACCTATATAGGAAGATTTGAGTGAACTGATGAAAATTGGTAATGCTTGCAGCGGGAAGGTCTTTAAACCAACTCTTAATTTTTCCTTGTAATGATAAGGCAAAAATTCTAATACGCACATCATCATATTCTATGTCATAAAGGTCAAGTAAATCCTCAAGTTTTTGAGCGTGCTCTTCAGCGGTGACTTTGGAGCTTTCTCCATCAAATCTGGGTAATTTATTTTGAAGATTTGCAGGAAGGGCTTGAAAGATGGGAGGTAGAACCAGAGGCTTGTATCTTTCTGGGACCTTTGTGGATATAGGTAGTGTAAAGAGAGGTTCGTGACTGTTTGAGGTTTCAGCCAGAGTGGGAAAGGTAGCATGAGGATCATGTTTTGCTAGGTTTTCCATAGGTGAATCTGGGGTAAGCACAGGTGTACAAGCCTATTCATGGTCTGAAATTTGAGGCTTAGCTTTTTGAGGTTTGAGATCTTTCCAATGATCATTGTAGATCTCATCGGTGTATTCCCGATCAGGCTCAAAGTAGGATAGAACATACTTATAGATAAAGACAATAATTTCTTTAATCCAAATAAGGCCTGAGTGCTTTTTATTTCTAGGATGACTGGTCATGTTTTAGGTTCTTCCTCCAGTGGAGTCTTTAATTCTATTGGGAGTTGTGGAGTCGCCAGGTGGAACTTGGTTGTTTTTGTAAAGATGTAGCTATGGTCCACCACCAATAACTAGGGAAAATCCAATCTGGGAATGTTTTGGGGTTTTCTGAGCTTTTGTATAGCCTATAAGAATTGCTAAAGTATTCTAAACTTGTTTCATCACTTTGCTAGGGTGGTGATAACAAAAAGAGTTTACTCTAAATGATCTTATGGACTGCTTGCTTGTTTAAGTATCTAAAGGACTAAAGAGTCTATAAGAGTTTGTTAGATTGTCATGTACTCAGTGTCCCACCATCTCCCGCTATGTTTAGTGAGCGATGGGATAGGTTGATCGGATAGTAACCTAGAGTTCGGTAAAATAGTAAGGCCTACTGGAGGCTAGTGGAGTCGCCAGGTGGAACTTGGTTGTTTTGAGGAATATGTGTATGGTCCACCACCAGTACTGACAAAAACCAATCTAAGGGATTTTTTGGGGGTTTTTATGAGTTTTTTATGTAATCCTAAGGTTTGGAAGAGTGTCCTATAACTGAATCATCATTTTGCTAAGATGGTGAAAGAGCCAGCTTCTACTCTTAAAACAACACTTGAGTTTTATAAACTTGATTGAGACTTCGGGAGTTACTAAGGAGTACTTAGATTGTTACTAACTCGGAAGGTCCCACTGTGATCGCCACTATGTTAGTGAGCAGTGGGATAAGTCAATCATATAGTATTCTTAAGGCTGCTAGAATGTTTAGGGAATCTAAGTTTGTTTATTACTCAGAGTCCCACCGTGGTCGCCATTATGTTAGTGTGGTGATGAGGTGGCTTAATTGGATAGTAGCCTAGAGTTTAGTAAAGTAGTAAGGCCTACCGGAGGCTAGTGGATTCGCTAGGTGGATTTTTAGTTGTTTTGAGGTATATGTGTATGGTCCACCACCAATACTGTCAAAAACCAATCTAAGGGAGTTTTGTAGTTTTTTCTAAGTTTTATGTGCAGCCTAGTATGTAAGAGTGTTATAAACCTGATTCATCACTTTGCTAAGATGGTGAAACAGAGAGTTTACTCTAAATGATTTTAAAGGCTGATGGTCTGAGTTTAGTGTTGAAGGACTAAAGATTCTATAAGAGTTTGCTAGACTGTCATGTACTCAGTAAGTCCCACCGTGATCACCATTATGTTTGTGTCCCGTGATTTGGCTGATTGTTAAGCCAAATGACAGTGTAACATCAAACCAATATTTGGAGCCCAAGGACCTAGCCTTCCTGGACTCAGAGAGGGCTCTCTCTATATGTGTAAGGGATATCTGTGTGTTTGCTTATGGTGTTATGATTTTAGGCTAGTTATGAAGTAAGTTTTTTGGTTTTGGTTTTTAGGTTGTGAGGGATGAAACTGTCAAAGATATAAGATAGGTAAAAAGATGTCAGATCAACTGGGCTATGGGGTCAAAAAGGTCAAGAAAGCTGTCAGAAGGTGATACAAGGTTGTTGAAGGGCCGATTTGATTCAAGGTAGAAAGGATCTTTGGGCAAAATGGAGTAAATGGACATCAAGTTTGTGAACAACAAAGAGTTTCAAGCATAACTAATTTAATAGCATACATAAACATGGTAGGGAAAACCATTAATCATGCAAGATGTAACTACAATCTAATCAATACATAGAAATAAACATTCAAGCCATGCATAGAAGTATATGACCCTCTAACTTTGGGAAATGGCTATCAGACTTTGGGGAAAACACTTTAAGGAAGACAAACAACTTAACTTACTATGCTGGAACGCCTAAACATAGTACTTCAAGTTATTGGGCACTTTGAACAACAAGATTTGCATAGTTTTAGGCAAAGGGCTAGATCGAAACTAGGCCTCCTTGGTTCAACAAAATGATAATCTAATCAGTCAAAGAGAAATTTCATGGATGGAACTATAGCTAGCCATACGTAAGCAGGGCGTGCCGTAAGTCATACTTAGCATGTATAAAACCATGAATGAAACAAGCAAAAATATCCTAAGTATTAAAGAGCAGTCAAGAATTCTTTAATGTTACTTAGGAAGAAGAAAACAAAGAAGCTATGAAGAAACAGGAAATTTGAGGTGCCTCCATGGGCATATCTCAATTTTTTTCTCTACTGATCTATAGCAAGCAAGAAACATTTATTCATGAATGAAAACTATAATACAAAAACAAAGAAAGAGACACTATACCATTCTACCAAGTCATGGAATCCAACAACAATCCTTCTTCATTCATCCAAGAGCATCCAAGAAGCAATCCAAAAGCATAAGACAAGTATTTCTTCCAAAGCTTATATGACCATATATTGCTTCTCTTCTCAAGGTCAGCCTTGTTTTACAATGAAATCCTTTGGAATATATAGGCTCAAGTGAGGAAAACCTCATGGTTCAACTTGCTCTCCCATTGGCCTAATAAAAATATCTAAACTTGTCCTCGAGGCTTTGCAAAGCCTAAGGCACAAAATATCTCATAAAATATCTAAAAAATGATTTAAAAAAGGGAATTTAATTGACTTTTCATCACTTCTCATGTGCAAAAATAGTTAAACGCACATGAGGAAATATCAGTTTTTAAAGGTTCAAAATTTACAAAAATATTCAAAATTTACATCAGCAAAAGGTCCCCTGACTTGCCGGCAACATTTGGCAGTCTTCCCGATGTCGAAACAAGGCTCATGATAGCTCGTTGGAAAGCTCTAAGTGTCTACTTTCTGGAACAACTAAAATTTTCTCAAACAGATGCCAAGAAGTTCTCCAAAACTGAACTTGTGTGTAAAAAACCAGACTTTAAACCTTGCTGATAAACGGGGCAAAATGTTGAAAAAGCGAGTGTTTTTCGCCATTTTGGGGAAGCAAATGATCTTCAAATGTTCTCAAAATTGCTGAGTATGTGCCCCTAAAAATATGGTATCCAATGATACCATTCTCTTCCTATGACGATCCCCCAAACTAAAATGGCGAAGCCCATGAGTTTTGCCCAAAAACCCAAAAATGTCAAAAAACAAGATCGTGTCAAAATTTGCCAAATTTTGGCGAGTAAGTCCCTCAAAGCTTTTTAGAAACATGTCTAGAAACTCGGGCCAAAATTCGAAGCATAGAGGTGTCTTTCTCCTTCTTTCTCATCGGGAGCCCTCTTTGGACAGTTTTGAGCTTTTCTTGGTGTTCTTCTTTGTTGTTTTGGCATTCTAGATTTGGTGAAGAAGTCATGGCCCCTTGCCTAGGAGAGGAAGCTAGCACATGCTTTGGAGAATTCCCTTGATGATATTTATGCTGTTGTTCTGTCTCATAAGGCTACCCCTTTTCCTGTCCTTGTTCATCACTGTTATGCTGCTCCTGCTACTCTGTCTCACATTCACTGTCAATCACTGTTTGATCAAGGTAGAATTGGTTTTCAAATGTTGTATGTGATGCCTCTG
Organism: Pinus albicaulis; assembly: GCA_034641835.2. Lineage (NCBI taxonomy): Eukaryota > Viridiplantae > Streptophyta > Pinopsida > Pinales > Pinaceae > Pinus > Pinus albicaulis. The sequence continues at coordinate 1,115,047,019 of CM076574.1, forward strand.
TGATATCAGGTCCATTTTCCTCCCAAAACATTGTCCTTTCCTCCCTTTGTAAGCCAAACAACCAATATTTATGATAAGAATACAGTCAACACAGTCAAAAATGATTTTCTGAGTTTATGATAAGGTCACCCAGCTTTGGTGTTTTGAGGCAATAGGGCAGCCCTTTTTTTGAATAAAGGCAAAACAATCACCTTCTAAATTCAAAAAATTGCTCTTTCTTCTTTGTATGCCACTCAATAGGTAGATTCAATAATCATCACATAGTCAACCAAAAAAACAAATACACAGTCAAAGGTGACTGTGTTATAGGTAGAGTCATCAAACTCTTTGTGTTTGGTGTAAGCACAAAAGACCTGTAGGAGTTCAAACAATAAAACTCTTCCTTAACTACAACACTTCCCTCCTTATACTTCTTTGTTTCTCATACCCCAGATTTTGATAATACCTCCAAGTAGTGATCTACAGCTTCACACAATTAAAGTTGGTTTTATGGAGTAAAAAAGGAGACAACACTGCCTTTGTCTTTTTAACATACGGAGGAGAGTTTTGAAGGTCAAGAAATGCTCATATAATGACCACTGTTGTTTTGAACATAGGCCCACAGTTGCACCTTTCAAAACCCTATGTTTCTTCTTCCAACACTATTTGAGGACAGTTTGTGAGGTTTCAAATCATTAATAGGAAAACATTATTTGGTTAAGCTTACTGCTGGGCAAACATAGTTATTGCAAACTCAAATTGCAAATCAAGCACCTTATCCCTCTTTCAAAACAGTAACTTAACATATCTCATTTCAAACCAGACCTCCTCTGCCCCAAACACCATCTAGCAAACTTGAATTTAAGGGGGAGCAAGACACAGTACCTCAAAACATGATGCAAATCTTTGCTTGTGGTTTGGACTCACCTTGAAGGCAGGTTGGAGGCCTAACACAAGCGCGGCGCGTTTGATCGAGAAAGTGCCGCACAATATGGGTTTGTCGAGTCAACTGTCAGGCCGACAGGACCGATGCCCACAGGCGCGCCGCGTGCTCCTATAGGCGTGCCGCGCGATAGTTCAACGTTGTGTAAAAAATCGGCCTGAACGCGCCGCACGCTTTTCCAGGCGCGCTGCGCAGCCTTGAACTTTCAAAAACTTCTGCTCATTGCTCGAAATTCTTCTTTTTGGTCTCGCGGACATCGAAAGGGAGAGTTGCCTTGTGTTTTGAGAGATTTAAAGAGGTTTGCACAGTCAATCAACTCTTTTGAGAGCGAAAAAGCCGAAGTCTTTTTTGACACTTGAATGGTGAGGGTTTTTCAAGAGATGTTTGAAAGCGCCTTTGCCTTAACACTTGAAACCTTATCCATTTAAAACATAACTTGTTACCCTTCGTTTGAATAGGTGTCATATTGGCAATGAGCAGTTCTTTTATGAAATTGGCTCCTTCTTGACATGAAACAACCATCTGAGAATTTAACTTTGGCTGTTTTCTTAATAAAGAGAAAAAATCTTCCCTTGATATCTGCACTGTGAGAGACAAAACTGTTTTGAGCTATATGAGGATTACTGATGTGCTTTTGAGTGGTACTTCCTTTTTGCTGAGGAAGAAACTTAACTGCCATTTTAATATCTCCTTTACATCTCTTGTCTTTGTATGACATGTCTGAGGTTTACTTGAGATCATATGAGGTTTTCTTTAACACTTTTGAAGAAGGTAGCTTCACCTTTTTGAAAACCCAAACTAGCATTGTTCGCTCCTGATGCTTTAAAGGTGACAATTTCTACTGTGAAAACTGATGTAACTGTTAGGTGTCCTTTGAGTTCTTCTTCTGACAGTGGGTACAAAAATTCAATTGTATTTAGTCATGCTTTTCCATCCTCTGTCCACTGAAAGGGGATTCCTTTTACAACTCTCCTTTCACTTGGAATGTAACAGTGAGGTGCCTTATTGGCTTTGAATGTCACTCCAGAGCTGTGAAACTCATGCCATAACCTTTTGAAATATAATCAACATCATTGGCTTGTGTCATGACCTGTCTTTTAACCAACAACAGAGTTTGTCAAGGAGGTGAGTTTTTGTAACTTTGACATTATTTTCCCTGTTCAAAAGCTTTCACTATCTTCTGTTGCTCTTACCATTTGTCTTTTGGTTAGTCAAAACCTAAAATCATTCCCTGCTTCGGCCCTCTGCTTATGAAAGAAAAAGGCCTTTCTTGACAAAATGCCCGATGTCCTTTTCACCTCTGTCTCAATCAACTCTGCTTTTAATCATCATTTTCATGCAGAGATCTTCATTTGTTGTCTTATTTTACTTCAAAGTTGTCTTCACAGTTAGTGAAAAGCTTAAAAAACAGACTTTACCTTTGGCCCTCTGCTTATAGATGAAGGAGGCGCTTTCAACCCTCTACTTGTAGATGAAGGAGGTTCTTCAGTCTTCAAAAACCCTCTGCTTATAGATGAAGGAGGTCTTTCAGTCATGCCATATCATCAGCCTCTTAACAGTGTTATTTTTTCTCTCACTGTCCTTTCAGGCTTTGAATGAGGTCGCAAGAGCTTGATGAAAAACTCTTTTCTCTGTAGTTGCATCCCAGGCTCAAGATCACATTGAGAAGCAACTGTCTTCTCATGTGGAGCCAAAAATTGTCTTCTGAGATGCTGGTATGTTTATGTCCTTGAAAGATCCATAAAACACTGTAAAAACACCTAAAATCAGCTTGACTTATGGTCTATGTGTTGTTGAGACTTAAGGGTGTATTAGTGGCGTGACCTAGGGCTGTAACCAACTTTATTTGCAGAATGGGAAGGTCTGTTATGACTGGTCAATAGAAGATGGGGGTTCTTTGGCTCTTGGATAGTTTGCCAAGGGAGAAATGCCTTAAAGCGCCACTTCTTAACTTAGGGGAGATTGTTTGAATGGATTTGGATGATCTCTTAAGAGTTGATGGGCAGACTAGTATGGCTGAGGTTAGGTAGGATTTGATAATGATGTTTCGTCTCGTTATGGGCGAACTGAAAGGTAGGAGGGAAAAAAAATTTATGGGTGTTTTCCAGCTGGAAAATTTGACAAATTTTTAGATCAGCTGTTAGAAAACTTGGCTGTACAACTAGTCATCACCAACAAGTGAAAAATACTGATGACTAACACATGTGTCATTTCTCTTGAGGCTTACTCCCATTAAATTTAAAGCATGTGTCATTTTTCAAGGCTTTATCCCATTAATTCAATACAAACCTTAACGCCTAAAAAGTGAACCCAAAGTAGCTGAACTTCGATAGGATATAATCCCCCAAACTCAGGGCTTTCTCCCATTAATTCAAGGAAAATTATTATACCTTTGCTCGGCTAAGTTTAAAGTCTTTATATATTTCCGCTCTGTTATAGAAACGTGCTTATCCTTTTCTCGCATGTGACTTAGCTTAGTGCTATTTCTCCTTAGCCAACTTTAGAACTTTAGCCGTGAATAATGTTATCAGGTGATCTACTCTGTATGAATTTTATTAAACTATTAAGGGTGAACTATATAATCAACACTAACAGTGATAAGTGGAAAGAAGCTATGAAGGATGAGATGAAGGCATTAGACAAGAATGCCACATGGGACCTCGTAGAACTTCCCAATGACAGAAAAATTGTAGGATGTAAATGGGTTTACAAATTGAAAAGGGGTGTTAATGATAAAGGAGATAGGTACAAAGTGAGGCTAGTTGCAAAAGGTTTTTCTCAGAAAGCAGGAATTGACTTTCAAGAGATTTTTTCACCAGTTGTTAAAATTGTTTCAATTCGGATTGTCTTAGCATTAGTTGCTTTACTTGATTTAGAATTACAGCAACTAGATGTTAAGACTACTTTCTTACATGGAGATTTATATGAAGAGATTTATATGGAACAACCTGAAGGGTTTGTTCAAAATCGCAACAAGAAATTTGTCTGCAGGCTCAAGAAATCACTATATGGTCTGAAGCAGTCGCCTCGACAATGGTACAAGAAATTTGATTCTTTCATGATGAGTCAAAATTATATAAGAAGTGAATATGATCATTGTGTTTACCTTAAGAAATTAAGTAATGGAATATTCATTATCTTAGTATTATATGTTGATGATATGCTTTTAGCAAGCAAAAGCATAACTGAGATCAACAGGTTAAAGGCTCAGATGGCTAGGATGTTTCATATGAAAGATCTAGGAGTAGCAAGATAGATTTTGGGCATGGATATTTTCAGAGATAGGAGCAATGGTAAGTTGTGGTTATCACAACAGAATTGTATTGAGAAAATACTCTTAAGGTTTGGTATGAACAATGTGAAGCCAGTCTTAGTGCCTTTAGCTTCCCATTTTAAGCTTTCTTCAAATTTATGTCCTAATACAAATGAAGAAAAGGAATATATGTCTCGAATACCTTATGCTAATGCAATAGGAACTTTGATGTATGCGATGGTTTGAACACCACCAGATATTTCACATGCAGTTGGGGTTGTTAGTAGGTATATGGAAAATCCAGGAAAAGAACATTGGGCGGCAATGAAATGGGTTCTTCGGTATTTGAGAGGCACAAGTGATTATTGTATCACTTATGACAGAAGTAGTGAATTTGTTTGTGGATATGTTGATTCTGATTTTGCAGGTGATTTGGATAAGAGAAGGTCAACTTCAGGATATGTATTTACTCTTGCAGGTAAAACATTGTTGCTTTATCCACTACATAAGCAGAATACATAGCTGCTTCACATGCTTGCAAAGAAGCAGTTTGATTGAAAGGTTTGTTTGGTGAGTTTGGTAGGTTGCAGGACAACATAAATTTATTTTGTGATAGTCAGAGTGCAATTCATTTGGCTAAAAATCCTACCTATCATAGTAAATCAAAGCATATACCTATAAAGTACCATTTTGTAAGACAGGTTATCACTGAACGGGGTGCCTCTCTTGAAAAAGTGCATACAAAGGAAAACTGTGCAGACATGTTCACGAAACTAGTTTTATTAGAGAAGCTACGATGGTGTCTGGCTTCTCTTGGCTTGCAGAAAAAATAAATTTAATAAAGAAACAAGGTATTAGGCTAATTGTTCTCAAGGTGGAGATTGTTGTTATTTTCCATATTATTTTGGCACAAATCTATTGGATAATGCCAACAATAGGTTTTGTTGCAAATATGATGGCATCAAATCATGAAGAGGAGATAATTAATCCTATTTTGTTGTGATAGGATGGAATTGAATTTATTATTCAGTTTCTTCTCTACATATATAAATTGTAAGCCTGTAGAGGCAAAACATATGAGATATGAGCGTTGAGGAAGAGGAAGAGCAGATGTGAGAAATCTGTTGTTGTAATCTCCTGTTGAATAATAATAAATCTGATACCTCTGTTTGGTGGATGTATCCCAGATTGGTTGGGTGAACCACGTTAAATTGTTTTCTTCATTTATTTTTGTGTGTGATTCATTTTGTTTTCCGCTGTGCTTAATTCTGACAATAATATTATAATAGAATTATAGCAGAGTAAGGGAAACTAAACCTAAGTTAAGCTTTGAAGGATATTGTGGATATGCGGGGTGAAATAAAGTTGTGGGCCATAATATTTATATGGTTTATTTGGGTTTAAACCATAGAATCAGAAATCATAAGTGGATATGACATTATGCTAGCGCTTGGGTATTTTAACCTAAGTCGAATTCCTGAGAATGAAATATCAGAATGGTATTTTTATATGGTTTTTAAACATAAATGAGAAAGGAAATATGCTTCCGCTTAAGAGTATTTAAAGTCATAAAAAGTTTAGACTTTAGATAAGAGCAATCAAAGAACTTTCGCTTATAAGGTTAACTTGGGATTGTTAAAAGTGTATGAAACCATAATGAACAGAATAAATTTCTGAGTATGAGATGGAAAATTTTGGGAATGAATGTGACATGCATTTTTACATGGAGATTGTGGGTTTTTGCTACTTAGGCAGCATCAGGGAAGTTTCAGGGAGCCCAGTGCCACCAAGTGTGGGAGGCATATATTGGGGAGCCAGAGCTCATTCTAAGCAGATGAATATCCTATTTTGGATGATTGATACGTGATGGAGACAATAGAAAACGTTTCAGGAGTAGAATAGTATTTCTAAGAGAGTTTGTGCCACAAAAAAACTTACGGAAGCTTAAGGACACTAACAGAAGAGGTCAAGCCCAAGGGAGCCTAGGTCCATTTCGAGAGATTGGGTAGTCAATCCAGGGGTATGATGGTATTCTAAACCCATTAGTACAGTCCAAACAACCATTGGAGTTGATCAACAAATTGTAAAATTAAATTTCCATCTTAATCCCAAAGAGCCAAGTAAATTGACGAAGGATCAAGGAGACGTAGCACAAGACATGGGGGTGAACTCCTTTATTATGTTTGTTTTTATGTGTTGTTGGTAAATTTGTTGAAATTTATGGTTGTTGTGAATTCTTTTAATCAGCCTAAACAAATGTTTGATTCCTCACACGTAAATCATTTAACCAGTTAAAAAAGATACACCTAAATCAAGAATTCAATTCTGCACATACATGTATAAGCAAGATCCTTAATTAATTTTAAATGAGTGGGAGGTGCTTGCATAACATAACAAGTAAACCACCCATTTCAGATCAACTTCAACCCTGTTTAATCTGGTTGTTTGAGAGCCTTGTTTGGGTTGGGATCTATGCATGATTAGCTATTTATTTTACTGTCATTTCCTTTTCATTTACAATTTTTCGACATTTTTATTTTTCTTTAAATAACCATCTGGGCTTAATTAAAATAAACACACGTCTTGCACACACTCACACCTAAAGAAAAGAGTACTTGGTTGACACTTCCAAGCCAAGACATAAATATCATAATTAATTAATTTACCTCACATATCCTTTGTTTATCACTCTTCAACCTTTTCATGTCATTTGTGACTTGCCATCATCGTACCGCCAAGGAATTTATCATGGAGACTCCAAGGTCTTCACCTTCATTTTCTGTTACGCAGTCTTACCCCAACCCCTAGTGTCTGCGTTAGTCCTCCCCCGAGTCCCCATTCTAACTCTGGTTCTTCTAGTTCATCAGGTTCTTCCTCTGATTCTACTTCTTCTCAACCTCATACAGCCCCCATGCCAGGTGGCGATGTGGCTGCAGGAGGATAACCAGCCAGTGGCTCTGGCCCTAATACTGGAGTCACTTCTAGTGGAACTGCTACATGAATCGTCACAGCTACTCCTTTGCTACCTTTTATGGTGGGTTTAAGCCTTCCTAATTTTAGCCAGTTAATCAATGACCCCATACTCCACAATTTGGTTTGGCCAACTATCCCAACTAAGATTCCTTCCTACATTCCAAAGTTTGAAAGAAACACAAGAGAGGACCCCACTAATCATGTCTTCTCCTTTCATATGTGGCATTCATCTAATTACATCACCGATGATTCCATTCCCCTTCGATTTTTCCAACGCATGATCACTGGAGAAGAAGCAAAGTGGTATGTTGATCAGCCCACCGCATCTCATGCCGCTTTTGTGACTCTTTCTAAATAATTTTTGTCATACTTACAGTTACCCCTTTTTTATGATACCGGTATCAAGTTATTGACTGCATTCCATCAATCTTCTGCGACCCTCATTTCTGACCATGTCCAAGAATTGCGTAGAAGAAGGAGCTTGTGTAGAGCTCCTACATTCGACGATCGTGTCTATATGGATTGGTTTCTTAGAAAGCTCTTAGCCCCCATGGGTAAATATGTTGCATCTCATTTTCCTCAATCCAAGGAAGAAGCTTTCTAGGTTGCATTAAAATATGACTTGATTTATACCCAGTCTGGTTATTTTTATACTCTTTTACTAGATCTTCCTAGACATGGCGGTGCCAATGCACCAGGGGAATCTCATGTCATTGACGGTATCGTTTGATATCTTTCACATCCATATTGTGCTCCTTAAATGAGTTATGGTTACCCCCAGGGGGGACTAGTTCCTCCAACACTTGTCCCCCTCCAGGAAACTTTTATCCTGGTTAAATCACGCCTTATTCATTTTCGCAACGGCATCTATCAAGATTAGGGCCAGCTCTAGCTCAAATTGTTTACCCAAATGTTGTCCCATATCCTTTCTATCCTTATGCGCAACCCAACCCTCCAGCCCCTCTGGAATCAAGCCCCCCCTCTCATTCCTTCTCAACCTCTGCCACCACCTCCTCAAGGTCAAGTGTATACTTAGCAGAGCACGACTAATCCACCTAATTTGAAGAAAAATAATAAGGTGAAAGGAAACTAGAACCAACAAGTGCAGGGTAATCGAGGTCACCAAGGTAATCAACCAAACACATCCCAAGGGAACTATCCTAACACCACAAACCAACAACAGGGCGATCAGCCGAAGCAGAAAAAGACCCTTCATACAAACAAACCTTGTTCATTTTGTGGTGTACATGGCCATTATACTCATGATGATCCCCTTTCACCCTAGATGTGCCAGTTGTAGGAAGCCTAGGAAGCATTTAGAGGAAAACAACCCGCTATGTCATTTCCTCCAAACATTGTGCCAGCTAAAACGGTTGTGTTCACTAATCCTTTCCCTTAACAAGGATATTGTTATGCCCAACCACCTCAAGGTCGGGCTGCCCCTCAACCTCAGCAGTCTGGTACCCCTGTTTATCAGATTCTCCTGATAAATTCTGACGAGATCAACATTGTTGATGTCAACCTTCAGACCTGCTCACACTAGTATGATAGGAAATCTGCTATGTTTGCAACCGAGTCCCAAACCAAAGTATCCACAAAGTCCATTCAGACACCAAATTTTCCCTTAAAGATCCCTCAACCTAACGTAGAGGTCATTCCCAAGATCCGCAAAGGGCCATTATGTTGAAATTTTTTTTCTTACAAAGGTGCACACACCCATAACATAGTATATGACTTAGCACAGTCTCCTGCCACCATTTCAACGCTGGAAGTCCTCCGTAGGTTCCCATTAAAATGAAAATCTCTACTATCTTCTTTGGGAACTGTGGATCCTTTAAATGATCGTTTGATTGTCTTTGATGTTGACAACTCAAAAAATCCCCCTTTACCTGCATCTGTTTCCTTCCAAATGCCAATCACGATCCGTAATGCTCATGTCCAGCAATGTATCATCGACAAGGTTGCAGCCACATATGTGATGTTTGCCTCTCTTTGGAACAAACTAGGATCCCCAGATTTGTCCCCATCCACCATCACTTTGCATGCTTAGGACAGTCACCCTTCCCATCCCCTTGGCATGTTCGATAATTATCTTATTACACTTGTAGGAAATATTTTTTGTATTGACATAAAATTCATTGATTCCCCTTTGGATTATAATATCCTATTGGTTCATATCTAAACTTATGCGATGTCAGTTTCTGCATCTGTGATTCACCATAATATGTGGTTCCCCCACAATGGAAATATCATCACCATTGATCAGTTGACATATTATGAACCGAAGTCTCAGACCTCCCCTGAGTCCATCATATCTCTGGTGGCCAATAAACAATCAGTCTCTCCTCTCACCAGTGTCTCACATGGAGTCTATGAATATTCCTCATTACTTGGTGCATTCCCTGTCCACCTCCTCCCATTTCTTATCCTACATCATTGAGGGTTTCCATTGAATAAATTCAAAGCATTGGAGCTGATGACAAAGGATAATGTAGAGGGGTTTCCTAAAGATAATAGAAAACAAAAATTCTCTAAAGGTCAACCTACTCCAATGGTGGAAAAATAAATCCAATAGGAAACCAATATGCAATGCTTTCTACGTAGGAGGAGGAGGTAAAACTTCCAAAATATATGATGAACCTAGATCTAAGGACTAGAAAACCTCAAGTTAAAGTTATGCCAATGAGAAAGGCCCAGGAGGACCTGTTAGAGAACATAGATAAGGAGGAAATCTCAAGGGGAGTGCAAGAAAGAATGGACATGGAGGAAATAAAGAAAATTCCTAGTAACAATGAACAAATATTATCCAAAATTTTGGCAGAATGGCAATATATTGACTGTAGATTCATCCCAGAAAAACAAATGAATCAATTTCAAGAGATATTCCAAAATTTTCAGAGCTAGGGCCATTTAGGGCACAAAGACCGGGGGAGACACAAATTGGATTATGTACGAAAATCAGATAGACCCTACACAAATTTAGATACAAAAAAGAAACAACAAACATGGTCGAAAGACCATTCAAGAATCAATCCAAATATTTGGTGAACATTTCATAAATAAGGGACAAGTGATTTTTCTCTCTAAGTTTTTTTTCTTCCTTAAGGAAATTTCTCAAATGAATATCATTACATGGAATATAAGAGGCCTCAATAGTAGAGGTAAGCATGGGAATCTCAAGGAAAATTTAAATAAGGAGCACTCAATAATTATAATCTTGCAAGAGAGTAAAATATCTTATGAGATCATTAGAGATGTTGTAGGACATTGTGGAAAAGGATATGAGGCTATGCCCCTAGATGTGAAAGCACTAGTGGCATATCTATCCTATTGAACTCCTTAGAAATTTCCTTCATGGATTGGATTTCCTTTCCAAGGATTATCTCTTACATATTTTGATACACTGGAATGAAGAAGGTGGTGTTGAAAATTTATGGGCACCATAGACATATTGATGATCTATTTATTACACTGGGTGACTTTAACCTAATCAAATCACTGGAAGAAAAGAAAGGGGGTTTACAAAGACTATATATGGAGGTCCATCTATTTGGATAATTGATTCATGATCTAATGGTGGTTGATCTTAGATACAATTAATGGGGTTCATATTGAACAACTAGAGAGGCAATAAACACTAAATAATGAGTCACCTCGATAATTTCTCAGTTTCAAAACCTTTGATGGGTAGAGAAATTTTTGTGGAAGTTGTGATCTTACCCTATTTAGGTTATGATGATTGGCCCATAAAATTAGAGGTGGGTTTAAAAATATACCCTAAAAGCCTGTCATTTAGCTATTATAGCTTATGGTTGAGGGATCCATAATTCCTAAACAAACATCATCACTAGTGGGAGGAGATTAATGTACAAGGATGAAATCTTATGCATACCTTCCAGCTCAAACTAAAAGAGTTAAAGAAAAATATCAAAGATTGGAACAATATATAATATAGGTATATACTATTAGAAAAACAACAATTGGAATCTCTAATGCAATAAGTTAAACAACAAATCATCAAAGAGGGGATAATAAAGGCTATAATCCTACCAGATGGGAAATTAATTAACAAAATAGAACAAATATGGAAGTAGGAGGAGACTCTATAGAGACAAAAATATAGAGTGCAACGACTATGGGAGGTGGAGTGCAACTCCAAATTCTTCCACATGACTATGATCAAGCATCACCGTCATAAAAGGATATTCTATGTAAAATCCAAAGCAGGACAATTTTTTCTACAACACGGGGCAATTGAATATGAATTGGTCTCCTATTTTGATGATATGCTTACATATCTTGTTCCAAATAGAAGGTAATCCATTCAAATAATAATGACCCATGTTCCACGTATATCAATCAAGTTTAGAATGAGAGAAATAACTTACTCATAAGTGGAAGATATAGTCATGGCTATGCCACACAAAAAATATCCAAGGTTGGATGAATTTACAATATATTTCTTTCAGGCATGATGGAAATTTATTTGCCCAAAATTCCATGCTTTGGTTAAATAATCGCCTAAAACTCATAAGTTATGGTCAAGTCTTAATCTTACTTTCATCACTTTAATCCCTAAATCTAGCAAGTTATATTACCATAGTGCCTTCTACCCTATTTCTTTCTATAAATTAGTAGGATGAAAGGTATAAATAGCTTATTCATAGGTTACAATAAAGTAAAAGTACAGATACAGGTAGTGGTACAGGCAAAGGTGAGCAGGAGGTGGAATATCATCTCTCAATAGATGGCTTGATCATATTTAGGGATAAGATATATGTGCCAAATAGTAGTGAGCTAAAGAAGATTTTATTGAGGGAGTTTCATATGAAACCATATTCAGGTGACCCATGCTACCAAAAAGCATTGATGTCAGTAAATAAGTTTTATTTTTGTTCAAATTTGAAGAAGGATGAGGTAGAGTTTGTGGCTAGATGTTTGGACTATCAGCAAGTAAAAGTAGAGTGTAAGCACCCATATGGATTACTACATCTGATTGCAATTCCAAAGTGGAAATTGGAGGTAATTTCCGTGTATTTCATTACAGGTTTACCAAGGGCATCAAGAAAACATGATTCCATCATGGTTATGGCGGAAAGGTAGACTAAGACAGCACAGTTCATTCTAGTGAACACTATGTATTCAGCTAGTGATGTGGCACAAGTGTTCATCAAATATGTGGTCAGACCGCATGGTGTTCCAAGGAGGATTGTTTGAGACAGTGATCAAAATTTCACTTCCAAGTTTTGGAAGGAGTTATTTGCAGGTTTAGGTACAAAGTTGGCCATCACTACAACTTACCATCCACAAACAAATGGACAAACATAGAGGGTAAACAAGGTGTTGGAGGATATGTTGAGGATTTATGTGATGCATCAACAAAGAAGATGGGAGGAGTATCTTCCATTGGTTGAGTTCACTTACAATACTGGTTACTAGGAATCACTAATGATGAGTCCATTTGAGGCATTGTATGGGCGGGGTTGTAATGCTCCCATCAGTTGGAGTGATCTAGTGAATTTGGTATTTATTGGACTAGACATGTTAGCATAAATGGAACAAGAAATACAGGTAATAAAGAAGAATATAAAGGAAGCACATGATAGGTAGAAAATCTATGCATATCGGAACATGTTGTTCAGGGACTTTCATATTGGGGAGTAGGTGTAATTGCTCATCAAGCCAAAGAAGAGATCCTTACGGATTGGTTTGTGTGCCAAGATGTTGCCTTAATTTTGTGTACCTTTCAATATCCTTGGAAGGATTATGCCAGTAGGCTATCAACTTACATTGCCTCTGACAGTGAATATCCATGATGTTTTCCATGTATCATTCAAAGTTGGTAGATTGTGATCATTCACATTTGTTAGCTCATTGTGAGTGACAGTGAAAATATTATGATCAGCAGGAGGAGGTGTTACAAGTATTTCTGATCTTGATCGACTCCTACTCTTGCTACGCTCTTTTGGTTATATTGATCTACTCCTGGTCCTGCTGTGTCCTTATCCTCATCTTCCTATTTCGTTTTCCATTTCAAAGATAAAATCAAAATGAGTGGAGAGTTTTTTGTTATGTGACGAGATGAGCGATGGAACACGTTATGCATTTTGGAAAGGAAGAGTTATTTATTTATATCCTCACAATATCATAATTATGATTCTAAATTCAGAATGTTGACGCCTTCTTGAGTGTACTTGATTACATTCATTCTCGAAATGGAAAATTTCTCACATATCACTTCGTTAAGCAGTTAACCCCAAAACATCAATGCAACCAAAAGTAGTGTTAGATGTGATATTTTCCAATCCTTTGTGACTTTGGAAACGAAATAAATTTTGATAAATATCATAAAATAATAATGTGGAGTGGGATTGGGATGAGATGGTTAAGGATTCAATGCATGGAAAATTTTAGGGGCTAATATTCGCATGTGGGCTATTTTTCTATGTTTTTTCCAAAAAAAAGATTCGTCAAATCTCCATTTTCTCTAAAAGTGATTCGCCCAAATTTTATAGTATAAAATTATTTTACCTTAAAAATCACTAAAATTATATAGATACTAATATTAAATCATTATAAATTTGAATATTTTTACAAAAATTTTAAAATTAGGAAATTAAGGACTTGTAATATTCGCCAAAGTTTCTAAACATTAAAATAAATTTCCATCCTTAAAATTTTCTCTGGAAAGAACTCCTCCAAAAGAACCCTTTCAATGAAGGGCTGATCCCTTCAATGGAAAGCAAACAATCCAAATGGAGCACTGAACTTGCCCCTGCAACAGCTCACTAAAATAAAGCAGATATGGACTGGAACTGTGTTTTAGGGGATAAAATCAACTTGGCCTAATGCCAAATATGTTAAATAAACCCAAGGGGCTCCTTTACTGGTCTCCTAATGGAAGGAAACCTTCCTCCATTGCAAAACTAGCTCAAAAAACACCCAACAAGATCTTCAATTTTTGCACCCTGCAACTTAACATATCTCTCAACAGAAATTGTGTTGTACCAAAAGACTGAAGCTTGGTCTAAAACCTGAATGTGGAAATGTAGTGCAAAGCTCTTCCAAGAGGCCTCTCAAGGATAGAGGTGGGATTCCCAATCAGGAACACCCGGTGCTAAACAACACTGCAATCTTAGCTAAACAGCTAAAGAAAGCTTATATGTCTAAACAGACCATATAATCAAAAACATAACATATCATAACATGAATAATATGGTTGCCATCCTCTTCCTTATATAATAAATGAGCTTCCAAACCCTAAGCCCCATCCATTAATGACACCACTTCCATGCAATGTATCTCCATCTAAAACTGCGTTGTCCCTCATTGAATGCCACTCCTCCATGACAACGTTGTTGATTTGGTCAAGGTTGACCCAGTCCACATGCTTTAGCCCCTTTTCACACCTAAGGGTGTTTTATTAAGTTGAAAAGATGATCCACTTTCACATGAGAAGTGGTTTTATTCCTAATAAATAGATTTATGGGTCTCCCTACCCACTTATTCATCAAACAAGAAAGCAAAATTAGATATTAATATTACAATTAGTTGTATGCTAATTTAGAAATATTACAATAAGGACACAATACACTATTCATCAAACACGTGAAAGTAGCTAGAGCATTAGCCAAACCAAAAGGAACCACAAAAAACTCATAATTCCCATACCTGGTCCGAAAATTATTCTTGTAGATGTCCTTGTATTTGATGCGTACATGATGATATCCTGATCTCAAATCGATCTTTGATAGCATTGTTGCTCCCTTCAACTGATCAACAAGTCATCAATCCTTGGCAACAAGTACTTGTTCTTGATCGTCACCTTGTCCAACTACCTGTAATCAATGCATAACCTGAGAGTGCCATCCTTCTTCTTCACGAAAAACATTGGTTCACCCCAAAGTGACACACTTGGCCTAATGTATCCATTTTCAAGCATTTCCTTCAACTACAAATTCAATTCCACTAATTCTAGAGTACTCATTCTGTAAGGTTCCATTGATTTTGGTGCTACTCTTGGTATCAACTCAATAGAAAATTCCACTTCTGTAAGGTGGTAACTCTGAAATATCTGTTATAATGCATCCTGAAATTGCTGAAAATTTGGATATCTCTTCAAGTCTTTTACATCCTCAACATCCTTACCTTTGTCACTAGAAACATGCACTACGAACAATACACCCTCTTTCTTGCAACAACGCTTAGCCTGCATAGTTGTAACCATTCTCACTGATGTAGGCTTATTATTACCCTACAAGATTTTCGTCTCTCCGTCATCATCCAAAGACTAAATAGCCTACTCATAAAAATCCACCCTAGTCCTTTGAAGGTACAACCAATCCATACCCAGAAGCATATTGTATGATCCCAATGGAAGCACATTTAGATGTGTTATTGTAAGCATACCATTAAGCTCAAATGCACAAGCTCTTACCCAATGATGAACTCTTTTATTAGTACTTATAGCCAAGTACACCAACCAAAACTTTGCATGCACTTCTTTTATCAAACCACACTTATCCACCAGGTTAGGATTAACATAACTATAATTAGATCCAGGGTCAATAAAAATAGAAACAACTCAATCACAGAGTTTACCTTTCATATCAATGATGGATTCCTAATTATCTGCCTACTTGTTATCAAATGCGCCATAGATCCAAGGAATGCTTTGTACAACATCCCCAACTGTTTGCGCCTCCTTAGCACAGTAGATCTGAATCCTACCACCCTGATATAATAAACAATCCTTCTTACGATGATCCTTTCCACATATCCAACACTACAACTTTCCTTTGCCATCATCTCTATTCTTCTTCTCTCTAGGTTGAGGTCCATGTCCCTTCTCTACTACATTAAACTTCTTGTAAGGAGCAACATTTTATTTCTCACCTGCCTCCTAAGGTCTTACCCACTTCAGTGGCCATTTACCTTTAGTCTTGTCATTCCCTTTCCAACCTTACTTAGACTCAGTTTTACACTTTGATTGCTCATAACAGTGCTTCAAATTTCTATTGACTTCCTCGAGTGACAGAGGCTCATCATACTCAATACAATCCTTAAATGTTAATGGTAGTCCACTAATAAATCTCTGAACTTTGGTCTTCTCATCCTTAAGATACGACACAGACCTCAACAACTCCAAGAACTTAGTCGTTTACTCCTCATCCATCATATATACCATCTTCAACTCATAGAACTCCTTGACCTTACCATAATAGTACCTCTTTGACAAATATTTCTTCCCGAAGAGTCTCTTAAATTCATGCCAAATAAACCCCTTTGTCTTGATGTATCTAACACACTTCAGGTCTTCCCAGTAAATTTATACTTTCCCTTTGAAGCTGAAAATAACTATCTTAGCCTTCATAATCTCAGTGTAATAATGCAGCTCAAAGAACTTCTTCATCCCAAGTAACCATGCATCTGCATCCTTTGGTTTCTTCAAATCTCCATCAAATGTTGGTGGCTTGGCCTTATTGAACTCATCTTGAAAGTATCCCCTCTCACTCTTCCTGTAAGAATGATAACGATGATGACCATGATACTTGTCTGAACCAAAACTAGAATAGAACCCATAACCACCACCTCTCTTGTTAGGTGTATCAAATAACCTGCCATCTCTGACTGTGTCATCTCTATTCGATATGTACCCACCATGAGACCTACTACCATATGCCCCATTAGTCATGTCCTCCTATCCATCATTGATCTGTGGTTGTCCTTGTCTCTGCAATTTTGAAAAAATCCAAAGGATAATTGCATTGACCTCTTCTTGTTTTTCTTATGCATTGGCAAGTCTTTCCTGTGTCTGAATGATTCTGTCATTATATTCCTTGCAACTTTTGATTTCCGCCTTTAAACTTCTCAAAGTGTTTGCTATGTCAAGAGAGTACTCATCTCTGTGTTACTTATCTAATATGTAAGGAGAGTCTCGTGAATTGTAATCCACCATTTTTCTAGTTGTCTTTGATCCTCTTCTTCCTGCAAACATACCATGTCAAATAAACCAAATACAAACATAATCAACATACCTCAAAGAAGTTCATGGGAGGTTATCTCGTCTACAAAATCAGACTGGATTAGCATAATACATGTATAAACATAATCATATCAATATACAAACATCATGCATGATAATACTATCTGTATGCAATGAACTCATGCATGATAACAATAACCATGACAATGCATGAATAGCAACCATATAGACACTGACATGCATGCATTACAAACACATTCTTCCCATTCAATCCAAGTATTTGAACCATGCTTTGATGCCAATTTGTAACGCCTCTTCTCACAATTACCCACTTTAATTATCCTATAGGGGTAAACATGAGTTAAGGGCTACTATGACATGACCCAACCTCCAAAGTATAGTTAAGGAAATGGAGTCGACAAACTGGAACTTTACTCACCTTCTTCAGGAGATACATGACACCTAGGAGCTAAAAAACCACTCCTAATGCCCAAACCCGAAGCTAAACTGATTTTTAATGACCTGGGCCCACAACCACATGCATGAAAAGGCATCCATACAGTTATAGGCCTCCAACTACATGCATAATCCTACAAGGGTGCAGTTATAGGCCTCCAACTGCATGCATAATCCTACCACAGTTTGGTTATAAGCCTCCAACTGCATGCATAACCAGGGTGTGGTTATGGCCAAAAACTTCTAGTTCAGAGGGTGTGGTCCTAGATATCAAGCCACCATTTTAGGCTAGCCCATAACTCAATGAGAATTTCTAGAATGGTAAAAAACATCAAGACAGATCCATTCATACAAAACTTGATCAAATACTTAACCTAATCATTCCTAACCATGACAGTAATTTTGTCAAACACATGGTGAACATGTAATTTACATGTCATGAATGCATATCTGAACATAGGGGTTTGAAACTTATCTGAGAATCACCAATAAGGTCTAATTCCCTCTCATAATAGTTGTAATAACATTTGTTAGCTCATGCATTCATTAACCATTCATCAACTATTCAAAACATATCAAGATCCATAGCTAGAACCTGTTATGGAACAATATTTATAACCATCGTACAACCATAATAATAACCATGATAGAACAACCATAAAATCCACATAATAACAAGTACAAGTACTCATATAATACAATAGAAAAATGGTTACTATTAACATATGCAAAGCCAACCAAGTCGGGGACTTCCACGTACCACCTGACCATAGATTGGGTTGAACCAAATCTTTCTTTCAGCCAATCACCCTGTGCCATATTCCAAGCATGAATGTGGTACCCAAGACAAAAACAATCAAGGCTTCCCAGAGATTAAACCACCTCCACCCTCATGCTCCTATGATCCCGCCAAAACCAGTCAACAGATCACATAAGAAAACCAATACATAAAAAATTAGGGCTTCCCGGAGATTAAACCACCTCCACCCTTAGCCTACCGTAATCCCACCAAAACTCATTAAGAGATCACTAAGCCCAAAATAAGCTTGGATGCCTCAAAATTTCTTCACCATTACCTTGATGAATTTTCTTGTCTCCACCCACCTGTGGAGGGATTCGCTGAGATTAAACCACCTCCACCCCCAACCCTTGGTAATTTTCCTAAGGCCACCTCACTCCATTCCAAAACCATTTGGAAATCCAAAGCGCAACCAAATAAAAGAACCCCATCACACCATGGCTATCTAGAAATGGCAAGGCAAGGCTGGAACCACAGTCACTCCTAGAAAAACCCATGACAATGACAACAAGAGAACCAAATACACACATGCATGTACAATGCACTCACAAACCAACTAGGAAATCACACATGCAACATGTTACCTGCAAGTCTTCCTAATGAAGATGCTTGATCCAAATTTTTCTTGCTGGTCCTTTGCTTTCCTTGTCCTTCATTTTCCTTCCTTTTCTTGCTTTTTTGCTTTCTCCTATTGCTGCTATTCTCTCTCTGATAGTAATTCCAAATCTAAACTGACAAAAAGTTGTGAATTGATACTCAAAAGACCTTTTTATCATTGAGGCCTTTATTTTCTTCATTTTCCTCTATTTTTCATTCAATTTTCCTCTCATGCAAATATTTGACCCTTCATCTCCCTTTTCTCCTATTTTCCTTTATTTCATAAATAAAATGCCAATAAATGCCTCTTTGCCTTTCCAAAGTCTTTGCTAATTTCCTTATACATAATAAACAACAAGTCATGCCCACTAGGATGTTTTGCCCAAAATTTAACTTGGAATACCTGTCTTGTGACCTTGGTCCTATTTTTCCTTTAGTAACTTTATTACATGAAATTTTAACCCGGGGTTGTTACAGTTTTGTTTTCCATGGAAAGGATTTCATGAATTCTTAATTTTCTTTTAATTTATGAGACCTTGCACTTAGGGACAAGGAAATAACCTAGTAATGGAAAACAACAAATTATGTTTCTATATCAACAATGTATTGCTCGATATGGTTTCACCTGCCTTGTTGTCTGAAGATTTGACCGAGAGATGTGCCAAGTTTTGATAATTCATCAACCCACTAATTGCATGCTTAAGCAAGGCAAATTCATTTTTCAACTCTGTAATCTCTCGGTTTAGATGATGCATTGTTTCCATTACTATTGTCATTTCCTTGTCCTTACTTTCTTCCTAACCTTGAGTTTGGGTTGTACTTGAGTTATGATAGTTTTATTTTCCATATATAGGATTTCCTGAATTCTTAATTATGTTTTAACTTATGAGACCTCATAACTAGGGAAATGCCCTTCATGTTTATATTCCAAGTTTTTTCTTAATCAATGCTTCAAAGACCATCCAAAAACATCCCACATCGTTATCCTAATGGTAACAACTATACAAATTGGGACAACATACTCACCTGATACCAATTTGACCATGTTTGGAGATATGGAATGCACCCAACAAGACTCGTTACACTCAATCAATGTTGCAATAGAAAAGAGGGGAACCTAAAAAATGTTTTTTGTTAGAGATAATAATTATATAGAGAAAGGAGTTAACAAACAAAAAGTTTGTAGAGTTTCCAAATAAATTCCTAATTAAGAATTGCACCAAAATGACATAGAGAAGCACTTCCTTGGAGCACAATCAACATAATTTCAAGGAAGAATAACTACATTATCCTACTTGTGGAAAAAAATAATTCGAACTATGATATCCCTCAGCTTAATGATTTCATTGTAATTAAATGTGCATAAGTTAAATTTTAATTGAGTATGCTACATTAAAAGACAGATGAACATTTAATCATCAGTAGTTTTGTTGATAATAGTTGTTTATAAAGTTGTAATTATGTTTTCATTTTATAAATAAAAATAAAACTTTTAAATTAAAGGTTAAGTACATATGGTTGAAAGAGGAAAAAAGGTAGCAATTTATTTTGGAAATTATTATTTTATCCATCAACAAGGCAACTAATGTGGGTGATTAGATTTATTTCTGAAGACTATGATATTGGCCAATTAAATGTTTCCTAGAAGATAAAGAGTTGTTTCGAGAAGTGGGAAATAAGAGCTCATTAATGAGAAATTAACTACCCACCACCTATTGGTGACGTGGAGGCAGTTAATAATCACCCAAAAAAATGGTAGATGGATATTATCTATATAATTTTATTGGCTTTTGTCTCACAATTTTTGAGAGAATGGAATTGGAGAGAATGAAGAGAAGCGGTAAGAAATAGACTGAAGAGGAATTGTTGGCCTTATTTTTCTCGGGAGAGACCATCAAAGGCTGTGTTAAGGTTGGGAGGAGCCAAATATTTGACCCTTAAGTTCCTAGGAAAAATTGTTCAAGCGAGTGCTTCTAACTCTTGTAACTGTTAATTAGCATTTAAAAAGGAAAATGTTTATTCTTCTATTTCGGTTTTTATGTTATTATCTAGAATGATGAATAGAAAGCAAAATTAATGTGCTGCTAGTATTATGCACCGAGTATATCTATGATTTATAGAGAGTATAATTAATTTGTCACTAATATTGAGCACTGAGTATTTCTACATTATATCTTCAAGTGATATTAGTAATTAAGGAAAGAAAAAGTATATGAGACAAGGAACCCAATTCAATATAGAGATTCAAAACATAAATGGTATAGAAGTATCGTGAATATTAACAACAATATAAATTGTATTTGTAAGTATTTTGTAAAAATAGGTCGTGATGAAATAAATAAATAGTTTGACTGAACCTATAGTTAAAAGGAAAATAATTACAGAGAAAGAACCTTTATAGAGAAGGCAAGACATTGGAGATATACAAGTCTCTTTGTGAACTTAAATAAACCCAAACTATGTTAGAGTTCATTTTGTTTATTCATGCGTAGACATACATCTAATTGTATCCATGAGTAGTATAAATGAGAAAGCGTGAAGTTGTAACGAATATCTTAAAAGAAAACACCAACATTGATTACATAAGCATAATTACTAACCCTAGTACGAAACCCTCGATATAGAAACATGAGGGAACAAATATAAGATACAGTACAAACGATACATAAATATATATATTTATGTATTGAACTAGAGTAAACAAATATTTATATTCAGAAAACGATAGACACCTCTTATTAGAATTAAGGGCAAAAAAATTGTTTAGTTAAATTAACAAATTATATACATAAAATGGTAAAGGAATGTTTAAAACAACGATGTTCTCTAGAAAAACTAACCAATGTTACAAACTGTACACAAATTTTAACTGAATAAGAAGTCTGTCATAAAAGAAAATTTCCCTTAACTTGGGGAAGTCATATCTTTTTAAGAGTAGAAAAAATAAGATCCAAGGAAAAAAACTTAATAGATGTGTAAATCCCATAATCACATCTATTTGCATAATAGATGTGATTATGGGATTTACACATCTATTAAGTTTTTTTCCTTGGATCTTATTTTTTCTACTCTTAAAAAGATATGACTATATATATATATAGTCAGGATCTTATTTTTTCTACTGTTAAATAGAAAAAATAACAGATATATATAGTCATATCTATTTAATAGTAGAAAAAATAAGATCCTGACTATATACATAGTCATATCTTTTTAACAGTAGAAAAAATAAGATCCTGACTATATATATATATATATATATATATATATATATATATAGTCATATCTTTTTAACAGTAGAAAAAATAAGATCCAAGGAAAAAAACTTAATAACTTAATAGATGTGTAAATCCCATAATCACTATTTGCACATATATATATATATATATATATATATATATATATATAAGTAACCACCCTTTTTCCAATGGGAAACCAAAGGGTTTGGAGGGTTTCCAACCTGGAAAAGGTGCATTTCAAAAATTATAATTTAAAACCGAAATAAAACTCCAATGATCAGTAACATTGTTGTATTAATGAAATATGGAGTAATTTGAGTAGTAAATACCTATTACAACAACAAAAATAAACACAATAGATGTCAAGATTGGGATAATAACCTGTAATAATTAAGAAAACCATGAGTTGTGGTTTCATTCCAAAAAATGGAAAAATATTATTACCTCGTGTGTTCACCCAACTCTTCGCGGAAGTTTCCTCTGCAAAGAAAGAGGGGAAAATGGTTAAACGAATATAATGAAGGAAAAAAAACTTATATCAGGAACGATTAAGGATAAAATCAAAAAATGGAGCAAGTCATAACAGTAAATTCTTAACATAGCCAGAGTAAACCCACAAATTGTCACTATTGGATTTTAACATTTTAATAATTGGGTTTTTTGCAACAAGCGAGGGTAGATTGTTACCTTGAATTGTTGCCATGTCAACTCCAAGGAACCTCTATGTGTTCGCAAAAAGGGAGAAATTTGGTTATGAACCAATTAAATAAACATATAAATTGATGCAACTAAAAGACCAGAAGAATGTGCAGTAAAATTTCACGACATTCCATCATGGCACTTAGATATTTAAAGTCGAAATCCTATGAATAGTTGGAACAAAACTACAAAGTGAGAAGCGAAATAATTCCACAGAGGAAACTCAGTATAAACTCGGGACAAAAAATAGAGAGCACTAGCTAATATACCATGTATCATTATCTATTAATTTTGACATAGGAATTATAAACAAAAAAGAAACCTTCTTGAAGTAACGAATGCTAGGGCATAAAACAAGATGAAACCCTATTCACAACCCTAGTCGGTGTAAAACAACCTAGAGTTTTAAAATTTAGATATTTCACAGATAAGGAGAGCAATTGTAACAACAAGGGTATTCCAAATATTTACCTGGCATGAATGGACTAGAAGAATCCACTTCCAGTTCCTCCCAATGAAAACACTATTGAATGCAGAGAAGGACTACATTATTATTTGGAGAATAACCTTGTACACATGCGAAGACATAGTAAGGAAAATTATTGGAACTCAAAGCAACTTCAAACATAAGTTCACTTAAGGACTGAAGTACAAATCTTTTGAAGAAGTCAACTTATAAGAGCTCACCTTTGTCGAGGTGGTTGACACATTTCAGTTGAAGAGCTTACGCACTTGACAAAACACGAGGTTTAATTGTCTCCATGTGACAAATGGAAGTAGAATGTCACAAGAGAGAATTTTAGAATCCGCCTATTGGCATTGTGTCGAGGATAATGGCAAAGAATAGTTGAAAACTAGGGTTAAACCCTAGCCGCAGAGCGACATATCGAACGAAAAAGTAAATGAGAAATGAAACGGTGAGAAGGGAAAACAAAGCAAGGTTATTAAACGAACGAAAAAAACCTAATTTCTTCTTTATCATTGATCTAGTTCTAAACAAATATGAACCATTGAATAAGTCGCTCTAGTATTGTATACGTGGCAGAAGGAATTAATTGTCTGCTCAAACTTAGAAGAATCCAAAAAAGTTATGTTAAATGCATGTAATTCAACCAAATAATACCACATAGATAAGAAATCTATGAATTCCATTACCATATATTGCCATTATCATATATTTTTCCTAGTAGACATAACCCAATAAGACAAGAACCTCGCTTAATGAAAATATGTTACAAATAATAATAATCCTTAGAAGGATTGTGAATATTCGAATGGTAACTAAGATCCCTTTTTAAATAATGGCCGCAAGAGAACCATGAGACACTGTACAAAATAAATTGTCTAAATGTAAATGGAGTCATATGAATACTCATAAGTTTAGGTGTTATAAAAGAAATAATAGTTTAATATTACCATGGCGTTATGATTTAAGTATGGATTTATGGTGTAGATAAGAACTATATATATAGTTCTTATCTACACCATAAATCCATATATATATAAATATATATTGACATCGAGTTGAGAATCATTCTTTGAATAAATCCTTGAGAACAAAATAATAAATAAATAAGAGTGTTAGACTATATAGTTGACGTGGAAATTCAAATGTGGGGGCCTCATTCTAAACTTTCAAATATTGGTGAAAGAGTGATAAATAAATGGCTTCTATATTAATTGTATCCACTTAACAAGGAGTAGTAGAACACCACATCCTTGTAGGTATTTATAAGAATGTATATGAATCCCTAGACTAAACATTGTTAAAGTGTTAAGTTAGAGAATTGTTGTCTTTAAAAAAAAAAAATTGGTATGAAGAGGGTCTTTACAAGTGGTATAAAAGTTGTAGTTACAACATTGGGCCTCCTTTGGGTCCTAAACCTGAAAATTGTTATACATGCCATGAAAAAATTGTACAAAAGAACTAAAAAGATGAAAGATGGTGAAAGAAATTAATGGACAAACTTTTGTAGGATCACCAAGGGGTCATGCACAACATGACATTGAATTAAGAATGGTTGAGGGTGGAAGCATTAATGCAGAAATACAAGATTTTGAATTGTTGCAAGTGGTAAGAAGTCTAAAACCATATCTAGATGATATTAAGGATAACTGGAAAGGTTAGTCAAAGCTAGAGTGGAGCAAGAGGAGATCAATGGATACTCGTTAAGGAAATTGGAGAATGAGAAATTCAATAAGAATACTCATAGAAAAATATCGAGGAGTAATTTGTTAGAAAAACAAGCAAAAACAACTCAATCACTCCTAGTGATAGTCAAACAAATGAGTGTAGTGAACAAGAAGAACATAAATCAAGTAGCAGCACTTCCTTACCCAGAAAAAAGGAGATCATCCTCGCAATTACAAGGAGATTTTAAGAAAATCAAACCTCCCAATTTCAATGGTGAATTGAAGAAGGAGTAGAGACGTGGCTCCTCAATATGTCCAAATACTTTGAAGTGTACAAATATCCAAGTAATTTAAAGGAAATATTGGAATCTTACCAGTTAACTCGTAAGGGAGTTTTATGGTGGGAGGAAAATTATAAAGTTGTTAAAAGAATCAGAAGCAAGAATTTAAATTGGAAATTGTTCAAGAAAAAATTTAAAAAGAAATACTTGACTGCGAGGTATTTTGCTGAGAAGGCTAGGGATTTTCACGAGATGAAGTTGGGACAACTTAACATGGATGAGCTTGTTAACAAATTCATGAGCCTATTGAGATATGTTCCTTACTTGAAGGAGGAGAAAGAAAAAAATTCAAATATTTGTCAATTGCTTACCTTTCTCATATAGAGAAAGAATTGAGTTTGATCAACCTAAAACTATAGATGAAACAATTAGAAAGGTTAAGTTGTGTTTTAATCAGAGCAAACAAAAACGAGAAAATTTCAAAGGATGGGTATCAAAGAAACCTCACAGATTTCGAAGCAAGAGAAAAGGGTTTAAAAAGTATACCTTTATTAAAAGTGTGCAAGTAGGAAACTACAAAAAAAATTCTAATCAACAAAAAAAATGGATGATTTTCTATAGGCAACAAAAATTTCAATGAGTCTGTAAAACCACTTATTAAATGTTGGGGTTGTAGTGAAAACCATTTTTGGAGAGACTGCCCACAAAATCCATTAAATAAGAAGATAATATTAAATCATGTTTAGGAAGCATCAATTGTAAATTATGTAGCTTGCAACATACCCAAAATTAACGTTGCTTTGGATGGAAGACAGGTGGATCATCATTCAAGCATAGTTGAAGTCCGAGGTAAATTTTTTGACAAAGATGTATATGTGATTATAGATCTACGATCTACCTTAAGTTATATTTCCCCTGTCGTGGTTGAAAAGTGCAAACTTGGAAAGGAAAAACAATATAAGCCCTTGTTAGTATAGTTGGCCACAGGAACTAAGAGAAAAGTGACTGAAATTAGAAAAAAAAATACAAAATAAATTTCAATGGGATGCAAATTACTACTCTCACTTTGAACATCTTACCACTAGGATCATATGATATCCTCATAGGTATGGACTGGTTAGAAATACATAAAGCGATATTAAATTGCTTGGAAAAATCCTTTACCTGTGTTGATGATGAAGTAAAAGCTTGTATGGTTCAAGGGATTCCAAGAAATATTTATGTTAGGCAAATCTTTGCAATATAAATGAAGAAACATGCCAGGAAAGAATGTCAATTATTCATTGTTCAAGTACAAGATTTGTCTAAATATAAGTAGCAATTACCATTAGAGGAATATCTTGTATTAGAATAGTTTCCAAGACTTCCTCCAAGGAGGGATATTTCCTTTACCATTGATCTTATCCCTAGTGTTGTTCCACTTTCTAAGGCCCCATACAAAATGAGTGTTACTGAACTAATGGATTTGAAGATTCAATTGCAGGAATTATTGGACAAAAAACACATAAGACTAAGTGTGTCTCCTTGGGGAGCACTTACGTTATTTGTGAAAAAGAAATATGGAATATTGAGATTGTGCATAGACTATATATATAGATAGTTGAACATGATGACCATAAAAAATAAACACCTCCTACCAAGAATAGATGACTTATTTGATCAATATAGAGGAGCTTCCATATTCTCTAAAATTGGTCTAAGGTGGGGATATCATCAAATCAGGATTAAAGATGAATAAATAAACAATATAGTTTTCTACACACGTTATGGGCACTATGAATTCGTAGTACTTCCATTTGGACTAACTAATGCACTTGTTACATTCATGTGTCTCATGAATAACGTACTAAGGCTGTTTCTAGATAAATTTTTGATTGTCTTTATAGACAATATTCTGGTATACTCAAAGACTGAGGAAGAGAATGGCCAATGTTTGAAGATGATCCTCCAAACCCTAAGAGACAATGAACTATATGATAAATTTAGCAAGCGTTCATGTTACTGGCAACAAATTCATTATCTAGGACATGTAATATCATAAGAAGGAATTGTTGTAGATCTTGAGAAAATAAAAGAAATTATGGAGTGGCTAGCACCTAAGAATGTGGAAGAAGTCAAATATTTAATGGGCATCACAGGATATTATACGAGATTTATAGAAGGATTCTCTAAAGTAACTTATCCAATCACTAATCTACAAAAGAAGGGAATCAAAATTTGAGTGGAGTCAAAAGTGTCAAGATAGTTTTGATAAACTAAAACATATTTTGACCACAACTTAAATTTTAAAATTTGTTGATCCCAATAAGGAATAGGGGGATTTTTGATGCAGGATGGTCATGTTATCTGCTATGAGCCCAAAAAACTAAAAGAACATGAAAATAATTATGCTACTCATTATCTGGAATTAGCAGCAATAATTCATGCATTCAAGATGTGGATACTTTGCCTAATAGGGAGGAAATTTTAGCTAAGAACATACAATGTTAGTCTCAAATACCTATTTGATTGGCATAATTTAAAAGTTAGACAAACAAGATGGTTAGCATTTACTAATGAGTATGATTTTGAGATTACACACATCAAAGGGAAGGAAAAAAAATAGTTTATGCCTTGAGCATAAAACTTAATCAAATTTATGCTGCATCAATAGTCAGTTGTGTTGATCAGCGGTTGTCATTGATGTCAACCCAAGCAGCACCAGGGGCTACCCCAATATTGCATGAGAATTTTGACCTACCAATTTACCATATTCTGGTTCAAGAATGCTTTTTATGGTTTCTTCTTGTCGAGATGTTTTCGTTGATATATGGCATGCCACGTAATTCTTCACGGTTTTAGAGATATTCATGTTTGAAGTTTGTAACCCCAGATAATGGGCTAAAACCCCATGGGGTTGTGGCATGGGTCATTAAACAGTAATAATTAATATTTTTTAAGCTCCTAAAATCCCTCCCACGTTCACTCGTTGAAGTCCCTCTCAACCTAAGCACTTATATAAATTGTGATCCTCATATTCTCCTTATGTAAGGGATTTCGCCATCTGAAACAGGTCATCGTGGAATTTTCGCTCTAAATTTTTTCTACGAAGGTTCAGAAGCTGAAATTTTTATGAGGCAAAGCTAAAATCCTGAGGAAGCTCCTGTGAAAATTTCATATCAAGGTGCGCATATTTTCGGAGATATGATCTATGGAAGTCAGTGTTTTTGCAGGCTCCTAAAATTCATCTCAAAGAAGTGACCTTGGGAAAATCGTCATAACTCTCTCTCTAAGTATCGGATTAGAATTTTGTAAAAAGTGGAAGATAGTGCATAGACTATAGTGTTCGCTTGATCAATTTCAGAGCTAAACGAAGAAACAGTGACACGGGGCATGTTGTACAAGTTCGCTCCACTAAAACATTCCATAATTAGGGCATTGTGAGAGATTGGGCATAACTCTCTCTTGAAGAATCCAAATTGGGTCAGACCTACGGCATTGGAAAGACGACTCAGAGGAATACTACAGGACCTAAAATCAGATATTGGGGATCTAAAATAACAGAGATACACCAGATTCAATATCAAGCTCCTAGAAGGCAAGAAGAAGCTAGATCATGTGTTGTCAAGGGCTGTAAAGGACCAGACTTTCTAGGGCAGCAAAGCAAAGCAAGGTGCAACATAGGGTAGCATGACAAGAGCAGGAACCAAGGTGCAGAACAACAGCAAGAAGTTCATCACATGAAGTCTTCAAGTGGGCAGCACTACATATAATCACTGTAAAGGTATCATTGTACTAAGTCATTGTAAATAAATTATTGTAAAAATTGTTCTAGTGTCTATCTGCCAAGAGTTGAAGAGGCAGTGTCAGGAGGTCTAAGATCATCATTATGTGGTTGTGTCATAGTTTGGGTTATGGTCTAGTGTCTCTTCTTCTTCTACATCATTCTATATCATTGTAAAGTGGACCATTTTCCCTGGTACGAGAGTCCATTCTTCTTTTATTCTTCTATAGGGTGGTAGGGTGGTGCTAGGGTGAGTTGTAGCTCATTGGGTGTTGGGCCATCCATTCAGTTGACTACTGAATAATCTCAGGCATTGGAGCTTCCATCCAGTGGGAGCTGGAGAAGAATTCTTTTCTATATTCTAGGAAGTTGGAGCTTTATTTTCAATTGGAGTTAAATATTAAAGAATTATTAGAAAAGCATTAGGTGGTTTTTGTCTCGGAGTGGGTTTCACCTTAAAAACTGTGTGCATTTGTGTTCCTTTTGTTTGTTGTTATCATTGTACAAACACTGATAATAATTGAAGTTTAACTAATGCTCTAATTGAAAGGAATACTGATTCACCCCCCCTCTCAGTATTTCCAACAATTGGTATCAGAGCTTGGTTCCTTCAATAGCAGTTTAACAGCTGGAAGGAGGTCATGGAGCATACCAAGAATGGTGTACCTCTGCTCAATGAAAATAATTATGCACTCTGGAAAGGAAGAATGGAGGTCTATCTCTTGGCGCAAGGTTACGAATTATGGGACACTATTCAAAATGGATTTACATCAACCGCAGATGAACAAGGTAAGAAGAATTTGGTAAATGATGCAAAAGCAAAGAATATTATTGTCAGTGGACTTATTGAATTTGCTTATCATCAGGTGTTGGGTTGTAAAAATGCAAAAAATGTATGGGACAAGCTTGAGAATATATATGCAGGTGACTCAAATGTCAAAGAAGCAAAGCTTCAAATCTATAGAGAAAAATTTGAGCAACTCATAATGAAAGAAGATTGCAACATTGCTGCATACTTCCAATACGTTGATGAAATAACCAATACTATGGAAGGATTGGGAGAGCTAGTTGACGAGAAGACTATTATACGAAATATTCTTAGAACGTTACCAGGGAGATTAAACCCGAAGGTATCAATCTTAGAATACAGTGAAAATCTGGACAAACTCAGCAAAGAGGAATTACATGGAGTTCTCATAGCATATGAAATGAGACTTGATGAAGAAGAGGGCACTTCACATCTAGAAACTGCGTTCATTGCATCTAAGAAAACCAATAAGGACAAACAACCTTCAATTTAAAATACATGCACCTGCAAGAGTGAAGAAAAGGGAGATGATGGAGAAGGTCTTTCAGATGAAGAATATGCTTACTTTACGAGAAAACTAAAAATTGGTAAGGGAAAATTCAAAGGTAAAATTCCATTGATATGTTTTGGTTGTGGTGAGGTTGGGAATTTCATGGCAAAATGTCCGAACAGAAGTGATGGCAACTCAAAAGGAAAGAAAGGCTTTAAGAAATTCAACAAGCAAGGATCCAAAAGGAACTTTCTCTCTAAAGAAGATAGCTCATCATCCGTTGAAGACAATGACAACGAAGAAGAAGCCAATGAGAGAGTATCATTTATGGCCAAGCACAACAAACAAGAGGTATCAAACAACAAAGAAGAAGGATTGAACATAGAAGAAATTTCTAAGGAAGCAATCAAGCTTATAAAATATCTCAAGGCAGAGAAGATTCGTTCCAATACTCTTGAAGAACAAGTTCAAAGTCTCAAAATTGAAGTTGAAGAACACAAATGCATTAAAGAGTCACTTCAAAAGAAGTTAGAAGAAAGCAACCAAGAAAGGGAAGAATTAGAAGCCGAAGTAGTCTCGCTGCGTAAGGAAGTGAAGAAAGGAAAAACTATTCAAAACTACGCCAACAGCTCAAGGGCATTGGAAGAACTCATCAACAATCAACGATCTTACGATGACAGAACTGGCATTGGTTACAAAGAAGAAGAAGCAAGACCTTCTACAACAAAATACAATGAACCTATGAGATCTGACATGCATGTAGACTTTATTGGAAAATATTCGCAAGAACAGCCTTGGAAGACAATTCCTTGACGAAGATTTCCATCCAGGTACCAACATAGTTTTTATGGCTATTGTTATTCATGTGGAAAATTTGGTCTTAAAGTTGTAGAATGTCGCACGTACCCCAGGAATGAATACAATTCTAGGAGATATGTCAAATATGAACCTCCCAGGGCTCAGTGAAACATCAATATATTTGAACATTTAAGAAATAATATTGAATGTTACAAATGTCAAAACTTTGGACACATAGCCAGAGACTGCAGACTTGAAAATCCCCTAGAAGAATCTTTGAAGCCACAGAACGAACGAACATGGAAGAAGAAGAAGACTGATAATTGTGCTCTCGCTCTCAAGGCTCAAAACAACAAAGATGTGTGGTATATTGATAGCAGTTGCTCAACCCATATGAATAGAGATAGAAATAAATTTGTATCTCTGAAAGATAAGAAGGATGGAACCGTGTCCTTTGGAAATGATGGATCTTCAAATGTTATAGGATCAAGTACTGTCACTCTCGGAAGAAAATATGCTCTAGCCAAGAATGTTCTATTGGTTGAAAACATGAATCACAATCTGCTTAGTGTTGGACAAATGTGTGATCAAGGACACACAATACTATTCAACTCCACAAAATGTGAAATAAGGAAAGGCAGGTATGGTGAAATTGTGGCTACAACAAGTCGAGCTCCAAACGACATATATGTTCTGGATGAAGCAACTAAAGCATATCTAATAGCTAAAGAAGATGATATAATATTTGGTAGCAATGATGATCGACTAAGTAAGAAGTTTGCTACAAATATGCAAAGTGATTTCGAGATGTCTTTACTTGGTGAGTTGACATACTTCTTAGGGCTTCAAATATCTCAGCAAGAGAAAGGAATATTTATATGTCAAGCCAATTACATAAAGGAAATGCTCAAGAAATTTAAAATGGAAGATTGCAAACCCATCCTTACTCCGATAGTAACAGGTTGCAAATTGAGCATAGACGACTCATCTAAGGATGTGGATCAGAGGTTGTACAGATCTATGATTGGTAGTCTTCTATATGTAACAGCCTCCCGGCTAGATGTTATGCAAGTAGTTGGACAAGTAGCAAGATTCCAAGCAGCACTAAAAGAATCACATATTATTGTCATCAAAATAATTCTTCGATATCTAAAGAGAACAACATAGTATGGCTCGTGGTATCCCAAGGGTAACAATCTCAATATTCATTCCTTTACATATGAAGATTGGGCAGGAAGTGTTGATGATCGTGAGAGTACTCATGAAGCATTGGAATATCTTCGCTAGAATCTTGGGATTCTCCCAATTTCTCATTAGATTTTCCTTATTCAGAATATAAATGGGGAGTGGAAGTGCGTACAGGTCCTCAGGATGGTTGTGTTTCAGGAGGAGTTACCCTTTGCCATTGATGTCAAAGGGGGAGAGAATGTTGTAGGAAGAGGTGTCATGATCGCAGGGGTAGTACTTGTGTTGCCATCAATGCCAAAGGGGGAGATTGTTGATCAGCGGTTGTCATTGATGTCAACCCAAGCAGCACCAGGGGCTACCCAAATATTGCATGGGAATTTTGACCTACCAAATTACTATTATGGGTCAAGAATGCTTTTGATGGTTTCTTCTTGTCAAGATGTTTCCGTTGATATATGGCATGCCACGTAATTCTTCACGGTTTGAGAGATATTCATGTTTGAAGTTTGTAACCCCAGTTAGTGGGCTAAAACCCCATGGGGTTGTGGCATGGGTCATTGAAAAGTCCTAATTAATATTTTTTAAGCTCCTAAAATCCCTCCCACGTTCACTTGTTGAAGCCCCTCTCAACCTAAGCATTTATATAAATTGGGATCCTCATATCCTCCTTATGTAAGGGATTTCTCCATCTGAAACAGGTCATTGTGGAATTTTTGCTCTAAATTTTTTTTCTACGAATTTTTAGAAGTTGAATTTTTTACGAGGCGAAGCTGGAATCCTGAGGAAGCTCCTGTGAAAATTTCAGATCAAGGTGCACAATATTTTCAGAGATATGATCTGTGGAAGTCAGTGTTTTTGCAGGCTCCTAAAATTCATCTCAAAGAAGTGACCTTGGGAAAATCGTCATAACTCTCTCTTTGAGTATCAGATTGGAATTTTATAAAAATTGATAGATAGTGCATGGACTGTAGTGTTCGCACTATCAATTTCAGAGTCGAATGAAGAAACAGTGACATGGGGCATGCCGTACAAGTTCGCTCTACTGAAATAATCCATAATTAGGGCATTGTGAGAGATTGGGCATAACTCTCTCTTGAAGAATCCAAATTGGGTCAGACCTGTGGCATTGGAAAGATGATTTGGAGGACTACTACAGGACCGAAAATAAGATATTGGGGATCTGAAATAACAAAGATACACCAGATTCAATATCAAGCTCCTATAAGGCAAGAAGAAGCTAGATCATGTGTTGTCAAGGGCTGCAAAGGACCAAAATTTCTAGGGCAGCAAAGCAAAGCAAGGTGCAGCAGAGGGTAGCATGACAAGAGCAACAACCAAGATGCAGAATAGCAGCAAGAAGTTCATCACATGAAGTCTTCAAGTGGGCAGCACTGCATACAGTCACTGTAAAGGTATCATTGCACTAAGTCATTGTAAATACATTATTGTAAAAATTGTTCTAGTGTCTATCTGCCAAGAGTGGAAGAGTCAGTGTCAGGAGGTCTAGGATAATCATTAGGTGGTTGTGTCATAGTTGGGGTTATGGTATAGTGTGTCTTCTTCTTCTACATCATTCTATATCATTGTAAAGTGGACCATTTTCCCTGGTACGTGAATCCATTCTTCTTTTATTCTTCTATAGGGTGGTAGGGTGGTGCTAGGGTGAGTTGTAGCTCATTAGGTGTTGGGGCATCCGTTCAGTTGACTAATGAAGAATCTCGGGCATTGGAGCGTCCATCCAGTGGGAGCTGGAGAAGAATTCTTCTCTAGATTCTAGGAAGTTTTTGCTTTATTTTCAATTGGAGTTGAATATTAAAGAATTATTAGAAAAGCATTATGTGGTTTTTTTCCCAGAGTGGGTTTCCACCTTAAAAACTATGTGCATTTGTGTTCCTTTTGTTTGTTGCTATCATTATACAAACACTGATAATAATTGAAGATTA
Organism: Pinus albicaulis; assembly: GCA_034641835.2. NCBI lineage: Eukaryota > Viridiplantae > Streptophyta > Pinopsida > Pinales > Pinaceae > Pinus > Pinus albicaulis. The sequence continues at coordinate 1,115,081,346 of CM076574.1, forward strand.
ACTAATGCTCTAATTGAAAGGAATACTAATTCATCCCCCCTCTCAGTATTTCCAACAAGTTGGTCAACAAATTTGAAAGACAATCAAAACAACTGCAAATTCTGATTTTGAATATTTGAAAAATAAAGAAAAGGTGCATAAAATTGATAAATTGGATAAAGAGAAAGATGATTTTTCAGTAACAGTCAATATTTATTTCAGTTTAAAGGAAAAAATTACATACCTAATGATATAAATATGAAATTTTTTGTCCTAGTTGAGCTGCATAAAAAACCAACAATGGGTCATCCTAGTTACAAAATGTTGATTACTATATTAAGAAAATATTTTGATTGGCCAAACATGAAAAATGAGATAGTTGAATATGTAGCAAGATGTCTTGAATGCCAGCAAGTTAAGGCATCCTATCAACACCTTGCTGGTTTTTTGCAACCACTACCCATTCTATAGTGGAAATGGGAGACCATTTCAATACGGGGTTGCCAAAAACAGGGAAACAACATGATTCCATTATGGTTGTGATTTACAAGCTTAGAAAAGAAACAAAATTCATTTCAATAAAATATAATTTTAAGGCCATAAATATTGAAAAGGTCTTCATGAGGGAATTTTTTAGGCTTCATGGGGTACCTAAGGTTGTGATTTTAGATAGAGATGTAAAGTTCACCTCCAAACTTTGGAAAGGGGTATTGGAAAACTTGGAAACTGAATTAAACTTCACTACCTCCTATCATCCTCAAACTAACGGTCAAACACAAATGACCAATCAAATATTAGAGGACATGCTAAGGATGCATGTTAAATATAAGCAAACTAAATGGGAGGACTATTTGCATTTAGCTGAATTTGCCTATAACAATGGGTATCAGATCTCTTTAAAAATGAGCCCTTTTGAAATCATGTATGGAAGAAGATGTAAAGTACGTTAAGTTGGGATCATCCTGGAGACATACTAGTATTGGGACCAGACATGTTAAAGGAAATGGAAGAGATAGTCTAGCAAGTCAAATAGAATTTGAAAACAACCCAAGATTGTTAGAAAATCTATGCAAACTTGGAAAGAACTCAGAAGGAATTCAATGTAGGAGATCATGTGTACTTGAAAGTCAAACCTAAGAAGAATACACTCAGACTTTGTGGTTGTGCTAAGTTATCTCCCAGATATTATGGACCCCCTGAGATGTTAGCTAGAGTTGGAACTATTGCTTATCAACTAGCCCTCCCAGCCAATATTATGATTCATAATGTATTTCATGTTTCATTATTGAAGAAGTATGTACATGATCCATCTCATGTGATTTATTGGCATGTGGTGTAAGTGGAACCAGAGGGAGATATCCTAAAAGAACCATTATGTATTCTAGACTAGAGGGTGGTTACACTCCATAATAGATATGTAGTGCAATTGAAAGTTCAATGGAAACATTTCACTCCAAAGGAAGCAAACTAGGATTTAGAGGCTGCTTTCAAGGAAGCTTATCCTTCTATGTTTTGAATTCTGAAATGTTTTCCAAGAGGGTGTCAAATTTAAGTAGGGCAGGATATGATATATATTAGCATAATGATTTCATTGTAATTAAATGTGCATAAGTTTAATTTTGATTGAGTGTGCTACATTAAAATACAGAGGGACATTTAATCATCGGTAGTTTTGTTGATGATAATTATTTATAATATTGCATTTATGTTTTTATTTTATAAATATAAATAAACTAGGAATTTAATGGTTAAGTACAAATGGATGAAAGAGAAAAATAAAGTTGCAATTTATTTTGGAAATTATTATTTTATCCATAAACAAGTTCTATGCATCTAATCTGGGTGATTAGATTTATTTCTGAAAATTATGATATTGACTAATTAAATGTTTCCTAGAAGACAAGGAGTTATCTTCAAAAGCGGGAAACAAGATCTCATTAATGAGTAATTAACTCCATTCCACATGTTAGTGAGGTGGAGACATTTAATAACCACCCAAAAGAGTGGTATATGGCTATTATCTCTGTAATTTAACTGAATTTTGTCTCACAATTTTTGAGAGAGAAAAATTGGAGAGACGTAAGAGAAGCAGTAAGAAATAAACTGAAGAGGAATTGTAGGACTTATTTTGCTCGAGGGGACCAGTAGAGGCTATGTCAAGGTTGGGAGAAGCCATATATTTGACCCTTAACTTCCCAGGAAAATTTGTTCAAGTCGATGCTTCTAACTCATGTATCTTTTAATTAGCATTTAAAAAGGAAAAGTGTTTATTCTTTTGTCTAGTTTATTATGTTCTTAACTAGATGATCAATAGAAAGGAAAATTAAAATGTTGTTGGTATTATGCATTGAGTATATCTATGCTTTATAGAGAGAGAAATTAATTAGTCAATGATGTTAAGCACTTAGTATTTCTACGTTATATCTTCAAGTGATATTAACAATTAAGGAAAGAGTAATTATATGACACGAGGAACCCAATATAAAGATTCAAAACGTAATTGGTAGAGAAGTATCACAAATATTGACAATGATATAAATTGTATTTATAAATATTTTGCAAGGATAGGTTGTGAGGAAACAAATAAATAGTTGGGTTGAACCTGTAGTTAAAAGGAAAATAATCACAGAGAAAGAACCATTATAGAGAAGGCAAGACATTGGAGGAAATTGGAATATATACAAATATCTTTGTGAACTTAAATGAACCTAAACTATGTTGTAATTCATTTTGTTTATTCATGCGTAAACATACATCTAACTGTATCCATGAGCAATATAAATGAGAAAGCGTGAAGTTGTAATGAATATCTTAAAAGAAAACACCAACATTGATTGCATGAACATAATTACTAACCCTAGTACAAAACCCTCGATCTAGGAACAAGAGGAAACGAGTAGAAGATACAATACAAACGATACATAAATATATATGTATGTATTGAACTGGAAAAAAAAAATATACATTCAGAAGGACGCCTCTTAGTTAAATCAACAAATTATATACATAACATGGTAAAGGAATGTTCAGAACAATGATTTTCTCTCAAAAAACCAAACTATATTACAAACTATACACATTTTTTAAATAAATAATAAGTTTGTCGTAAAATGAAAAATTCCCTCAACTTGGGGAGGTCGTATCTTTTTTACAGTAGACAAAATAAGATCCAAGGAAAAAAAATTAACAGAGGCATAAAGCCCATAATCATTATTTCCAAATAAATAAGTATCCCCCTTTTTCTAATGAGAAACCAAAGGGTTTGGAGGGTTTCCAACCTAGAAAACATACATTTCGAAAATCAGAATTTAAAACCCAGATAAAACTCCAATGACTAGTAACGTTGTTGTGTTAATGCATTTTGGAGTAAATTGAGTAGAAAATATATGTTACAACAAAAACATAAACACAATAGATGTCACAAATGCGGATAATAACCTGTAATAATTGAGAAAATCATGAACTAGGGTTTCATTCCAAACAATGGAAAAAGAACACTACCTCGTGTGATCACCCTGCTCTTCACAAAAGTCTCCTCTGTAAAGAAAGAGGGGGAAATGGTTAAACAAATACCGTGCAGGTACAAAAACTTATATCAGGAATGATTAAGGATAAAATCAGAAAATGGAGCAAGCTATAACAGTAAATTCTTAACACAGTCAGAGTAAATGCCACAATTTGTCACTATTGGATTTTAGAATTTTAACAATTGGGCTTTTTACAACAAGTGAGAGTGGATTGTTGCCTCGAATGGCTGCCATGTCAACTATAAGGAAACCTCTTTTCCTTCGTGAAACGGGAGAAATTTGGTTACAAACTAACCAAATAAATATATAAATTGATGCAACTAAAAAGACTAGAAGAATGTGTAGTAAAATTTCATGATATTCCATCATGGAACCTATATATTTAAAGCCAAAAACCTGTGAATAGTTGGAGCTAAAAATACAAAGTGAGAAGCGAAAGAGTTCCATAGAGAAAACTTAGTATAAAATCATGAAAAAAACAATAGAGCGGACTAATTAATAAACCCCATATCATTATCTATGAATTTTGACATAGAAATTATAAACAAAAAGAACCCTTCTCGAAGTAAGGAATGTGAGGGCTTAAAACAAGATGAAACCCTTCTTCACAACTATAGCTGATGTAAAACAACCTAGAGTTTTAAAATTTAGATATTTCATAGATAAGAAATGCAATCGATACAACAAGGGTATTCAAAATATTTACCTGACATGAGCGAACTGGAAGAATCCACTTCCAATCCTCCCAATGAAAACACTGTTGAATGCATAGAAGGACAACATTATTATTTGGAAAATAACCCTCCACATCTACGAAGACATGGTAAGGAAAATTAGACTCGAACTCAAAACAACTTCAAAGATAAGTTCACTTACAAACTGAAGTACACAATTTCTAAATAAGTCAACTTATAAATCTCACTGGGTGGTTGACACATTTCACTTGAAGACCTTACGCACTTGACAAAATACGAGGTTCAAATGCCTCTGTGTGACAGATGGAAGTAAAATGTCACAAGAGAGAATTTTAGAATCCACCGGTTGGTATTGTGCCAACGTTGATGACAGAGAATCATTGAAAACCAGGGTGAAACCTTAGACGTATAATGACACATCTAGAGAAAAAGTAAATGAGAAATGAAATGGCAAGAAAGGAAAACTAACCAAGGTCTTTAAATGAACAACAAAACACTAATCGCTTCTTTATCATTGATCTAATAGTGAACACATATGAATCATTGAATGAGTCATTCCAGCATTGTATACGTGGCAAAAGGAATGAATTTCCCGCTCAAACGTAGAAGAATCCAGAGGGTTATGCTAAATACATGTTATTCAACCAAATAATACCACATAGATAAGAAATCTATGAATGTCATTATCATATATTTTTCCTAGTTAACATAACCCAATAAATATAAGAACCTTCCTTAATGAAAATATGTTGCAAATGATTATAATCCTTACAAGGATTGTGAATATTCAAATGGTTTTTGAATATTAGAAATTCTTAAATGAGGTTGATGTTAATGTTATGTCTATAACCAATATCTTGGTTTGGACTAAGGTCCATTTTTAAATAATGACCGCAAGAGAACCATGAGACAACGTACTAAATATGTTGTCTAAGTGTAAATGGAGTTATATGAATACTCATAAGTTTAGGTGTTATAAAAGAGAGAATAGTTTAATATTACCATGGTGTTATAATTTGAGTATTGCTTTACGATGTAGATAAGAAGCAAATATTTTGGCCTATTTGAAGTTTATATATATATAAATATATTGAGTTGAGAATCATTCTCTGAGAACAAAAAAATAAATAAATACGAGAGTGTTAGATTGTATAGTTGACATATGAAATAAGATTTCCTTATCAGAAATTCAAATGTGGGGGTCTCATTCTAAACTTTCAAATATTGGTGAAAGAGTGATAAATAAATGACTTCTATAATAATTGTATCGATTTAACAATGAGTAGTAGAACACCACATCCTTATAGGTATTAAAACATGAATGGATATGAAAACAAAGATTAAACATTGTTAAAGTGGTAAGTTAGAGAATTGTCGTCTTAACTTTAAAAAAAATTAAAAAAAAAAAAAAAAAAAATTTAGTTGGTATGAAGAGGGTCTTTACAGGAATTGTGATTGATAAACGCACGTGTTGATGTCCCTTTATATGAAATGCCACCCAAATCCTCTTGTTGTAAGTGAATACATGTGGGTAGCACATGCAAGGTGACCATCCATTTTTTTTTCTCCTATGAGGAAAGAAATCAACCTCCCTCTCAGCCTGATGGCTAGAGTGAGGTTGTTCATGCCAAGCCAACCCATAGGTATACTCAATTAAGAGTTCATAAGGCTCGTAGCCAATACAAAAATATTCATAGGAACAAAGGCATTACAATAATATTTATCAAGGCATTATATCTCATCATATTACTGGTGGGGAGGATAACAACTATTCCACCCAACCACCCAAGATAACCTCAATTGACTACAATTTTTTGGGCATTGGAGACTGCCCAGGGAAATAAATCGACCTCCCTCTTAACTTGAAGGCACGAGGGAGGTTGTTGGAACCTAGAGAGTGCACAATATAGACTCACTCAAGAGTGCAACATAATTACTGTATTATATAGCGAAAACATGTCAAACTACATGACTTGAACCTAAGAGGAGAGGATCATAATGATTCCACCTAGCAACCCAAGCTAAATTTAATTGGCAGGTGACCATCCATCTACACTGCACATATGCATCCATTACTTTGTAAATACCATCATAGGTAATTGGTGTACAAGGTTGAATACCACCATTTTTCTTTTTAAATTTTTAAATTTTATTGAATCTACTCATCACCATTTCATTAAGGAATTGGAAGTCGTGATTGTTCTTGAGTAACTCTCATACTTCCTTGTTCTAGCCTACACACTATGTTTGCTAAGCTATCCACCTTTCCATTCATTGATATGGGGACATGATAATGTCCAACCATGCCAAACCTCTCCACTTCATTACTAAAAAAAGAATGATTCTTGCAAGGATGCTTTGACTTTGTCCATGACCTTGTCTTAATTTTAATTATTATTTCATCAGTAAGCCCTAGAAATAAAGCAAGAGCTTCAACCTAGTTATTCATTTCATTTCTGAGACCCTAGACAAAAGAATTTTATTCTTTTCCTTTTATATAAAATATCATCCCTCTCACTCCTATCACCCCTAACCCTCCATCGAACTTGTCAAGGAAAGCTCTTTATGATTATCTATTGATGATCCCTCACTCCCTTGTTTTTAATAATTGTATGCATTTCTCGACTGCATTGTTTGATGCAATTAACACTATTTTGTTGGCCCTTAGTATAAATGGTTGCAAATTGTGATGGTGGAAGGACCAATGTCAATTATAGGGGGGTAGCAGGTGAGACAAAAGCTTTATCATCTCATGCAAACAAGCAATAAAGAAGGCCCTTGAGGAGCGAATTCAAATGTCTTTGTTTTAGTGAATGAGGAGTGGCCTTCAAATTTAACAAAGATTAGGGAACTTACACAGAAATAATTTTGAACGTCCATAGTGTCTATTATATCTAATTAACAAAAAATATTTAAAAAACAGAATTATTCAAATTAATTAGTAATTATAAATAAAAACTTTCATAATTCTACCATGTAATACTTTAAAAGTTTTTAAGAACAATTTGTGTTAAATCTCTAAACACACTCAACAACACTCCATCCATTATAAAAAAGGACCAAGAAATAACTTTCATCCACCACATTGAAAATTTTAAGTTGATGTTACAATCCAACAAGTGTGGCTCATCCTCAAGATAGAGATACAAAATTTGATTAAGCATCGAGAGATAAATAGGTGAGAGATGCAGGGTCAAAAATGGAGAAGAAATGTTAAGTTAATTGAATGTTAGGAGGTCAAATATGAGAAAATTGAAAAATGTATCAACCACATTAAAATGTTCACTATAATCACTGAAGGAAGTAAAAAATAATTAAAAATATTTATATCGAATTTAGGCTTGAGGAATTTTGATTTTTACAAAAATGAGTGGACAAGATTTGATTTCAAGAGAATATTCTTCTCTAATACATCATCCAACCAATAATATCAAAAGTAGTTGAATTAGTTTTCAGTTTCAAATCAAAGATTAACAAATTTAATTTAAATATGATTTATTTCACTGAGTATTAACACACACGACCTGTTTATTAAAAAATTCCTTATCAAATTATATATTTGCTAGCCGCGCATCCCAACACTTGCTTTATCATTTTTTAGTTCTCCATTTGGCCTGTTAAAGATGCCAAACAATTATTTCAAAAAATGAGAGCACCATGCAATATAAGGTGTCAGAAGTGACACAAAATATGAAATGATGGTCACATTCGTTTATAATTTATTGAAATGTTTCCGACAAGCTCTTCAAAATATTCTTATGCCATATTCTCATAATTGAAGTTTTTCAAATTACAAATCAAGCAGTTGGAAAGAATGTCAAGGTATGATATTTGAAAATATTAATATTTTGAGATAAGATTCTAATATTTTTAGACAAAATTGTAATTTTTTTGGGTTATTAAATGTAATTTTTTTTGTAAGCTTGGTAGGTCCTTCCTTTTCCTTAATATATAAAAGCAAGTTACATCCATATGCAAATCGTCAGGTGGCCTAAACTTTCCCATAGGGAAACCAAGTCTGTTGACCACCTAATAGCGTGATAAGCCATACAGTAGCAAAAAATAATGAGTTTATCCAACCAAGCTAGATATGTCTGATTGTCTTTAAACTTCCTATATTATAGATACCTGAAAACTTAACCCTCAACATACTGAAATTTAAAGTCTTATTGCATACGCAAAATGAAAAAATAAAGACACAACAATCAAACTAGTCATCATCAGCAGCAAACTCAAACTCCACCAGAGCTGGGTCCTTAGCAATGGAACCCAGAAGCTCTATTTGTGGAATACAAGGGATATGCTCTTCAATGTGACGTAGTCTGCCATCTTGCTTTTGCAGCTGAAACTGAAGCTTCTGAAACTCTTTTTTGTAATCAAGAAATTTGTGCACTGTTATTGCCATACCCACAGATATTTTCTCCAAAGCTTTCGCCAGAATACTTTTCATTGACCAATACAAGAACAAAGTTTGTTTAAACTATGTGGTTCAACTGCAGGTGTGCCCTAGATTCGACACTAGAACCCGCCAATCCTCCACATTTATTTCCATTGTGCTTGTCTGCTTGTTCAGGTCCAATTCCGATTCTTCCATTAATTGTCGAATTTCTTTTGAAGTCCCCTCATGATAAGTCATGTACACATCATTTATGATGCTTGAAATCGGCTTGCGGCCCCGAGTTCTGCCCCTAGAGGAGCTGGGTTGACAAGGCGTTGTAGACCCTATGGTCCTTTTGCCATGAACCCTTGAGCTTGGGCCTCTTTTCCCCCTCGTTTCCGCCAACCGAGGCATCTTCTTGTACCTGCACTTTGCGGGATAAAAGGAAATCAAACTTATAATCGGCACATGTGGTAGCTCGAGCCTAGAAGCACCCGACTTCCAGGAAGCACTACTACACCACACACCTGCCAAAGAAGATATATGAGCCAGATATTGCTAGAATGAAACCTAAGGGATCGTCCCAATCCTTATCCATTGCTGACTACCAATATAGACCAACCAGAATAGAAACAAGAACCCCATTAACCCAACAATGCCCCTCATCCTCACCAGGATTCAACATACAATACTATCGACTAACACAACCTCTTAATTCGACCCCAAGGGCATGGTAATTGGGCCACAAACCCCCAGAAACAACAACATGATCCACAGTCGGGGAAGAGAGAAACCACAAAGACATAACCCACAAAAATGTAACCCAGTCACATACTAAAGATGTAACCCACATAGGCGTAACCCAGTCACATACTCCCTACATAATAATCCCCTTTGGGAACAAAGTCGTGACAAAGAATACTCATAGAGACATAACCCAAAAAAAAATACCAACAGTATAACCCCATTATGGAGGGAAAATTTCCAAAAATTCCAGACACCGATAAAATACAAGACTTTAAGACATGCTTTGAATCCCATACAGGCACATGCAATGCATAGAGCCCATCCTCCTCTGAGACCTCGACGATTCAAAACCAAACATGCCTGAGTCCAACAAATGATATGACCAATGCATTGGGGAATTGTAAAAAGAGTAGGCCACATACCCATTTACCAGTGCGAGGAGAAGCCGAGACTGGAGCCACTTCTCGAACCTCTTTCCAAGCTGCACCTACGCCAACCCATAAATCCAAGCACCAACACACCTCAACAAGCAACTCTCGTTAACTAGAAGATTGCCAACCTCACACCCATAAAATATCATAAACTTCCCAACACGACTGCTTTTGCCACCTTCAACATTAGTATTTACTCCTCGCATGCATGGAGCCATTGCTCCATATGCCTCAAGCATGTGGAGGGTGGCGGGGAGGTGCCTCAAAAAGACCCCCATTAAACAACCATAATGATATTACCATCCAGCGCACACCCCAATCGAGGGTTCAGATCAAAAGCTTGGGTGCTCTGATTACTATCTCTCCTCTCTTGCTCCAGGATCACTTTTAACGAGTTTAAATTACCTTCTGGGGGTTGAGGAGGCTAAGGCAACTCCAGTGGCTCGTTTTGGTGATTACAACCCCAATTAGCTAGGAAGTCGGCGACTTTGTTTCCTTCTCTTCGAACATGCATTGTGATGACAAAGTCAAATTTTAGAAGGAGATCATCTACCTCCCGCACTAGTCTGGCAGTTCTCCAACTGTGGTTGAGCTTGTCCCATTTGACACCCTGTCTCAACTTTTTAGCAATATCTATCCCTATTTTTGAGTCCCCTTCAACCACGAGCTTCTTATAACCCAACTTAATTGTCGTGATGAGACCTTGTCTAACTGTTGCAAATTATGCTTCATTATTACTGGCACAGCCACAATTGGTTGCATATATTAGATGAGTTCTCGCACAAGAATCTCATAAAATCCCCCCAAAAACCGCAAGTCCCGGGTTGCCTTTGGAGGCACCATCAAAACTTAACTTGATAAACCCATATGGGGGAGCTGTGAAGTGTTGCAAAGAGGCTATGGGGGCCGCCATAGATTTCCAAGAATTCGGGGCAATCATTGTTGGAGAGAGATTCAAACGATGAAGGATTCTAGCTTCGTGAGGAGCAACCTGCCAGTCATCCGGTTGCCATTTTTCTGCCAGGATTAATTCTTGGATATTATGGGTTACTCCCATCCAAACTTATTCTTGTGATTGTTGACAATACGTAAAGATCACTATGTTTCTCTCCTTTCATATAGCCCATAGTAGGAAGCACAGAGTCAATCCCCTAGCTCGATCGAGAACCAGGCTTGAAAAAATACCTATACGCCATAGTAGTATTAGATTCCCTAATGCTCTGATGGTCTCTGTCAAGACAACCAAAAAGGTCCTCCACTTGTCTCCACTTTTGTTCCGCAAAAGCACATGAGTTTAGGAGGTGTTCTAAATCCTCATTGTGTTGGCCACATAGGAAGCAATAAGAAGGCTTATGAATACTCCTCTTCTAGAGTTGGTCCCAAGTGAGGATTCTCCCTTGACATACCAACTATAGAAAGTGAGCAATTTTTGGCCACAATCCGCTAGTCCATATCTTCTTCCAAATTGGGTTAGGGTGACTTTGACCCCAACCTTCCCTTATATTGTAAGCTTCCTTGATGGTAAAATTGCCCCTCATGGTGTATCCCAGTCTGAGGATGTCTGCTCCTTCCTGAATTGTGAGCTTCCTCGACTGTAGCTCGTGGTCCAATTGTTGCCATTGATATGAGTCAGGAGGGTGTGGCCAATCCTGGAGATCTTTCCATTTCCTCAATCCATCACTAACTAGAGTGTCTTTCCAATTGGTCCACAATGTAGAAGTTCTGATCGTTAGTATACAAGAATAGATCACTTAGATCTTGTCTACCAAACAATTTTCTCTTTATTGCCAAGAATCCTGCCAAAACATGGTTGTTCTTCCGTTTTTGATTTCCTAGAAAAAATGTTGCTTGATGAGGTCACTGTTCTGTACTGCCAGATTCCATATTGCAGACCCTTTACTAAAAGCGTTTTTAATATGAATTTAATATTTTTTTTGAATATTCATATTTAAATCTAAAAATTGCAAATTTTTTTGGGTTATTAAATATATTTTTAATATAAATTTAATAATATTTTTTTGAATATTCATATTTAAATATATATTTTAAATAAGTTTATTTAAAATTCTATTATAATTTTTTTTTGGTTTTATATATGTATGTATATATATGTATGTGGGGTTAGGTTTTAGATTAATTATTTTAGGTTTTATTAGTTAATATTTTGACTTTATTAATTTAGGTTTATTACGTTTTACATCTAAAATAATTAGGTTTATTTCTTTAGGTAGATTTAGTTATGATTATTTCATTATTTTGAAAATATTATATTTCATTATTTTATGTTTATAAAAAAATTAGGTGAAAAAAATTAATATATTAAACATATTGAGTTAGCTTTATGACACCTTTGTGTTCATATTTGGTAAAAGAAAATCATTAAATAAAATTTAAATTCAAACAAGACTATTTAAAATATCAACCACATTTATTAATAAAGTCGTGGTAATTAAATAATATGAAAAATCCCAATAATATAAAATATAATAAATTAATGGTCAAAAAATTTTAATTAAATAATTCAATATCAAAGATAAGTATAATAAACAAATAAACAAATATAGAAAATAAACAAGTAGAAAAGAGAAAATTATATATCACAAAATATTAAGAAAAATATATAAAAATACAAATAAAAATTAATAATAATAATATTAAATATAATAATATATATTGATATAGATAATATTATATATTATTATGTTGTGGGGTGTTGATTAAATGGTGATGAGGCTTTTTAGGTGATGTATGTGGACATGTTGATGAAGATGGAGTATAAAAAATGAAAATATTAAGAAGCTTAGAAAAAAAAATATTATACATTATTATATTTTTTAATATATTATATAATATTTTATATATAAATATTAATATTAATATTAATAGTAATGTATTATAGTGAGCTCGGAAGACTTTTCTCCAAGCTTTTTGAGCATAGGAATAAAATCTTAAATCAAACTAAATAACTCTTTTCTTTAGGTTCTATAGTCCAAAGATTGGTCTCGGTGGACATTAACCACCATCATCATCATTAAAAAAATAAAAATAAAAATTAATAGTGATAATAACAACTCTAAATATAATAATATATAGATATTTGTCTTTTAATTGTAGAAAAGGAAAGGGAGATAGGTTTGAAGAGGAAGCAAAAAGGTTCGAACTTTTTGAAAATCTTGGGACCATCATATTTGTTCAAGTTGTTAGAGTGTTTTTTACATTCAATGATTTTTTTGAATTTTTTTTTTAAATTTTCTTTGATGATATTGTGATTTATCTAAAATCTTGAAACTTGTAAATTTTTTATTTTTTATGTTTTTGAATATATGGTAAGAAGACCAATCAAAATATCTACTGGATGTTTAATCAAAAGGACTGTATATGAATATTTTTACGCTGGAGGCGTTATCTTTGCGAGTATGGGGTGAGCAAACACTGTTCACCCCAGCTAATCACAAACCTTCTGTATCGCCCTTCTCACGAATAATATGTTGACATGTGGGTGAGTTTAAATCGATCATTTAAATCGTTCTGGCCGTCCTCCATTTCTCCACCGTCCACATCGGCGCAACGTTATTTTCGTCCTTCTGTTCAATACAAATTCAACATGTGGTGACAACAATAGCAATCTTCTGCTATGGTACGAATCTTTTACGTCCAATTCCGGCGAGCCAAGTTCGACCACCGTGTTTTGAACACTAGATCTATGTGTTGCAATTTCCTTTAGTATGTTGTGGTTGTTGTTGGTTGGTTTCACATAACGCTTCCTTGACGACCATTTAAGAGCAACTGACCCAAGCCATCCGGTACCAAGAAAGTATATCAGCTGCCCACAAAGATCTTGTTGCAAGAATTCCAACTCCTGTATGAAGGCATCCCAACGACCCAAAAAAATAATAAGAAATATTTTATTAAAATGCAAAGAATACAGAGTGAAATTAGAAAACAAAACCATATGACTACCAATACTTTCAGAATTTTTGGAATTACAATTACCATCAATGTCAGTTATTTTGGCAATTTGAAGGGCACCTCAATTAGCCAAATCGAAGTTAGACGGAGAGAATGTCAGGATAATACAAGAATAATTTGTAATGTATGAAATAAACATTGTTTTAATGTGAACCTCAATGCCTACCGGTTGATCACTAACTTGAACCTTTTTTATACCAAGCACGTGAACTCGAGTAATGTTCATGCCATATGGAGAAAATAGTTTTAATCAATGGGTTTATTTGAGATGCCCATGTTGGCTCCATCCTCCTCCTTTTGTTTCAACCTGCACTTCTGTAGCGTCAAAAGATCCTATAAATGTTCAAATGTGAGGAGTCAAAGAGCATGTATCTTTATTAACATCTATTGAGCGATACTTGTAACTGTAAGATCAAAATATTTGGTTATCTTACATCATAAAATCAACTTTCAAGAATCAATTGTAACAATTTTGGAAAGAAACATGCATTAAGAGTTTAGAATTAAGTTGGGAAACGGGGATGGTAAAATTACAACCCGGGCTACTCTACCTATAAAAGTAAAATTATGCTACCGCCCTTGGAATCACGTGCATTTCGTCCTTGTGATTTATTGGTTGAGGTGTTTTGTGTTGATGGAATGTGCTAACTTGTCATTACTGCATGCACTTCCTATTCATTGTGGGTTGGTTCATCAATTGAGTTTGAATATGTACCCCAACCTGGGAACATAGTCAGCCAGATCTAGACGACTTGTATAATCTACATAACTAGAAGCTAAGAGAAATGAATGGCAATCATTGGTTTTAACTCATACGTAATAGTCATAAATAACCACACTAGGAGACCAGAGGCTTTGAAAACATTACAATATGTTTATCAAATTTTAGGACATGGATGCCCTTCATAGGCCATTTCACAAAATAAGGGAAGGCTTTTGAGCATTTTCTATAATGTCATCCAATTGGAAGACTTCCACAAATCATTTCAAATAAAAATATAGTCATCATTGAAGACCAAAACAATAAAAATATAGTCATCATTGAAGACCAAAACACCCTTCATGTCCCTATTACAATCTTTACCATCTTTTTTTTTAACCTCAAATTATAATTGCACATCATTTAAGATGTAAAATTACCTCAATTTCACCCTAAATGGCTGAAAATTCAGTGAATATCTGGCGGGGAAGATGCAAGAACTCTCCCGATTCGACATATTCCCATTCCTCGGCTAGCTGAGGGACTTGAACAAGCTTTACAACAAGAGGTCGGTGAGTGCAGATATTTGATCCTCGAGGGAGAAAATCCCGACCAACCATAGTTTCTAAGACACTAGATTTCTCGTTGCTTTCACTTTTGACAACAACGACCTGCAGGAAATCGATTGTGGAACTGCTGCCTAGTTGACCATCCTGCACTAATATGTCGTTTTTAACTTTCCTGATGTTCTTTGTCCTCGAATTACAAGAACAAAACCAAAAAAATATAGATATCTTAGACAAATTCGTTGAAAAAGTTCTTCTTCTACTGGTAATACATATGATTCAAACAAGCCGCTCTCGTGGTAAAATAAACTCATTTAGGTAATCTATATGGGCGAAGGCGTTGAGGGCTCAAACATAGTAGATATGTGATCTCATCACTGTGCATTTTTTTCTAGAGAAAAGTGGACATGAGTGTACCCCTGGTAAAACTTGTAGGATGATAGAAGCGACACACGTTTTATTAGTTTACTCATAGTGAGGCCAACACTTTGAATACTTTATGATCAGTAAAACAGTTACGTGGCAGAGTAGTTATCATCTCAATGTGAACGTAATGGTGGTGGAATGTGTTCACTGGAAAAGGAGGAAAGAATCCACATAGCTTCGGTTGTGGTCTTGAATAGATGTTAAACTCCTACCGACAACGTGTTTATGTGTTATAATAAATTATTAAACCAAAAAAAACTTTCATTTGGCAGAATTTCAAAACTTAAGTGCTCCGGTATTTTTCGAAGCAGAGAATTAATTTATATATTTAAATTTATAGTTTTACCAAAAAAATATATAATCACATTTAGTTATGTAATTTCAAAAATTGAGTGCTGGGGGGTTTTCGAAGCATATAATTAATTTATATATATTTAAATTTGTAGTTTAAATACCATATATATATAAAATAAGAAAAATGAAAATATTTACTAAATAAATATTTTGTTTTAAATAAAAAATATTTAATTAAATTTTAAATTTTATTGAGACATGTTTAAATATTTAACCATATTCGCAACTACATTGTTGTTACGCCAGAGGCGTTTCCCATTGCGAGGCTTGGGGCAAGCTAGCCAATGAGAACCAGTTTCTTATGCGCATGGAACGAATTAAATTTCGCCACGTGTACCGGGTTTTGTCACTGAAGACGGCTATCTCAACCGCGCGCTGGCGGTCTAGAGGGCACTCGGCAACTTGCGACTTGCGGCTTAAGGCCTCCATTCCTCTGTCGGCGAAGGCGGATGTGCAGCAGGTGGAACTGAGCGAAGAGGACGAATTATTGGTCATTGCCTGCGACGGTGTTTGGGATGTGATGAGCAGTGAGGAAGCCGTAGCCAATCTCACTGATTCCGGTGACAATCTCACTGATTTATTTTCGCCCTTCCGTTAAGTAAAAAATGAACAGGCAAGGTCTCTGCTCGAACCAGAGCCGTCAAAGTGGCTGCGGAGCTCTCACTGGCCACGACGGGAAGGGGTCGAATCGGGTGGCGCCAGGCCATCCTTGGAAAATTCCTCTTAAGGCACAGGGAAACCCCAGAACAACCCCAAACCAGTGTCAAGCCAGATAAGGTTTGCTTTGATAGTCATTTCCAAAATTCAAGACCAGTAGTTGTAGCCTTACCATCTTGCCCTCATTAGGGAATTTTTTCCCCTCCTTCAAAATGCGGCTGGGATGGTTTTTCCACATCTAAAACTATACAGTGATATAACAAGATACCGTACCTCGAGAGCTTGACAGAATAGGAACCCATTACTCCTTATACATGATCAAGTGCTCAGCCCAATGACGCCTCTCGGCTCTGACCCCTTTGATTGCCCCTCCAATTCGACGTCGTGCGATGAATCTTCGATTTCTGGAGAGGGCGATTGCGGAGAAGGGATTCTGTTTGGATCCCTCGCCTCTTCGAACGCCAAGGGAAAGGGATCCGGAGCTGTTGCCCCTGTTTCCGCTGCAGTCTCCCTGTTTCTGCCTGTGTTTTTCGCTTTTGCAGACTTGCCGGGAAGAAGGCCTTTTGTGACTTACATGCCGTTGAAGTACAGCATTATAACACGCCTCTTTTTTCATGGTAGGATTCAAGACCCCATGTGGATGCTATTACTCATGTTCTATTGGGACTTACCATAGTTACTTTTGTTTTGCAATACATATCAATTGTGATGTACATACCAGTTGCAATCGGTTTTTTTTGAACCACAAATTACAATCTTAGACGTTTTTTATTTTTCCCATTCGCATTCCTCGAGTCTTTATTGATGTAAGTTCTGGTCACTGGTAAATTTGAGATGCAATTAATTGCCTTTACATGAAATAAAATCCCTGTTTTTCCTACCTTGAAGATATATTGTAAATCTTATCTTCCTACTGTTTTAAAAGTTCTGGAAATGGTGATGAATGTGATTTTGTGAAGAAAGCTATTCTGTTGAAAGAAGCCCTAAGATGAACTCTGGACACAGGAAAAACTGCTGCTCACTGGTAGCAAGCTTTTAAGTTGTATGCTTTTCAGTGAGGCCATGGGCACTGAAGAGGAAGACAACTTGCCTGAATTGAATACAACTCACGAAGCCACAGAGAAAAGAAAATGGAACCTATTGGATGCTAGAAGAGAAATATGTGGAATTCTTGAAAAGGGCGATGAAGACATGAATGAAACCATAACTCAATTGGGTATTCAGTTAAATCCACGACTGGTGAATATGGTATTGGAAAAAGCAAGTTCCCCAAGTTTAGCTCTGAGATTTTTTCAATGGGCCAAAACACAACGAGGGTTTAAACATAACAGTTTAACTTATGACAATCTTGTCGATATTCTCGGCCGTTGTAAGGATTTTGAAACCCTGCAGAGGGTTTTGTCAGAGAGATCAGCTGAGCGTTGCAGTTATTCTGCCAAAACATTCTCGTTCGCCACTGCCTGGCATGATGATTCCAATATGCTTAATGAATTCATGGGAGTGATCGAGAAGCTGGAACCTTCTACCAGGTTATCCGCTCACGAAAATTTTATTGATGCTCTTTGTAAGAAGAAGCATGCCGATGCAGTCATGGTCATATTGAAAAATATGGCGAGTGCTGATTGTGCTCAGAGTATGAAGGCATTTCGCCCACTTATATTGTTTTACCGTCAGAATAACCAGATGGATAAGCTACAGGAGGTTTTTGAGTTGATGAAGATGAAAGGCTGTCCTGCCGATGAAATCCCTGAAGAAACTCAAGCAGCCTCAAGGAACTGTGAAAATCCCGACCCCAACGAAACTAAAGCCTCCTTGACCGATGACGAAAACCCGGACTTAAATGCCCTGAACAGTAAAGAAGAGGAAGGCACTTCCCCTGAATTGAGCAAAACTGACGAAACCCCACAAAAAAAGAAATTGAAGCTGTCAGAGGCTGTACTAGAAATATGGCAAGTCCTTGAAAAGGGCAGTGAAGACATGGAGGAAACCCTGACTCAATTGGGGATTAAGCTGACTCCACGACTAGTGCAGCTGGTATTGAATATGACAAAAACCACAAGCTCAGCTGTGCGGTTTTTTCAATGGGTTAAATTACAACCAGGCTTCAACCCTACCAGTTCAACTTATGACACGCTTGTCAATATACTCGGCTGGTCTAATGATTTTGAAACAATGTAGTGGGTTTTTGTCAGAGTACTTAGATGCTGAAGGGTGCACGTAAACGTAGCAAAATTATGTTAAAGTTTCTTTCTCTTGGGGAATGGCTTCAACAGCTATTGCCATTTCATGTTTTAAATCAGTTGGCACCATTAGGCAACATATTGGTTTCAACCAGTGGGCACCATTGAGCAGCCTATTCCCCTTCTGGGTTTCAATCTTAAGATCACACAATTCCCATCTCAAGTGGTGTAGGAGGAAGGGGTCTTTGTTTGAACATACGCTGAAATGCTGAAAGAACTATTAAGTGTGCTGATGCAAAAAACACACCCAAATTTCTGTCTTCCTTGTGTGAAGAGCGAGCGGTCTGATTCCATCACCAGACATCTTGAAATGAGGGTCCATTAAAATTTGAATGTCGGAGATTGAAATCTAAGTTAATAAACATTAACGCTAAGAATTAATAAGAAATTTTAAATACAACTCCAAAATGGAGGTTGACTGGCTGGCATGATTAGGTCAAAGGTTTAGGAAGGGCCTTAAGTCTAGATCATGTTTTGTGTTTTTTAAGGGGTTATTAGTGCATTGTTTAGGGCTGTATGGAATTTGCTGGTTCAAGACTGAACAGGCTGGTTGGAATGGTACATAGCTGAACTGGTTGGGATGGGGGACAAACTGGTCCAAGATCGTTTTTGGTTCAAAATGGTCTGAACTAGCCATATCTGATAACTATGGTTTGGATTATCTTTGTTATATTGCAAAACATGGTTATCATTTGTTAGGTTCTAAAGCACGTGGAATGTTTCACTGCTCAGATATTTCAGAGTAACAGGGTTCCTGTTTGCTGTATAATGTATCTGGTCTTGGCTTTCTATCAGTGTTTGAGGATTGCCTCTCTTGATAGATGTGAATTACAAATCATCTAAAGATTAGATTTAAATAAATCATTATCCTTCTTTGAACTGGAGGAATATGAAAGCCAGAACTGTAATAGGAAGAGCCGGTGCATGCTCATAAGATAATATAAACTACAAGGTTTTAAACTACCTTAAATTTCTGGTCAGCATATATGCCTGAATAGTGAACACTAAAAACAAAGTTAGTATTTCATTGTCCTTTGTGTCTGGAAGACTAGAACATGCAAATTATTGTTACTGTGAGCCCTGTTGTTGAGCACAAGATATGCTTCTGGATTTATGTACATCATGTTTTTATCTACTGTTAACCTTCCCTATTGAGCTTCTTGAACCTTGGAATAGTCTTTTTTATTTTGAGAGAGGGTGATTAGGAGAATACTGTGGGTCACATGGACAGTAAAGAGTGAAAAGATAAGCAGTAAGAACCATGATGAAAAAAGTTTGTTAGTGGCCAGTTTGAACTTCCCAATGTGGGTGTCGAATAAGCATGCAGTTTTGTTTGAACCCTGTTCTTCACCAGCCCAAAATGGAAAAAATATACAATAACCCTTTAGAATGCTCAATGTACTGGCATAAATATAGAATGGGGAGAATGGGTTTGCAATGGTTATTTTAGTCACATATGTTCTCATTATTACTTCTCACCATGCACGTACAAACTTCAAACAATTTTTATTGGAGTTCTTCACTTGCACAACTGGAATTTTGGCTGTGAGAAAGCTAGTAGCCAGCAAAACAGATGCCCACACAATGTAACCACGGGCTCGCAGGCCACATCTAAGCAGATATTACATTCGAACATGAACGAAACAACAAAGGGATTTGTCTGAAATGATGGTTACCAATTTTGAGTGAGTATTTTTGATGGTCATCTGGGTGTAGTCAACATGTTTTCATCATAGCATGCATTGTTTTTACTATTAATTCAAATGCCCAGGAAATTTATGCATGTGCTGTTTGTATCACTTGTAACCGATGGATAATCCCATGCCTGTTAAGATGTGCCGAGTGGTTGGAATTGGTGCTGGTGGACTAGCCTGTTTTTGGAAAAATGTGTCATACCTTATGTTTCATATAAATCAATATTTTCACATTCAGGAGCCAGAGAGTAGTCACACAAGTTTCCCCTTTCACAATAAACAAGGATAGCATATTTGCTTTGGTTCCAGCTTAAAGAGAATCCATATCATTAATAAAGATGGCAATCCTAACTGAAATCTCGATATTGCTCATGAAAACTTGCTTGACAATTTTATCTCCGCAAGAAAGAGATGCCTGTCAATATAATCACATATCCCAAATAGAACAGCCTCTTGTTGGAACATCCATTTGAGCCCCAAAAAGTCCTGTTTTCAGTGAAGGGGGAAACATAGGAGCATGAGCCCAAAATTTAAGGTCATCTTGCAATCTCATGTTACATGCTTAACCATTTTCTGTTGACAAGACGTGCAACATCAATCTTTTCCTGTAGTAGGATGAAGTTGACCCTTTACTGCTGGGCTGTTATGAACGGCCAACTACCTAAGTACTCATCAAAGAAGACGACTTCCAAATACCTTGACAACTCCTTATATGTGGGATTCGTCAAAGCATATGATCCCTTTTTCACTTCTTAAATGTCAACTTGGATAATTGTAGTTCAGAAACATTTTTTTAGCTACAAATTGTGTGCATTTGCAATTCATGCAATCTTGTTACTAGTTTGTGTTGTTAATCCTCGTCTCTGTACAATCATGTGCTTCAATAAAGTTGAAACCTGTATTAGCATTTTTCTATATATGCATGTTTGATATGTTAATTTCTGCAATGCTGTGCATTGCTCACGTCATTTGTGTAGTTGATTTATAATAATATCCCTGCTTCATTCTGTTCTTTGTTTGTACAATTTTTACTACCACTTGATATGTTCAATACAGGTCCTTGGAATAAATTTGGTAGTCTGGCAGACAGGTAAATGAATCTCGCTAACAGGTCCTGCTCTTGGAAACAATATTAGTCTGTCCTCTGGTAGCTTTCCAGTTCATATCTATGTATGCTGATTGAAACAACTCAGTGGCTTTGATATAGTTGTAAAGATCTCCAAAAGTAGTGGGAAGTGATAATCAGAAACTGCTTACTTGGTCTAGGCTTGAGGGTCCAAGAACCACTAGATTTCACTGTAAAATCTGCACAACACTAGCAATCCCATATTCTATCATGCAGTGTGTTTTGACCATATTCTATCATGTGGTGTGTTTTGAGATGATAAAGATATTAGAAAATCCTGTCTTCTCTTCCTCGAGTTTATGTGGATATTGAATCACATATTTATCCGGGTGAGCGACCGAATCTCATGGATGCTCCAAGTTTGCCCGATTATCAGGGTGTAGGGAGCAGCCCAAGCTGTAGTTTCAGAAACATAGGAAGTCAATCTAGTGGCATTAGTTCTTTTGTCAATGGTTGGCCCACTGGCAGTGTAACAAATTCTTATATTTCAGCTGATCAGGGATGCACTTCTGAAGATAAAATGGTAATGGTTTAGATTTTAATTTTAGATGATAATAAAACTTATTTATGTGAATCTGTAATTGTGTGGATATTTGGATGATTATTAAGGTAGAGTATTGTTGTTCAAAATTGTTTTCCGAATTTAAAATAAAGATAAAATTAAAAATACAAATAAAATAGATAAATAAAATTTTTAAATTAAAACATAAAAATAAAATAAATAAATAAATAGAAATAAAATTAAATAAAATTAAAAAAATAAATAAATAAACAAACTAAATTAAATAAAAATAAAATCAAATAAATTAAAATTTAATAATATTAAATTAATAATTTTTATTTCTATTAAAAATAAAATCCAAAATTCCATATCGTCACAAATGAACAAAATATTCAGCTCCTTCAGTTATTACACATTTTACCTCTCATATACCACAAAACTATTCACATCTCCTCCTTCCGGCGTTCCCTTGCACCCCGGTGCAATTGCTAGTTTTTACATTTATTTATATTTTTCAACATGTCCAACTTGCTTTTGAAAGTTTCTTCTTTTTATACAAATAGAAATGAAGTATAATAATTTAAAAAAATATAAAATACAAAATATTGCAAAATTGGTAAGGGTCACGAGTGATGTTATATTTTACATTTTTTAAAATATATGGAATTTAAAATTTCCATATATAAAAGTCGATAGAAAAACAATTTATTTTATAAGTTATTTTTAGCTTCATGGACATTAAAAATTCTTTCCATCTTTTTTCTTTCATATATTTTATTTAATTATTGTTTTCCACATTTCCCTCTGGAAATGCAAATGCTAGTTGGTAAATGTTTTTGAATGCATGAGACGGAATACCAAAGACTTTGACAAGAACTATGCAAATATGTTTTTGGGAGAGCGAACACCGATCAATGTATACATGTCGTGATTTTTTGGAAAAAATATTAAATAAATATAATGAATCGACAACGGCAGGCAGGACAAAGCAGTTCAACGTATTGAATGTGCAACATTTAATTCCGTTGAAGATGAATCCATTTCTATAGTAATTGCGGAAGCTCCTGGCGCAGTGTTCAGTCTGAAGTGCAGGTTAGGGTTTCTCGGAACGGAAAATTCGCGATTCTGATAAAATCGGTGTCAGGCTGTTACAGCTGGACGGTAAGTTGTGTCTGAACTCAACGCATTTGGGGATTTATGGGACTTTCTTATATGGGATTACTTTCGTGAAGGTCATTTAGAATTTTAGCATTTTAAAAAATTTCTATTTTCGGTTGTCATATTCCTATTTTTAGCTTCACAGTGTTTAATGTTATCCTTTCTTTGTTTGGAAATCAATTTTTAAAATTATCAGTGAAATTACCCTTTTGGTGTCATTTGAATGAGTAGATTCAATTCTTGACTTGATCATATCATTGGACTGATATGATTTATAGCTATCCAACATTGTCATAACATAGACGCCTTCATTACAATTTTAAACGCGAGATTGTTTAGATGGAGGAGGGCATTGCTGAAACTTCCATGCAAGGTCGAACATGATCGACCCTTGGAAACTAACAACATCAATTTAACTAATGAATGTGATTTTGGGAAGTATCACCAGAAACATGACGAGGAGATTCGCTTCTGATTCTGCTTCTTCACATTGCATCACACCATTTTTATTGGAACATTCAGGCAAGAGCGCCAGAAAACAAAACTATTCATAAATAATTGGTTGTATCGGTGGGCCGTAAAGATTACTGGGACTTCCAGCCAGTCTTGGATGCGGGTTTCTACTGAAGCCTGCCTGCCAGGATTTGGACCTGGGTGATCATTGCTGCAAGCGTTCCAACTAGCTGCTAAAGCACAGCTGGCTACACCATTAATAAATTTTATATGCATATTATATGCCGGAAGGAGAAGCTCATGTTCTTTTCCAAACCCTCTTGGCACATTTCTCACAGTTCCTGTTTCTGGTAAGATATTTTTTAGCAGTCCCATTACAGAGGTCGAGGTCCTTAAATGTAGGTAAGATAATCTTATTAATGTCCAACTAATGACAGAAAAAAGTATGCAATGGGACTGATAAAAGGATATTTCCTAAATCGATGCTATCAAAAAGCAGATAAAGGTGAGGTCTAAGTATCTAGCCAAGAGAGCTAAAAGAAACTACAAGAGAATGTAAAACCACATGATGAATGATAAAAGCTGAAAACCGAATTTCCTTTAGATAAAGGTGAGGTCGAAGTATCAAGAGAGCTAAAGGAAACTACAAGGGAATGTACACTACATGATGAATGCTAAAAAGCTGAAAACCGAATTTCTTTGCATTACAAAAGGGAGGATGTCAATACCTGCTGGATACCGAGACACAGGCTTCTCATCGGACTCATCAAACAATTTGAAAAATCTGATACACTACCAGATGATGTCCTCAGGGGAGTATGTAAGACTGAGGGGCCCCGGTTATACAATCGTGGGGGAGCACATGAGCGAGGAAGTCAAATCTCAATATCCATGGCCGTGAGGAAGAAATTCACGATGAGTGACTATGTGCTTCACTGAATATGGAGATTAGCACTCTGTTCATGGAGATCAGGCTCCAGGATCTCCAAGAGCCGATCAGTTTGCTGGACTGGTGGTGTGTGCCCTGGGGCCTGGAGCAACAGCTCCTCAAGGGTCTTGAGGATGCTGGTTGACCCATTCAGGGGAGGAGTCGAGAGGCAGGTTGAGGTCTCACTGATCTCGTATCTAGTGACATGGATATCTGTGTGCCATTGGCTGCTTCCATCCTATGGGACAACCGGGAAGAAAGAGGTAATCCTCCTGAAGGTTTCGGGCCAGGTTGGTACATGTACAAAAATAATACCAAAGGGCTCTGATACAGTATTAGGTCAGATTGGCATTTATATTTCAATTTCAGTTTCATATTCCAGGAATTATGAAACTGCCAATTGTTGCAGTTCTTATGACTGCCCATTATGCTGTTGTTAGATGTTTTCCCCATATGTTTGTCATTTTCTATCCTCCTTTTCTAGTATTTATGTTGTGCATAGAATCCATTAATAGAAAAATAAGATGATTCTTCTCCTGTGCCGTGCAGGTATATTGTTACTATTGCATTTTCTCCCCTTTGTTACTCTGTTCTGCCCAGTCCTACCCATTATTGTGGTGGTTTGTAGCATTTTACTTGTTTACTTGCATTAGAGGGTCTTAACATACCATATTTCTGAAAGAAGAAACTCTTGACTGAAAAATTAGAACTCTATATTCTTTCTTTTTTTGTAGGTATAACACATGCTGAAATTGCATGACAACAGTAAGAGTAGTTTCAGGTAAAATGGCAACTCTTCAACTAGCGAAATCAGTCATGAATAATCAATTCAAGATTGCCATCCAATCAATGTTAACCGTAGATTCAATATCTAAGGCAAAGATGCGCCTAAAATGTGTACTACTCCACTAATGCATTTTTATGCTTGGGATTTTCTAAAGGGTTACTTGTACATGATGTTGATTGTCATGGATTAATTTATCAAATTTGTCAGCAGAATACAATTAAAATTTAAAGAAGCTTGTGCATCACAATCTCAAGATTTTTAATATTACCACCTTGACATGATGTGTCATGGCCTCATCGTATTCTTTTTATTTTCATAGTGCCCAATTCTTGGTCAGTGGACTTCAAATACAACTGCAGAATATTTATGATGTAGAATTGCATTATGTTGGTACTGAATGCAAAATCCTAAGGAAATTTTTGCCCTTTAGGGTTTCTATTCTGGATAGGGTTTTATTTCAATGAATTATTAACAGCAGCACACATTCATAGCAATATGTGGGCGTGAATTAAAGATGCAACAGCAATACGATTCTTCAATGAAAACACTGACCTAGGGCTGACTGCTCATTGAAACAGTGAATGTACTCAACGAATAATTTCCCAGATTGTTCAGTCAATATTCAACAGTTTGACTGTAGTTCATACTATCTGTGCTACTAGATTAATTAACAGCCATCCAATCTAGCTACAACCACTGTCACTTGACTCTGCTAGTACTATTTTTTAACACAGCAACTCACTGTTCTATCTTCCAGGCCCCCTGACGTTATAAAGTTGCTGTTTCTAATGCCAACCAGGGCTTCCACTGGCTCACTACACTGCCAACGGGTTTAAGACAGACCCTTTTTATCCAAGATTATCCTTGCTGTTGGAGTACCAGCATCCTACTGTGCTGACCTAATATACTCTCAGGAGATGCCACTATCTTGAAGGGCTAACGAGAGTGATCTGCTACTCTAATCCAAGTCTGCACTGTCACAGAATGGCCTTAAGAGCTCTGTGTGAATTCGGGAACTAAATAGATGTTCGCAACACTGGTTGTTAGCCTCAGATGTTGCTGGAGAGTGCTTCCGCTGACCCTAATGAGGGTTTTCTGCTTTGCTGCTCCAATCTCTGCTTAATGATTAGCCCCCAGTACCCAGAATAGAAGGTCATTTGAGTAGATGAGCTTCATTTCGGTCCTTGAAGGATCTTTTGCCCATGATTTGGTCTTCAACTAGTTTCGATGCACCAAATATTCCTCCTCAAGGCTAGCCGTAAGCCTTGGCATGGGTTTAGAGCTGTTCTTTCAATGGATGATCTTTGCTGTCCTGTAAATGGCCTAATAAATGACCTCAGACAGATTCTTGTTTGTGTGCCAAAATAGACTAAAACTGCTCCAAAATATGCTGTACCAGAACAAGAAAATGTGTTTAGGTAGGGTGGGATCACCTCCACCAAAACTAGACAAGGGATTGTGGGATCACCTCCACCGAAACTTATCAACAAGAAGGGGCCTTAAAACATTCAGAGCCACAACTCAAGAAAACATAGATATCCAATCCAAATCGATGATGATAAAATGATTCCAACTCCTTTATTTATAGATTTCGTCATCAGGTTTTTCCCTCCTTAATCAAATGAGGGGGTTTATTTGGGTTCAAATGAGGGGTAGATTTCCTCACGTGGCCTTTTTGCCCTAGCTACCCCAAAGTTTACCCAATGTTGCACCAAGACATTGGATAATTGGGTTTTCCCTCTTTATCAAGACTATAGCCTACGGGGTTGGGTAGGCTATTGCGTCCTCCCATGGGCAATTAATCCATAGGGGACATTACAGTCCCCCCTTCACTACATTGCATGCCCTCAAGCAATGGTATGTCTGGGTGCTGCATAATTTCCTCTTCAACCTCCAGTAATGAAAAACTTCCTTAAATCCTTACAACTGCCATTTTGAACGTATGAGCATCCCACCTTCTTTCTTGTAGCACAATGACCGTACAGTTGATGGGTGACATCATCATGGAATAGTTGCTGCTCCCTCTTACTAGATCACAGGGGAAAAATTACAGCTGTTCGCTAGTGCTACTGCTGAACTAATCTTCATTTCAGATGATTTTCCTCGTCCTGGCATAGCAGCAACCTTCAATGGCTTTAGTAATAAGTTGTAGGGGTTGATCCTTCTTTTGGTGGTAATAGCCTCACACTAGTTTGCATTGGCTGTCTATGCTTTGCTGCTACTTCCCAATGTTCCACTGAGTTTCACTGGTTTCCAGGATGGGGAAACGCGAGAGCAGGGATACGCAAAAGGGGGGCGTATATAAGCAACTCCAAAATGTAGGGAAATTTCGGGGAAACAGGGGGACATCAGAGTCATAAAAAATTAATATATAAAAATAAAAAATAAAATCCCAACAATATGTCAATAACTAAGTAAATAGTAAATTTTCATAATTATGAAATGTACATCTAAATATGATCATCATTTCATATTAGACTATAATGAATCATAATTAGCATTTGACATTTCTGTAATCATCAATGTAAAATTGTAAATCTAAAAAGTAAATTACTAAATCGAATCGATCATTTGATATTATGCAATTGTCCATCTAAATTCATCATTTGACAATGAGCATTAATATTATACAAGGTACATCGAAATTAAATTAATCATTTGACAATTGAAATTACATAATGCACATCAAAGTATATTCATCATATGACAATGACATTATGCTTAAGTCTAAAATAGCCATAGAATACTAAACTAAAAGTAAACATAGAAAGCAGTGAAATACTAGTAAATTTCTCAAAAAGTACTAAATAATAAATCACAACTTGAATCCGAAGGCTCCAAGTCATAAAATGAAAATCGCAGCTCCAAATGTCTCAGGTCCTCAGTCGATGGTAAATCTGAATCACAGCAAATTGCGGATGTAAAATGTCGAGCGACGACAACAAAAAAATCTCGGGCGGAAAGGTAAAATGTCGAACGATAGTTAAGGAAAATGTCGATCGACAAGGTAAAATCTTAGGGTTAATGAGAAATGTGAATGATTATGTTTTGAAGCTTTAATTTGTCTTTTAGTTTTTATTTTCATTTTTTAAATTATATTAATATTTGTAATTTTTTATGTTTTTAATTGTTATTAGCAAAAAAATTTGGGGGGACGCTTTTTGTCCACAAAAAAAAGTCCCCTAGGAGTTTCCCCAAAAAAGGGGACATGGGGAAACGTTTCCCTAGGAGTTTCCCCGTCCCAGGAGCGTGGGGGAGCGAGGAAGCGCGTCAGCTGGTCTGTCATGTGTAGTCCTAATGAACTTTTTCCTGAGTGTAGATTCAGGAACTAAATATATCTGAACTTCATCGAAGATTATCTCATCTTCTCTACCTTGTACCTATCATCATGGATGAGTCCGTCCAAGAATTCACAGGCAAACTTATTTTTGGAGTACTCTACTAATAGGTGGGCTCTACAATCTCTCAAGGATTTGCATATGTCGTATTCAACATTCTCTTTGCATCCCAACTCATAAGGTTGTAAGCTGTTACTTGATGATCTGGGGCTTGTACTGGTACAAACTGTGTGCAAATTACTTTGCCCTGCTTAGGTATGATGTAATATCCCCAAAGGGAAATAACCAGTAATAAACAGAAATATGCCAGACAGATATAGAAAATACAATACTGAACCAGATCACTGAATCATGACACATGTAATACCAGAAACTGAGCCATTTTATTAATCAGAAAGTACATAGAGAGGAGTAAATCAGAATCAATGCACCTATCCTTGCCCTAGGCAAGTGATGACCCTCCCATACAAGAAAATGGCTGCAACAAGGACAGCGTCCTAGCTGCTCTGAAGACTGAAGATGAACTGCGCTGGTACTGGGGCTGATCTCAAGCTGCAAACCCTCACAACTGGAAAACGCTGTCTCTGCTAGTGACAGCGCAGAAATAGGTGAAGCACAAATCCCTCAACCCTCCAGACAGATGAACCTGCTACAGAATACTGGAAAACGCTGTTGAGCTCCTCTCACAATAGTTTGCTCCTTAGATCTGCGTCCCACCTGATGGATCTGAAGCCTCCAATCAAATCTGCGTCCTTCCCTTCCTGATCTGCGTCCTCCAATACCAGATCTACTGCCAAACCTTCAGATCTATGCTAGATCTGGAACTATCTCCTCAGATCTACAGCCTTTAGGGCTAGATCTGGTGTTATCCCTTCAGATCTGGACTAGATCTATCAATATCTCCTCAGATCTGTCACTCCTCAAGCTGGATCTAGTGCTAAACCTCCAGATCTGCAACATACAAGACTAGATCTGCAACATACAAGACTAGATCTGCAAGATCTATCCTTCCCAAGGCTGGATCTAACAATAAACCTTCAGATCTGCAACCCTTACCTTCAGAAATGGACAGCGTCCTCACTCTAGGGCTAGACAGCGTCCTTCTGCCTCCCTAAACAGCGTTTTCTCTGCCAGACCAGAACTGCGTCCTCCTTGGACAGCGTCCTTCCTCTCTTGCTCTGCGCAGCCACAAGAAGGCTTTTCTCCTCCTCAGATATGCTTCAGAAACTGCTGCTGCTGCTACTGGAACTGAAAAGTATACTCAGGACAAACCTTACTAGGGCGGGCACTCGAAGTCCCCCGAAGCTAAGGGTGAAACCAGAAAAACCTTACCAGGGCAGGCACTCGAATTCCCCCGAGGCTAAGGGTGAGATATCCGACCGGAGACACTCGTGCACTAAACAGTGCTGCAGACCGACTAAACAACCGGCGTGCTGAAGCAGACAAAGTCCAGCTATCAATAAGAATATCAAATCATGAATGATCAAATGAGGTGAGAGCCTCTCCTTTTATAAAATCAAACTCCCTCCAAAACTTAACTCTCCCTGGATCTGCGCAGTTTACCTTGGGTTAGCCTGATGCCTCCCCCATCATATCCACGTGGACCCCCAAGGCCCCCTCTCTAAGTTACAACGTTAATCTACTAGGAAATAGAACACTTTATTATAAAGTGAGGTGACTAAAGTGAGGTGACCCCTCTTATTTCTCACTTTATTTATTATTTCTATCTAAAGCGGCAAAATAAAGCAAAAATGCAATATTCCAATTAGCAAGGCTAATTGGGAATATTACAGTCTCCCCCGACAAAACGTTGCTTGTCCTCAAGCAACTGAAGTGAGGGATGCCGTAAGATCTTCTCATCTTCCCAAGTGGCATCCTCATCTGGCAGATTCTTCCATCTCACCAAGAACTCTCTGATCTTCCTGCTCCGCAGCTGTCTCTCCCTGGTGTCAATAATGGCCTCCGGCTGTAATACCAGGTGCCCCTCATCATCTGTCGGAGGTAGCTCCCCGGTGACTGTCACATGCTGGCCCAGTGCCTTCTTCAGGCATGATACATGGAAAATGTTATGAATCCGGCTGCCTTGGGGCAACTCCAACTCATATGCAACCTGTCCGATCCTACGAATCACCCTGTATGGTCCATAAAAGCGAGGCTTAAGCTTCTCTGCCCCCTTCTGTTTGAGTGAAGACTGGCGGTATGGCTGTAACCGTAGGTAGACCAAATCCCCTACCTCAAAGTGTCTCTCCACTCGGCCCCTGTCTGCATATAATTTCTGCTGATTTTGTGTAGTGGCTATGTTGTCCTTGAGATCCCGGAGGATGTCTTGGCTCTCTTGGATCCATAATTTGGCTCGTGGAGCCCTGCTAACACCAAACATCACATCCACAAAAGATAAGGAATGGTATCCATACAACGCATAAAAAGGTGTCATGCCAATGGTCATGTGGTGGGTTGTGTTGTAGCAGTACTCGCCCAGATGTAGCCATTTCAACCATGCTCTCTGCTGCCCACCGACGTAGTTACGCAAGTAGCCCTCCAGCCACTTGTTGACTATCTCTGTCTGCCCGTCTGTCTGGGGATGATAGCTAGTGCTCGGTGTCAACTCAGTCCCTACCAATCGAAAGAGCTCCTGCCAAAAACCACCCATAAAACGGCTATCTCTGTCACTAACGATGGTCTTGGGCAGACCATGTAATCTGAAAATCTCCCGGAAAAACAGCTCTGCCACCTGCGCTGTTGTATAATGTGCCGAAATGGCGAAAAAGTGAGCATACTTCGTTAGCCGATCAACTACCACGAAGATGCAGTCCTTGCCCTGCACTGTGGGCAAACCCGTGATGAAGTCCATCGAAACACTCTCCCACTTCCCCTCTGGAATGGGAAGCGGCGGCAACAACCCTGCGGGATGGTTCATCTCCCCTTTGTTCCGCTGGCAAACCTCACACTCCCGAACATGCTGGAGTACGTCCTCCTTGAGGCCCTTCCAGGCAAATCTCTCCCGGATGGCCCTGTACATCTTGGTGAACCCCCGATGGCCCGCCAATGGTGAATCATGAGAGGCATGGAGTATCTTCTCCTTGAGCTGAGATCCCTCAGTCAAGAAGATCCTATCCCTGTAATAGATGACCTCATCGGCCACCCTGTATCTGCTATCTGCTACCTGTCCATCCAGCACCTCACATGCAAATCTATCCTTGGAATACTCAACCAGTAGTCGAGCCTTCCAATCAGCGTCCAAGCTCATGAGGGATAACGTGGCCGGTCTTCGGGAAAGAGCATCTGCTACCACGTTGTTTTTCCCTTTGACATACTCTATGTCAAAATCGTAAGCCTGGATCTTGCTGATCCACTTCTGCTGCCTCTCCTGCAACTGTTTCTGCTCCAGAAAGTACTTCAAGCTGTTATGATCTGTCCTGACTCTGAATCTGCCACCTACCAAGTACTGCCGGAATTTGGCCAATGCATGCATGATGGCCAACATCTCCTTATCATAGATGGGATAAAGTCTCTCATGTGGAAGGAGCTTCCGGCTCTCGAACGCAATCGGATGGCCCTCCTGCATCAAAACTGCTCCAATCCCTTCCCCTGATGCATCGCACTCTAGGACAAAGGGCTGAGTGAAATCGGGCAATGCCAGCACCGGACAACTACTCATCACCTCCTTGAGCTTATCAAAAGCTCGCTGGGCGGTATCCGTCCAACCGAATGCCCCCTTCCTCGTCAGCTCTGTGAGGGGTGCAGCAAGCTGTGAGAAGCCCTTGACGAACTTCCTGTAGTAAGTACAGATACCAATGAACCCTCTAAGCTCTGTCACATTCCGCGGCTCTGGCCAGTCCCTGATAGCCCGGATCTTCTCGTCATGGACTCTCACTCCGTCCACTCCTATGATGTGTCCCAAATACAACATCTCTGTCAAACCAAACTCACACTTGGAGAGTTTGGCAAAGAACTGCTGTTCCTCCAGGATGCGCAAAACTGTCTCGATGTGCTGGAGGTGCTCCTCCCAGGTCCTGCTGTATATGAGAATATCATCAAAGAAAACCAGCACGAACTTCCTCAGATGATCCCGGAAGATATGGTTCATGCAAGACTGGAAAGTGGCCGGTGCATTGGTCAGCCCAAATGGCATGACCAGGAACTCAAAGTGCCCATAATGACACCTGAAAGCAGTCTTGGGAATGTCCTGTTCCCTCATGCGTATCTGATGGTACCCGGACCTCAAATCAATCTTTGAGAAGAACCGTGCTCCTCTCAACTCATCCATCAGCTCGTCGATCCTGGGAATGGGGTACCTGTTCTTCAGGGTCTTCTTGTTCAGAGCCCTGTAATCGATGCACATGCGTAATGTGTCGTCCTTCTTCTTCACCAGTACTACTGAAGAAGCAAAAGGACTGGTGCTGGGTCGAATGTGCCCAAGGGCCAGCAACTCCTGAATGGCCCGCTCTATCTCATCCCGATAGGCCTTGGGATGCCTATATGGGGTGGTGATCACTGCCTGTATCCCCTGCTCCAGCTCGATCGTGTGCTCAAACCCCCGATCTGGTGGCTGTCCTGGTGGAATGTCTCCAAAAACTACTGCATACCTGTCGAGAAGAGTCTGTAGATCAGGGTGCACCGCCCTTCCCATATCTACTATCTCTGAAGCCCGCAACTCGACTGCCCACTCTATATCTCCCCTGCGGAATGTCGCATCCATGCTGTGTGCCGATACTGTCTGGGGCGGATATGTGTTCTGTCCTCGGATCTTCTCATGCCTCCCCATCTTGGGATCATCCCACTCCATTTCCAAGGCCTTCCAATCTGTTGTGACCTTCCCCAGAGTGATAAGCCACTGCACTCCCAATATCACATTGGTGTCTGGAATGTCCACCACAAAGAAGTGATCAGTCAAAGTATAGGTGCCCATCGTCACTGATAACTCGGGTACATATCGAGCACAAGCCATGGTCTGATCTCCTGGGACCAAAACAGAAAACCCATCGAAGCTCTCCGTGGGTATGCCTCTCCGTGCGACCATCTGGGCATCGATGAAATTGTGGGTGGCCCCACTGTCAACTAGAACTGAGACACGCTGTCCCCGCACTGTCCCACGTACACGCAATGTCAGATACTTGGGGACTCCTTGTAATGCTGCTAGAGCTCCCCCAGTAGGTGCAAATGATGCCTCTCCTGCATCGGGTGGTGGAGGTGGTAAAGCACTCTGCGCTGCATAACACTCTCCTGCCTCCTCATCATCCAACTCATCCTCTTCTCCACTGCCCTCGGAGAAGACCTCTATGAAATGCGCCTTCCCTGCTGTGCACTTGTGTCCTGGTGCCCACGGCTCCTGGCAGGTGAAGCACAATCGTTTCCGTCTCAGCTCTCTCCTAGCCTCATCATCATACTGTCCTCGTCCGGGATTCGCCTTGGGAGGCGGAATCCTAGTGTCCTTACCCTTAGGCTGGAAAGCCTGTCTCTGGGGATAAGGTGGCCGAGTCCTAGGCAGGACATCTTGTAGGTCACGTGTCCTACTGATAGCATCCTGAAGTGTAGCCGGTTTGTTCGATCGGACTAGACCACGAAGTGGTTCTGACAGCCCCTCTACAAACATCGTGATCAACCGAGCTGCTGATATGTCAGGTACCATCACTGAAACCCTCAAAAAGTCTGAGATGTATGCCTCTGCACTACCTGTCTGTCTGAGCTTGGTCAGCTCGAGGAAAGGCTGATCCGGGTCCTTCTGGTCAAAACGTTTCACCACTCTCCTGGTGAACTCAGCATATGTAGTTACTGCGGAATGCCCCAGTGTTGTTAACCCATGAAACCACCAGTTCTGGGCCTCACCCTCTAGATGTAATGCAGCCATCTTAATGGCCTCCTTCTCTGGCATCTGGTTAAGCTGAAAATAGAGGTCTAGTTTCTCCACCCAAGACCTGGCTGTAGTCTTTGGTGACCCATCAAACATCGGCAAATGAAATTTGCTGGCTGCACGGTTACTATCACGGTGGGAGCCCCGTCCCTTATTTCGATCATGAGGCTTACCGCCACTTCGAAACTGAATATATTGATTGAAAGGGAAAGCATCCATGAATTCCTGTCCCATGCTTCGCCAATCTGCAAACCAAACTCCATGAAGATCGAGACTCCCATCTCTTGATGCCGTTTGCTCCTCTTCCTCTACCGGAAAAGTAGGCATGGTAGGTCGCGTGTCCATGGAATCGACCTTCTGCGCTGTCACAATGGGAATAGCATCTGGTATGCAACTAGACGTTCCCGATCCTTCCCCTACCTGAAAGACTCTAAGGGGCTCTTTCTGCATCCCCTCTGCAACCTTCTTAGTTACCTCCTGCATGAATGCATCCATCTTTGCATCCATCTTCTCAGTCAACTTCTCAGTCAACCTTGCAAACATGGCCTCCATTGGATTCCTCCGTTCTGCCTCTGAATCAGAATCGCTTCCCCCGAGGAGACTGGGGCGACCCCTAGGTGCCATAGATTGCTAGCACCACAGGCTGAGCCAGATCTAAGCTCCGATACCACTGTAATATCCCCAAAGGGGAAATAACCAGTAATAAACAGAAATATGCCAAACAGATATAGAAATACAATGCTGAAACCAGATCACTGAATCATGACACATGTAATACCAGAAACTGAGCCATTTTATTAATCAGAAAGTACATAGAGAGGAGTAAATCAGAATCAGTGCACCTATCCTTGCCCTAGGCAAGTGATGACCCTCCCATACAAGAAAATGGCTGCAACAAGGACATCGTCCTAGCTGCTCTGAAGACTGAAGATGAACTGCGCTGGTACTGGGGCTGATCTCAAGCTGCAAACCCTCACAAATGGAAAACGCTGTCTCTGCTAGTGGACAATAAACACAGCTACCAAATCCCCAACCCTCCGCATGCATGAACCCGTTACTTACGACCGGAAAACGCTGTTGAGCTCCTCTCACAATAGTTTGCTCCTCAGATCTGCGTCCCACCTGATGGATCTGAAGCCTCCAATCAAATCTGCGTCCTTCCCTTCCTGATCTGCGTCCTCCAATACCAGATCTGCTGCCAAACCTTCAGATCTATGCTAGATCTGGAACTATCTCCTCAGATCTACAGCCTCTAGGGCTAGATCTGGTGTTATCCCTTCAGATCTGGACTAGATCTATCAATACCTCCTCAGATCTGTCACTCCTCAAGCTGGATCTAGTGCTAAACTTCCAGATCTGCAACATACAAGACTAGATCTTCAGAAATGGACAGCGTCCTCACTCTAGGGCTAGACAGCGTCCTTCTGCCTCCCTAAACAGCGTTTTCTCTGCCAGACCAGAACTGCGTCCTCCTTGGACAGCGTCCTTCCTCTCCTGAAAGGATCAGCGTCCTCTCTCCAGATGAGACAGCGTCCTTCTCCTTCAAGAATCAGCGTCCTTCCTTCTCTTGCTCAGCGCAGCCACAAGAGGGCTTTCTCCTCCTCAGATATGCTTCAGAAACTGCTGCTGCTCTGCTGCTGGAACTGAAAGATGGAACTCAGAAAAACCTTACTAGGGCTGGCACTCGAAGTCCCCCGAAGCTAAGGGTGAAACCAGAAAACCTTACCAGGGCCGGCACTCGAAGTCCCCCGAGGCTAAGGGTGAGATCTCCGACCGGAGACACTCGTGCACTAAACAGTGCTGCAGACCGACTAAACAACCGGCGTGCTGAAGCAGACAAGAGTCCAACTATCAATAAGAATATCAAATCATGAATGATCAAATGAGGTGAGAGCCTCTCCTTTTATAACATCAAACTCCCTCCAAAACTTAACTCACCCTGGATCTGCGCAGTTTACCTTGGGTTAGCCTGTTGCCTCCCCCATCATATCCACGTGGACCCCCAAGGCCCCCTCTCTAAGTTACAACGTCAATCTACTAGGAAAAAGAACACTTTATTATAAAGTGAGGTGACTAAAGTGAGGTGACCCCTCTTATTTCTCACTTTATTTATTATTTCTATCTAAAGCGGCAAAATAAAGCAAAAATGCAATATTCCAATTAGCAAAGCTAATTGGGAATATTACATATGACCTCCATTTGCTTGGTCGTTACAACTTGGGGACCACCATTGGTCATGCCTCTTAGATCTTGCTGCAATTTGGGTCTCGAAATTCCATTTCCATCGCTTGGTAGTTCATTACGAATCTCCTTAGCAAGTACAACCATTGTACTCCCAACGCCACATTATTATCAGCCAATTCTATCACATGAAAATCATCAATGATTGGATACTTATCTAATGTAATGCTCAAACGTGGAACTACATGTGTGCATGTCATATTAAACCCATCAACTGCCCTCACTTCGAAACTTTCAAATTCTTGGGTAGGGATGCCTCTCCTTAGCACCATGGCTGCATCAATGAAGTTGTACGTTGCTCCACCATCAATCAATGCTATGATTCATTGTCCTCTCATGACACCCTTGATTTTGAAGGTGTAATATTTAGGGACTCATGAGAGAGTGGGGATAATACCTCCAATTCTCAGATGTGGCTTCTTGTCTCCCTTAGCCTCTTCCAGGGATGGTCCTTCTTCGGAAATGTTAGGCTCCTTGCTTGGTGCCTGTGTTGTATCATTTTCATTGTCGCTATCAGATGCTACTTCGATGTAGTGAATCTTTCCTTTTCGCAAACATCGATGTTTAGGTTCCCATGGCTCTTTGCAAGTGAAACAAAGCTTCTTTCTTCTAAGCTCGTTTCGAGCTTCCTCATCCAATCGATCCTTGTTGGTTTTTCTTCTTCTCAGATGTCCTCCTGTTCTTGTCTTTGAGAGGGATTTGTGGTATGGGTGGAGTCTTCACTTTTGGTGCTGTACCTCCCATATCTCAAGTCTTGGTGATGGCCTCCTGCAATGTGGTCAGTTTGAAAGCATTGACCCACCTGTGCAATTGTTCAGCTAGACCTTCTACAAAGAGCATGACCAACCTCTACTCCAAGATGTCTATCACCATGACTGCTGTTCGTTCAAATTCTGTAATAAAAGCTTTGTGAAGTGTTCAATCTGAAAATCTACAGTTGCAGTGATAGATTTATTTCTCGTACTTATTACTTCAATAAGTTATTTACATAAATCTATCAGTAAACTTCAAAATAAATACTACTACAACATTCACTATTATATATGCAGAGAAGTAAACAGTAAAGAATATAAGAATCAATCACATGTACACAGTTACTTTTGGACAATTGTCCCCGGAAAAACGCAATGCGGGAAAACCGGTGCAGTAGATGAGGGTTTTATTAATATTCTTCAGCAAATGAGTCTTTACAAGGAATGCACTGGCAGATAAAATCTGAGGGTACATTTCATGTCTCCACTACGCATAATGCCCCAGTCGTACCAACACTTTTAGAGAGCATTGATGACCTTGCATATGCAACATTTCCCTTCCAAAGCAAAGTGTTGGGCAGTTTGATGATTCCAACATATGATTGACTCTGCCACCTACATAGTCTCCAGATTTTCAACCTTCGGATGCCATCTTGATTGTAATGCTGTCACTTGACGACTTTGGTCCCTCTCCATCGATTACTATGTAGTCTTCAATATCAGATCGCTAAAGGGGCTTGTCGCCAACTAGTTTCGATAACCTTAATCTCTGTATGTATCTCGTTGGGTTGGGAACTGTCTTAAACAGGTGGCTTAGCTCTATGTCGGTTCGAATCACACTCGTACAATCTTTCATTTCCCCACACGGAGCTTTTTACCAATCCTTTCTCTATTCTCTAAGAGTGTTCACGCCCTTCTTACAGGACTCTCATATGCCTGGAGCCGCTTCTATGGAGATTTAGCCAGGTTTCAAACTCTTACATTCACATTCCATTGCAGTGGTTACACTTAAACTCTAGAATTTAATAAAGGCCAGATCGATTGCAAGGCTTATTACTAACACTCAATCCCAATGTTCGATCCAGTGCTGAATCTGAATTATCGCCACAACACAGAAAAATATCGAGCTAGTGCAAGCACACAAACATTTTGATCCTCTTAAAGATTATATAGACAGATGAAATCATAAACTCAGAAGCGTGTAAATCATATTCCAACAATAAATTTCAAATACAGAGGAATACTGGCCTGATGATACACAGTGGGCATTCTCTGCCCCTTGACGCCTTTTTCTTTCTACTACGCATGCTACATGTATAATTATAGGCTAGGAAAATATCCGAACAGAAATTAGACTGTTCGGACATCTGTCCCTCCCTCTAAAACTGTTTAACATATCAACCTTACATTTGTTATTTTTACAAAGGCTCACTTGGCCAAAACACTAGCTGGCCTACCAACCTACCAACCGAGATTCTTTTGGAGTTTAGAGTCTGGACACTTGTATTTATATCAAAAATCCTAATTTTATACAAATTATAATTGAGGGAATTTCTTCCACCGTGGAGAATTTCATGAACCCCTTGTGTCTAATAAATAATGGATTGGCTTGGGTTGATGCTTCCACATCAGACTCCCTAGGTAGAAATTTTATGACCTCTTGGTCACATGTCTTCAATTTGTTGAGCCTCCCGGATCTCAGACTTTACGCTGTTGCTGTTGATTGGCTTGTTTGCTTGGCTGTCCTGTAGCTACCCTTGTCTTTCCAGGATCCCATGTTCTATATTGCTGCTACTTTGCTTGGCTAATGCAGTCCTCCACAACTAGCCACAATTTCCTATTTTCTACCTATCTTTGTGTTAGCCATCAATAAAATTTTGTCATAACTGATAATGGCTAAAACAGGTCTTTATTCTTCAAGAAACAAATTTCATACAAAATCTGTGACTTCTTGAAGCTTCTCTGTATTCATTATCTT
Source organism: Pinus albicaulis (assembly GCA_034641835.2). NCBI lineage: Eukaryota > Viridiplantae > Streptophyta > Pinopsida > Pinales > Pinaceae > Pinus > Pinus albicaulis. The sequence goes on from CM076574.1 coordinate 1,115,120,823, forward strand.
TCAGAAATCCATTTCATTGATAAACCTTCATTCAAAATCCTTCAAAGTAGTCCTGCTATTACAAAAAGACTGTTCTCAGACCTTTTCTCCATCATTTCCACCTTCACAATTTCCTCCCAAAATCCCTCCATTCCACCCGTTTTCCATTCATTACTACTTATCCTAACCATTCATCTTATTCCCCTAAGAATCCCCTTTTCTCCCTCATTTACCCTTCATTCCCTTATGAAACCCTTTAAACCTATAAAAACCCCTTTTTTTATGGTTTAAAATGCCCCTTTTATCCCTATCGGAAACCTCCAAAAGGCTTAAAAACCTTTGTTTTTAAGCTTTTCTGACCTTTTTTATACATAAGGCTTTAAGCGCCTTTCGCTTAAGCCTTCCGCTCCTTTTTCCCCATATGACCCGGTCTTGTGACCATCGTGTCGCGCCGTCGCATTATCGTTTTTCCCTCGTCCAAGACCCTTTCATCGCCGATGCAAAATCCCGATCGTCGCGGTCCATCGCATCGCTCCGCCGCATCGCGTCGCAACTTCCTAGTTCCCTTGCCCCCTGACCCTTTTCCCCCCACCGATGCGATCCCCCGAGTAAAATCTCCACTGTTGATCTCGATCTTGATCCAACGGTCCTCCTTTCATCGCACCTGCTTCTCTCATTGGCCATCGACACATCGCAATTCCGAAAATCCTCTTTCCCGAGCTCTGCTCCGCCGATTACTGATCTGCCAAAGTCAATCTGGACTGTTGATCCTCCTGATCCAACGACTCCTATTGATCCCCTCCGCCGCTCTTATAAAACCCTTTTCCTAAGTAAAAAACCTTTCCGCCCTTTGTATAAAGGTGGGCCCTCCCATCTCTTATCCTTTTACCCCGCGAGCAGATCTCAACCGTAGATCTCCTAGATCTGACGACTATTGCTGCATCTCCCACTTTTCCTTCTCTTATCATTTTCTACCCCTGCGCTCCTTGCAAAAGGCGTTTTCCTTTGTATTCCCCGCTCCATATCTGTCGAGTCCTGCATTAAATCTGAGCCATTGATCTTTCTCGATCAACGAACCTCACATCACCTCCTGCTTTTCCTCAACCAAACGTTAGCCCACGTCACCCCGGCCCCACCATATGTTTCCTCCGCCCATTTTATCTCCCTTCTCGCTCCCCTGTGGTCGTAGATCTACCACTATCAGATCTAACGGCCAACGATCATCTTCGCGCCCGATTTCACCAAACCTCCTGAACGTGCATCTTGCACGCGAAATGGGCGGTTTTCCAAAGGACATGTGTCGACCATCCACCTGTGTTGTGTTCATTTCATATATTACAGCTTACTGCCTAAACCCCGCGCGAAAACCACTCACGGTTTTCTGCAAAACCGCGTATTCATATTTTCGCGCCACAAGCAGATTTAAACCTGGTTTTTCATGGTTTTTTCCATGGAATCCACTCCGCTGCATACACTTCCTCCACAAATGCTCCTCCGCCCATCTCGAAGCCTCTGATCGCAATTTATCCAAAAATGCAGGTTTTCATAATATGTTTTATGTTTGAGTGCAGGTTTAATGGAAACCTGAAGTTTACAGGCTCGCCCACATCAACATCTAAGTTACAAACGCCTGGGATGATGATCCTCAGGGTTCTAACAAGCAAGATGGGAGATCCGGGGTTTGATTTCGAGCATTTGATCGATGCAATCACAGAAACCCTCCAAGATGCCAAGAAACCCCTGCAAACAAGAAAATAGAGAGATTAAAGGTTTAAATCGAAGAAATCAAAGAAAAGCGAGGATTAGCATAAAGAGAAAGGATTAAAGTGCAAAGTTCGAAGATTTAAAGATTAATCCGCAGTTTAAAGGATAAAGACAAAGGGTTAAGAAATAAATGAATGTTTTAATAGAAAACAGAGAAAAGACAATGAAGCGAGATTAACAAAGGATCTAAAGGCACAATTATTGACTAATCAATCATACAACAGTAAGACTGAGTATTAAAGGCAAATCAAGGCCAAAGGGCCTAAAGAGCAGTTTTATGATTAAATCAAGAAGAATTAGGCCTAAAGATAGCCTCGAACACATCAAAAGGGAGTAGTTATTCAATCAGAAATATCAACTGACTCCTTTGGCCATTCTTTATCTGAAAAGGCAAACAAGCAGTTATTACACAAAAGAATATATTTTAAACTGTTAGAACAGTTATTGTAAAGATAAGATAAAGCCTTAAAGTCAATCTTTTCCACCTATTGCCCTTCGTGGTTTTCAAGGCTAGGAATGCATTTACTATGTAATTAATAACATTTTGAACCCTAGAAGAGTTTCACCTCCTCATTTGCAGTATAGATACTGTATTGGAACTCATTGTAAATGTTGGATTTTGATGACTGATGCTGGAATAATACATAGTCCTTTGAAGCTCTTGAAGAGAAATTTTTAAAATTGGACAACTAGGTCCAAACTCCATGTTGTGATGCTCAGATGAAGATACCGATATTTTTATTGGATTCCTCTTTCGGAGAGGTGTAAGATCCATATAAAATTTATCTGAATCCGAGGTTTTACACCCCTAGTAGATGTGTCACACATTTCAATGATGTATATAAATACAGTCAAAGTTGGAGAGCATTTGACACTCACTCATCACACATCTTCTTCTCTTCTCTGATTTAGTACGAGCTCCTTGGAGGACGATTTCAGCTCACACGTGGGAAGAAGGACGAGTTTGTACAGCCAAGAAGAAGGACGCAGATTGCTGCAGCTAGGGTTTCCAAGGAAGTTTGACCAGCGTTGATTTTGGTCAACACATGGTCCAAAGAGGCTGAAATTTGTTGGAGAATTCGATTTTGGGAGGCCGTACACATTGGCACAGAAATCGAGGTCAAAAGGTTGACCGAAGTTGGAGCTGCGTTGACTTTGTTGTCGCTGCCATGCGTTGACTTTTCTGGACAACGTTGACTTTTCTGGAGTTGACTTGAGTTGACTGGGTGACTGATTTGAGGATTGCTGTGACACATTCTGGGTTGGCTGATCAAGGAGACTTTGCTGGTTGAAGCATCCTGTTGACCGCCGTAACGCACCATCACATTTTTCCTGTTTCTGGTTTGTCTTCTATAGATCCACTAGTATGTTCTATCAGCATTTTACTGAACTATTTATGTGATTGCTGTTATAAAAGTAAAACCGCTTCTAGCATAGAACATCTACAAAAGTTTACATGGTATCAGAGGTGAGGTGAAGACAAGCCCTAACTTATAGCAATCACCATCTGAGAAAATGGGTTCCACAAGTTATGGCTTCAAGGAGAATGACAAGCTGACTGGAAGGGATGACTTCCATGCCTAGAAGATGATATTAGATCTCAAATTGGAAGACCATGATCTCATGGACCATGTACTGGGTAAGATACAAGAACCTCCATCCAATGCTACTGCTGCTACTAAAACCAAGTATAAGAAGGGGGAGATCAAAGCAAAGCTGATGATCAGGGAATCCATTCATAAAAGTCTGGTTGCCTACATATCTGAGCTAGGCACATCCAAGGAGATGTATGATAAATTGATCCTTATGTTCAAAGTAAACAATGTAAACCAAGTGCTATTCTTCAAGAATCAATTGAAGAATCTGAAGAAAGGCAGGGATGAGTCTGTCCAAACATTCTTTCTGAAATTGACCGAGATTAGGAACAATCTACTGGCTATTGGGGAGACAATAGCCGATCGTGAGATGGTACTCACCGCACTTGGAGGACTCCCATGTGAATGGCAAGTATTCACCACTACCATTCTCAATAATAGTACTATTCCTAACTTTGACGAGCTACTGTCTAGATGCATGCAAGAAGAGACAAGAATGAAGGAATATGAAAATGACAGAAATGCTGCCTATGCTGCTCATTCTAGGAAGAAGAACTCTGGTGGTCCTAAGAACAAAGGAAGAACAAGGGCCCAAGGAAAGAAGGGTAAGTGTTTCACTTGTCATAGGCCTGGTCACTATGCTAGAGAATGCCCCTTCAAGAAGGATTCTCCCGATAGTGATGACAACAACAACAACCGGAGGAATGGAAATCAAAGAAACGACAGATCCAAAGGAAAGAGGAAGGCTCCCTCTGGCGGAAATAATCAACCTTCTAAAATGTCTAGAAACTCCAGGTATGAGGAGTCAAATGTTGTTGATAAAAGAAATGAATATATTCTTGTATCTGCTGTCTCTGCTGCATCCCCGCCCGACACTATGGATGTCTCGCTGATAGATAGTGGTGCCTCAAGACACATCACTGGGTTCAAGGAAGCACTCTCTGACATGGTTGAGAAGGATACCAATCTGGAAATTATCCTTGGAGATAATGCCACATATCTCGTGAAAGGGACAGGGACTGTGACCCTCCACTTGTCTCAAGGACAAGTCCTACATTTGCAGGATGTACTCTATGTACCAAAATTGAAGAAGAACCTTGTGTCTATATCAGCGATTGAAGACAAAGGCTTCAATGTGGCATTCATTGATGGAAAGGTGCGTATGTGGAAGAAGAACCTCAAGGAAGCTATCGCGATTGGTTTTAGAGTTGGAACACTCTACCAGGTTGAAGGAAGTCCACTAGGAGCTATGACATGTGATACTATGCGACAAACTGAACTATGGCACCGAAGGTTTGGACACCTTCATTACAAGGCCCTTCCCGAAGCAAGGAAGGTGGTGACAGGGATGCCCGAATTTGGAAATAATCATGAAGGTGTATGTAAGGGTTGTGCCGAAGGAAAGCATACAAGGGGACCTTTCCCCTCAAGTGTCACAAAGACATCTGATATTTTGCAACTGGTCCATTCTGATCTATCTGGTATGCTGCCCGTGACATCCCTGGGAGGATGTTCTTACTATATGACATTCACCGATGACTTCTCCCGCAAAACCTGGATATACTTCTTGAAGAAGAAGGATGAGGCTTTCATGTGGTTTCGTACCTTCAAAGCCTTGGTGGAAAATATGACAAGAAAGAAGATCAAGATTTTGAGGACCGACAATGGCACTGAATATGAGTCAAATGAGTTCAAGGACTTTTGCAGAGAAGCTGGCATTAAGAGGGAGACTACTACTGCCTATACTCCTGAGTAGAATGGCGTTGCTGAACGAAAGAACAGGACCATTGTGGAAGCTGCCCGTGCCATGCTATGTGACCAGGGTCTACCGAAGTTTCTGTGGGGAGAAGCTGCGAATACTGCTGTATACATTCAAAACCGATGCCCTCATTCCGCCCTGGACTCCAAAACTCCCGAAGAGGTTTTCACCGGTAAGAAACCCGATGTCTCACATTTTAGAATTTTTGGATGTCCTGTTTATTTTCATGTGCCAAAAGAAAAGAGAAGTAAGCTGGATGCTTCTGGGAAGAAAGGAATGTTTGTGGGCTACAGCGAAACCTCTAAGGCCTATAGGGTCTATGTACCTGGTCAAAGGGAAGTTGAGATATGCCATGATGTCACTTTTGATGAAGATGCTTCCCTGAAGAAAGTAGTAGATCTTCCAAGATCTGAGGAAAATCATGAAGCAAGGCCTGGAAATCAAGAAGAACCGCAGGATGAGACAATGCCTGATGTTGAAGGACCAATGAACCCAATCGATCCATCTCCTTCACTGAGAAAGAGACCATCATGGCTCAGGGACACTCTCGAAGATGCCGAGGGACATGCTGCCCCGAGGGGGACATTCCGAGAAAGCAAGAAGCCGTGTAGATACCAAGGGTATCTGGCTGCCATGAGTACTATTGTACAATCTGAACCTGGATCTTTTGAAGAAGCCGTAAAGCATCAAGTCTGGAAGGATGCTATGCACGAAGAATATGAGTCCATAATGAAGAATGATGTCTGGGATGTGGTTCCAAGACCAAAGGACAAATCAGTTGTCACCGCAAAATGGCTCTACAAGATCAAACATGGATCTGATGGAAGTGCTGAAAAGTTCAAGGCAAGATTTGTTGTCCGTGGCTTCTCTCAAAAGGAAGGCATAGATTATGATGACATATTTGCACCTGTGGCCCGATACACCACCATTCGATCTATTATAGCCCTTGCTGCTACGCAAGGATGGAGTCTTCATCAGATGGATGTCAAGACCGCCTTTCTGCATGGTACAATAAAAGAAGAGGTGTATGTAGAACAACCTTTGGGGTTTGAAGTTCAGGATCGAGACACTCATGTCTGCAGGTTGAAGAAAGCTCTCTATGGGTTAAAGCAAGCACCCAGAGCTTGGTACAAGAGGATGGATAGTTACTTGATGAAGTTGGGCTTCACTCGAAGTAATGCTGATCTGAACCTTTACTTCAAGGTTGTACAGGGGAAGCCTCTCATTCTGGTGCTGTATGTGGACGACCTCTTCCTGACAGGTGCTGACCCTCTCATTCATCAATGCAAGAGGGAACTCGCTGCTGAGTTTGAGATGAAGGACCTAGGATTGATGCACTATTTCCTAGGCCTGGAGGTCTGGCAGAGACCTGGAGAGATTTTCCTTTCTCAAGGAAAATACATTGTGAAACTTCTGGAAAGATTTGGTATGGTGGACTGCAAGACCGTGTCAACACCAATGGAACTCAACTTCAAGAAGTTGAGTGGCAACGCTGCTGGGCCTGTATTGGCTAATCCTACTTAGTATCGTCAACTCATAGGAGCTCTGATGTTCTTAGTGAACACCCGTCCAGATATATGTTTTGCAGTGAACACTTTGAGTCAACAGATGGTTGAGCCTCATCACTTTCACTGGGTTGGTGCCAAGAATCTTCTGAGATATCTTCGGGGCACGATAAACCATGGGCTGAGATACACTGCCGGGAGTGTGACACTCTGTGGATATACCGATGCCGATTGGGCTGGCAGTGTGGTGGATCATAAGAGCACATCGGGATGCTGCTTCAATCTTGGTTCTGTTTCGATCTCATGGATGAGCAGGAAGCAGAAGTCAGTGGCTTTGAGCACCGCTGAGGCCGAATACATTGCAGCGAGTATGGCCTGTTGTGAAGCAGTTTGGTTGCGAAAGCTCTTTAGTGAGTTGTTTGGACATGTGCTAGATACCACCGTGATACTTTGTGATAACCAGAGTGGGATTCGCATGACTGAGAATCCTGTGTTCCACGACCGATCCAAGCATATTGATATCAGGTATCATTTCATCCGGGATATGGTACAGCGAGGTGCCGTAAGGCTCGATCATATAGGAACTGATGAGCAGGTCGCAGATATTCTCACTAAGCCCCGGGGGAAGGTCAAGTTCCTAACCTTCCGTGAGAATCTTGGTATCGTGGAACGACCCTATGATGTGGGTCCCGTTGGACGATGAGCTCTGGGAGCTCTGGGGGGCTTTGGGGACAGCTTCTCGGAGCTATGAGCAACCACAAGGCTAGGCTTGCCGACCTTGGTGGTGTGCTTGGACCCCACCGTTGTGATTTTGAGTTGGTTCACCTCTCATTTTCTGTGCCCCGTATGCATCCTACCCATTGAGTTCAGGGCTGATGGGAAGTACCTCTCATTTGGCCAATGAGGTGGGAAAAGCTAGAGACTAGTAGCAAATACTGATGGACGCATCAGAGATTGCCGTACTCTCTATCTAGGATGGCACGGTCCAACCACTTGATCTGGGATCAAGTATAGTGAGGTTTCGAACCTCCGCTTGACTTCGAGTCAGATGAACCAACTTCGGGTTGGTTGGAGACTCTTTGTGAGTCTGATAGAGGTTTCGGACCTCTGGGCTGAATTTGTCAGCCGGGGGATGATGTCTTTGTAATTGATCCACTTCTGTTCTGTAATAAAGAGGCTAGCAAAGCAAGTTACGGCGGGATGACGCACGATGTTTGATTGCATTGATGGATGGAGTTCTCCCTAGTTGAGAGGGAGTGTTAAAATTGGACAACTAGGTCCAAACTCCATGTTGTGATGCTCAGATGAAGATATCGATATTTTTAGTGGATTCCTCTTTCAGAGAGGTGTAAGATCCATATAAAATTTATCTAAATCCGATGAGCAGAACATTTATTTTGAATTTACTATTTATAATAAATTATATGTGCAGGTCGGCCTTAAGGTTTTACACCCCCAGCGGATGTGTCACACACCTCAATGATGTATATAAATACAGTCAAAGTTGGAGAGCATTTGACACTCACTCATCACACATCTTCTTCTCTTCTCTGATTTAGTACGAGCTCCTTGGAGGACGAATTCAGCTCACACGTGGGAAGAAGGACGAGTTTGTACAGCCAAGAAGAAGGACGCAGATTGCTGCAGCTAGGGTTTCCAAGGAAGTTTGACCAGCGTTGACTTTGGTCAACGCATGGTCCAAAGAGGCTGAAATTTGTTGGAGAATTCGATTTTGGGAGGCCGTACACATTGGCACAGAAATCGAGGTCAAAAGGTTGACCAAAGTTGGAGCTGCGTTGACTTTGTTGTTGCTGCCATGCGTTGACTTTTCTGGACAACGTTGACTTTTCTGGAGTTGACTTGAGTTGACTGGGTGACTGATTTGAGGATTGCTGTGACACATTATGGGTTGGCTGATCAAGGAGACTTTGCTGGTTGAAGCATCCCGTTGACCGTCGTAACGCACCATCACATTTTTCCTGTTTCTGGTTTGTCTTCTATAGATCCACTGGTACGTTCTATCAGCATTTTACTAAACTATTTATGTGATTGCTGTTATAAAAGTAAAACTGCTTCAAGCATAGAACATCTACAAAAATCTACAGAAATTGATGTCTTGGAACTCATGCATGATCTGATTTGCTTGTTGATGGAGAAGGATTGCTTGCAGGATCCATAGGCTTGGTTGATGGTGAAGTTTTCTTTTGTTTATGTTTTCTAGTTTTCCATTATGTTTTCCATCTTGCTATGTTGCAGTAGGACAAAGAATTTAGATTAAGAAATGTTTTCTAATGGCACCTTAAATCTATTTGTCCTTCACTGCCTTAATGTTTTCTTCTGCTTAGATACATTAGAGAAATCATTCATTTTCTCTCTAACAAGTTCTTAGCTTGTCCATTTCTTGAATAATTTAGATCAGTTAGCATCAATTATGATTTATGGTTAGCCCTGCATATTATTGCCATTGAAATATTCTGTTCTTGGAATCATCTCTTTAAAGCAACTTTGTCTAGGTTTGTCAAAGAAGTTTGTTTAAAATCATGCTCTTTGCCTTTACTTAGCTGAATTTGTTTTAAGGAAACCTTATAGCTGTAACTTTGGATGTTAGAGTTTTCTCTCCTTCTATGGTTATAGTTACTTGTGTATCTTAAATGTTTTTTATGCTCTAGGTGATAAAAGCTCTGAAAGTTGGATAAGTTTTCTTGCCTTTCTAAGTTTTTATCTGAATGTTTGTCTTGGTTAATTATTTGTTTTCAGTCCGAAATCAAATGGATTAGGTTCTGCTTATGCCTTTGATTCTCTTGTTGTTCTTATCGATTTTCTAACTCCCTCAGTTTACAAGTATATAAAGGATTCTGTTTCATCCCTTTATTAGTTTGTTGTTCTCAATCTTTATGTCCATTTCATAAAACCTTCATAACCTTAAAAGATCCACCAACCAAGTAAACTTGCCCTGCAAATACTCTTAATACCATTGATGAACTTATCTGGACCTTGTTAGACTCCATTGCCCAATGACTTAACAGTCTTCCATGTTTCCTATATAAATCTATCAAAGTATCATACCCAACCAAAAAACAATCAAATATCTTGCACTTAACATCTAGCCTAAAATCAACCTCTTCAAAGCATCAAGCTATATCCTTACAAACATATTGAGAGATCCCTCTCTGAGACTAGGAGGGCTAGATCCTAGAAATCTAAAGCTTGGTTTGATGTTACCCTTGTCAATTTGTATCTCAATCAATCTAGCAAATTACGGGGAGCTAACACTTTGGTTGCCTGCCATGCTCAAAAGTCTGCAAAAATATCATGACCTGCTCCTTGGTCATTATTGTTCTCATTCCTCTCACTTTGCCAATGTAGTCTCTTATAATCAACCTTGTCCTGTAGCTGACTGTTTCGTCCTCTTCATTGTACCGTTTGTTAGGGACCATCAACATTTGGTGCATCAATATTGAAATTTGAAACAACTATTTGATGCTATACCAGGAAACAACTGTTGACCCAATGCTGTGTGAAAATTTGGCTTACCTCGAATCCTATTGCAACAACTGGAAATAATTTTCCTAATTGTTAAATTAACTCTTAACAATTTGTTTGTAGTTTTCTGCGACAAACACTGAATCAATCATACTGCAACCGACACAAATGAACTGCGGAAGAAAAATAAACGCAGGAAAAGATATATACATGCACACAAATAAACCGTTATTTTTGGACAATGTCCCCAATAAAACTCAACTCGGGAAAACTGGTGCAGCAAGTAAGGGTTTTATTATTATGCAGTAGTGAAATCTGAGTACAAACTACGGATGCCCAAATTGACAATCCAAACAGAGAGAAACTGGAAAAAATATCTAGCTATCTGACAGGCTATCTGACACTCCACAGGCTATCTGACACTAACCTCGGCTCGAATTTGAGTCGTCCCAACTACCTCTGCGCATTCTCTGCGTCACTACAACTCGGAACTGCGTCACCTCAAGCAATCTCGTTAGCTGCTGTCTGGGAAACTGATTCTCCAGGCCTATGGAACCTCTGCCCAACTTCTGGCACTGAATCTCGCCTTCTCCCCAACAAAACGAAATTTCCTCTAGAGGGCACTGCACTGCCTCTACATTGCCTCACTGTGGCACTTTTGCCTCTCTGCAAATGTACTCGCCGGATTTGGAATGCCTCCTCCGACTCCACTATATTTGCCTCTCTCTCACTGCTTCAATCTCGACAACAAAACGTTGCTACTCTGGAAATCGATTTCCCAATAAAATCGAACTCTCAAGTGTCTCATGTGATTTCTCTAAGCCCCATTGACTTCTTCTTATAGTCCTTCGTTGAGACATCAACGACCAAGATTAGATCATAGTCAATGGATAAGATTATCTAGAAATCGATCCATGTGACTTTCTAGAACATTCATACCATGACTTAATTAATTTTGACTAATTAATCATATTCCCTAAATTTAAACTTAGGAAATAATTAAAATCTGACTAATAATCTAATTAAGTCGTCTCTAGGTGGAATTTCCAGAAACGATTTCCGGGTTTTGGATATTTCATGTATTCTAGTCTCTCCACAAATTTCAAGGCTAGAACACATCCGATGCTACAAAAACTAACATGCTGAAGACGCCACCTGAAGTACTCTTTCGATCTGTGGAGCACCTTGCCCAATCTACATTTGTGAAACCCTCAAGCCTCACATCATCAACTTGTCTATCTGATGTGCCTCTGAGATGCCTCAAAACATGCTTTGCAGCCACCCAGTGAAATTTGGTTGGTTCCATCATGAACTGACCCAACTGGTTGATTGCAAAACAAATATTAGGTCTTGTGTTGACCAAGTACATTAACGACCCAATGAGTTGCCTGTATATTGTAGGATTCACTCGCTCTCCTTTGCTAGCATCGACCTTCCTCTAGTTTGTGACTAGAGGCGTGGCCATGGGACTGCAATCTTGCATATGAAACCTCTGGATAATTTCTGTAGTGTACTTCCCCTGCCCCACAAAGATCTCACCATCACCCTACTGAGCCTCCAATCGAAGGAAATAATGCATAAGCCCCATATCCCTCATCTCAAACTCCCTTGCAAGGTCCACCGTCCTCCTTGCAATATTGGATCAAGCTGTATGCTCCAGTCAATATAAGGTCATCAACATAGAGCCCTTGAATGAGCGAAAGCCTTGCAACCAAGATGTAATATAGGTTGGGATCTGCCTCACTCTTAGTGAATCCCAATCCTCAAAGGTAGTTGTTAATGCGAGTATACCATGCTCTCAGAGGTTGCGTGTCTCTGCTGAACTGCTTAAGCCCCACCCCATATGTGCTGCAAGTGCCAAAATAGTCCTGATGGATGAATTTCATGCTATTGGGGAAAAGGTTTCATCATAGTCTATGCCCTCAATCTGTGAGAAGCTCTTTGCCAGAAACATGGCCGTGTACTTCTCCACACTCACATGTGCTCCATGCTTAATCTTGTTCACCCAGCGTGAGCCTACTATTGATTTTCCCTCAGGTCGTGGCACAATCTCCCAGACATTGTTCTTCATGATGGAGGAGTATTCCTCTACCATGGCATCTTGCCAAACCTCCTGAGAGGCTGCCTTCTTGTAAGAAGAAGGCTTAGTGTCCACCAATTTTGTCATCAATGCCATATATCTTGTGTACCTTTGTGGCGGCTTTCTCTGATTGAAGATTGTGCTAGGAGCCTCAACATGCTCTTGGGCCTTCTGAATCAACTTGTCATCCCACTTGGCTCTCTTCCTCCCTATGCTAGGAGTCTTCAACTGAGTAACTGCTTGCATTCGTCTTGGTCTCTCCTCCTTATCAACCTGATCTGCATCTTGTTGTTTAACCCTCTTGCAACTTGGCTGAGATTGTTTGTGATCTTGTATGAGGCTCCTCATTGGGAGCGAGTAGCTCCTCCATCTGAGGTGCTGCACTTTGCTCTCGCTCTAAGGAATCTCTTAGAGCCTTGTCCTCTTGGAACCTCACATCCCGTCTGAGGTTCCTGAGTCCTGGTAGATACACCTTGAATGCCTAAGCTGTCTCACTGTATCCCATGAAAATACCCTTTTCAGCTGTGGGATCCAACTTCTTCTTGCTATCTTTGGACACATGGCAATAAAATTTTGTGCCAAAGATACGGAAGTGTGAAACATCAGGATTCTTTCCTGTGAAAGCCTCATCTGGTGTAACTTGTTCAAGCACCCTGTGTGGACTCCTGTTCCGTAGAAATATTGCAGTGTTGGATGCTTCTACCTACAAGAACATAGGCAGTCTCTGATCATGCAACATGGCCTTGGCCGCTCCAACAATATCGTGGTTCTTCCTCTCAACCATCCCCATTCTATTGAAGGTTATGGGGTGTTATCAACTCTCTCTTGATCCCTCCTTGGCAAGTTGGCACACAAGTCCTTGAAGGCATTGGAGACATATTCTCCACCATTGTCACTCCTCACTGCTTTGATCTTTTTCCTGGTCTGGTTTTGTACCAAGGCCTTAAACTCCATGAACTTGGTTAAGGCCTCAAATTTCTTCATAAAAAAAATCCAATCTTTCTGAGAATAATCATCAATGAAAATAACATAATACCTGTGTCCCATAAAAGAAGAAGAAGAGAAGGGCCACATACATTTGAATACACCAGCTCCAAAATACCTTTGGCTCTGTTGTCTCGGCCCTAAAAAGAAGTCTTGTCATACTTGCCAAGCGTGCATCCCTTGCACACTCCATTCGTATCAAAATTGCATGCTGGTAATCTTGTGGATATCTGCTGAAGAATCTTCAGCACCCCATGATGCAAATGTCCCATGCGTCTGTGCCAAAGTTCTCCAACATCTCTACTCTGCTCACCACTTGCCTTGATGCTCAAGGCTGCACTAGTCTCTACTTGAAACTTGTACAGGTTCTTCATCCTCACACCTATTTGCTTCACTGTCCAGAAGCTAGGTGCTTGAGGTATGCCTTACCTCTGCTGAAGATGATATCATATCCCTTGTCCTCAAGGGTTGCTACTGAAACAAGGTTCTTCTTCAAGCCTGGAACACAAAGGACATCTTTGAGATGGAGATGCTCCCAGACTCCCTCTTAAAGCTGACAGTACCAATTCCCTTGGTCGTGTACCATTATCTCTTAGTTCAATATGAACCGCATGTCCTGAAAAACTCCTTGTTCCCGGTCATATGGAAAGATGCACCAGAATCAATATACCACGTGTTGCTGCCTATTGAGCTTGCCATGCAAGCTATCAATGAGAAGTCTTTCTCAAACTGAGAAGCAAACTCATCTACCTTAGCTGATGTAGTAACATGATCCTTACTGGATCCCTTCTTCCGATTTGGACACTTAGTAGCATATTGCCCAAACTCATGGCAGTGGAAACACTTGATCTTGCTCAGATTCTTCTTCTTCTTATTGCCCTTCTGATTGGACTTGCCCTTCCCTTTGCCTGCCAAGGCAAAGTTCTCTCCGTCAAAGTTATTGCTGTTGTTAGATGTTTCACCCACATTATCTGTCATTTCTTATACTCCTTTTCTAGCATCATGTCATCCTCATAATCCATTTATATAAAGTGAGACGATTCTTCTGCTGTGTGATGCAGATATATTGTTCCTACTGCATTTTCTCCTTTCTCCTTTCTGCCAAATTATGGTTAATTTCCAATGTTTACATCTTTGATCTTTTTCTTTCCATTGAAAACATTTCTTTTGGAAATGTTCTGTCTGTCATATTCTTTTACATTGTCCATTTTCCATTTTCTGTAGCTCAATTTATACATAAGTATTAAATAGTCGATTTTCACATTCTTTTGCTGAATGCCTCTCTCTTGATCATCGAAATTAGAAGTTGATATTATTTGCATTTTGGAAGTTTAAGTGATTTTCATTGAGAGATTGGTTTGGGTACATGTTATCTGGAAATGCTTAATAGTCGAGCTTTTGATATCTTTTGAAGTTAATTTTAACTATTTTTAAAAACTTTATAACTGATTTTGTTTAGCTTTACAGTTTGCGTATACATGGAAGTAGGTATGTTGAAAGAGCAAATGTTCTGTTTTGTGATAAGGGGGCATATGCCATGCATTTCATGTTTACTATATCATAATTTGTATACTTCTGTACATATTATCAGAACTCTAAAGCTACACTCGATCATTATATTGCTTCCCTGATAATAGACTTTTTGATGGCAGACAATCAGTCTCTTGGAGTACATTATGAAGGGACAAAGTAGCTATGTTCCACCAGGGTACATGCCTGCAGCACAATCAGATGATGACATCCATGAAGTACAGATTTTATCTAGTCATGAATCCCGGCAGGATCCAATACCATGGTCGTCAGGCATTTGTGCTTGCTGTGATGATATGCAAAGCTGTATGTTTCTTTCTTTCCTTCCAAAAAAGTGGAAATGGAAATCATTGTGAGAGAGGGTTGAAAGCATAACAAGTTGACAGCTTAATAACAAAGCAGATACATGCTCATGAAATGCAGCTCTTGAAAATCCACTGCTACTGTAGCTCTTAAGTAAACAGGTTCATTGACTTGTATTCTCTGTTTTTTTGGGATTTGTACAACTCTTTTGGCAGTCTTATGCTTTCTTTCAATGTTTGTCCATCAGGGATGCCCTTAAAACCCTCTGGTAATATTAAAGGAGACATAAATGGAAGAAGTTGAATGCTTGTGAACTCTGCTTTTTGGAGTGATAAGGAGACACAGAAGACATCTGTTTTGGATTAATAGTTGTTGATGATTGAAGCAGCGGACATGTACTTCTGCCTTGAATACATGTCAAGCATGCAGGATTTGTCCGAAGACTCCTTAGCATACTTGCTCAATTCATTTTCTTTTGTGATTCAAGTTAACTTATGAAAATAACATAATCAATTATGTTGGCCATTGAGCTAAAGAAACTACAGAAAAGCGAATTATTTACTTCAATGAATTTGTTTTATTTTCAACTGTTGATCTCAAGTGGGTTAAAATTTAATCCTAGCTATCCATCACTTTGGAGATTAAGGTTAGGAATTTAGCTCAATGAGAAATTATAAAAACAAGGCCAAGGATAAATGAAAGACTCAAGAGAGAGTGTGATACTCAGAGATGAAGAGAAAGGAAGTGTTGCAGCAATGGAGAAAAATCCAGAGAAGTAAGATTGAGTGGAGGCCGAGGATATACTGATTTTTTTGTACACTTGATTTGCAGAGAACTGCATGTGTGAGCGAGTTTCAGCTTCAGAGAGGCTGCACGAGCGAAGTGTTTAAGGAAGGGTTCCACACGTATGATGATGAGAGATTCAGGTTGCATGTGCAAGAGAGATAGTGCACGGGCCACACGTATGATGGCTGGGAGAGTGCAAGGCTGCACGTGTTAGTGAGAACCAGCTTCTAGAGGGTTACACAAGTGAAGTGAAGCCAACAAAGGTGCAAATCAGGGTTTCTCAGGGGTTGATAAGCTTGGTTCAAAATTGCTGTAAATTTTCCAGCATTTTCTTTGTGGGCCATTTGCGTAGTAAGGGAGGGAGCCCTCATTATTTAGAGAATAAAAGTGAAGGTTAAGTGGAGGGTTATTTGGTCTGTGAAAGATTTCCTCTATGTGTGCACTTCCACTTTTTAATTTTTTGTTAAAAATTCCAATGGGTTTTACATTCTATAATTGCAGAAATATTTTCTGGGTATAAAAAATTGTAGGAATTAAAACCATGTCTGGAATTAAGAAATTAAACCTAAGTAAAGATATTGGTAGGCATAAGGAGACATCGATTTGCTTGGAGTGATGAGGAGTTGAATACAAATTTGTTTTTTTGTTCTAGAAATACAATGATACATGGCAAACATTTAAAGTTTTTGGACGCTGGATTCTCATAAGTTGAGTTGGAAGAATGATCTGTTAGTTTTCTTAAAACTCAACTATCTAATTTGTGATTTTTTACCAAGCAAAGAGCTGAAAATTGAACTTTAACTTTAATCCACAAATATACTGAGTTTACTAACTACCATGCAGTGGAAATAAGGAACAAATGAACACAACCACACCATAAAACTGCACACAAAAATTTACCCAAGAATTCCCAACTTGGGAAAACCTGCAATTTTGGTGTTTTTATTATTCTGCTCAACAAATCTTTGGAAAAATGATTACAACTGAAAGGGAAAACTTCCCTTTTCTCTGCTAAACCTCTGCGCACTTCACACCAACTCGGCCTCCCTTCTGTGCACTGTACAAACTCATACGACCTCTGCAACCCCTTCTGTGCACTGAATGTGGCCATTGGAAGAAGTCTGTGCTTCCTGGAAAAGATATGAGGCTGATTCAACCTCTCTTTCTGCCTCTATCTGTGGTGATATGAAGCCCTAATCGCTGAACATAATTCCCTTCTCCTTTGCTGAGCTAAAACTCCAAGTTAACTAGTGCATAATGACCAAGTTTTGTTCGCTTTGACCTCTTAGAAGTCGACCTGGGCCCACCACTGCTGCGAAGGGCTGAGATTAAATCTCCTTGGATAGTTGAGATTGTTCTAATTCTTGACTTTAGGAAAATTTAAAAATTTAAATTTTCCTAAGTCAAGGAATTAATAGAAGTAAATTTGAGCCTTGGTCCCACTTGTGAGTCCTCATGCCAAATTTAGTGCACTTACTGAATTTAGCTAAACCCTTCCTCCACTATCTTCATTTAACACTCCCTGTTAGAGAGGAATGTGTTTTGAACTATACCCAATTTGTCCTTGAAATGGACAAAGCTTCCTCTAAGCAAAGTTTTGGTCAATATGTCTGCTGTCTGCTATGCTGCAGGAATGTATTGAAGTCTGATCTTGCCCCTTTGAACACAATCTCTAATATGGTGGTACCGGATCTCGATGTGCTTGGAGTGGTCATGATTCATGAAGCACTAGATTGTCAGAGAGCTTAATGCAACTCTGATTGTCATAGTGTATGACTGTAGACTCCAACCTTTGAATGAAAATCCCAACAAGTAGCTTCCTCAACTAAATGGCCTCACAAGCTGCCAGGCTAGCAAACATGTATTCAACCTCGGCTGAGCTCAGTGCCACTGATCTCCGCTTCCTGCTGAACCAAGAAACAACTTCTGACCCAGCACTGAAAGTGCAACCTGAAGTACCCTTCTTGTCTGTGAAACCCCATGCACAATCTGCATCTGTGAAGCCTTACAACTTCACTCCATCAACCCGTTTGTACATCAACTCATAATCGAATATGACTCTAAGGTACCTCAGGATATGTTTGGCAGCAACCCAATGTACTCTAGTAGGCTCAACCATAACCTTACTAAACTGGTTCACTGCTTAGCAAATGTCAGGTCATGTGTTTACAAGGTACATTAGTGACCCAATCAACCGTCTGTAGAGCGTGGCATCAACTTGCTCTGCTTTGCTAGTTCCTCCAATTTGTCACAAGAGGCATGGCCGGGGGCCTACAATCCTACATGCGAAACCTCTTGAGAATCTTTAGAGCATACTTGCCTTGTCCCAAGAAAATATGCCCATCACCTTGCCAAACCTCCAACCCAAGGAAATAGTGCATTAGCCCTATAACCTTCATGTCAAACTCTGCTGCAATATCCCTCTTGCAGTCATTGATGAGCTAATCGTCCCTTGTTAGTATGAGATAGTCTACGTACAACACAAGAATGAGAGGCTGCCCCCCAACAATGATGTAATATAGGTTAGGGTCAGCTTCACTCTTGGTGAAGCCCAGTCCCAGAAGACGACCGTCAATGCTGGAGTACCACGCTCCCGGGGCCTATTAGAGCCTATAAAGAGTTATTTTGAGCCTGCACACTTGCGTCTCCCTACTATGTGCCTCAAACCCCTCTGGCTGCTCTATGTAAATCTCCTCCTCAACAACTCCGTTAAGGAAGACAATCTTCACGTCCATTTGGTGGATCTTCCAACCCTTGCGCATTACTAGTGCTATAATGGTCCTAATGGACGAATAACTGGTCACAGGTGCAAAAGTCTTGTCATAGTCAATGGCCTCCACCTGAAATTGAAATATAAACATCCAGAGAGGGTCATATGGCTAGTAAGATACTTGGCTGTCAAGTCTTTGACTTCTTTGTCCTTGAGCTTCTATAACAATACTTTCATACATCAATCAACAAATATATATTACAGCAACAAAACCCTCGTACGTTTTCAGACTTTTGCCATGGAACATACAACTCAACAATTCAGATATGATCGTGACTAGACATTTTAGTCAACAGCCAATGCGCAGCTTGGCTCAACGCATTATTCAAGAAGAGTTCAAGCTCCAAAAATCATTACCCATACGTTCCTCTTGCATACCATCCCTGCGCAAGTCTTTCACAACGTTTTAATCTCGGTTAGTCAAGAAAGAAGCTTGGATGAGTTTTTGAAGGAGCCGTATAAACGTATCACAATTTCTTTTTTGCACGCACAATGTATCTTAGGTATATGCACACAGGTTTCAGTTTTTTAGCACATAGATATTCATAGTGTCTGCTAGTTCAAAAACCTCGAAGACACATTTCAAATCTCAGAAGCACTTGTTTCAGATTTCACATTCGTGTCACCTAGTACGCTAAAATGGTTGTGTTCTTCAGAACTTGCACATTGAAATTGCCATTGGCTTACATTACTAAGGCTTCAACAAGCTTTTTAAGAAGTAGCTTCCAACGTTCATACATAAACAGAGCTACTTCAGATTGGCATGCAAAGGAAGCTTGTAATCCATATATAAACTCCAGATCTTCCCTTGGATAAATTCTTACTGCTACAAATAATGTGAACTCCAGGTCTATGTTCAAAAGAAACCACAAACAGACCCAAACTACTGTAGGTTGATGCAGAAAGATTGTGAGATAAGTGCAGGATGAAGAAAACCTTTTTGCCACCTTGATTTGTTCCAATGTGGAAAAAGTCGAAGTCGGGATTAAATCGGCAAGGGTCCAGAAATTGAAAAAGTCGGCAAAATTAAAAAAAATACAAAAATATTCATTTTTGAAAAAATCCCAATTTTTTCCAAAAAAATGAAAAGGTCGTTAAAAAAACTACCTCCCTCACGATTTTTTGGAAAAACTCCTGTTTTAATCCTGACTTTTTCAAATGGGAAAAAATCGCCAAAAAATCGGTGGATTAAATCAGCTAGTCCAAAAAATCAGACTTTGCCGATTTAATTGCGACTTTTTGGTGACTTTTTCCACATTGATATGTTCAAGTTACTACTCAATAAATTCAGGTGCCGAAATTCCTTCCTCAGTTTGGAGTATGCAAGTTCTAGATCAATCTTAGTCCACAAATAACAACAATGTTTGTTAATTTCAAATCTGAGTGATCTCAGACAATAAGCCTCAAAACCTTGCAAGCTGAGCCTTGACCTCCATGTTTGTCAACTTCAAAGCAGACTTGGGTTATAGTTTGTCTCTCAGATCAGTGTTTGATTTAATCTTAGTGGGAAGTTCTCTTTAGATATGAAACCCTTCATCAAACATTATTTAGACCTGGAGCAACTTCATAATAGCCATTCAACAAAACCAAATCTATAGCTCAGATTTGTGGGGAAGAAGAAAGACATTTAGTGCCACAAAAATTTGAAGCTTGACAATTCTATCCACCTGGAAAATAAACCCTAGGAACACAAAAACCCTTGCCGACCCTTGAGAGATATTCAGTGTAGACTTCCTTCAACAGATTTTCGGTCTTCTGATCAAGCTTGTCTCCATAGGTCTGAAATGATGATAATATTCAAGAATATGCTTCAGAAAAATCAACACAAGAATGTCTGCTTCGGAATAATGCTGGCGAGAAGAGAATGCCCCTCAATTACAGAGAATATTGAAGAGAGATCAGATCAGGCCTACAAGGGCTGCCAACTACTCCAACGAAAAATCTTAGTGCCAAAACAATCAAGAAAAGAACCCTAAGCCCTTTTGCAATTTCGACCTTCATGGATATCTTGGCTACAGATAAATATGAAAATATCAACGCATTTGATCACACCTAGTGGAGGACTAATGTGCTGTCTATATATATATATAGATTTCGAATGGGTGTCCTGGAGGGCAGTGGACCTAACTTTAGGAGGGAAAATTAATATCCTCCAAAATTCAAATTTGAGCCAAAATCCTAGCAGACATAGGGTTGGATTCCAAAAACATTTTCAATTTATAAATGAGATAAATCTCCAATTGTATTTTGACCACAAAAAAATTGTATTTATCTTTTCCTTCTGTTCACCACTCCGTGTCAACGACCCCATAGCAGTACACCCTTTTTTTTTTTTCGCAAAATGGATTTATCATGTTCAAGTGTTCGCATCATTCAAATTTCATCATCAGTGGACAATTTGTTAAAGATGTAAACCCATTCTACATGTTTATAATGTAAATGATCTTAGTAAGACCATCATGTATGTAACAACCTAGGTAAGCCTATTATTTTGGTGACAATTTCTATACTAGGTGGTTTTTCGTCTCATTGATTCATCTGCGTCTCTAGACACAAATGATCGACAAAGTTTTTCCTTCCAACCTCACCCCAAAGCTAAGGTGAATTTTGTCATCAAGATATTAGGTGAGTTATAGTGTTTTTTATGGAGTATTTGTAAAAGTAATTTGGGAATAATCCTAGTTAATTGGCTAGATTATTTCAAATTACTTGGTCTACTAGATCATATTTTGAGCCGTAGAATTGGGTAGATATTTGAGGGTTTATAACGAATGGGTGTTCCCCCTTCATGTATTAAATTGAAATATCTTGATGTAAAAAATATTTTAGTGCATGGTCTCTCATATTTAGACACCATGGCTAAATTATTTGAGGATTGGAAAAATTATTAATCCCCTCATGAGTCAATTAATTAAATTTTCTAGCAAAAATAAATTAAAATTATAAGCCAAAAATTTAATTAATTTTAAGTCCTAGGAAAAATTAATTCTCCAAATTAAAAATTTGTGGGTTCTAGAAGAATTAATTTGTGGAGGTCCCTAGACAAGGGAATATTGAAAATTTCAAGATATTTTGGACCCTTGGACTTTGGTAATTAAGTCAAGGTCAAATTTTTGAAGAAATCAACTCAAAATAATTAATTTTGAGTTGGTTAAAATTCAATTAAATGAAAAATTCGAATTTTCTCAAAAAAATATAATTTCGACGGAGGAGATTAAAAGATAATTAATTTTTTTTCTACGGTCGAGATTACTTTGACGGGGATCAAGCTAATTAGCCGTTGGAGAATTAATCTATAAATTAGAGGCCATTTGTCATTCGAAATGATCTGATCATTGAATCGTGTATTAGCTCTTGTAAACTTTTCTGGAATAATACATTGCAAAGTCTTTGGGGTCTTATTTGATGGCAGTGTTCCTCTCCAGTTTTTTATGGTAACTTGTGTTTTAATATTTTTTCTGATCTTATTTATAAGTCGCTGGTTAATAACTCTTGTAGATCAACCTATTGCACAAATATCTTGCTTAGGTTATTGGGTTTTTAATATAGCTTTAAGATTTTTATTTGTTTAGTAGGTTTCTAATCTTTAAAGATTTAATCATTATTTTATACCTCTATTAATTTAGCAGCTTATATTCTAAGTGTGCATAAATCATTTTTATTTAGTAACTTCGGGCGTTTGGGAAAGTCTTCGGTTGGACCAGTCGACTTCAGAATCTTAAGATCTGGAGAGCCTTTCGGATTAAAACTCCAAGATTATCTAACGAAATATATCTTGCAGGGATTTTCTGGGCTAGTACCTAAATTAAAATTTTTATTTATCTTCAATAATTTGTGCTAAATAGTTAGATATAGCTAAAAAGAGCATAAATCTACAGATCTGGGAGCGAAGTCAGACTCATACTCCTCAGATTTGATAGATCTGTAATTTTAATTGTATAAATCTGCAAAAATCTTAGATTTTATTTTCTAACTTGGGATTTGGGTTTTCAATTTAATTTTTTCTATATATGTGGGATTTGGGGTTTTATTTTTGTTTTGTACAGGTTCATATCTGAAAATTGGTAAAGAAAATTTGGGGTTTTGAGGCAGATCTAAGCCCTGGAGGGCAAGATCTAGCCTCGAACTTTTGTGTGCAAGGATCAAGCGACGAAATCATTTGCTTGAAGGTTCAGATTTGAGGTTTTCATAGTAATTTTCAATGTTCCACCAAGACTCTGGTGCGAGGAGACACGGGTGCGGGGAGACGCACAGGGGGGACGTGTGGGAGTACCCTGAAATTTTAGGGAAATTTCGGGGGTGCGGGGAGTCGTCGGGGTATATATATATATATATATATATAATTCAAGTTCATATTCATTGTGAAATAATAAATAATGAAAGCATAAATATTAAATAGACTAATAATAATATACTATATACTATATACTAATATGAATACCAATACATTGAAAATTAAAATTTGATCTACACATGATAAAATTTAAATTCATAATTGAATTGAATAATGACATACATTGATCCATCCTCATCTTTCATTTTGATACATACATCATTCTTATGACATACTCATTATTCTAATATTCATCCATAATCAATGATCATTCAATAAATAAATTCAATAATGAAACCTTCAAATACATTGATCCATGATTCCATATCATTCATCATTCATCATTCTACAATCTACAATGTACATTGATTTAAAAATTAATTTCACCATTCATCATTCTAGAATCGAAATTGAAAGCAAAACATATTAGAAGTAGATAGTAGATACTAAAGTTTGAACTTTAAACACTAAATAGTAAATAGTAAATTTATATAACTCAAAAATAGTTAAGAGTCAAGAGTAAAGAATCAGTCTGAGGTCAACAACTGAAAAGTAAAAATAGATAATTTATTAATTAGCACTGAAAATAAAATTAACATCAAGGACATAGAGAGGTCAAGGTCGAAGTAGCAAAGGTCAGCCGGAGGTCGAAGAGCTAGAAATGAAATGAATCATTGAATAATGAATCGTAAAAATATATATATATATATATATATATATATATATATATATATATTTATTATTATTATTATTATTATTATTATTTTTATTTTTTTTCTTCTGAAGCACCCTTTTTGGGGAGTCGTGTCCCCCTTAAAAAGGGGGACGTCCAGAAGCACCCTTTTTGGGGAGTCGTGTCCCCCTTCAAAAGGGGGACACCCAGAAGCACCCTTTTTGGGGAGTTGCGTCCCCTACATTGGGGAAACGCACCCCCTTGCGTCTCCCCAAAAAGGGTGCGCGGGGAAACGCACCCCCAGGAGACTCCCCGTACCGGGTGTGAGGGGTGTGTGCATCCGAACTTAGGGGACGCGACCCCGTGGAACACTGGTAATTTTTGAGAATAATTTGAAGGAGAAATACCAATGTGGAAAAAGTCGCGATTAAATCGGCAAAATCCAATTTTTTGGACTAGGCGATTTAATCGGCCGATTTTTTGGCGATTTTTTCCCAGTTGAAAAAGTCGGGATTAAATCGAAAAAAATCGAGATTAAATTGGGAGTTTTTCCAAAAAATCGCGAGTGAGGTATTTTCTTTAATGATTTTTTAATTTTTTAAGAAAAAATCGAGATTTTTTCCAAAAAAATCGGGATTTTCCAAAAAATGATTTTTTTTTTTTGGTTGGTTCTATGTTTGAAGCACCCTTTTTGGGGAGTCGCGTCCCCCTTCAAAAGGGGGACATCCAAAAGCACCCTTTTTGGGGAGTCGCGTCCCCCTTCAAAAGGGGGATGCCCAAAAGCACCCTTTTTGGGGAGTCGCGTCTCCTACACTAGGGAAACGCACCCCCTTGCGTCTCCCCAAGACTCCCCAAAAAGG
The DNA here is from genome assembly GCA_034641835.2 of Pinus albicaulis. NCBI lineage: Eukaryota > Viridiplantae > Streptophyta > Pinopsida > Pinales > Pinaceae > Pinus > Pinus albicaulis. Next base: position 1,115,145,227 of record CM076574.1, read on the forward strand.
GTGCGAGGGGAAACACGCCCCCAGGAGACTCCCCGTCCCGGGTGCGAGGGGTGCGTGCACCCGAACCTGGGGGACGCGACCCCGTGGAACACTGGTAATTTTTGAGAATAATTTGAAGGAGAAATACCATTGTGGAAAAAGTCGCGATTAAATCGGGAAAATCCAATTTTTTGGACTAGGCGATTTAATCGGTCGACTTTTTAGTGATTTTTTCCTAGTTGAAAAAGTCGGGATTAAATCGAAAAAAATCGAGATTAAATCAGGAGTTTTTCCAAAAAATCGTGAGTGAGGTATTTTCTTTAATGATTTTTTTTCCAAAAAATGTGTCTTTTTTTTTTTCTTTCTATTTTTTATTCTGTTGTTTGAATTTTGTTAATTTAAATTTAATATTAATATATTTGTAAGTTGTTGGCCGACTTTTTCAAAAAACTCCCGACTTTATCGAGTTTTTTTAACTTATGGACCCTTGCCGATTTAATCTCGACTTTGAATTTTTCCACATTTAGAAATACACGAGTCTAAGATATAAATTTTTGGGCAATTTTTAAAATTTTTTTTCAAGGCCCTTGGGCTACCATTTTTTTTTCTCCTATTCGCTGCCTTGAAGCCCCAACTCTCTGCGCCCTCATTTCTCTTGCATTTCGAAACCCTTTTCCAATCCCTGTGTTTTTCCTTGTTGCATAAACCTTTTCCCTCTCGCAACTCCATTTCTTTGGATTTTCCTCCATTCGCGTCCTTCTCTGCAAACCCTTGTCGCTTCTCTTCCCTTTTCTTCTGTCCGCGTATTCCTTTGCGGCGTTTCCTTTTCCTCTCCAAGCTTGCAACCCGCTCTGCAACCCGTGTCCATCTCTCTTGCGCGTTCTTCCTCCCTCATGGCTCTTCCTTCTCCCTCCATCAACTTCCCCACAACGCCATTATCTCCTCCTCCTCTGCGCGACCATCTCCTCACAGCCCTGTGTTGCGTGCTCTCATCCGCTCCCGCCGCCTCTCCCATCCCTGCGAACTCCTATCTCGAGCCCTCCTCCAGCCTGTCGTTTTCTCTACATCTCACCAAGCAGCTCCTTCCTTAACCCTATTCTTTTTCCCTCTCGACTTTACCTAACCCCAACACAATATAAATTCATTTCGATTGAAAATTTTAGTGTGGCCTGTTAGCACCCTGTAATTAGCAAGATTGGCAAAAGTCCAACTGCAGGGAGAACATCAGACCGCTTTGGGATTCAAGGATCTAGACCTCCTAAATCTAGAGAGGGATCTCTCTATGAATGAGCTTTAAAGATATGATCTTTAAAACCGGAAATAGTGATATTAGGGTAGTTATGAAGAGCTTGGGTTTTGTTTTGTTTGTTTTGGTTGGGCAAAGACATGATGAAGGTGAAGGCAGTTTCAAAATGAAGGTTAAAGGTGTCTGCAGGTGAAGGAATGATTTGGCTGATAGAAAGGCAAAGATAGTTTTAACCCATTGGGCTATGGAGTCATAGGAGGATTTTAATTGGACAGCAAGGTTCAAGCAAGATCCATGGGGCAAGTCACTTATGTCAAAGGATCTCTTAAGGTGATTTTATGGAATGAAACAGATAGGAAATGAAGAACAAACAAATGAAGATGTAGCGAAACAGCCTAAGATCAAGTAAGTTCTTTAAACTATCTTGCTTCAGCATGTACTTTAAAGAAAAACATAAGAGTATTCTGAGATCAGGTTAGTACCTTTAAACTAGCCTGCATTGAAGTACTTTCAGTTAGAAAACATTAAAAGACAGTTGAACAGCTTAAGATCAGGTAAGTGCCTTTAAACTACCCTGCTTTCAGCATATTCAATAAGAAAAACATAAAAGTATTCTGAGATCAGGTTAGTGCCTTTAAACCAGCCCGCATTGAAGTACTTTCAGTTAGAAAACATTAAAAGACAGTTGAAACAGCTTAAGATCAGGTAAGTGCCTTTAAACTACCCTGCTTTCAGCATATTCAAATAAGAAAACCACAAATAACAGTGACAAAGAGCAATTTAGATCAGGCAAGTACCTTTAAACCAACCTGCATTGATGTACTCTTCAAAGAGAACTTTCAAATGAAGAAAACATAGACAATAAAGCTTTCAGTAAGAGTAGGGTACTGTTGAGAGTAAATCCTAGCTCTATATTTGCTGCTCTTTACCAGAGAAAGTGAACAGAGTGAAAACATTAAGCAAAATGACAATTGACAGTGAGGAACACATCACCATTGACATAAATCAAGATCCCATAAATCAACAGCTTGTATTTGATGTTTCAAACCAGTTACAATCAGCAAGCCCGGTGGGTCTCTACAACTTCAAACTTCTCATATCAGCTTCTGTATCTTCAAGTTGCAAACAAGGCATCAGTAGTTTCAGAAACTATTACATGCGTTCAGATGTCCAGAGACCAACATTTGCTCATCTTCTACAGAAGTATTTATAGAAGAATGAAGAGGTGGGAGGATTTCCCAGGGGTCGAGTATCATTAATTATGTAATTAATGCAATTTCTGGCCTTTGAAAACCAGGCAAGGCATAAGGCGGGATGTAATCATTTCTAACTCTGCTTCATAACTCTGTTTCTACATTTCGAGGCTTAATGATTGAAAAGATCTGCTTCTGGATTGTTCTTTAATCTTTTAAAATAGTTTTGCCGACAATTAGAGATAAGATCCTTGAGTAACATTAATTGTTCGGCTGTCTTTGGGCAAAACACCTCGTGTTTGTAATAATGACTAAGTCTTCTTTAATTACCATGAGGTTGCAGTTGCCCTTTGGGAGCTGGAGAGGTTTATTCACTTTAGTTCAGCGTTTTCGATCTTCTGCTCTGGCAAGAACTGATACTCTTTTAACTGTGATTTAAGAACACAGTGTCTTGTTGATGTGCAGGGCCACGCAGGGCCTTTATAGTATCAGCGCCCATGAAACTTTGATGATCGTGGAGCAGAACCCTGTTTCAGTCGTTTTCCCTTTGATAACCAAAGGCCGAAAGATCGGGGCCTTTGGCTTTCTTTCATTCGTAATATGGACAGAACCTTCGAGACCTGCAAAACAAACAAAATGTTACGAAATCCTGCGAAAATAGGTTAAACTGCTTCAGAAGGCGGGGAAGGAGCGTAGTCGTTGTATCTGGACCCGTGGACGGTCCAGATCTAATCGGGGGCTTGCAATCAGCGGGAGGAGAAAAGGAGTGTGATGAAAAAAACTCCGATGCGATTGCGCGATCGGAAGGGCCGAGGCGATTAAGCGATGGTCGTCGATTTGCGGATCAGATCGACGGTGGGAAATGAATCGGAGGACTGGCCGATCGGAGGGACAAACAAAACGCATGCGATTGAAATCGCCAATGCGACGGAGCACTGGACGTTTGATCGACTTTCGATCAACGACGAGGATTAGTTTTTAGAATGAAAGGCAAAAACCCTTATAATACACGAAAACCCAAAGTTTTTTAATATAAAACAAAGGTTTAATGGATCGGGGCAAAAAAATAAAAAAGGATAGGCGCACGACTGCGGTGCCGCTGGCTGTATGAAATTCAAAGGGCCCGGGGCTTTATATAAAAAGGGCCTATCGGAATCGGAAGACTGGGCCTGGTCTTTTTAATCTACCCATTTGAAATCTTGCGATGCGATTCAGCGCCTGGGGTCTTTAACACTTGGGCTCGGGGAAAGTCATATGAAACAGAGGCAAGGGGGGCAGAGTTTATATACAAGACCCAATCGCATCGGAACTTTGATGCGGGTCTTTTCGATCAACCCATTTGAAACTTCCGATTGCGATTGCGCGATCGGTCTTTTTAATCTACCCATTAAAATATTTAACACGTGCTTTTGGTTTTTAGTTCAAAAGTTTGGATAACTGGGTTTTTGACTTTATAAACGAAAAAAGGTGATCGGGAAGGATTTTACAAGGCTTTAAGGGCGGGAGGCGGGCCCACAGGATATATATATATATAAAATGATGCGATCGAGAGTTTTTATAACGCAAAGGATCAATCGCATCGGGGTTTTTCAATCCAAAGCATGATTGCAATCAGAACTTTTGAATAGAGCACAAGTCTCGCGCATTTGGATATTTTCGATGCGATTAGCGCTCGGGGTAATAACTCTTGGTTTTTAAAAGAAACATGAGATCTGGAGTTATATCAAAGGGAGCCGATCGCATCGGGGTTTTTGTGCAACAAAACATATGCGCTCATCTGATTTATTCCGACGCGATAAGCGCCGATGGGACTAGCGCCTGGTTCCGGGGAAAGGGCATGTGGGGGAAGTGGTTAGGACTTAGCCCAAGGGGCTTAAGTCCATAGGAATAAAACTTTGTTTTTTATGAAATTTTCAGAGTTTTCAATGGTTTTTAGAGGTTTCGGTAAAGCTAAAGAATGGGTCTTTAACTTTATAAAAGTGATTTTCATGAGGGGGGAGAAAAGAAATCATGAAAACAAAGGGGTTTTTATGGAGAAAAAGGGGAGCAAATGAAAGTAAGTTTGGAAGAGGGGGAGAGGAAGAATGGTGGTTTTACAGCAGTTTCTTCTTATGAAATTAGCAGAATTTTTGAGTTCTGGAGGGAATCAGTAGTGAAGACTTTTTAAACATGAGCATGAGATCTTCCACAGGCTTCAAGAGATAACATTTTGGCCATGAAAGTGTTTCTTGAAGACTGAACAATGTTTTGGCCACCTTTTGATAGGACAAATTTTACAGGTGGCCAACAGTGGCTCCACTTGGGGATGGTGCCTTCTTGAAGGCATCAAGAACTTTCAGACCTGCATTCTCTGGGAGGCTGACCTGTGCCTGATCCATTGGGCTGCCCCTTTTCTTGCTGGGATGATCCTCTTTGAAAACATATTAGTAGCTATGAAAAACAATGGACCTTCATCAATACAAACTTTCTACTTACCCAATCCTATTGATCTAGCATTTTTTCTTCTTAGAGTGCACTTGGATTGGCAAACTCTTTTACAACATTTTATTCTTTTTGAAAGCAAAAATCTAATCTATTTCTACTCCTTTTTTCTCCATGGACTCAGATTAAACAGTTGAGCCACATATGATTCTCTACCTATTCTATCAATCTATTAGGATTAGACAGTCTAACAGATATTTATTCTCTAATTTCAACAACAGAGTTTTATTTATTTATTTATTTATTTTGTAATTGTTGTTAAAAACAGCCAAGTCAAGATTAAGCTGTTTGACTTGCTGTGATCTATGGCATAAAAACAAGCTGCACATAGACATTATTTTGCAGAAAATTAAATAAAAAATGGAAGGCTTAAGATCTGAAAATTCAAGTACTTCCTTCATCCTTTTACAACTTTGTTTTGACTCTTGCTTGAGTCGTTTTTTCTTGTTTTCTGGTTCAGATTTGAGCTGATTAGAACCAGATTTTTTCATCTCTTGACTCAAAAAATAGAACAGATTTGAGTCATTCTTTCTTTGAAATTTTTAGGTTCAGATTTTGAGCATGTTTGAACCTTTAATTTCTGTCCTAAACTATCTACTGATAAGCCAAGGTTAAACAGTTTGGCAAATCTAATTCAGTGTCCTATCAGCAGAAAGTTTAAAGCTAATTAGTCAAGTTTAGACAGTTTGACTAACTAGAAGTGTGTTATTCAGGAGTGGCATTTGAGCTTGCACACTTTCAGATTTGTTTCTCTTTTTTGGTATGGGGCTGTACCTTTATTGTTTTTTACAATTTGCCCTCTTTTCTTTTCTTCTTATTGTTTTTGTACTTTTTCTTTTATGAGACTGAACAAAGCACATGGTATTTATAATGGAAATGAAAGCTTTGAAATCTAACTCAGCAGTAGTAATGCTTAAGGACCCTGCCATTGACAGGACCCCCAAATAGATCTGTGCCATCTAACTCTTGTAGAAAAAAGGCATTGGGACCGATGGTGGATTGGATGATGTAAGGACCTTGCCACAAACTGTCAAATTTACCATGTTTACCCTTATCCTCTCTTTTGGAATCCCATTTGAGTACCTTATCTCCAATGTTGAAAACACAAGCCTTTGTTCTTTTGTCAAACAACTTCTTTATGTTTTCTTGCACCTTCTGAGCCCTATTGTAAACCTCTTCCCTTGTTTGTTGGAGATGTATTGTCTGACTGATCCTCCTAATCATGTTGTCCTCTTATGACTGTATTTCTTGGATTAATTTTATTACTGGTACACCTAGGCTGGTAGGAAACACTGCATCTGCTCCATAAACAAGCTGGTAAGGGGACATTCCAATGGACCTTTTTGTGGTCAATCTGTCTACCCATAGAGCATGCACCAACTTGTTATGCCATGATTTTTTATTTTCTTCAAGCAGCTTCTTGATGATGGTCACCAAACTTTTATTTGATGATTCTGCTAGCCCATTACCTTGAGGGTAGTAAGCAGTGGAATGACCAAGTGTAATTTGATACCTGTGACAAAAATCAATCATCTTTTTGGAACAAAAAGCAGCAACATTATCAGTAATAATCTTCCTAGGGCATCCAAATCTAGACAAGATATGGTCTGCAAGGAATTTTATAATGACAGAATCTGTGGCATTCCTAGAAGGGATGGCTTCAATCCATTTTGTGAAATAGTCAGTGGCTGTGAGAATCCATTTGTGTTGGGCAGACGAAGCAGGGTGGATTTCCCCTATGAAATCTAGGCCCCACTGTTGAAAATGAGCTTCAACAGTGATAGGTTGTAATGGTAAAGGAAGAAGTCTTCTTTTGCCTTCAAAAATTTGGCATTTGTGACAGGTAACTATCATTTTATGGACATCCTGGAAGAGGGTGGGCCAGTAATAGCCAGCTCTAAGGATTTTATTGGCTGTGGTTTTCCAGTAAAGATGACCTCCACACTTTCCTTCATGGAATTCATGTTTGATCCTTTCTGCATCAACTTCAGGCAAACATTTAAGCAATAAACCATCAACATTTTTCCAATATAAACATTAATTTAAAATGCAATAGTTCCTAGCTTTCAACTTTAAAAACCTTGCCTTTGTTTTTGATAAATCAGGAGGAGCATTAAGATTTGCAAGCACATACAAGATATCAGTGTACCAAGGTGAGTTTTGAAACTGCTCTTCGATAGTGGGAGCGGGTAATTCAGATTCTTCCTGTTCATCCAAGGCATCTACCATGTTAATGTCAAGGGCTTGTAGATTAGATTCAGCCATTAATTGAGTTAAGCCTTGACCTTTAATAAGCTTGGTTGGTCTGATTTCCAAATCATACTCTAATATAGCAGCAATCCATTTGTCTCTCTTTCCATCTGGGTCTTGCGACAAGATGTCTTTTACCACTATATTAGGTACATAGGCAATGATGTGGGAATGTAAAATATACACCCTGAAGTCCTTTAAGGCCTTTACCAAAGCATAGGCCTGTTTTTCCATTATGTTATATTTCGAGGGTGCATCCCTTAAAGCTTTGCTGAAAAAAGTAATGGGCTGTTACTGTCCCTCTGGGTTTTTCTGCAACAGGACTGCAGCCACAGTATGCTCTGAGGCAAAGGAGAAAATAAGGAACTCTTTTGAAAAGTCTGGGTTGATTAGGACTGGTGCCCGGGTGAGTGCATGTTTTACCAATTTGAAGGATTTTTTGGTTTCTACAGTCCACTTCACTCCTACTTCTTTCTTGAGCATATTAGTCATGTTTCTAAGGAGTTCTGCTAAGTTGGGAATAAACCTCCTCAAGAAGTTAATCTTTCCAATAAAGGACTGCAATTCTTTTATGTTCCTTGGTTGGCTAATCTGTAGTATTCCCTCAACTCTATTTGGATCTATTTTAATCCCTTCTTCTGATATGATATGGCCAAGGAGTTTACCTTCCTAAAGGCCAAACACTGTCTTTTGGGATTTAAAGATAACCCAAACCTTCTAAACTTTTCAAGGACCTTTCTTAAATGTTTTAGATGCTCTTCATCGAATTTGAAATAAACTGTTATGTCATCAAGGTAAATTACAATGAAGTGCCCTATCTCCTCTGAAAATGCAATGTCCATGGCCCTTTGGAAAGTGGCCCCAACATTCATTAATCGAAAAGGCATTTTCACATACATGAAAGTACCCCAAGGAGTGGTGAAAGCTGTCTTGAGTTGGTCTTCTGGGAGTACTAAAACCTGGTTATACCCTGAAAAACCATCTAACAGAGAAATCCTCTTTGAACCAACTACCCTTTGTAGAATGTGTTCCATTTTGGGTAAAGGGTAATTGTCTTTTAGGGAGGCTCTGTTAAGGTTTCTGAAATCAATGCACAATCTGATTTCTCCTGTCTTTTTCCTCACGGCTACAAGGTTAGAAAGCCAATCTGAAAACCTCACAGGCACAATGATTCCTGCCTCATACATTTTCTTGATTTCCTTTTCTACTAGAGGCAGTTGTATCAGATTAATTCGACGCAGTTTTTGGTTAAAGGGTTTTTGGTTTTCTTTTAAAAGGATCTTGTGCTTGATGATTTCTGTATTGTAGGTTTTCAAGTCTTCATAGCTCCAGGGAAACACATCGACAAACTCTTTAAACAGGTCAACGTATTTCTTTTTCATGTCTGGTGGCAAGGACCTAGTTAATTTAATCATTTTAGGCTAATCCTCGGTGCCTATGTTTCATTCCTCGACTTCAGACTCTGTGTATTCTACGGTGGGCTTCTTTGCTACGTTGTTAAAATCAAAGAGGTCTTCTAACGGTGCTAGCCCCCTAGGTATGTTCTTGTCTTTTGACGACAATACCTCAATGTCTTCGTTTTCTGTGTCCTTGTATTCTTCAGTATGAGTTTCAAGTTTTTTAGTTAACATATTGATTTCTACGGGACCAGATGGTTTTTCTTTTTTAGGGGACCTTTTGTTTAGGAAATTTTCATCAGATTTAGAATCCGAATCAGATAACTCAAATTCATTCCTGCCCAGCAGAAAATCTTCTATCTGTTTGTCACCCTCAAAGACCTGCCAATATTTTTCATTATCTGGCACAGCTGGTCTAAACTTAATTTGAGTTGTACAGTCTTTGGTTTCAAATGGCGTTAAGCATGTTTTAGCCGCAAAAGCTAAATTGTGGGCGGCAATATTTTTTTTTCTTGGAACAAAAATCAATTTGGACTCCTCAAAAGTTTCTAAAAGGTCCATGACATCGTTTCGATAAGCTCTAAGTCTGGGATGATTTGTGTTATATTCCCCATTGACTTGCTTAATGACTAGTTCTGAATCTCCATACACATTAATTCTTGTGGCTCCTAACTTTTTTAATAGATGTAAGCCTAAGAGAAGGGATTCATATTCTTCTATGTTATTGGAACACTGAAAGTTTAATTTGCAGGAAATGCTTTCTGTGTGGTTGTTTTCAATGTTGGTAATCCAGACACCTGCACCGGCATCGCTCATAGTGCATGACCCATCAAAATACATACTCCACAGAGGACTATTTTCGGTTTCGTCTTGTTTATTGTCTTCTTCAACCAACGTGCTCAAGGGTGGTTGTGAAATCTCGGCACTTAGTTGTATTTGTTTCACCTCCTCAGGTTTTTCATGGAGTTGAGCGTGAGGGGCAGTCTGTTGTTTGCCATCTTGGCTTTGTTCACTTTGGTTTGTTGTTTCAACGCGCTGTTCCAAAGTTTCTCTCTCGTTTTCTTCCATATCTAGAACTGCATTTATTTCTAGATTAGGGCTCTCTAACTGTTTGGCTGAGTCGCTGTCTTCTAGTTCTGGCTTATTCGAGGATTCATCATGGTAAAGGATAAACGAATCCAGGTTCGTATGGACAGAGTAAATGGGGGAATTTTCGGGGTTTTCAGGGCTACTGACCATGAATTTCAAGTGTGCCTCTCTGTATAGCCTTTTGAGCTGGCTAAAGACAGGGATACTGGCATATGTCCCATCCATCTGCATTGTACCTTGCAGCTTGGCACCCCATGACCTTGATAACAACATGCCATACTTAGGAGGCACATCAGCCACCACAACATCCATAACCATGTACTTGGCTGGGATTTGAGTCAAATTTACACAAAAGTCTTTGATTAGGCCAAGGCATTTCACTTTGTTAGAGTCAAAAGAATATAAATCCTTGTAAGATCTAGTTATTTCTAGCTCTAGCCTTTCCATTATCACCTTTGGCATAAGATTGTGTGAGGCTCCAGAGTCATTCATAACATTATGCAGGATTTTGTCATGGATATTAAGGCTGACGTAGAACGGAGGTACTATCCCTTCTTGAAATTTCCCTTCAATTTTAGGACCAAAAATGAGTTTTGGCTGGTCATCATTAAAATTTACTGTGTCATTATTATCCTCAATATTTAAAGCCTTCAAAATTTGGGCTCTATATACATGATGGGCAGCTAACTCAGTCAAGGGAACAGAGATTTTGATCTTTGAAATTTCTTGCTCGAGGCTGAAAGGAATTTGGTTTTTTGAAAAACTTGCCTCAGCCTTACTAGCTGCTAGATTATCAGCAACATCAGCTCGCTGATTTGTTCTATTTACGTTTGATAGAATGGTTTTAACAGGAGTACTAGCTGAAGTGTTAGTGCTACTAAGGTCTGCATTCTGTTTTTCACCTTTTTGAGTGCATTTCTCTCTATTAATATCAGAAGTCACAGCGACTGTTTTGTCCTTTTGTTTGACAACTTTAGGTTTGGTTGCAGTGCTGTTTTGTGAGGTTTTGTCAAAGGTTTTGGTGTTGGGAGTTTGTTGACTGGCTTTGCTTCTAAGGTCATATTCTTTTTGGGATTCTATGAGGACATTTTCCATGTTGGGAAAATAACCTTCATCATCATCTCTATTGTCATCATAAGGGGTATGAAAATCTTGTTCCCTATCAAAATGAATCTCAAAGTCATCATTATCTACTCCCAACATGTTGATATCATCTGTTTCCTCAACCTCACTTATATAGTTTTGATGAAAGGAGGAGTGATCTGTTGATCATCTTCCCTAGGTCTGTTTGGAGGTTGGTTCCTTCTAAAATTCTGATTCTGGTTTTGGTTTTTGTTTTGAGGAGCAGTTTGGTTTTGACTTGCCTGTGCTCTCTCAAGGATGCTCATTTTCTTCATCATCTCCTCCATCATTCTTTCCATCTTTGAGTTGGAAGTAGAAGGGGCATTTTCCTCTCTAAAGGACACTCTCTTTTCAATTTTCATTCTTGCTCTCTTCTCCATCAAGTTGAATTCCATAGAAAGAGCACCCTTTTGCATATCTTCAAGAGTTGAAAAATCTCTCTCTCTCAGCTGATAGGCCATCTCAGGGTCAAGCCCTTCAGGAAACTTGTTTAAAGTTGAGCCTTGTGGAGGTTTTAGTTCTGGGGAAAGTGCATTATACACACTATTGAATCTAGTGCAATAAGCTTGCACACTTTCCCCAGTGTCTCTATGGAGATTCTTATAGTCAGAAGGGACTTGGAGAGGGTTTTTCTTTACTTCCCATTTGTTTAAGAATGTTTGATGGAAGGCTTGTAGATCACGGATACTATGGGGGGTTAAGCCTTTGAACCATTTCCTCACTTCTCCCCCTAAGCTCTGAGCAAATAACCTAAGCTTGACAGAATCATCATCAATTTCATTTCTGTCAAAGTAGTCATTCATCTTATCCACATGTTGTGATGCAGTTGTAGCATTGCTAGCATCATATAATGGAATTTTGGACTGATAGTCTTGTGGAAGATTGACTAATGGTGCAGGAAGAACTAAGAGAGCATACCATGTTGCCATGATATGTGGTGGAGGTGGATTTACAAGAGGTGGATTAACAAAAGGGAAAGTGGGCTGAAGTGGAGTGATTTGAATAGTGGGTGTAGGGTGAGTAGAAGTGGATGGACCAGGAATAGACTGCTGAGTTGATCTTGGATGAGAGACACCTAAGTTGTGAAGAAAATGCAAATCAGGAGGTGTTGTTTCTTTGCTACCAAGAGGTTCACTTGTTTCCGGGGATGATAGTGAAGACTCAGAATCTAACTGATCTAAATCACCAAGAGACTTAGTTCTAAATGGATTTACTAAGTCAACTTGAGATTGTTGTAGAGCTGAAAGATTTTCAGGAACTGAATTAGCTCTCAAGGGTGATCTGAAAACAGTTGATAAATTAATCTTAGGAGACTTCCTAAGGATACTTTCTGGGTTATCAACTATCTTAGGTGGATCAGGGTCAGGATAGGCTTTAGTGTGAATCTTTCTAGGAGCCACTATGTCATGTTTCTCAGACCCAAATAAACAAGACAAGTTCAACCAGGTATGACAATCTTTAAGAGGTTAACCAGTCTGTTTTGCAAATTTTTTTTTAATCCTGCAGTCTTCTGACTGAGTTTGAAAGATATTATAATGATAAGGGTTCTTCCCAGTGGAGTCTTAAGGTCTGTTCAAAATTGTGGAGTCGCCAAGTGGAAGTTTTTAGCCCCTAAGGAGGTAAAAGGTTTTATGGTCCACCACCATGTTTATTGGATACCAATCTGAAATATTTTTAGGTTTTTTTGAGTTATTTTTCAGTTGTGTGGTTTCTAAGAATATCCTAAGTCTATTTCACAACTTAGCTACGGTTATGAGACAAAGACAGTCTATTCTTATGGCAAAGTCGGCTGATCTTTCAAGGTTAGATAAAGACTTAGGAGAATCCTAGGGTTTGCCTAGTTTGTCACTGATTCAACACAAGTTTTACCATAATTACTATTACTTGGTAGTGCTTAGAAAGGCTGCTTTTATTCTCAAGTTTTTATGAAGTTTTAAGGGAACCTAAGGTGCAAATTCAACTGAGTCTCCAGTGGAGTCGCCAGTATATGTTAGCACCCTGTAATTAGCAAGATTGGCAAAAGTCCAATTGCAGGGAGAACATCAGACCGCTTTGGGATTCAAGGATCTAGCCCTCCTGAATCCAGAGAGGGATCTCTCTATGAATGAGCTTTAAAGATATGATCTTTAAAACCGGAAATAGTGATATTAGGGTAGTTATGAAGAGCTTGGGTTTTGTTTTGTTTGTTTTGGTTGGGCAAAGACATGATGAAGGTGAAGGCAGTTTCAAAATGAAGGGTAAAGGTGTCTGCAGGTGAAGGAATGATTTGGCTGATAGAAAGGCAAAGACAGTTTTAACCCATTGGGCTATGGAGTCATAGGAGGATTTTAATTGGACAACAAGGTTCAAGCAAGATCCATGGGGCAAGTCACTTATGTCAAAGGATCTCTTAAGGTGATTTTATGGAATGAAACAGATAGGAAATGAAGAACAAACAAATGAAGATGTAGTGAAACAGCCTAAGATCAAGTAAGTTCTTTAAACTATCTTGCTTCAGCATGTACTTTAAAGAAAAACATAAGAGTATTCTGAGATCAGGTTAGTACCTTTAAACTAGCCTGCATTGAAGTACTTTCAGTTAGAAAACATTAAAAGACAGTTGAACGACAGGATCGGGTAAGTGCCTTTAAACTACCTTTCGGCATATTCGATAAAGAAGAAACATAAAAAGTATTTTGAGATCGAGTTAGTGCCTTTCGCTTGACTGCATTGAAGTACTTTCGGTTAAGCTTGATAAAAGGCAGTTGAAATAGCTTAAGATCGGGTAAGTGCCTTTAAACTACCCTGTTTCAACATATTCAAATAGAAAACCACGAGATAACGATGACATGAGCAATTTAGATGAATAAAATTACCTTTACTCCAACACCATTGATGTACTCTTGAAGAACTTTCAAATGAAGAAAACATAGACAATAAAGCTTTCGATGGAATAAAGTCTTCCCATTGAGAGTATGACTTAGCTCTACTTTCTTGCTCTTTACCGGAAGAAGATGGACGAGTGAAAACATTAAGAAAAATGACAATTGACAGTGAGGAACACATCACCATTGACATAAATCAGGATCCCATAAATCAACAGCTTGTATTTGATGTTTCAAACCAGTTACAATCAGCAAGCCCGGTGGGTCTCTACAACTTCAAACTTCTCATATCAACTTCTGTATCTTCAAGTTGCAAACATGGCATCAGTAGTTTCAGAAACTATTACATGCGTTCAGATGTCCAGAGACCAACATTTGCTCATCTTCTACAGAAGTATTTATAGAAGAATGAAGAGGTGGGAGGATTTCCCAGGGGTCAAGTATCATTAATTATGTAATTAATGCAATTTCTGGCCTTTGAGAACTAGGCAAGGCATAAGGCGGGATGTAATCATTTCTAACTCTGCTTCATAACTCTGTTTCTTCCTTTCGAGGCTTAATGATTGAAAAGATCTGCGTCTGGACTGTTCTTTAATTTTTTAAAATAGTTTTTCCGACAATTAGAGATAAGATCCTTGAGTAACATTAATTGTTCGACTGTCTTTGGGCAAAACACCTCGTGTTTGTAATAATGACTAAGTCTTCTTTAATTACCATGAGGTTGCAGTTGCCCTTTGGGAGCTGGAGAGGTTTATTCAGAGAGGGGCGACGCAGTTCTGCGCAGTGCCCACGCAAAGCCATCGCAGTGGTGATGCTGGGGGCCCAGGAAGGTCCTTTTGGGCTCTTTTCTCATCGGAAAATTTTGTGCGAAATTTCTCCAGTGTTATCATAGAGAATTTCGCTTCATTACTGCTGATTGTGAATTGTATAAGAAGATTTTTGCTGAAGAATAATAGAAACCCTCATTTGCTGCACCGGTTTACCCGCATTGGGTTTTCCGGGGACAATTGTCCAAAAATCTATGTGTTATTCTTGTGCTAGTATTTCCTTATAATTTTGCTCAGTGAAGTCTGCATTTGAATTTATTTCAATATTTACTGAAGAGATTTCTGTAAATAACTTATTTCTGAATAATAAGTAGGAGAAATAATATCAAATATTGCAGTAGAATTTCGAGTTGAATTTTTCCCACTAACATAGTCTGAAAAGTGCGCTGAAATGACCTCTGACACAGGTCTAAAATATATGCTGAGGCTATGCTACCACACAATCTAGTAGGGGTCCTGTTACCGCTTAATTTAGTAGGGGTCTTGTTACTGCTTAATTTAGTAGGGGTCCTAGGAGGGGTTCCAAAGGGACTACTACTAGATCAAGTGGCAACAATGGGGCAAGGACTCACTGTCACCTCAGTGATTGTCCCTTTCTCTTTATGGACTTTCACCGATGGGAGGAGTCCCAGTATAGGAAATCACTAGAATGATGAAGTCAATAATGATGCACAATGTGATTTTCAAAGGAGAGGCTAAAATAATAGGGTGCTTGTTTTAGAAGCAAAAGAAAGGCTCTCCAAGATGTTGATAAACCTAGGGCATAACAATTAGGTGATTTCTCTTTTTATGATAACTGTTTGTGAATGCTTTTTTCTTCTTTAGATTAGGATCTTCTCTTTACTTAGATTATTATAGTGTTCTTCTTCATCAAACAATCACCAATGCATAAACAATAAAGAGACGAGACACAGAATGTAGGTGATCAATCAGGGCCAAAACCTCTCCCACTTGAGAGGAAAACCCAAACAATTTCTTCTTCTTATAGAGACTTCAATTGACGAATACCAAGACCAAGACCCTTGACCTATTTGCCTTTCTAAGACCAAGTCATAAAGCTTCCTTGATGAGTTCCTTCTTCCTTGAGTCAACGATAGTCAAACTTCTTGTTTCTTCCTCCTTCTCGACTATCTGTCAAGATTTCGGTCCTTTGGGATAGATTTGCAACTTTTTGGCCCTAATTCAGAAACCGTAGATTTTGTACTTGAGAGATATTTACCTTCAACTTCCTTCGCTTGATAAGGAGACTAGACTTCTTCAACTTGGCTTGAAGATCCACTTGATTCCTTTCCATATCTGCCTTCACAAGATGATTGTAATACTTCGACTCTTTCTTGCAGAAGATAACATTGTAATCTCGTACGTGTGGAAGAGATTAGCCCTAAAATAGATATGAAATTGACACAATTGACTTCCTTTCTCCTTAGCTTGATGGTTAGGCTTCTCTCTTGATGTTTTTCGTACTTATTTCTTGCTTCAGAACTTGACCAGATTCCTTGTCCACAAATGAAGGCTGAGTTGCCTCTATATGGTGGTTTGCCCATGAAATAAGCCAACTTCTCCTTGCCCATAGGCCGACATGCCATTTGGTGTAGATTTGTTGGTCCATCTTAGGCTGACTTGCTGGAGGTGCTTGAGCTTGGTGTTGGAGGGTCTTTTGACTCTTTCAATGACTCATATACATATGTAACATGCCCAAAAAGGTTCCTTCATACATGACATTGACTCAATTTGACTTTATGAACAATCCTAAGAGCTCACAATGGGAGCCTTAATTAAAAACAAAATTCCTTGCTCGTGAAACCCATGAGACAAGCATTACAAAAATAATTTTATTTTTCTTCTTTACATCAATTACATAAAATCACAATTACACAACATTATGAAGATTGAACCTTGTTACACTTTTCAACACAAGAAAGGCTTGAGGGACGAATGACCTCGGGTTTAGGAATATTCAAAAATGATGAATGCCTAATATCAAAACTTCCAAAATCCCTCACTTGTGATTGATGTGTTTATACTAGGGTTCAAGGTGAGGCTAGAATGGCTTGTTCTATGGAAATATTCAATTAAAGTGTGACCTTTGGGAGAATTTAGGGTGACTTTCCATGAAAAACCCCTTGAGAGAAATACTATAAGAGACTAAGGGTTGAGAGATATACCGTGGTAAACGATCATCCAATGATCACCTATAGTTAAGAGAAAAGGTTTTGAATGATGAACTACAAAGTGCATCATTTATTTATTATGATGATAGCTAGGGCGTCGATTTATTTGAAATTCCACAGTCGATATTTGTTCAAAACTGGAGGATGCCTAGAGGAGACATAAATGAAGAAACTTGTTTGGACGAAATCCTAAAATAGCTCCTGCCTAAAATTTCGCACTAAGCCCTAGAAAATATCCTTATCCTTAGGGGATGAAGAAAAGAGGCAGAAAAGACGTGAAAGAATGATATTTCGTTAAGTTAATGTGATCACCAAGGATCTAGGACCAATGCTTGGTCTATTGGGAGAATGGAGTCAAGAATGAGATTGATTTACGGTTTTGTTCTATCAATGAGCCTAATTGCAACTTTGCATGCCCTAATGAAGCAACTACCCAACTACAATAGGATTTATACTTCGACTTATCAAATAATGGAGTTTTAGGGTTAGGTTTTCAAAGGCAACCCCTAGGAACGTTCATTTTTTCTTTCCCAATGAATAACACATGCAATAGATCAAGACTACCAAAGTGATTCAAGATTTTCACATAATTTAGAGCACAAGCAACATCGTGATGCAGTATTCCATACATTAAACATATAATGAAAATTTCACATAATAGAAAAACTTACATGGCAAAAAAAGTATATCCATCCATCACATTTGCAAGAGTGAAGCTCCAAAATAGAATAGCAATAACCCAAACATAAAATGCATAAAAGACTCTTCAATTTGTCCTTCAATAGCTATAGCGAAATTCCAGAAGAAACAATGTTCCAAATCCAAGTGATGATGAGTTACAAATGAGGCCTCACTTGTATTTATATGAGCCTCTAATAGTTCAATGGGTCTAATTAGTCTAACAAACACCTAAAAGTGTCTCTAATGTGCAAATTAACACCCTAATTGGTGACAAACCCACCAAATAGCTCTATAACATGAAAAATAAGCCTTTGAGGAAGGCCGAAATGATAATACAATAGCTAGGAGTGTCGTTGGAAGGCCTAGTGAAGTCCAACATGTGCCAAAATGGATGAAAGGGCTCCAAAAAATAGTGATGAAGGGGTTGGCCCCTTGTTCTCCAAGCAATTGGCCTGTGGTGCTCCTAAGTGGCTGTAGGGGCACAAAAACATCCTCATGGGTCTCCAAGTGGATCGAATAAGCTTGTATCCCATCGGTAAAGGCTGAAACAATGATGCAAGCCCTCCCTTTGTCTCCCATGGTGAGACACATCCTCATATGGGCCTGCCAAGTGTGTAGTGCAAGTGTGTAGCTGACTGGGCAAGGTAGTCCAGGTACATCATCATCGTCAAAAAAATGGAACACGAGCGAGCATTGAGTGGAGCTGAAGGATCCCGTGATGTGGCTATCTGCTCTCTGCTATAGTGGAGGCCCAAGGCTCTCTACGCTCACCCTACAAATGGTAATATGACCCTCTGGAGAGCTTGGACCCCGTATAGGGAGACCAAACCCCAAGATGAAGACCCACATGCAATCTTGTTTAAGATCCAATTCATCTCCTCACCTTCCAATCCAACAATTGAGTAAATGAGCTTACAAATCATGTAACTAAGTGGACACTTCATAGTGGCATGCCCTTCCACTATCCCCACCACTCTTGCTGCTCGCCTTAGCACTCCTCCTGGATGGAATCGTCCCACATTCTCCTCCAATCTGGATTGCTCTTTGGTCACAATGCCATGTATGAATCCATCCCATTTCTCAGAGAACCCATCTAAGGCAATCCTGACCAACTGTTTCTTTGGAATAGCCTCTCTCATGGCAACCAACTCATCCTTCACTTGTGAGATCCTGGTTAGGTATGAGGTCTCAATGTTGGTCTTGGTCATTTTGGTGTTGCATAGTTTCTGCCTCAACACTATCTTCTTGTTCTCATTAGAACTATGGTGTAAAGAGACTAAGGACTCCCACATCTGGTAGGAAAATTTCATCCTGGACACATGAGGGAATAAATGGTCCTTGATGACATCTAGAAAGATCTTCTTAACCTTCACATTCTTCTTGTTGAAGTCCACTAACTGAGCTGGGTCAGTAGGTGGTTGCACTGAAGCCTCTACAATGTTCCACACTTCAACTTTCTCCAGTAAAAGCATCATTCTCTCCTTCCAAAGGCCAAAATTATCAGCCCCTGCCAATCTGTCCTCGACCCTCAACCCTCAACCCTGTTGCCATGACCTCCCAACCAACAAATGGAGCAAATCTGTGAACTGGGAACCTTCCTCTCTCTCAGCTACTGAAGTCTTTGGGTTTCTGGCAAAGTTTTATAAGTCTGTTCACTGTTAGCAGAAGTTTAATTGCGTGCTGGTCTTTGTATCAGTGGTGACAAAATCTCTGGTCTGACCCCTCTTTGGCTCTAATACCATGTAGAAATTTGTGTCTAACTTGTAGCCCAACCCAGTTTTATGTTTTTCATGGTAAAATACCCAAACCCATTTTGAAACATGTGACTGATAATTGCATTTACATAAAACATTAGGACTACCATACCATTTAATTAGCACAGCTAATACATAAGAAAAATTACATGCACACACACAATTAGACACTGATTTTTTTTGGTCAAATTGACCCTGGAAAAAAACCCCAGTCTCTTGGGGAAAACCAGTCTTCTAAGGAGGAGTTTATTTTGCTTCTTTAAAGAAATTTTACAACAAAATACAACAAGAAAATTAATTTAGCTCATCCCATAAAGGAGTTCCACTGAGATCTTCTATTCACTGTGGCCTAGACTGATATTTTTACACTCAGTCAACCCTTCTCTTCAGAAATTCTTGGACCTCTGACAGCTTCTTAAACCTCTGAGAATTTAAATCTCTGCACTGATATATAATTCTGGAACCTTGAGTTCAATTGAAAATAATGAGCATAGGTGTAATGGCTGCCTCCTATCTGAACCACTGGCTCTACTTTCCTCTGACTCAGACCCAAAATATATGCTGAGATGCCTTCTAACACAGTTTGAAAAGTGCGCTGAAATGACCTCTGACACAGGTCCGAAATATTTCCTGAGGCTGTTCAGAACATAAGGAACATGAGTTGATTGCCTTAGGTGTTTTATCAGACCACTGAATAACACTTTCCAGCAGAATGCAACTCGACCTGAGCTGAGGAATTCCCTCGACCTGCTTGCTAATGAATCTCTGACTTCCTCCAGAAAATTCGAGCTCTCTATTTTTCTTTAGCACAGTCTTCAAGGGAATTCAAACAACCGATTTCCTTGTTCTTTGAGCTGTAGAATATCTTCTTGAAGCCTCCTCCTTTCTCAAGCTGCTCTCCTCTTCTCAACATACTCATGAGAATAATAATGAGCAAATAATACTCTCTTTTCTCCTTTTGTTTGCTTGGGGGAAAACCCTAGGAATGGATGACTAGGATTTAATATTGAGATCTTAGAATGGAGGGCTAAGATTAATTCCCAAGATTTTGATCCCTCATACATTGGCCCCATCTTTAAGTGGCTTCCTAGTACTTTATAATGTCTTTTCTCCTTGGTCACTTTTCCCTCATAAAATGAACTTTAAAATACAAAGTCACTTTAATTTTAGAAAGTGTCGCATGTACTTTTTCCTCATAAAGTGATTTTATAACACAAATCACTTTAATAATAAAGTACAAGGTACATAGTACATTAAAAGTACATTTTCCCCACATGACTTAATTATAACACCTCAAGTCCGCCACAAAAGTTATTAATGTGTCTTCTTAGGCCTAGATACCAAAGACTATATGAAACACTTCTTTGGTACCCTCCATAAGTTTTCAACAAGCATAACATGAAATAGCTATTGGAATAGCTAGTGTGTAATGTCCCCAATTTTCGCATTACCTAGTGATGAGATTGGAGGAACTTCTAGAGCTTATGTCATCCAGGTCATAGGTGCTGGATTACATTATTGGTGGGCCTAGAGGGTGTTGAGGAGTTTTACGGGGTGCCGTTGAGATCGCTTGCCACTTTTCATCATTAGGATCAATTCCGCACAATTTGATCTTGGTTCTGCTGCATTCCGACGATTTCCGTAAAACATAGTTATTAATTGGCATATTTTAATTAATTACGCTGAAGGTGTTGTTTAGGCTAAGTACTTGGAAAAACATCTTAATGTAATAACTCGTTGGAATCAGGGTGAAAGGATCTACAAGGCAGAATGATAAAAGGGGGCTTTGTGTGGCTGGTGTGACCATGGAGGCGAATAAAACATTTTCCGGGATTAAAAGTGGCTTTAATTAGTTAATAAATGTCACTTTATTAAATAAAGAAAGGAAAAGTGCTTTTAATATTTAATGGGAGGGAAAAAAGGGTGGCAAAAAGGGTCAAGTGAGTTATAAAAATGGGAAGTGAGGGGGTCTCTCTTCATTCTAGTCATTTCCATTTGAGAAAAAGAATTTTAAAGAGCTCTTGGAGAAGAGTCTAGTGTTTTTGGAAACCCTTAGTCTGGTTGCTAGTTTCGGTGTTGAAACCATACACCCTAGCTAGTTTGGGAATGAGATAACTCAGATTTCGCCATTGTGCTTCAGTGGAGAAGGAGATTTGAAGTAGATAAAGGTGGTAAAATTGTTGTCTGTTGATTTTGTCTTTTAAAAAAAAAAAAAACTAAAACGGTTATTTTATTGATAAAACGCTGGTTGGGCAAAGCCTAAACAGCCAATACAAACAAAGTCACCATTAACCACTTAGGGGATAATAGCCTTGAATGGTGCTTCTGCATTTATGCTAATCATTCCGCTTTGTAGCGTGCAGCCTATGTTTGCCAATCTATCTGCTTCCTTGTTTAGATCTCTGAGTATGTGGAAGACATTAACTAAGGGAAAATTTCCCAAAATTCTGTTAACTCTTGCTAACTGTTTGTTGAGAACCGGATCCTTGAGCCCATTCTTGCTGACTATTGCTTTTATCAACACTTCTGAATCTCCGAAAACTACAATTTCGCTTGGGTTTTCTTTTCTGGCAATTTGACAGGCTTTCAAAAGACTGAGGATTTCTGCTTGGTTATTTGTTTTCAGACCAAGACCCCAACTGAAATCTTCTTTATTCCCGCTCGGATAGAAGATCACCCCACCAGCCCCAGACCTCCCTGGGTTGCCTTTTGAGGCACCATCAAAGAAAATAGTGCACTTGCCCTGTGATTTCCACCAATGATGAAATCTGTCCTTAGGATCACGAATCTGCCATCTTTCCTTGTAGATTGGTCGTATGTTTGCTGGGGGTTGGTCTTGCCAATGTAAGCATCCAGCCACGTTCTTTCTTTAGTTTGGAGAGTATTATCCTCTTTGATTTGAGAGTGTTTCAAGGTTTCTAAGAGGAGAGTTTTGGCCTGTTCTGCCACTTTTGCTGCTGTCAATTCTTTACTGTTGAAGATAATTTCGTTCTGGGCTAACCAGAGCTTCCAGCAAACATATTTAGGGGCTGCTATCCACACCTTGTGCCATAGAGATCTGTTGATTTTGTCTTTTAATATGGGTTTTTCTATCTATTCGATAGGCTGTGCTTACCTATTAAAAGGTGAAGATTCCAAGCTTAAGGAGGACGAGGGAAACAGAGGTTATTCTTAGCTTGTGGGTCGAGGTTCTGAGGGAACAAGTTGAGTTTCCTCACTGCTGCCTGAGGGTTGAGTTTCTTGTTGCATTCCTAGCTGAGTTACCTCATAAATGGCGCTTGAGTTTTATCTTTTTAAGGAGGGTCGAGTTTGCTGAAGGTAAGGGGCCAAGTTTACCATTCTAAAAGGGCCATGTTTCTCAGTCCTATGGGCCGAGTATATATGTAAATATCTAAAGATGTTCTATGCTAGATGCAAACATGCTTTCAAATTCTAGGGATTAACCATATGAAAGTAAGATGCAGATAGAATATACCAATAGATCGATGGAAGACAAGCAAAAAACAAAGAGGAATGGTGGCGTTACGACGATCAGCAAGATGCTTCAACCAACAAAGTCTTCATAAGGTCAACCAACCCAATGTGTCACACAACCCCTAGACGTCTCATCAAGAATACTCCACCAAGACGGTACACTAAGAAGCCCTAAACGCAAAACCAAGAACGCTGCTCCATCACCATCTAAGAGAGAAGAAAATGCCTCCACAAAATGTGTGTGTAAAATGAACTCCAAGTGTCTCCAATATATAGGCATTTGTGGGGGTGTGTGACACATCTCTTATGCATGTGGGATAAAGCAAATTGACCTTGCACATGTGGAACAAATTCAAAATACATGTTCTGCTCATCCGATCAAGATGATCTTTAGATCGATCTTGCACCTCTCCGAAAGAGGAATCCAATAAAAATATTGGCATCGTCATCTAAGCATCACAACATGGAGTTTGGACCTAGTTGCCCAAAATTAACACTTCCTCTCAACTAGGGAGAACTCCATCCACCAGTGCCATCCAAACATCATGCGTCATCCCACCGTAACTTGCTTCGCTGGCTTCTTTATTTCAAACAAAAGGTGAGTCACAAAGACATCACTCACGGCTAACCCGAAGTCAGCTCAGATGTCCGAAATCTCTATAGGACTCAAAGGAGTCACACACCAACCCGAAGTTGGTTTAACTGGCCCGAAGTCAATTGGAGGTCCGAAACCTCACTTGGACTCGAGAGAGTCAAATACTAACCTGAAGTTAGTTTCACTGACCCGAAGTCAGTTCGAGGTTCGAAACCTCGCTAGACTTGATCCTAGATCAAGTGGTTGGACACGTGCCATCCTAAACATAGAGAGTACGGCAATATTCGATGCGTCCATCGATCTTGCTATGGTCTCTATTCACATTTCCAACCTCATTGGCCAAATGAGAGGTACTTCCCATGAGTCCGAAACTCCATGGGTAGGATGCATACGGGGCACAGATCAAAGAGAGGTAAACCAACTCAATATCATCACGGTGGGGTGTAAGCACACCAACAAGGTTTGGCAAGCCTAGCCATGTGGTTGCTCATAGCTCTAAGAAGCTAGCTCCAAAGCCCCCCTGGAGCTCCCAAAGCTCATCGTCCAACAGGACCCTCAGAATAGGGTCGTTTCACGATTCCAAGATTCTCATGGAAGGTTAGGAACATGACCTTCCCTAAGGGCTTTGTGAGAATATCTGTGACCTGCTCATCAGTTCCTATATGATCGAGCCTTACGACGCCTTGCTGTACCATGTCCCAGATAAAATGGTACCAGACATCAACATGCTTGGATTGATCGTGGCACACGGGATTCTCTGACAAATGATTCCCCCTCTAGTTATCACAAAGGATAACGGTGGCATCTAGCACATGCTCGAACAACTCACTGAAGAGATTTCGCAACCAAGTGGCATCACAACAGGCCATACACGCTGTAATGTATTCGGCCTCAACGATGCTCAAAGCTACCGACTTCTGCTTCCTGCTCGAAGCAGACCCAATTGTGAAGTAGCATCCAGATGTGCTCTTGCGATCCACCACGTTGCCTACCCAATCGGCATCAGTATATCCACGGAGTCTCAAACTCCCGGCAGTGTATCGCAGCCCATGGTCTATCGTGCCCCAGAGATATCTCAAGAGTTTCTTAGCACCAACCCAATGAATGTTATGAGGATCAATCATGTGTTGACTCAAAGTGTTCACTGCAAAACATATGTCCGGACGGATGTTCTCTAAGAACATCAGGGCCCCTACGAGTTGACAATACTCGGTAGGATTTGCTAGCACAGGCCCAACAACGCTTTCACTCAACTTCTTAAGGTTGAGTTCCATTGGTGTCGACACGGACTTACAGTTCATCATACCAAATCTTTTCAGCAGCTTCACAATATATTTTCCTTGAGAGAGAAAATCTCGTCAGGTCTCTGCCAGACCTTCAGGCCTAGGAAGTAATGTATCAGTCCTAGGTCCTTCGTTTCGAACTTGGAAGCAAGCTCCCTCTTCCACTAATGAATGAGAGGGTCATCACTTGTCAGGAAGAGATCGTCCACATAGAGAACCAGAATGAGAGGCTTTTCTCTATCAACCTCGAAGTAAAGGTTTAGATCAACATTACTATGAGTGAAGCCCAACTTCATCAAGTAGATATCTATCCTCTCGTACCAAGCTCTGGGGGCTAGCTTCAACCCATAGAGGGCTTTCTTCAACCTGCAAACATGGGTGTCTCGATTCTGGACTTCGAACCCCAGAGGTTGCTCTAGAGTCTACATACACCTCTTCCTTTATCGCACCATGCAGAAAGGCGGTCTTCGCATCCATCTGATGAAGATTCCATCCTTGCGTAGCAGCAAGGGTAATAATAGATCACAGGTGCAATCATAATCAATGCCTTCCTAGAGAGAAGTCTCAGGCAACACATCTTGCCTTGTATTTTTCAACACTCCCATTAGATCCATGCTTGATCTTATAGAGCCATAACGAGGTGACAACAGCTTTGACCTCCGGTCTCGGGACCATATATCAGACATCATCCTTCATAATGGACTCGTACTCTTTGTGTATAACATCCTTTCAGACTTTATTCTTTACAACTTCTTCAAATGATCCAGGCTCATATTGTACTCATGGCTACTAGATACCCTTGGTATCTATATGGCTTCTTGCTTTCCTGGAATGTCCCCCTTTGGAGCCATATGTCTCTCGGCATCCTCGAGAGTACCCCTGAGCCATGAGGGTCTTCTCTAGCAACGTCATTTTCTCAAGAGCATACACGTTTGTGGTCTCCCTCTTAATGCCAGCTACTCCGCAAAGGTGCCATTATCAGTGCTTAGAATCTTGATCTTCTTCTTTGGGCAGCTTATCAGATAGATCAGAATGTATCAACTGCCAGAGATCAGATGTCTTTGTGATACTTGAGGGAAAAAAAAAAAGTCCCCCTTTTTATGCTTTCCTGTGGCACAATTCTGATATATGCCTTCATGACAGATGCTTTCTCCTGCAATGACAACTGTTTTATACTTTCCTTTGGTTGCCTGTAGCTGCTGCATTGCTATATGACTGTTGCAATCAGAATTTAGTCTCTTGTTGGGGAAGAATTTATGATACACCGTGGATAGTTAACTCCAACAATGTAATTCCGAGGATAACATTAGCAACACAATCTCCAGGATAATAAAAGACCCAACCAGAGTCAACAATGACAAACTGGTCACCTTTGCTTCTTAGCACTCGGTTCTGGAAGCTCACCTTCAGGAATCTGGAAATCGAGTCTTCTTGTAGTCTCTTCCAAGCTTGTAGAACCGAGGTTTGTACAAGTGTAACTTGCCCACAGATCTGAGGTCTTCAAATTTATTCATTGACCACAACAAAGTTAAGTTACAGGACTGTAGGTCCGAAGTTACGACCACAGAACCCAACCAATTTTTTGTCCACTGTCCGAGATGTGACTGATCACAGTTCACCCACAAATCCAAGCACTGCGCCCTACGAAAGTTTGTGGTCACTGTAATGTGAAATCATTTATGTGATAACAAAAATTGTTCACTGTAACATCTTCGATGTGCATAATATTGAGATTGTATCACTGAATTCATCCGAACTTGCATTTCTGTAATTATCCCGAAACTTTTTTTTCTTTCTTTCTCCATTGGTACCGGAACTGTGATATGATCCAAATTTATTTGCACAGTCATCAATGCAAGCCGCCGATGTCTCCTACAGCATTCGGCCTTTGCTACAAAAAAATGCCCACGCTGTCTTCTAGCCGTGGCTAGGCTCTTCTTCCACGCTGAAGGTTAGGGCTTCTTCTACGTTGAAGATTAGGGCTTCTTACATGCCTCAACAGACCTGAAACAACGGTCTCCTAACTCGGCCTTCTTTCAGCAGCTTGGTTACCTGAAAACAGTGCTTATCTCGCTGCCCTAGATTCTCAACTAGATGGGCTTTGTCTTCTCTTAGCTCTAATACCATGTAAATTTCTGAAGATGTTCTATGCTAGATGCAAATATGCTTTCAACTTCTAGGGCTTAACCATATGAAAGTAAGATGCGGATAGAACATACCAATAGATCGATGGAAGACAAGCCAATAATGGAGATAAGGAATGGTGGCGTTACGGCAATTAGCAGGATGCTTCAACCAGAAATTTCTTCATAAGGTCGGTCAGCCAACCCAATGTGTCACACAACCCCAAGACGTCTCATCAAAAATACTCTACCAAGACACTGCACCAATAAGCCCTAAATGCAGAACCAAGACCGCTGTTCCATCACCATCCAAGAGAGAAGAAAATGCCTCCACAAAATGTGTGTAAAATGAACTCCAAGTCTCTCCAATATATAGGCATCTGTGGGGGTGTGTGACACGTCTCTTATGCACGTGGGATAAAACAGGCCGACCTTGCACATGTGGAATAAATTCAAAATTCATGTTCTGCTCATCCGATCAAGATAATCTTTAGATCGATCTTGCACCTCTCTGAAAGAGGAATCCAATAAAAATATTGGCATCGTCATCTGAGCATCACAACATGGAGTTTGGACCTAGTTGCCCAAAATTAACAATATATCTGCAATAAGGGGTCGAGTTTATTCCATTGACTGAAAATAATTCGCATCGGAGGCTGAGCATTATTTTGTGGGGAGTCTAGGCTAAGTTTATCTGCTGATACGAGGCTGTGGATTCATTTATATGTGGCTGTGAGGCAGTGTTGAAGGGGGCAGCGAATAGGCTGTCAAGTGAACGATTTCTGCTTGCTAAAGGTGCCACAAATTTTATCATTTGCTCAGCAAAGGTTTGCTGTACCTGTACTATCAATTTCTTAGGGCATTTACAAGTCTGGAAGTGGCATACATGTGTTTTTATGAGTGTTGGATGTTACATTGTATGACTGATATACATCTTTACGATGATAAACACCTACAGCTATACGTCCTCCACTATTTAATGTTACTCTCTGTCGTATTCATTTAATTGCAGTGGTATGTATGTCCATCTTTTTAGTGCGAAATGTTTATCAGCTGTATTGAGGTGTTATTACCTCATGGATTTGGCACCATAAATATTATTTTGAGGTTTCATTTGGCATATCTGTTTACTGTAAATATTTATTTTGAGATAAAACCCAAAAGGTCACCTACAACACTCTACATACAAATTGTTGTAAAAATACCAGTGGACCAGAATTTATAAACTCAGAAATTATGTGGATTTCCCAAGATATTTTGGGCAGGGTATCTTACATAGTGACAGTTTGGTTACCCAAGATATTGAGTGATTTGAAACTATACAACAAATGCAGTCAACAGTGTTGCAGTGTGACAGTCAAAGTGTGATAGAAATTAGAAGGAATCCAATTTTTCAAAAAAAATCAGAACACATACATGTAGGTTATCGTTAATCAGAGCACTAGTACATAGTACAAAATAAGGAGTTGAAGCTGAATTTTTGCAAAGCACATTGTCATATAGCAGGCATTTTCACCAAAGGCACTTGACAAACATAATATAATATAACTATATCAATATACCCACGAGTGACCAAACTCGGTCAGCGGGACTAAGCAAAAAGTAAGGAGTTCTGATATCTGTAGGCAGTGGCTGAAAAATCAAAATACAATCAACATGGTGGGTGGGGGTGGTTTGGGCGCAGGGTGGTGCTAGACAATTTTGTAAGAGTCAGTTCCAAGGGGGTCATTAATATTATTTTACGAGTTAGTCAGATCATAAAATGTGATGTCTGGACAAGTTAATGACATGCCAAGACAAATTTTTAATCAAACAATTATGATGTAATTAGATATGAGTAAGAATGTATGCGCTACTCTATATATATATATATATTTATTCACTCTATATTTTACAATGAATGAAATGTATGATGGCTTCTTCCGGCATATCTGTCCTGATATGTTAAATATTTCTAACATATTATGTGTGTTCTTAGTGGTTTCCAAATAGCTCCCTTTTTCTTTCATACAAGGGAGTATCTTGTTATACAAGCATGAAATGAAAATATACATAGGTGGTCAAATGTTGTCTATCTGGGAACAAATCTTACTCTTATATTCTTGCATATAAAATTTGATTTTTTCCTTGGTATTTATGCCTTTCCATTTTGCTCGGTTTGCATGCCCATTGATTTTTGAAATATTTGGTAAATTGCTTGCATTATTTTTTTCATTTTAAGATGATTATTTTTATGTTATGAAATTCACTAACTGTTGACAGTACCTTCTGTGCAGGTTGTATAGGGTTCTGTTGCCCTTGTGTTCTATTTGGAAAAAATGTGGAATTTTTGGAAGGGCGGTCTTGGACTGGACCTTGCTTGGTGCACTTTCTATTGTGGAGTGTTGTTACTGGAATTTGCTGTTCAATGACAGAAGGAACTCTTGTGGGCTTGCTGTGTTCACTTGTTTCATGTTATGCATGTGGCTATAGGAAAGCAGTTCGTGCCAAGTATAATCTGGAGGTAGAAATATTCCATCTTGTGTTTGTCCCAATGGAAATTTTTGAAAATCATTACGATCCAATGTGGTTTCTAATATTTCCTAGCTTTTTCTTTGTTTTAAGGGTTTCCATGACTTTATAACTGGTTTAGAGTAATTAATATTGAAACTCTGCTATGACGCATAGGAATATTATGGTTGTTCTATGTCCAATATAGTATCTAATCTTTCCTGGTGCTTTCTTTGAAGTTTGACATGAAGGGATGCAATGATTCTATTATAGATTTAGGCGGGACTATTACCTTTACTTGGTTATGATATGTAAGAATGTCTTTGGTTTATTTTATTTTTTAAATTCAATTTATATATACCATGTCAAACTTGCCAAACACTTTTTCTCATGCCAAGGATGGTACCTAGGGTAAACAGAATTCTACAGAACCTTGAGGCTTTGCTAGCAATCTCATGATGTTCATGATATTTGATAAATGGCTCATGAAGAGCAACAAGTCACAATGTGGGATTTCAATTTGGGGGGTGGGGATAATTATTTTCCTTGTAACCACTTAGGCTAAACCCAATTAACAAATATGTGGGAATATCTTGTGTGGTTCGTTCTATATATATATATATATATACCTGCTTGTCAAGCAGGGTCTTCGTGCCATGGATAGCCGCCTAGCCGACTTGTCCAACCATGTAGTCTTCTAGGGTTTTCCATAGTCTTGGTCAAATCACATTATCCACCCAATCCACAAATCGAGCTTAGTATGGATCCCAAAAACTACAGGACGATTGTGGTAGGCCACATATTATTTAAATTTTATGCTGCACCCCTCCACATGATGCTTTCAGGGGAGCTTGAGAAGAGGCATCTCAGAGCCAGAGGATAGGTCGTATTTTGACCTAAGTACTACACCATTGACCTTATCCTTATGTTTTGGGCCATTATTGTGGAGGCACGACATTGCTCTTTGAAAGTCTATTGTTGTTTTGTGGACTTTTGGAAAGTTTTTTACTTGTCCCTTTCAAGGCTTTACTCGAGAGACTTAAAAGATATTGGTATATTTGATACCTTTTTGACATCAATCATGCACCTTAACGAGTATATTTTGGGTCGCTTTTTGCATAGCTAATGGATTATTAGATTTTATCAAGAGCACCATTGGGGTTAAACATGGTTGTTACCTATCAGGCTATCCCACACATTGTTTGGGATATACATTGATGAGCTAGAGTCCTTTTTGCACAAACACATTCAGGAGGGAGATGGATGCCTACTCCACCATGTCTTGATACCTATCCTTCTTTTCACTAATGATGTGGTCCTTCTAGCCTCTTCCCCTGAGGGGTTGTAGAGAAAACTAGATTCCCTCTTTTGTGACCTTAGACAACTGACAATCAGCCTGGGTAAAACCAATGTCATGATCTTCAATGGATCAAAGAAGGCACTCTTTGATCACCATTTCTTTTGAAGAGGAGAGGAGATTGAGATCACTTGTACATACACCTACTTGGGGGTACTATTCACAATAGTGTAGCATGAATCTTATAACATCCGCGAGTACCCGTAGGTCTTGACGGGTTTTTTAGCGAGATGGGTAACTCACATAGAACTCGTGGTTTCTACTCGTACTCGCCAAAACCCGCATAAAACTCGGCTACCTGCATTGAACCCATGAAGAATCGTATATGACTCGCATAAGACCTGTGGAGACCCTTAATATTTGGTTTTTTTTTTTCTATTTTTTTTGGAGATCATGTGGAGGGAAAGGGAAATGGAGGGAAGAAAATGGAAGTCGAGTCTTATATGGGTCATTCTCGAGTCTCATATAGGTCGCCAAGTCAATACCCAAATGAGTCTTATATGAGTAAGAGTCGTGCAGCATTGATTTACAAATCAACGTTTTAGCCTACATCATGCACTATAACATTGAGTTAGCAAACGTTATGGTTTCCTCACACTTCTTGAGAGTGTTTCCAAAACCACTTCTAGGGCATATTGTCTAATATGTCACTTCTAAATATTCTAGTTGGACCCATTGGCCTATATGATTATGAGGTGTGGGGTCCTGGGTTACTAGATCTAGACTGGTCTTCATTAGAGAGTAGAGATAACCCTTCTTTGCTGCCTCATTAGGTGCAAGCAGTTAGTCTCGCAACCACCCCCCTTGTTGGAGAATGCAATAAGGACGCTATTAATTCAAATTTTCCTTAACATTAATAATTTCTTGTGAACTTCAATTATCTTCTTTTATTTCTTTATTAGATCTTTTTATCAAACAATTATCAAGAGCAAAAACAATAAAGACGATGAACACAAGTATTAGGCTCCAAGCCAGGGAAAAATCCCTCCAAGGGGAAACCCTAAAAAATCTCCTCTTCTTATAGAATCAAAGAAAACCAAGACCCAAAACCCTAGACGAAGTCCTCCTCCAAGCACCAAGTCAACTCTCCAAGAAGCCCTTTCAATTAGGTCAAAGATAAACCAAAACAACAAGAGTCAATCTTGCTTCAACCAACTTCCAACTTCAACTTTAGCCCTTAGCTTTGACCTGTAGCTTCGACCTACAACTTCGGCCCTATAGTAGCTATAGAAAGTTAGAAACCCTAGCCTTTTTGCACGTGTGAGAGAAAGTGGCCCAAAAACAGATTTTTCTTGTTCTTCTTGACTTCTTGTTGCTTCCTTGATCTTTGCTCTAGCTTTCTTGATGTTTCCAACTTCATATCAAACTTCTTCTTGAGAGATCGAATTAGTGCTAAATGAGGTCGAATCTGCTTCTATTTATAGGCTTTATGCCGGCTTGTCACTGTTACAGCTGATTTGTGCCAAGAGGCTCATGGAACTTTCTAGACTCAAAATCAATATATTTTACATGTTACAACTTGCTTGATAGGGTCTTATACAAATGATAAAGACTCTTTTGACTCAAGAAAAGTATTCTTTTGACACGACAAGCCCTAGAAGCATGAAGAACATGCTTGAACTAGATGACCATCAAAATAGAGCATGAAACCCATGCTAAAAAATAATATTTTTCTTTCTTTCTCTTGTAGCATAAGATATACATAGACAATTATGAAGACTGAAACTAGTTACATTTTGCAACACTCCCTGTTAACTAGGGAGATATTCATAATTGTACAATTGATACAAGGTTATCCTCAAATTGAAAAGTTCTCGTAAGAAGAGCTAGTTTGGTAAGCCATTTTTAAGCATCAACATCATGACCAACATTTAGCTTTGAAAAGCTCTTTCTTATACATTAGTATAATGTTGGGAGGCTTTACGTGAGATACCACACTACCTCTACAAGGTACATAGCCCATTCGAATGTTCATAAGGTATGTCCTTTTAGGACTATTCTTATCTTGGATTTCCAATCCTCAAAGAATATAGGTCCTCTTCGACCACCATTGTCTTGGATACCTTGTCCAATCCTCAAAGAGTGTCGACCCACTTCCTATGTTGGATTTCTATCCTAAAGGAAATCACAGATACTTATCCAATCCTCTATCCACCATTCTTTCTCCACGGACTTCACCTAGATGTACGATTGTTAGTCCTGGCCTAGTGCATGACACATGAAGAAGAGGATACAAAAGTGATGTTTATCATCACTCCCTCTCAACCAGGGAGGAGATCTCTATTACTACTTGTTTTAGGGAATAGATCTTTGCTCCTTCACACATATTAAGGAGAAATACTATCTCTAAAGCAAAGGCGATTCCTTCACTTCCTTTCAATTGAGAAGTGATAACCACAAGCTCTCTAGCTTCTCTTCATAAGTGTATCAACTACCAGTTCTTCATGGGGATAGTAGCTGCATGACTCTTTCTTTCTTTTGTATCTTATCATATTGAGCTTCTTTCTTCCTAGATGTTATGGAGCCATCTTCTTCCTTCAATCTTGTGATAGGGTTTAGGCCATCAACCTTTCGTATCACTTTCCTTTAGCTATTGTCATCAATAAAGGCGTTATATTGAGCTTTATCATATCTCCCTCTAAGCATGAAAGTGATCTTCATGATCATTAGGTTATCCTCTTACACTACTACCTTTCAATCCCAAGATGATGATGATGTAAACACCTTGACTAAATAATCCTTTAACGATTCACTCAATCCATATGTTCTTTGGATTGAGTTCAAAACCAACAATTGAATATTCCTCAATTGTAATTATGCATATCTGCAACATCCTTCTAGATAGAAAAACAATATGTCAATCAAATAACCAATATAAAAATATTAAAATTTGACTTACCTTATCATGATGGTCCCTTTCGTTAAAGTATTTTCACACTTGAATCCTTTGAGATCAACATCCTTTCACATGATTCATCTCTAGATTGTACAAGATTCTTTCTCCATGCATTCATTTTAATTAAGGAGCCCATGGATCAAACTTGATTACCAAGCTACAATATCTTCCTCGAAGTTGTCATTATTAACTCCCTTTCTTTCTTTCGGAGACTATTCTTGATGTTGATCGATATTGTTAAATTTATGCCATGCTACCTTGTGAGCGAGTCTTGATCTCTTGCCATGTTAAATTTCTTCTTTCAAGCATCATGTAACCATATGGAAGGCTTACCAAGCCCTTTTTATAACCAACTCTTTTTGCAAGATTCTTGTAGATATGAATCCTATCCTAGAAAAGCATTACTTAAAATATGCATACTTTTGCTTCCATACAACCATCTAACCATCCTTACTTGAATCAGCTTGCTTCTAATACCTGTCGAAGATAGGTTTCTCCTTTAAGAGTAAATAGGCTTTCATTATGCCTTTCATACTACAACTTGACCATATGCATTCCTTCATCCCCCAAGAGTATTGTTTTTGTACTAGATGAAATATATACTACTCATGTCATAATGCTTCCTCTAAGAACCTTACAAAATGATGATTCTTATAGGATCTTGACGATCCAAAATTGCTACCTCTAACATGGTGTTAGAAAATACTTAGATGAATGATATGCAATATGGTCCCAATCTTCTCATTCTTGAAAGCTAGATGATTCCTACCAAAGCAACTTAAACAGGTAGAGTCTAATTCTTCTACTATCACATGCTTCCTTTTATGATGCTATGCTTTACAAAAATCAAGACTCTTCTAGAGAATGCAATAATGCATGCTACTATACTTAATAAAAGAGAGAAAAATTTCATAAAGACCCTGATGTAGATGGGCTTCCTGCAATAGTAAAGATCTTTGTGATCTTCTTCTTTTCGCTTCTTCTTAGGTTCTCCCTTTTCTTTAGCTATATGAGTTTCACTTCTTTCATTTCTTTTGTTATCTTTCTTGTTTGGACAATCCCTCTTAAAGTGTCCATATGACATTAAACCTTGGACATATATGGTTTCTTCTTGGACTTTACTTTCCTTTCTTCAACTTCTTGGTTCTTGCAATAAAGGCTTGAGACCTTTCATTTGATTCAGTGTCATCCTTTGCCTTGATCCTGGATTCTTCCAAGATACATTGAGCCCATAACTCATCAGAAGACTTAGTATCCTTCTTAGAGTAGATACCAGTTGCAAAAGTGCTCCAATCAGGTGGCAAAGCATTTAATACACAAATGGTCATTTTAGAGTCAGAAACAGTTTCCCCAAGCCCTTGCAATTGATCCCTTATTTGTGAGATCTTCATGAGATAAGTGGCCATGTCTTCGTCCATTGACTTCTTTATCCTATATAGTTGATTTCTCGAGGAAATCTTTTGACCGAATGTACTTATGGAGTACAAATTTACCAACTTATCATACATAGCCTTTGATGTCTTCAAATCAACAACAAAGGGAACAAGATGATATTTAATGGATTCAACACTGATCCTTTGTGCCCTCACTTCTCCCTTTTTGTACTTTGCTAAACCTTGAGTTTCTTTTTGTCTAGTATAGCTACTTCACCATGGACATATTCCATGACTTCATTTTCTGTGAGTGCTAAGTCAAACCTCTTCTTCCATGCAAAGAAATTTGTTGATCCAACGAGCTTGTTGCTTTTTGTTAATTTCAGGACATGTTCTATGCCATTTCAGATTAGGGCACAATACTGAAGAAGATAGAACATGCTAAAAGATCGATAGAAGACAAGCCAAAACAGAGATAATGAATGGTGGCGTTACGGCGATCAGCAGGATGCTTCTACCAGCAAAGTCTCCAATAGGTCATTCAGCCAAGCATGTCACACATAACCCCAGAACAACCCAAACAAAGAATACGCAGCTCCAATGCCGTCAAGAGAGAGAGAATTCCTCCACAACAATGTGTGTCAAAATGAACTCTAAGTCTCTCCAATATATAGGAATCTTTGGGGGTGTGTGACACATCCTTTAAGACATTTAAGTCAATATTTTATTCCAGGCCGACCTAGCACATAAGTGGAATAAATTCAAAGTACATGTTCTGCTCATCCGATCGAGATGATCTTTAGATCAATCTTACACCTCTCCGAGAGAGGAATCCAATAAAAATATTGGGATCGTCATCTGAGCAGCACAACTCGGAGTTTGGACCTAGTTGTCCAATTTTAACACTCCCTCTCAACTAGGGAGAACTCCGTCCACTAGTGCAATCCAAACATCGTGCGTCATCCCGTCGTAACTTGCTTTGCTGGCCTTTTTATTTCAGAACAAAAGTGGGTTAGTCACAAAGACATCATTCCTGGCTGACAGATTCAACCCAGAGGTCAAAACCTCTATCGGACTCACAAAGAGTCTCCAACCAACCCGAAGTTGGTTCATCTGACCCGAAGTCAGGCGGAGGTCCGAGACCTCACAAGACTTGATCCCAGATCAAGTGGTTGGACCGTGTCATCCTAGATAGAGAGTACGACAATTTCTGATGCGTCCATCAGTCTTTGCTACTAGTCTCTAGCCTTTCCCATCTCATTGGCCAAATGAGAGGTACTTCCCATGAGCCCTGAACTCAATGGGTAGGATGCATACAGGGCACAGATAATGAGAGGTGAACCAACTCAATAATCACAACGGTGGGGTCTAAGCACACCAATAAGTTTTGGCAAGCCTAGCCTTGTGGTTGCTCATAGCTTCGAGAAGCTGTCCCCAAAGCCCCCAGAGCTCCCAGAGCTCATCGTCCAACAGGATCCTTAGAATAGGATCGTTCCATGATTCCAAGATTCTCACGGAAGGTTATGAACATGACCTTCCCCAAGGGCATTGTGAGAATATCCGCGACCTGCTCATCAGTTCCTATATGATCGAGCCTTACGGCGCCTCGCTGTACCATATCCCAGATAAAGTGGTACCAACCATCAACATGCTTGGATCAATCGTGGAACCCGGGATTCTATGACAAATGAATCCCCCTCTGGTTATCACAAAGGATAACGGTGGCATCTAGCACATGCTCGAACAACTCACAGAAGAGCTTTCGCAACCAAGTGACTTCACAACAGGCCATACATGTTACAATGTATTCGGCCTCAGCAGTGCTCAAGGCTACCGACTTTAGATTCCTGCCCGAAGCAGATCTACATGTGAGGTAGCATCCAGATGTGCT
The DNA here is from genome assembly GCA_034641835.2 of Pinus albicaulis. Taxonomy (NCBI): domain Eukaryota; kingdom Viridiplantae; phylum Streptophyta; class Pinopsida; order Pinales; family Pinaceae; genus Pinus; species Pinus albicaulis. The sequence goes on from CM076574.1 coordinate 1,115,181,763, forward strand.
CTTGCGATCCACCACATTGCCAGCCCAATCGACATCAGTATATCCATGGAGTGTCATACTCCCGGCAGTGTATCTCAGCCCATGGTCTATCATGCCTCAGAGATATATCAAGAGTTTCTTGGCACCAACCCAGTGAATGTTATGATCAACCATGTGTTGACTCAAAGTGTTCACTGCACAACATACATCTGGACAGGTGTTCACTAAGAACATCAGGGTCCCTATGAGTTGACGATACTCAGTAGGACGGGCCCAACAACGCTGCTACTCAACTTCTTACAGTGCATCATATCAGAAACTTCATAATGCATTTTCCTTGAGAAAGGAAAATCTCGCCAGGTCTCTGCTAGACCTTTAGGCCTAGGCATTCGACCTAGGTCCTTCATCTCGAACTCAGCAGCGAGCACCCTCTTGCATCGATGAATGAGAGGGTCAGCATCTGTTAGGAAGAGGTCATCCACATACAGCACCAGAATGAGAGGTTTTCCCTTGACAACCTTAAAGTAAAGGTTCAGATCAGCGTTACTTCGAGTGAAGCCCAGCTTCATCAAGTATCTATCTATCCTCTTGTACCAATCTTTGGGTGCTTGCTTCAACCCATAGAGGGCTTTCTTCAACCTGCAGACATGGGTGTCCCGATCCTGGACTTTCAACCCCAGAGGTTGCTCCACATATATCTTTTCCTTTATCGCACCATGCAAAAATGCGATCTTCACATCATTTGATGAAGACTCCATCCTTGCGTAGCAACAAGGGCTATTATTGATCGAATGGTGATATATCGGGTCACAGGTGCATGTGTGACATCATAGTCTATGCCTTCCTCACAGGCAATGAATCTTGCCTAGATCTTTTCAGCACTTCCATTAGGTACATGCTTGATTTTGTATCGAGGTGACAACAGCTTTGATCTGTGGTCTTGGAACCATCACCCTCGCATCCTTGCAGATTTAGATACTTAACAGCTTCTTCACATGATCTAGGCTCATATTGTACTCATGGGTGCTAGATACCCCTGGTATTTATATGGCTTCTTGGTTTTCCTCGAGAATTTCCCCCTCTGAAGCCATATGTCTCTGAGTCATGAGGATCTTCTTTCGTTCAGCAATGGTATCTGCTCTGGAGTATATACAGAGATGTGTTCTCCCTCTTAATGCCAGCTTCTCTCCCGAGAGAAGATATCTATTTATGTCATTGTCCAACAGGGAGAATATACCAACAAGCCTCAGCTTGTGTTAGAAGTCTTGTTATTTTGAGGAGGTCTGCTGTAGTTTCCTCAACCAGCCCTCTTTACTGTGGCTCACAGAACTAGGAATCCAAACATGATTCCTTCTTTCATAATTCTGCACTTGAGAGCTTCATCTGCTATATCTGGTATCTCATCCAGCACTGCTTCTCAAATTCAGATTTACAGTCAATAGTTGACTGATCTAGGGCTTCAAGTCTTCAGATCTCAATTCTGCAATTTGTCTGCTAAATTGCACAGATCTAGGAACCAATCATATAGATGTTCCAAACACAGAAATTTACCCTTCTTCATGTCAGTCCATGCAGATCCAGCACAGTCATAATGGTACTCTTGCTCATCAATGTTCCAACCCCAATCATCCAATAGGATAAAACTGGACAAGGCACTTTTTAAGGTTACTGCCAATAGATTAAGTCCAGGTATATGTTGGTTCACAACCACTGTCACTAGACAACAATATCATAATACTGTTCAATGAGGCACTGCACTGCCCCTCAAGTCATCAATATATGTTACATGTGTTCCTTTGTTCATCAAAGTGACCTCATTAGAAGAAGGTATGACCATCTGCTCATAGTTGCAGTGATTAGTGGAACTCCCCTCGCCATCTTTCCATCTCTTCATGCCGCTCTTGGAAAAGTTGAGCTTCGGCATGAACTTCAGGTTGCTTATAAAGCCCCAAAAGTTCAATCCATTATCGAAATTTCCGCACCTGCTATTGTAAGGTCTTTTACCAATGTCATTGTCAGCAATCACAATTTTCCAAGCTCCAAATTCAGCACCTGCACTTCACTTCTTTTATGCCCAGTTGCTCTTTCTAGAGAATCTCCACTGTGACAATCATCTCTTGTTCCCAACAGTTTGTGAGCCATGTCCACAACAAATTCAGAATCCTTGTTGCTCGCTTCAGAGTCTGTAAAGCCATTATGATGTGTATCCAATGCACAAGTAGCATTGGTGCAAGAGTGCTGTATACACTGCAACTTAGACTGCCCAGTTGCTGGATTCAAGTGTTGTGTATCATCAAGCCTCAACTCGACCACATCTTTGGTACCCCGCAAATTTACAGTAGTGGGAATACTTCCTTTTGATTGTTGTTCAGTAATTTTTCTGCATGTACCATGTTCTACAGTATTTTTAAGAGATCCACCTCCTGAAAGAAACATAGCTAAAACATCTCTCTCTCTATCATCCAAATCCACCCACTGCAGACTTCGATTGCCATCCTTTTTTTTTTTTTTTTCGTTTAATCGAATCTTGCAATTCCTTCTCGATGCTGGCAATTTGATTCCTAATCGCTCCAATAAACTGCATATGCCTTGAAGGGGCATCTTCTTTTGAATATGCTGTGTTAGTTGAAGCTGTTACTCTGATGGCCCTTTCAAAGTCCTCTAACTGCCATTTTGCAGTACCAAGAGCAGTGATGAGCTCTCTCTTTCGTATCTCAATCAAACTGACCAGTTCCGCGTCAGCAGGATTAGATTCGCCAAGACTTTGATCGTGCAGCCACGTTCTATAAGCAGATTCCATTCTGTCAGCTGAGTCCTGCACATCTTCCGCGGCTGCAAAGAAGGGATCGACCTCCCATCGACATAAATTGGAAGCCATCCCAATTTACGAGAATTTTGTAGAAATTGGTGGTTTTGTCGGCTACCATGCCCATTATATCAATGTAACGGATCTGGAGCATCTCCGGCAGCACCGTCCGGGTTTTTGTGACTGGGTTGCATACATTTAAGCATGCGTCTCCATCGGATCTGCCTGGGCCCAAGCGCTCCAAGTCTGAGGTGCTGTCAGAGGAAGAATCTGTTCGTGTAGACGACTGTGGGAATTCTAAGGAATTGCCATCATTCACTGCGCTTGACGACCACCCGCAACCTGATCTGCAAAACAATTCCATAAATGATGCGACTGTCATTCTACTCGATAGCCACACGGAAAATTCCGATGATCACGCGAGGGACGAAGGACGACTGATTTCATATCGACTCTGTTTTCGGCAATGGATCACCCTGTATGATAAATCGCTATCCGAAATAATAAAAAAATCCCACGGCCTGCTGTGCGTTGTCATTAACCACCATAATTTATTTCATCTATTCCATGTAGCCGAGTTGGCTACCAGATTTCGTCTGTGCCACAATTGTTCGGCAAATATTTAATCTCATGTTCCGCGAAAGATGCAATAGGTGTATGACATCAAATCGGATGCTGGTTCACTCGATTCTCCAGATCTAGTTTCAATTTTGTTGACATGAAAGAGCACGCGGTGTGACAATACTTGCATGCGGGCAGATAGTCCAGCGAACATAGCGGAAAGAATTCTGCGGTCGATTATATGCAGAAAGATTTCACGCCAGTCCAGTGAACATGGCGGAAAGAATTCTGTTGTCAATTTCATGCGGGTAGATTTCACGCCAGTCCAGCGAACATGGCGGAAATAATTCTTCGGTCGAAGCATATGAATGGAAGAAAAAACTGATTTTGCGAAGTCAAGAGTGGCCGTATATATCCAACGCACCGTCGAATTTTTGGAATTCAACAGAACAATCTTGTCCGATTACAACAAGCGTTGATTACCCACGCAAATTTTATCGATAGCTACTTCACGGTTTCGACCTTTACGTTCATATTCGATTTTGATGCAGGGCGTAATTATGTTCACACCGACCAGGCCCTAAGAGCCTTCAGATGTCTCGATTTCAGCTTAGATATGCCACTCAATCCACGGGACAGCACCTTCAGCAAGGGTTTGTGAATTCCGCGCTTAACTGGAGTCAGATTATGCGGAAAAAAAAAAAAAAGAAAAAAAAAGAAAAAAAGAAAAAAAAGAAGTGGACTGCAGCTTCACAGGATATAAGTCTAGGCTGCCGAGAACTCTAGAGAACGAGCCCCACGGGTCTGAATTTTAACCTTCAGAACATCCCTTCAACAGATCCATACTTTACTGGCTGCTCCTTGACATAGATTGGACTTGGTCTCCCCTTTGCTATGATACCATGTTAATTTCAGGACATGTTCTATGCCATTTCAGATTAGGGCACAATACTAAAGAAGATAGAACATGCTAAAAGATCGATAGAAGACAAGCCAAAACAGAGATAATGAATGGTGGCGTTACGGCGATCAGCAGGATGCTTCTACCAGCAAAGTCTCCAATAGGTCATTCAGCCAAGCATGTCACACATAACCCCAGAACAACCCAAACAAAGAATACGCAGCTCCAATGCCATCAAGAGAGAGAGAATTCCTCCACACCAATGTGTGTCAAATGAACTCCAAGTCTCTCCAATATATAGGAATCTTTGGGGGTGTGTGACACGTCCTTTAAGACATTTAATTCAATATTATATTCCAGGCCGACCCAGCACATAAGTGGAATAAATTCAAAGTACATGTTATGCTCATCCGATCGAGATGATCTTTAGATCAATCTTACACCTCTCCGAAAGAGGAATCCAATAAAAATATTGCGATTGTCATCTGAGCAGCACAACCCGGAGTTTGGACCTAGTTGTCCAATTTTAACACTTTCCTTGCAAAATGTAGCCTTATGATCTGCAGATTGGGACATAGAGGACAATATAACACTTGTCAACCAAGAGCTCTCCTTCTTGATGATGTCTCCAACTATCTTGATGCTTTCAAGACCTTCAAGGAGACTTCAGATATGTTCTAGAATGATGACTTCTAGGATGCCTTCAACAATGGTGTCTTCGAATATATTCAAAGAGTGAATGATGATCCCAAGATTTCTTGATACTTCCTCTTCTTCAAGATGATGTAGTGCACAAGATATTTCAACAAGAGTTTGATCCTTCTTGATATGATGAGGTTTTCAACTAAATCTTGATGTAGAAGTCTTCCTTCTAGGTCAATAGGTCTTCTTTTCTATCCTTGTGTCATACGCAAATGAATGATTCCCTTTGACAAACAAACCCTTCAAGATGTTCCTCCGACTGCCTTCTCTTGTTCTTTGAGCTTTGATACCATTTTGGAGAATACAATAGGGCAACTATTAATTCAAATTCTCCTTAACCTTAATAATTGCTTGTGAACTTTAGTTTTCTTCTTGTATTTCTTTATTAGATATTTTCTTCAAACAATTGTCAAGAGGAAAAACAATAAAGACAATGGACACAGGTATTAGGCTCCAAGCCATGGCAAAACCCCTCCTAGGGGAAAACTCAGAAAATCTCTTCTATTCTTATAGAATCTGAGAAAACCAAGACCCAAAACGGTCTTCTTCTTATTTCTTTGTGTCCTTCTGCAAATGAATGATTCCCTTTAACAAACAAACCCTTCAAGATGATCCTCCAACTGCCTTCTCTTGTTCACCTGAGCTTTGATACCATGTTGGAGAATACAATAGGGCAACTATTAATTCAAATTCTCCTTAACCTTAATAATTGCTTGTGAACTTTAGTTATCTTCTTGTATTTCTTTATTAGATATTTTCTTCAAACAATTGTTAAGAGAAAAAACAATAAAGACAATGGACACAGGTATTAGGCTCCAAGCCATGGCAAAACCCTTCCGAGGGGAAAACTCAGAAAATCTCTTCTATTCTTATAGAATCTGAGAAAATCGAGACCCAAAACCGTAGACCAAGTCCTCCTCCAAGCACCAAGTCAACCCTTCGAGAAGCCCTTCCAATTAGGTCAAAGATCAACCAAGGCAACAACAGTCAATCCTGCTTCAATCAACTTCCAGCTTCAACTTTGGCCCCCAGAAACCCTAGCCTTTTTGTACGAGTGAGATAAAGTGGCCCAAAAACATATTTTTCTTGTTCTTCTTGACTTCTTTCTTCCTTAATCTTCGCTCTAGCTTTCTTGATGTTTCCAGCTTTGTTAGTTTTTGTAGCATTGGAGGTGTTCTAGTCTCAAAACTTTGTGGAGAGGCTAAAATATGAGTTCTCCATAACCCATAAATGGTTTATAGAAATTCCACCTAGAAGTGTCTCAATTTGATTATTAACCTATTTTTTTAGGAAATTTTGTTAATTAATTAATGTTAATAGAGATAAGGTGTGAATCATCCAGAAAGTCACATAGATAGACTTCGATATGATATTAGCCCTTGATTAAGTTTTAATCTTTGCCGTTGAAGGTCCAATATAATATTATAAGAAGAAGTCGATGGATAGATGGAGAATACACTTGTGAGACACAAAGATCGATTTCCTTGGAGAGTTCAATTTTCCAGAAGCAGTTGCCGGAAGAGTTTGAGCTGCAGAATGGAAGAAAAGACAGAGAGGGGCATGGACAGTGAGGTTAGAGGAAGATTTTCCAAATTGGACAAGTGCATTGCAAAGAGGCAGAGATAGCCATAGAGAGGCTGCGCAAGGGCTGCACAGAAGCCTCTAGGAGGCAATTTGATTTTGTTAGGTAGAAGCAAAGTTTCAGTTCCAGAGGCTGGAAAGCCATTCTAGAGGGCAAAAGAAACATTTTTCCAGTCAGCAAAAGTCTAGACAGCTCACAGAGAAACTGTTTCAGGCAGACTGTGGAAGGGACTGCGTTAGGGTGACGCATGCCTGTGCAGGGGTTGTTTGGACGACTCACTTGGAGCTGCAGTTAGAGCCTGGATTTGCTTGTGGGGTGAGGAAAATTCCTTAGTAGATTTTTGCGAGTATTTTTCTTTGTAGGATTGCCAAATTTCGACATCCAGTTGTACTCAAAATTTCTCACTGCTGCTTAATAATATAAAACCCTCAACTAATGCACCGATTTTCCAAAGTTGGGTTTTTTCGGGGACATTTGTCCAAAAATAACGATGTCAATTTTTTTTTGTGTGTGCTAGCATTTATCAGCTTCCAACACTATTATTTTCCGCAGTTTTATCTGTGAAGCTTGCAGTGTGATTTATTCAATATTTGCCGTAGCAAATAAATTGTTAAATTAATTAACACTTAGAAGAATTAATTCCATTTGCAGTAATAGGATTTCAGTATTGAAATTTTCACAAGCTTTAGATCAAACTTCTTCTTGAGAGATCAAATTGGTGATAAATGAGGTTGAATTTGCTTCTATTTGTAGGCTTCTCATGAGGTCGAATACTCTTCTTTAGGCCGAATTGTCACTCACTGCTAGGGCCGACTTGTGCTTGAAGGCTCATGGAACTTTTTAGTTTCAAATTCAATATTTTTTACGTTACAACTTGCTCAGTAGTGTCTTATACAAATCATAAAGACTCTTTGACTCAAGAAAATATTCTTTTGACATGACAAACCCTAGAAGCATGAAGAACATGCTTGACCTTGTTGGAAATACTAAGAGGGGGGTGAATCAATATTTCTTTTCAATTGTTAATTATTGCCAGTTATATTCTTCACAATTAAAGACAGAGAGGTTTATAATGATAATATTAAGAATTAATAATAATTTCAATCCCCTTTTTAATAATAGTATACAATAGATGAGTGAGGGCACCAACCCTTTTAATGAAACAAGCACCAACCTATTGCCAAGCACCAACTTGGACTTTGATGAGGCTTGACCTCTAGTGCTTTGACCCTATCTTCTCAAGGCACCAACCTTATGTTTAGGAGCTCCTACTCCAAGGACACCAATCCTTCTTTGCTTGGTTTAATAGAGAATGTGAATAGTGCTTACTTGAATGTTCTTGACATATTCATCATTGTATTATTTCTTCCAAAACTCTTCAGTGACTTCACTGTCCATTTGTCTTCATCACTATATTATTTCTTCCAAAAATTCTTCACTGACTTCACTGTCCACTTGTCTTCATCAATGTTCAAGTCTTCAAATAGTTCATACCTATAATATCAAGTATGTGATCACCGTTTCGAGTCCCTCAAGGTCACAGGTCTGCGGTACTAGTCCATCCACTGCACCGAGTTGTTGTGACTTTCAAGGATGCCATAGGTATCTTCAAATCATTGCTACAATAATATGCTCCCCAAACTGTTCTTAATGGTGACTGATCTTAATTAGTTAAAATTCTACTGCTATAGGTCTGGGCTCCAAAAGTATGCCTTCAAGGTGCTGTTGCCCAAGCATATAAAAAGGAGCTGCCACAGGTCCAAGTATAGCCCTCTGCAATAGCCTCACTACAGGCCCGAAAGTCTGAAGTTGTTCAAGAAGAATCCGCTATCTTATTAACCTCAAACCCAAATCAGATATATCTCTCCCTTCTTCAATGTTCACGAATTGTGAATAGTGGTATTAATTTTGTGATTATCACCAAATTTCTGTGTTCAAAATGAAGACCGAAAACCTTGTATATATAGTCTTATTTCGATGCTAAATGAAAAGACATGTCTCCACACGCAGGCTGACAAGGGATGGCTAGGATAGGTCAGCTCCAAGACCAGAATAATTTCCTTAATTTGAAAAAATTCATATCTCCCAAACCGCTTGGAGTTTTGGGCGTGTAAGGGCTCATTAGAAAGGGAAAATTATGCTCTAAATGATGGTGAAGGTCTCACAAAGAAATTCTACTTCTGAGATCATGAAACATATTTTTCTTTGTGACTGCCCTTAAATTTTATGCATAAAAATATTGGGACAACATGAGGAATGTTTGGGGCAGCCTGGCTTCTACATTCTTTGGTTTCTTCATTGTTATTAATGACATGTAGCATCATGTATCAACAATGTCATCATATACTAATGCAATGATATGTCATAGTGCAACCTTCATCTCAGTCAAAGTCATATTGACATCAATGACAATATAAATTAACAATCTCCCCCTTTGTCATTGATGGAAATATTCTTGCCCTTCCAACATTCTCTCCCTTTTTGTCATCAATGGCAAATGGGATGCCCAAGTAATCCCCCTGTCAAGCTTCTCCCCCTAACATACTGTACTCCTGACATGTTGCGTGATTCAATATGATGCAAGAGCAACGACTCCCATCTTTTGGCGAAGATACTCAAATGATTCTCGTGGAAGGGGTTTTGTAAAGATATCAGCAATTTGCTCTTTTGTATTGATGTATTCCAACCTGATATTGTGTTTAGAAACTTGTTCACGGAAAAAGTGGTACTTGATTGGAATATGTTTGGTCCTTGAGTGCATCACCAGATTCTTTGAAAGACTAATGGCGCTAGTATTGTCACAAAAAATAGTAATTGGTTGCTTAGTTTCTATGTTGACATCTTTTAAATTTGGACAACTAGGTCCAAACTCCATGTTATGATGCTCAGATTAAGAGGCTAATATTTTTGTTGGAATCCTCTTTCGGAGAGGTGTAAAATCCATATATAATATGTTTTAATCCGATGAGCAGAACATTTATTTTGAATTTATTATTCTTAATAAATTATATGTGCAGGTCGGCCTTAAGGTTCCACACCCCCAGCAGATGTGTCACACGCCCCAATGATGTATATAAATATAGGCAAAGTTGGAGAGCATTTCATCACACAACACAACTCACATCTTCCTCTCTCATCTGAAATAGTACGAGCTACCTGGAGGACGAGTTCAGCCACACGTGTGAAGGAGAAGGAGGACAAACTGTACGGCTGAGTTGAAGGACGAAATTTTCTGCAGCTAGGGTTTCGCAGAAAGTTTGACCAGCGTTGACTTTGGTCAACGCATGGTCCGATTGGGCTGAAAACTTGTGGGAAGTTCGATTTTGGAAGGCCGTACTACTTGGCATAGAAATCGAGGTCAAAGGGTTGACCAATTTGCTGCTGCGTTGACTTTTAGCTTGCTGCCCTGCGTTGACTTTTTCAGGACAGCATTGACTTTTTGGGAGTTGACTTGGGTTGACTCATTTACTGATTGGAGGTCTGTTGTGACACATGCTGGGCTGGCTGACCAAGGAGACTTTGCTGGTTGAAGCATCCTGTTGACCGCCGTAACGAACACACACATTTTCATGTTTCTGATTTGTCTTCTGTAAGATCTACTTATATGTTCTATCTGCATTTTGCTTAACTATTTGTATGATTGCTGTGAGAAAAGTAAAACTGCTCTTAGCATAGAACATCTACAAAAATTTACATGGTATCAGAGCTGAGGTGAAGACAAGCCCTATCTTTAGCAATCACCATCGGAAGAAATGGGTTCCACAAGTTTTGAATTCAAGGAGAATGACAAGCTGACCGGAAGTAATGACTTCCATGCCTGGAAGATGATATTAGATCTCAAATTGGAAGATCATGATCTCTTGGATCATGTGACGGGGAAGATTCAAGAACCTCCATCCAATGCCTCTGCAGCTGTTAGAAACAAGTATAAGAAGGGAGAAATCAGAGCAAAGCTGATGATCAGGGAATCCATACATAAGAGCCTGGTTGCCTATATATCTGAACTAGGCACATCCAAGGAGATGTATGACAAATTGATCCTTATGTTCAAGGTAAACAATGTGAACCAAGTGCTATTCCTCAAGAACAAGTTGAAGAATATGAAGAAGGGCTGGGATGAGTCTATTCAAACTTTCTTTTTGAAATTGACCGAAACAAGGAACAATCTGCTAGCTATTGGGGAGACAATAGCTGATCGTGAGATGGTTCTCACCGCACTTGGAGGACTCCCATATGAATGGCAAGTATTCACAACTACCATTCTCAACAATAATACCATTCCTAACTTTGATGAGCTTCTGTCTAGATGCATGCAAGAAGAAACAAGGATGAAGGTATTCGATAATGACAGAAATGCTGCCTATGGTGCTCATACCCGAAAGAAGAACTCTGGTGGTTCTAAGGACAAAGGAAGAACAAGGACTCAAGAGAAGAAGGGAAAATGTTTCACCTGCCATAGGCCTGGTCACTATGCTAGAGAATGCCCCTTCAAGAAGGATTCTCTCGATAGTGATGATAACAACAACAACCGAAGGAATGGGAATCGAAGAAATGACAGATCCAAAGGAAAGAGGAAGGCTCACTTTGGTGGAAACAATCAACCTTCTAAAAGGTCTAGAAATACCAGGTATGAGGAGTCTAATGTTGTTGATAAAAGAAATGAGTATATTCTTGTATCTGCTCTCTCAGCTGCATCTCCGCCCGACACTATGGATGTCTGGCTAATCGATAGTGGTGCCTCAAGACACATCACCGGATTCAAGGAAGCACTTTCTGACATGGTTAAAAGGGATACTAATCTAGAAATTATCCTTGGAGATAATGCCACTTATCCTGTGAAAGGGATCGGGACTGTGACCCTCCACTTGTCTCAAGGACAAGTCCTACGTTTGCAAGATGTACTCTATGTACCTAAATTGAAGAAGAACCTTGTGTCTGTATCTGCCATGGAAGACAAAGGATTCAATGTAACTTTCTCTGATGGAAAGGTGCTCATGTGGAGGGAGAGCTTCAAGGAAGCTATCTCAATTGGTTTTAGAGTTGGTACACTCTACCAGGTTGGAGGGAGTCCGTTGGGAGCTATGACTTGTGATACTATCCGGCAAACCGAACTATGGCACCGAAGATTTGGACACCTTCATTACAAAGCCCTTCCCGAAGCAAGGAAGGTGGTGACAGGGATGCCTGAGTTTGGAAATAATCATGAAGGTGTATGTAAGGGCTGTGCTGAAGGAAAACATACAAGGGGACCTTTCCCCTCAAGTGTCACAAAGACATCTGATATATTGCAACTGGTCCATTCTGATATATCTGGTATGTTGCCCGTGACATCCCTGGGGGGATGTTCTTACTACATGACATTTACCGATGACTTCTCTCGCAAAACCTGGATATACTTCTTGAAGAAGAAGGATGAGGCTTTCATGTGGTTCCGTACCTTCAAAGCCTTGGTGGAAAATATGACCGTAAAGAAGATCAAGATTTTGAGGACTGACAATGGCACTGAATATGAGTCAAATGAGTTCAAAGACTTTTGCAGAGAAGCTGGCATTAAGAGGGAGACTACCACTGCATATACTCCTGAGCAGAATGGTGTTGCCGAACGCAAGAATAGGACTATTGTGGAAGCTGCCCGTGCCATGCTATGTGACCAGGGTCTACCAAAGTTTCTGTGGGGAGAAGCTGCAAATACTGCCGTGTACATTCAAAACCGATGCCCTCATTCCGCTTTGGACTCCAAAACTCCCGAAGAGGTTTTCTCTGGTAAGAAACCTGATGTCTCACATTTTAGAATTTTTGGATGTCCCGTCTATTTTCATGTGCCGAAAGAAAAGAGAAGTAAGCTGGATGCTACTGGGAAGAAAAGAATGTTTGTGGGCTACAGTGAGACTTCTAAGGCATATAGAGTCTATGTACCTGGTCAAAGGGAAGTAGAGATAAGCCATGATGTCACTTTTGACGAAGATGCTTCCTTGAAGAGAGTAGTAGATCTTCCTAGATCTGGAGAAAATCATGAAGAAAGGCCTGGAAATCTGGAAGAGCCCCAGGATGAGACTATGCCTGATATTGAAGGACCAATGGACCCTATTGATCCATCTCCTTCACTGGGAAAGAGACCATCATGGCCCAGGGACACCCTCGAAGACGCTGAGGGTCATGCTGCCCCAAGGGGGACATTCCGAGAAAGCAAGAAGCCATGTAGATACCAAGGGTATCTAGCTGCCATGAGTACTATTGTACAATCTGAACCTGGATCTTTTGAGGAAGTCGTAAAGCATCAAGTTTGGAAGGATGCTATGCACGAAGAATATGAGTCCATAATGAAGAATGATGTTTAGGATGTGGTCCCGAGACCGAAGGACAAATCAGTTGTCACTGCAAAATGGCTCTACAAGATCAAACATGGATCTGATGGGAGTGCTGAAAAGTTCAAGGCAAGATTTGTTGCCCGTGGCTTCTCTCAAAAGGAAGGAATAGACTATGATGACATATTTGCACCCGTGGCACGATATACCACCATTCGATCAATCATAGCCCTTGCTGCTACGCAAGGATGGAGTCTTCATCAGATGGATGTCAAGACCGCTTTTCTGCATGGTGCAATAAAGGAAGAGGTATATGTAGAACAACCTCTGGGATTTGAAGTTCAGGATCGAGACACTCATGTCTGCAGGTTGAAGAAAGCCCTCTATGGGTTAAAGCAAGCACCCAGAGCTTGGTACGAGAGGATGGATAGTTACTTGATGAAGCCGGGCTTCACTCGAAGTAATGCTGATCCGAACCTTTACTTCAAGGTTGTACAGGGGAAGCCTCTCATTCTAGTGCTATATGTGGACGACCTCTTCCTGACAGGTGCTGACCCTCTCATTCATCAATGCAAGAGGGAGCTCGCCACTGAGTTCGAGATGAAGGACCTAGGATTGATGCACTACTTCCTAGGCCTGGAGGTCTGGCAGAGACCTGGAGAGATTTTCCTTTCTCAAGGAAAATACATTGTGAAGCTTCTGGAAAGATTTGGAATGGTGGACTGTAAGTCCGTGTCGACACCGATGGAACTCAACTTTAAGAAGTTGAGTGGCAGCGCTGCTGGGCCTATCTTGGCCAATCCTACGGAGTATCGTCAACTCATAGGAGCTTTGATGTTCTTAGTGAACACCCGTCCGGACATATGTTTTGCAGTGAACACTTTGAGTCAACAGATGGTTGAGCCTCATCATTTTCACTGGGTTGGTGCCAAGAATATTTTGAGATATCTTCGGGCACGATAAACCATGGGCTGAGATACACTGTCGGGAGTGTGATACTCCGTGGATATACTGATGCCGATTGGGCTGGCAGTGTGGTGGATCGTAAGAGCACATCTGGATGCTGCTTCAATCTTGGTTCTGCTTCGATCTCATGGATGAGCAGAAAGCAGAAGTCGGTGGCTTTGAGCACCGCGGAGGCCGAATACATTGCTGCTAGTATGGCCTGTTGTGAAGCAGTTTGGTTGCGGAAGCTCTTTAGTGAGCTGTTTGGACATGTGCTAGATACCACTGTGATACTCTGTGATAATCAGAGTGGGATTCGTATGACCGAGAATCCTGTGTTCCACGACCGATCCAAGCATATTGATATCAGGTACCACTTTATCCGGGATATGGTACAGCGAGGCGCCGTAAGGCTCGATCATATAGGAACCGATGAGCAGGTCGCGGATATTCTCACTAAGCCCCTGGGGAAGGTCAAGTTCCTAACCTTCCGTGAGAGTCTTGGTATCGTGGAACGACCCTATGATGTGGGTCCCGTTGGACGATGAGCTCTGGGAGCTCTGGGGGGCTTTGGGGATAGCTTCTCGGAGCTATAAGCACTCATAATGCTTCTGCCCCACCCTTGTGATTATTGAGCTGGTTCGCCACTCATTTATCTATGCCCCGTATGCATCCTACCCATTGAGTTCAGGGCTCATGGGAAGTACCTCTCATTTGGCCAATGAGGTGGGAAAAGCTAGAGACTATTAGCAAAGATTGATGGACGCATCAGAGATTGCCGTACTCTCTATCTAGGATGGCACGGTCCAACCACTTGATCTGGGATCAAGTTTAGTGAGGTCTGGGACCTCTGCCTGACTTCGGGTCAGATGAACCAACTTTGGGTTGGTTGGATACTCTTCATGAATTTGATAGAGGTTTGGAACCTCTGGACTGATTATGTCAGTCGGGGGATGATGTCTTTGTGACTGACCCACTTCTGTTCTGAAATAAAGAGGCCAGCAAAGCAAGTTACGGCGGGATGACGCACGATGTTTGATTGCACCGATGGATGGAGTTCTCCCTAGTTGAGAGGGAGTGTTAAATTTGGACAACTAGGTCCAAACTCCATGTTATGATGCTCAGATTAAGAGGCTAATATTTTTGTTGGAATCCTCTTTCGGAGAGGTGTAAAATCCATATATAATATGTCTTAATCCGATGAGCAGAACATTTATTTTGAATTTATTATTCTTAATAAATTATATGTGCAGGTCGGCCTTAAGGTTGCACGCCCCCAGCAGACGTGTCACACGCCCCAATGATGGATATAAATACAGGCAAAGTTGGAGAGCATTTCAACACAACACAACTCACAACAACTTCTCTCATCTGATTTAGTACGAGCTTCTTGGAGGACGAGTTCAGCCACACGTGTGAAGGAGAAGAAGGACAAAAATAGTACGGCTGAGTTGAAGGACGATTTTCTGCAGTTAGGGTTTTGCAGAAAGTTTGACCAGCGTTGACTTTGGTCAACGCATGGTCCGATTGGGCTGAAAACTTGTGGGAAGTTCGATTTTGGAAGGCCGTACTACTTGGCACAGAAATCGAGGTCAAAGGGTTGACCAATCTGCTGCTGCGTTGACTTTTAGCTTGCTGCCCTGCGTTGACTTTTCCAGGACAACGTTGACTTTTTTGGAGTTGACTTGGGTTGACTCGTTTACTGATTGGAGGACTGTTGTGACACATGCTGGGTTGGCTGACCAAGGAGACTTTGCTGCTTGAAGCATCCTGTTGACCGCCGTAACGAACCACCACATTTTCCTATTTCTGATTTGTCTTCTGTAAGATCCACTTATATGTTCTATCTGCATTTTGCTTAACTATTTGTATGATTGCTGTGAGAAAAGTAAAATTGCTCCTAGCATAGAACATCTACAAAAATTTACAACATCCTTCAAGGCTTCCTTCATCCATAGAATTTGTGTACAACAATCAGCAACAACTATATATTCGGCTTCAGCTGTAGAAAGGGATATAGATGATTGCTTTTTGCTGAGCCAAGATACAAGACAGTCTCCCATAAAGAATGCATTTCCATTGGTACTTTTTCGATCATCTACGCTTCCGGCCCAATCAGCATCGGAGTAAGCTGTCACAATAAGAGTTGAACTCTTAGGATACCAAGACCGAAATCAATCGTTCCTTTCAAATATCTGAGAATTCTCTTCACAACTGCTAGATGGGATTGTTTAGGACTTGACTGAAATCTTGCTACCATTCCTACTGCTTGCATAATATCTTGTCTTGTAGCAGTTAAGTATAGGAGAGCTCCAATTATTGACTTGTAAAGAGTTGTATCTATGAGAGGGGTATCATCATCTTTGCTTAATTTACAATCTGTGGTCATTAGTGTGCTCATAGGTGCAGAATCTTCCATCCCATATCTTTTGAGCATGTCTTTAAGATATTTTGCTTGAGATATAAACATGCCTGCAGAGGTTTGAGATATTTGTAGCCCAAGAAAGTAAGACAACTCACCAATCATTCACATCTCGAATTTTTTGGACATATTTAGAGCAAATTCATGGCTCATTTCTTCATTATTGCTAGCAAAGATTACATCATCAACGTAAACAAGAGTGATCAGAAGTTTTTCCTTGTCCATCTTCATGTAGAGATTGCTATCTGTCACTCCCTTTTTGAAACCCTCTTGTTGCAGATAGTGATCCAACTTTGCATACCATGCTCTAGGGGCTTGTTTTAATCCATACAAGGCCTTTTTTAGTTTGCATACAAAGTCTTTTCCTTCAGCAAGATCAAATCGTTTTGGTTGTTCTATGTAAACTTCTTCCTTGAGATCTCCATTCGGGAATGCTGATTTTACATCCATTTGATAAACCTTGAATCCTTTTGAGCAAGTAAATGCTAAAAACATTCTTATGGCTTCCATTCGAGCTACTGGTGCAAAGGTTTCTTCAAAGTCAATTCCTTCGATTTGCGAGTATCCTTTGCAGACAAGTCTGGCTTTATTTATGATGATTTGTCCATCTTCATTCATCTTGTTTTTGAATACCCATTTTGTTCCAATTATATTTTTATCTTTTGGGCGAGGTACCAGTTCCCAAGTCTCATTTTTTTCGATTTGCGACATTTCTTCTTCCATGGCCTTTATCCAATAAGGATCTTTGCTTGCTTGAGAAAAATTTTCAGGTTCTATTACAGATAATAGAGCCACATCATCTTTTCTTGGGGTGCTTATCATCCTTCTTCGAGTTTGAATTCCTTCATCTATATTTCCGATGACCTGTTCTTCTGGATGATATCTTTGAACAAAATTGATCTTGGAGGGAGTTTGTGAAGATTCACTTTGAGGTTCTTCATTCTCCTCTTCTTTTTCAGGTTCTTCTTCTTCACTTTGTTCAGAGAAAGGCTCAACTTCATGAATTTCAATTCTCTTTTCTGGAAGGGCTTCATCAATCTTCACATCAATGCTTTCCACTATTCTTCATAGACGATTCTTGTAACATTTGTAAGCTTTGCTCCTAGTGGAGTATCCAAGAAATATTCCTTCGTCAACTCTAGAATCAAATTTTCCTGGTGAGTCATCTTTTATTTTTATGAAGCATTTGCTTCCAAAAACCCTGAAATATTTTACTGAAACAGGTCTTCCTTTCCATAATTCATAAGGAGTCTTTTCATTATTTGGTCTTAGTTGAGTTCGATTTAAGGTATAAACTGCGGTCCCAACTGCTTCTCTTCAAAATTTTGGTTGCAAATAAGCTGCTAGTAGCATTGTCCTTGCCATTTCTTGAATGGTTTGGTTCCTTCTTTCAACTACTCCATTTTGCTGGGGTGTCCTAGCAGTAGAGAGTTCTCTTTCGATTCCATGCTCTTTACAGAATTCATCAAATTCTATTGAGGTGAATTCTCCTCCTCTATCCGTTCTAAGACATTTAATTTTAGAATCTTTTTCATTCTCAATGAGAGCCTTAAGATTCTTAAAACATTCAAATGCTTCGGATTTATATTTTACGAAATATATCCACATCATTCTAGTATAGTCATCAACAAATAGAGCAAAGTACCTTTCACCTTGAAGAACTGGAGTTCTAGTTGGCCCACACAAATCTGCATGAATGATTTCCAAAGGTTTTGATGTTGAGAACTCCTTAGTTTTGTGGCTAGTTCTAGTTTGCTTTCCATGTTGGCATGGGCCACATACAACTTGATTTGGTTTGCACATTTTTGGAATGTCCCTTACTGCATTAATTTTGCTGATGTTGACTAGGTTATCAAAACTTGTATGCCCCAATTGCTTGTGCCATAACCAACTTTCATCTGTTTGACTGAAGTAACATTTATCTTCTTGGATTCTACTGAGTATGTAAACATTATCGGGTGTTCTTACCCCTTTTGCCACAAGTTCTCCCGGGGGTGAGTCTCTTATTTCACAATTTTTTGTACTAAAGACAACGTTATGTCCTTGGTCACAAATCTGGCTAACACTTAAGAGATTGTGTTTGAGCCCTTCTACCAGCAAGGTATTTTGAGCCTTTCCTAGTCCATTGACAAGGGTAGCAGTTCCTTTTCCAGTGATTTTAGCAGATCCACTTCCAAAGGATACATTTCCATTTTTCTTGTTCAACGAGGTAAACTTTTTTTGGTCGCCTGTCATATGTCTTGAGCATCCACTATCCACAAACCATTGATTTTCTTCACTATGAGCACATAGAGCTAAGCCACATTTATCAGTTTTGAGATTTACGTTTTTAGCTTTTTCCCTTTTGAGCGGGCAATTTTGTTCATTATGATCATAATTATCACATAATGAGCAAGACAAATCAAACTTAGCCAAAGGATCAAAGGAATTGTAAGTTTTGATTTGTCCTTGCTCTTTAGGGCCATGCAGTTGGTTTGTTTGATCATTCAATCTTGGTGCTTCTTTCTTATGAGCCTTGTAATGCTTAGCTTGATGCCCAAAGTTTTTACAATTGTAACAATGTCCAAGAAAAATAGTTTGATACTTGTTGTAGTATCCATAGCTTGAACCAACGTTCTTCCTTGGAGTTGCTCTTTCTTCAATTCTTGGTTTTGAGATGGGACTTTTTTTTTTTTTTTTTTCTGACAAGATGACTTTTCTTCTTTTGGATGGCAAGAGAGTACATCAGCATAACTTCTGGCATTATTCTTTGTACTTGATGATTCTCCTTTGAAACCAATTCCAGACTTGTCATGTTGAGGTCTTTGAGTATTAAGAATGTTGTCAAGAGCTAGAGAGCTTTGCCAACTCCTTTTGACTTGTTCTAATTCCTTTCTTAGAGATACTATTTCAGCTTCACGTTTTTAACAGATATCATCCTTCTCTTTTGACTTAATGTTCAAGAAGTCTTCCCTTCTTTTTGCTTCCTCTCTTTCTATTTTGAGAAAAATTATCTTCTTTTGTAGATTCTCATTTTCTTCAATGGCACTCATTAGCAAACTATTTATGTTTCTTACATCTTCTAGTTCTGAGTCATCATCATTTGTAAATGCCATGAATAACGTTTCTTTGCTTCCAACATAATTACTTTCCTCATCTGATTCATCATCGCTTTCTTTGTAATGACGCACATTTCTAGTTGATTTCCTTTTTATGACTACAAATTCATCTTCATCAGACTCATCTTGTTTGGAGAAAAAGTTCTTATTAAACCCTTTCTTTTTGTACATCATTCTTTTAGAGTCCTTTTCATCATCATTATCATGTTTATGAGGACATTTTGCAGCATAATGACCTATTCTTCCACAATTGAAACAAATAAGAGGGTACTTACCTTTTAGCTTAGATCCTTAGTCTTCGTACAAATTGAGCTAATTCGTTTTCAGTATCAGATTCATCGCTGTTGCAATTCCATCCTTTTCCTTCTTTTGTAGATCTTGAGGCTTTGTGTTAAATTTGGACAACTAGGTCCAAAATCCATCTTGTGATGCTCAGATGAAGATTCCAATATTTGTATTGGATTCCTCTTTCGGAGAGGTGTAAAATTGATATTAAATTGATTTTAATCTGATGAGCAGAACATTTATTTTGAATTTATTATTTATAATAAATTTAAGTGCAGGCCAGCCTTAAGGTTTTACACCCCCAACAGATGTGTCACACACCTCAATGATGGATATAAATACAGTCAACGTTGGAGAGCATTTCACTCATCTCAACACACATCTTCTCCTCTAATTATCTACAAGCATTTGAGAAGTAGTTTCCCATGTGAGAAGAAGGACGAAATCTACTGCAACTAAAGGACGAAATTTACCGTAGCAAATTTTCTGCAGTTAGGGTTTTTGGGCAAGTTTGACTAGCGTTGACTTTGGTCAACGCATGGTCCGAATTGGCTGAAATTTTGTGCAGAGTTCGATTTTTTAAGGCTGTACTCATTGGCACAAAAATCGAGGTCAAAAGGTTGGCCAAAGTTGGAGTTGCGTTGACTTTATTGTTGCTGCCCTGCGTTGACTTTTTCTGGACTGCATTGACTTTTCTGGGGTTGACTTTTAGTTGACTGGATGATTGATTTGAGGACTGTTGTGACACATTCTGGGTTGGCCGACCAAGAAGACTTTGTTGGTTGAAGCATCCTGCTGACTGCCGTAACGCACCAACACATTCTCCTGTTTCTAGTTTGTCTTCTATAGATCCACTGGGATGTTCTATCAGCGTTTTACTTAACTATTTATGTGATTGCTGTTATAAAAGTAAAATTGCATCAAGCATATTACATCTACAAAAATTTACATGGTATCAGAGCTGAGGTGAAGAAAAGCCCTAACTTATAGCAATCACCATCTGAGAAAAATGAGTTCCACAAGTTATGGCTTCAAGGAGGATGACAAGTTGACTGGAAGGGATGACTTCCATGCTTGGAAGATGATATTATATCTCAAATTGGAAGACCATGATCTCATGGACTATGTACTGGGTAAGATACAAGAACCTCCATCCACTGCTACTGCTGTTGCTAAAACCAAGTATAAGAAGGGGGAGATCAAAGCAAAGCTAATTATCAGGGAATCCATACATAAAAGTCTGGTTGCCTACATATCTGAGCTAGGCACATCCAAAGAGATGTATGATAAGTTGATACAAATGTTCAAAGTAAACAATGCAAACTAAGTGCTATTCTTCAAGAATCAATTGAAGAATCTGAAGAAAGGCAGGGATGAGTCTATCCAAACATACTTTCTAAAATTGACCGAGATCAGGAACAATCTGCTGGCTATTGGGAAGACAATAGCCGATCGTGAGATGGTACTCACTGCACTTGGAGGGCTCCCATATGAATGGCAAGTATTCAACACTACCATTCTCAATAATAATACAATTCCTAACTTTGACGAGCTACTGTCAAGATGCATGCAAGAAGAGACAAGAATGAAGGAATACGAAAATGACAAAAATGCTGCCTACGCTGCTCATTCTAGAAAGAAGAACTCTGGTGGTCCAAAGAACAAAGGAAGAGCAGGGGCCCAAGGAAAGAAGGGCAAGTGTTTCACTTGTCATAGGCCAGGTCATCATGCTAGAGAATGTCCTTTCAAGAAGGATTCTCCCGATAGTGATGACAACAACAACAACCTGAGGAATGGAAATCAAAGAAACAACAGGTCCAAAGGAAAGAGGAAGGCTCCCTCTGGCGGAAACAATCAACCTTTCAAAAGGTCTAGAAACTCCAGGTATGAGGAGTCAAATGTTGTTGATAAAAGAAATGAATACATTCTTGTATCTGCCCTCTCTGCTGCATCCTCGCTCGACACTATGGATGTCTGGCTGATAGATAGTGGTGCCTCAAGACACATCATTGGGTTCAAGGAAGCACTCTCTGACATGGTTGAGAAGGATACTAATATGGAAATTATCCTTGGAGATAATGCCACATATCTCGCAAAAGGGATAGGGACTGTGACCCTCCACTTGTCTCAAGGACAAGTCCTACATTTGCAGGATGTACTCTATGTACCAAAATTGAAGAAGAACCTTGTGTCTATATTAGCCATGGAAGACACAGGCTTCAATGTGGCATTCACTGATGGAAAGGTGCGCATGTGGAAGAAGAATCTCAAGGAAGCTATTGAGATTGGTTTTAGAGTTGGAACACTCTACCAGGTTAAAGGAAGTCCGCTAGGAGCTATGACATGTGATACTATCCGACAAACTGAACTATGGCACCGGAGGTTTGGACACTTTCTTTACAAGGCCCTTCCCGAAGCAAGGAAGGTGGTGACAGGGATGCCCGATTTTGGAAATAATCATGAAGGTGTATGTAAGGGTTGTGCCGAAGGAAAGCATACAAGGGGACCTTTCCCCTCAAGTGTCATAAAGACATCTGATATTTTGCAACTGGTCCATTCTGATCTATCTGGTATGCTACCTGTGACATCCCTGGGAGAATGTTCTTACTATATGACATTCACTGATGACTTCTCCTGCAAAACCTGGATATACTTCTTGAAGAAGAAGGATGGGGCTTTCATGTGGTTCCGTACCTTCAAAGCCTTGGTGGAAAATATGACAGGGAAGAAGATCAAGATATTGAGGACCGACAATGGCACTGAATATGAGTCAAATGAGTTCAAGGACTTTTGCAGAGAAGCTGGCATTAAGAGGGAGACTACTACTGCCTATACTCCTGAGCAGAATGGCATTGCTGAACGAAAGAACAAAACCATTGTGGAAGCTACCCGTGCCATGCTATGTGACCAGGGTCTACCGAAGTTTCTGTGGGGAGAAGCTGCGAATACTGCCGTATACATTCAAAACCGATACCCTCATTCCGCCCTGGACTCCAAAACTCCCGAAGAGGTTTTCACTTGTAAGAAACCTGACGTCTCACATCTTAGAATTTTTGGATGTCCTGTTTATTTTCATGTGCCAAAAGAAAAGAGAAGTAAGCTGGATGCTTCTGGGAAGAAAGGAATGTTTGTGGGCTACAGCGAAACTTCTAAGGCCTATAGAGTCTATGTACCTAGTCAAAGGGAAGTAGAGATATGCCATGATGTCACTTTTGACGAAGATGCTTCCCTGAAGAAAGTAGTAGATCTTCCGAGATCTGAGGAAAATCATGAAGCAAGGCCTGGAAATCAAGAACCGCAGGATGAGACAATGCCTGATGTTGAAGGACCAATGGACCCAATCGATCCATCTCCTTCACTGAGAAAGAGACCATCATGGCTCAGGGACACTCTTGAAGATGCCGAGGGACATGCTGCCCCGAGGGGGACATTCCGAGAAAGCAAGAAGCCGTGTAGATACCAAGGGTATCTGGCTGCCATGAGTACTATTGTACAATCTGAACCTGGATCTTTTGAGGAAGCCGTAAAGCATCAAGTTTGGAAGGATGCTATGCACGAAGAATATGAGTCCATAACGAAGAATGATGTCTGGGATGTGGTTCCAAGACCGAAGGACAAATCAATTGTCATCGCGAAATGGCTTTACAAGATCAAGCATGGATATGATGGAAGTGCTGAAAAGTTCAAGGCAAGATTTGTTGCCCGTGGCTTCTCTCGAAAGGAAGAAATAGATTATGATGACATATTTGCACTTGTGGCACGATATACCACCATTCGATCAATCATAGCCCTTGCTGCTATGCAAGGATGGAGTCTTCATTAGATGGATGTCAAGATCGCTTTTCTGCATGGTGCAATAAAAGAAGAGGTGTATGTAGAACAACCTCTAGGGTTTGAAGTCCAGGATCGGGACACTCATGTCTGTAGGTTGAAGAAAGCCCTCTATGGGTTGAAGCAAGCACCCAGAGCTTGGTATGAGAGGATAGATAGCTACTTGATGAAGCTGGGCTTCACTCGAAGTAATGCTGATCCGAACCTTTACTTCAAGGTTGTCCAGGGGAAGCCTCTCATTCTGGTGCTGTATGTGGACGACCTCTTCCTGACAGGTGCTGACCCTCTCATTCATCAATGCAAGAGGGAGCTCGCTGCTAAGTTCGAGATGAAGGACCTAGGACTGATGCACTACTTCCTAGGCCTGGAGGTCTGGCAGAGACCTGGAGAGATTTTCCTTTCTCAAGGAAAATATATTGTGAAACTTCTGGAAAGATTTGGTATGGTGGATTGCAAGTCCGTGTCAACACTAATGGAACTCAACCTCAAGAAGTTGAGTGGCAGCGTTGCTGGGCCCGTATTGGCTAATCCTACTGAGTATCGTCAACTCGTAGGGGCCCTGATGTTCTTAGTGAACACCCGTCCAGATATATGTTTTGCAGTGAACACTTTGAGTCAACAGATGGTTGAACCTCATCACTTTCACTGGGTTGGTGCTAGGAATCTTCTGAGATACCTTCGGGGCACGATAAACCATGGGCTGAGATACACTGCCGGGAGCGTGACACTCCGTGGATATACTGATGCCGATTGGGCTGGCAGTGTGGTGGATCGTAAGAGCACATCGGGATGCTGCTTCAATCTTGGTTCTACTTCGATTTCATGGATGAGCAGGAAGCAGAAGTCGGTGGCTTTGAGCACTGCAGAGGCCGAATACATTGCAGCAAGTATGGCCTGTTGTGAAGCAGTTTGGTTGCCAAAGCTCTTTAGTGAGCTGTTTGGACATGTGCTAGATACCATTGTGATACTCTGTGATAACCAGAGTGGGATTCACTTGACCGAGAATCCTGTGTTCCACGATCGATCCAAGCATATTGATATCAGGTACCATTTCATCCGGGATATGGTACAGCGAGGCACTGTACGGCTTGATCATATAGGAACTGATGAGCAGGTCGCGGATATTCTCACTAAGCCCCTGGGGAAGGTCAAGTTCCTAACCTTCCGTGAGAGACTTGGTATTGTGGAGCGACCCTATGATGTGGGTCCTGTTGGACTATAAGCTCGAGGAGCTCTGAGGGGCTTTGGGGACAGCTTCTCGGAGCTATGAGCAACCACAAGGCTAGGCTTGCCAAACCTTGTTGGTGTGCTTGTACCCCACCGTTGTGATTATTGAGTTGGTTCACCTCTCATTATCTATGCCTCGTATGCATCCTACCCATTGAGTTCAAGGCTCATGGGAAGTACCTCTTATTTGGCCAATGAGGCGGGAAAAGCTAGAGTCTAGTAGCAAAGACTGATGGACGCATCAGAGATTGCCGTACTCTCTATCTAGGATGGCACGATCCAACCACTTGATCTGGGATCAAGTCTAGTGAGGTCTCGGACCTCCGCATGACTTCGGGTCAGATGAACCAACTTCGGGTTGGTTGGAGACTCTTTGTGAGTCCGATAGAGGTTTCGAACCTCTGGGCTGAATTTGTCAGCCGGGGGATGACGTCTTTGTGACTGACCCACTTCTGTTCTAAAATAAAGAGGCCAGCAAAGCAAGTTACGGCGGGATGACGCACGATGTTTGATTTCACTGGTGGATGGAGTTCTCCCTAGTTGAGAGGGAGTGTTAAATTTGGACAACTAGGTCCAAACTCCATCTTGTGATGCTCAGATGAAGATTCCAATATTTGTATTGGATTCCTCTTTCAGAGAGGTGTAAAATCGATATAAAATTGATTTTAATCTGATGAGCATAACATTTATTTTGAATTTATTATTTATAATAAATTTAAGTGCAGGTCGGCCTTAAGGTTTTACACCCCCAACAGATGTGTCACACACCTCAATGATGGATATAAATACAGTCAACGTTGGAGAGCATTTCACTCATCTCAACACACATCTTCTCCTCTGATTATCTACAAGCATTTGAGAAGCAGTTTCCCACGTGAGAAGAAGGACGAAATCTACTGCAGCTAAAGGACGAAATTTACCGCAGCAAATTTTCTGCAGTTAGGGTTTCTGGGCAAGTTTGACTAGCATTGACTTTGGTCAACGCATGGTCCGAATTGGCTGAAATTTTATGCTGAGTTCGAATTTTTAAGGATGTACTCATTGGCACAAAAATCGAGGTCAAAAGGTTGACCAAAGTTGGAGCTGCGTTGACTTTATTGTTGTTGCCCTTGCGTTGACTTTTTTTGGACTGCGTTGACTTTTTTGGGGTTGACTTTGAGTTGACTGGATGATTGATTTGAGGACTGTTGTGACACATTCTGGGTTGGCCAACCAAGAAGACTTTGTTGGTTGAAGCATCTTGCTGACCGCCGTAACGCACCAACACATTCTCCTGTTTCTGGTTTGTCTTCTATAGATCCACTGGTATGTTCTATTAGCATTTTACTTAACTATTTATGTGATTGCTGTTATAAAAGTAAAATTGTATCAAGCATATTACATCTACAAAAATTTACACTTTGAAAGCTGCTTCTCTGAAATTTGGGATCCCTTTCCTCATCTCATAGGCAATAAGAATTCCATGAAGTTCATCCATATCCTTCATTTCTGCTATGGCAATTACTTTGGAGTCAAATCTGTCAGGAAGCGATCTCAGGATTTTTTGAACAATGGTGCTTTCTTCAATATTTTCCCCTAGTCCTTTAAGAGAGTTAACCACTTCAGCGACTCTGAGGAAGTATGATGCAATATCTTCTTCGTCATCCATTTTCAGACTCTCGAATTGTCGTCTATAGATTTAAAGCTTTGCCTTTTTAACTTTGGAGTCCCCATCATATAGAGAAACCAATTTATCCCATACTTCTTTGGCTGAGTCACAGTTCATGACTTTCGTAAATTCGGAATCGGTAATTCCACTAGTGATGGAATTTAAAGCTTTGGCATTAGCAATGTAGGTTTTCCTTTCATCTTGATCAGTTGGAAGACCGGCGGGAGCTTTCTACCCATCCAAAACAGAGTGCCATACTTCAGGGTCAAGAGACATTAGATAGTAGGACATCCTCTTTTTCCATAAACTACAATTTGTTCCATCAAAGATAGGCAGTTTTCCTGTTACTTACATGTTCTTCATTGTGCCTAAGAATCCTTCTTCTAGCTGATAGGCTGATAATGAAGAAGCTGGCTCTGATACCAATTGTTGGAAATACTGAGAGGGGGGTGAATCAATATTTCTTTTCAATTGTTAGTTATTGCCAGTTAGATTCTTCACAATTAACGACAGAGAGGTGTATAATGATAATATTAAGGATTAATAAGAATTTCAATCCCCTTTCTAATAATAGTATACAATAGATGAGTGAGGGCACCAACCCTTTTAATGAAACAAGCACCAACTTGTTGCCAAGCACCAACTTGGACTTTGATGAGGCTCCGACCTCTAGGGCTTTGACCCTATTTTCTCAAGGCACCAACCTTGTGTTTAGGAGCTCCTACTCCAAGGACACCAATCCTTCTTTGCTTGGTTTAATAGAGAATGTGAATAGTGCTTACTTGAATGTTCTTGACATATTCATCACTGTATTATTTCTTCCAAAATTCTTCACTGACTTCACTGCCCACTTGTCTTCATCACTGTATTATTTCTTCCAAAAAAATTCTTCACTAACTTCACCGTCCAGTTGTCTTCATCACTGTTCAAGTCTTCAAATAGTTCATACCTCTAATATCAAGTATGTGATCACTGTTTCGAGTCCCTCAAGGTCACAGGTCTGAGGTACTAGTCCATCCACTGCACCGAGCTGTTGTGATTGTTAAGGATGCCACAGGTATCTTCAAATCATTGCTACAATAATCTGCTCCCCAAACTGTTCTGAATGGTGACTGCTCTTAATTAGTTAAAATACTGTTGCTAAAGGTCCGGGCTCCACAAGTATGCCTTCAAGGTGCTGCTGTCCGAGCTTCTAAAAAAGGAGCTGCCACAGGTCCGAGTATAGCCCTCAGCAACAGCCTCACTACAGGTCTGAAAGTCTGAAGCTGTTCAAGAAGAATCCGCTGTCTTATTAACCTCAAACCCAAATCAGATATATCTCTCCCTTCTTCAATGTTCACGAGTTGTGAATAGTGGTATTAATTCTGTGATTATCACCAATTTTTTGTGTTCAAAATGAAGACCGAAAACCTTGTATATATAGTCTTATTTCGATGCTAAATGAAAAGACATGTCTCCACACGCACGCCGACAAGGGATGGCTAGGACAGGTAGACTCCAAGACCAGAATAATTTCATATCTCCCAAACCACTTGGAGTTTTGGGGCGTGTAAGGGCTCATTAGAAAGGGAAATTATGCTCTAAAGGATGGTAAAGGTCTCACAAAGAAATTCTGATTCGAAGATCGTGAAACATATTTTTCTTTGTGACTGTCCTTAAATTTTATGCATAAAAAGATTGGGACAGCATGAGGAATGTTTGGGGCAGCGTGGCTTCTACATTCTTTGGTTTCTTCATTGTTATTAATGCCATGTAGCATTGTGTATCAACAATGTCATCATATACTAATGCAGTGATATGTCATAGTGCAGCCTTCATCTTAGTGAAAGTCATATTGACATCAATGACAATCTAAATTAACAGACCTAGATGACCATCAAAATGGAGCATGAAACCTATGCTCAAAAATAATATTTTCCTTTTTTCTTTTTTTTTGTAACATAAGATATAGATATATAGTTATGAAGACCAAAACTAGCTACATTTTCCAACTTCCCCACCCCCCCTTATGCGATCGATATGTATCTTTGACATCAACCCAAAGATGCAGTACCATGCTTCAATCGAATTATCCTCAAAGAGTCAAAGGGAATAGTTCGAGACAAAGATAACGCATGGTACCTCCTTCTCGCCAGAGCTCCTCCTAGCCACAACTTAATGGACAAAGAATAATCAACAACTTCTTCCTTTCTGGCTCAGATGTTAGGAGTAACCCTTACTCCTCTACTCTCCCCAAGATAATACAAATGAATTTCCTGACAGTTTTGGAGGACCCAGATAGGGAGTGATTGCCTCGTTGGACTTGCTCGCTATCGAACATCAAATCTGGGAGATGCTGACCTCATTGGCCTCATCTTCAACCCCCCTTTGCTTTTTTGGAGTTACACAGTCCAACAACAGAGACTCTATACTTCTCATTTTTGGTCATTTTGATGCAATTTTATACAATCTCTAATTGTACCTTTATTTCATTTTACTCTTATTTTAGTCACATTTTAGTCTTTTTAGCTTTGGAGTTACAATGGAGTAACATTTTCACCTCTACATATCTTGTATTTACATTAGATGTATCCTTTAGTCCCATTGACCTACTCTTGTGGTCACTCGAGGACATTAATAAAGTTATCTATCTTTTCTTGCAGAGTTTGGAGCTTATACCTTTTGGCTATGTTACCCACCAAAAGTGGGTGACCCCATGGGAGAAAATTCAAACCCCACCCCCCCCCCCCCTAATCATCTATTCTAGTTGCCTAACCAACGACCCTTGCAACGACCACTAGTTGAAGACGATGTGCCATTCATATCTCTGTCACCTACATCAGTAATATGTGTCTTCCCATTGTAACAAACTTACAAAGTTCATATATTCAGAGGAATGCTCTGATAGTAATGTAACGAACAAAGTTCGTATATTTAGAGGAATGCTCTGATGCCATTGTAACGGACAAAGTTCGTAACTTGCAATAATCTTCAGAATACTTAGAAGACAAAGACATCCATTTCAAGACAAGTATTTATATATTAGAATATTTGAATACAAGTGAGATGATTACAAATGAGGGTGAGGGCCTGCTTATATACTAGGCAGATACATCTTCACCAACGGTCATGTCCTTAGGGACATACCTCTTTATTAACTAATTACTAGTTAATTAATCATTATTTATTATTATTATTGTTTACATTATTTGTATTATTTTATATATATTTTGTTCACAACATTGCCTTCCTCTTCAAAAAGCTTTGTCCTCAAAGCTTATTGCTGACAAGGCGTGTCATTAGTTTCTTTGTCTTTTAATCTTTTCATATCTTTCAGAGTTCTTCAAGTTGTCATCTTCTTGACACAAGATGATAAGATCCTTAGAGTGATAAATAAAATTTTCAAACTAGGAAGGGATTTGACCATCCTAAGTTAATCTTTTATGGAATCTTCCGATGACTGGAAACTTGTGATGAATTGTTATCACATGAGTGGATTGTACAAACTTCAGTATTACTTGGAACATAAGTTTGTTGTTTAAGTTCTGAGTGATATTGGTACATAGATTGATTGAAAAGTCTGCTCTTGTGATTTAAATGTCGATAAGGAGTTCTTTTGTTTTGACTTTCCCTTATCATGTGTGTGGCAATTTCCTGATTTACTTTAGGTACCATTGTTGTTGAGTTGACTACTGAATCATCACTTGGAATTTGCTTTGTTTGAATTGCAACATCTGAATATGTTTTAACTTTTATTGATTTTTCATCTTCTTGAGATGTGATATTGACTGGATCGGTATTTGTTCCTTTATCTTCAATTAACACTGTTACGATTGGAGACTCCAATACTTCTTCTTGAGTAAGTTGTTCTAACTTGTCATTTAGTGACTTCTTGTCACTTTTAAGTGTCTTTATTTGCGTAAGAAGGTTTTGATTCCTTAGACGTAAAAGCTCTTCGCTTCCTACATTGTTGACCTTATTCATAGTATCCTCCCCATCTTTTAAACTTTTGGTTTGTTCTAATAACCTTTGGTTAAGGTTTTTTAAGCATAAATTTTCATCTTCTTTTTTTGATAGACTTTCGTTGAGTTTCTTTTCAAAAATTTCCTTTTCCTTCTTTACATTTTTTGACTTGTGCAAGTAGTTTATGATTATGTTCCTTAAACATGAATTTTCCTTGTAAAGTTGGATATGACTTCTTCAAGCTCTTTCTGCTTCTTTGATACTATTTCCAGATTCTCTTGAAACATTAGTTTCGAAATATCCTTAAAGTCTTTTGATGAAGCCATTATTAGCTCTGTTTTCGTTGTCATGTCTAGGAATGCGACCCTCTTCTTCTTATAAAGGAACATCAAGATTTTTTTTCCCGTGTTTAACATGAACATACCTAATTCCTAGAACCAAGGTCGACTGAGAATTATGTCAACCTCTCTGTCAAGCATAGTTACGACATGAAATTGAGATATGTACTCGTAACGATCAACTGCCATTTCTAAATCATTAATTTCATACTCTTTTTCGCCAAAAATACCTTTTCTTTCGCCTATATTTGGCTCTAGAACTAATAGTTGATTTGCCAAATTAATATTGATGTAATTATTCTCAGTGCTTGTACTAATAGCGATACTAATCTCTTTCCCTTGGATACACCCCTTTAATGTAAATGATCTATTATCTACAATTGGAATACCTTTATAGGAGAATCTTCCTTCATTTTTCAATTATACTCCATTTTCTTTTATACTAGAAAAGGAGCTTTAAAAAATTTCCACTTTATTAAATGGTTATTTAGATTTTACCCCTTTTCTTGGCAAAGAACTACCTTAAAACTTCGAATACCTTCTTTTTGTAAACTTTTCCTTTTTTTGAGAATACCCTGCCAACCTTTAAACCTTTAGATATTTTTTATTAATAAATTTTTTTAATACTAATTTAATTATTATAAGCTTCTTTGCTTAATAAATTACTCCCCTCTTTATTAGATATGGTTTACAATAATATATTAGTAATCTTAGATAACAACTTCTCTTATGAGTTGTGACTTCTGAAATATGGTTGTGATTGTACTAAGAACACTGTAAAGTTACTATTTTAATAAATGTATGAATGATTTAATTTTCTTGTACCACTGCAGAATTAAGCATGGTCGGCTAAATAATTCAGTGTAATCCTTCTTTAATAAACCCTTTTCTAATAATATATATATATATATATATATATATATATATATATATATAAAGTTGATTTAATAAATTTCTTTATATCGTTACCTTTTAAATACATTTTCCTCCAAAACAAGTTGATGAGACATGATGGTATGGGTGGAGCGAAATGTCTGATGTAAAGAATGAGGCATCTGTCTGAAAAATGCAGTTTGTCGGTGGAGAATGTATGATGGGGGATTGAACGAGTTTGTGCGGATGGCCATACAAAGGATGGTGAAACAACACAAAATAGTGGCGAAATTAACTAATTGACAAAATTAAAATGTAGGACAAAAATTGTATGGACAATACTGAATTATACGGACTGTAAGTGTACTATTGTATGTAGTAAGAATAGACTGTGTCGATGGCTAAAGAATTGTGCTTGAGATAGACTTGGATGAATAATAGTGCGACAAGATAGACTCTATACAGCTACAATAAATTGACAATGGTTGTATGAACAAGGCACGTATGGATTGAGAAGGAGAGCAATAGCTCAGACTGGTCGATGTGATTAGTCGTAGTGGTGGTTTGGACGACAACGATGGCAGTGATTAATCGCAGGAGCAGTCTGGATGGCGGCAGTGGCAGCGATTAGTCACAGGGGTGGTCTGGAATCTGGATGACGATTAGGCTCGATGAACCCTTTTTTTTCCTTTTTTAAATATTCTATATTTTTTTAATTATTTATTTCTCTCTTTTTATTTTATTTTTGATTATTTTTTATAACACTCATATATGTCTGTGTTTTTTTTTAATATATTTTTCTTTTTCTTTTTCTTTTTCTCTTTTCTTTATATTTTATAATTTTTTTTAATGGCCAATGGCCTAAACGACAAAACCGGTCAAATGGAGAAACTCCAAACTTCGTGTAGCGAAACGCTTCAATTGCGATGACGACAAGGTCGAGGAAGGATTAATGGCCAAAGGCCAGATCAGATTGGCTCTGTGTAGTGGTTGAGCAGCCAGAGGATCGGACAACTTTGATACCAATGTAAGGAACAAAGTTCGTATACTCAGAGGAATGCTCTGATACCAATGTAATGAGCAAAGTTCGTATACTCAGAGGAATGCTCTAATACCATTGTAACAAATAAAGTTCGTAACCTGCAATAATCTTCAGAATTCTTCGAAGACAAAGACATCCATTGTAGGACTAGTATTTATATATTAGAATATTTGAATACAAGTGAGATGATTACAAATGACAGTGAGGGCTTGCTTATATACTAGGCAAATACCTTTTCCCCAATGGTCATGTCCTTCGGGGACATTTCTATACATTACCTGATTACTAGTTAATTAATCATTATTTTTTAATATTATTGTTTACATTATTTGTATTATTTTATATATATTTTATTCACAACACCCATCCATGATGTAGGAGCTTCCGATCAAAAGGTACTTTATGTATTTTGTAATCGGGGGCTTATGCTTCTTTGTATTTGGGGATTTGGTATGGATTAAATGGGGGGTTAATCTTGGATTCTAGTCCAGTGGAACATCCCCTAATGACCCAATGGGTATAGGAGGGGCACTGCTTGGGTAACCCTGATTGAGATAACACGTTACATCTATCCATATTCCATACTTACCACTTTCCATCTTACATTACAAAACCTATATTCTGCCTACATTCATTAGGTTCAACTGACTATTGGTTCTCTGGGATTTGGTATCCATGCATCCTCATACTTGCAGAGGGCCCCAAACTTGGCCCTAGGAGGTTGATGCAACTAAAAGAAAAGGTAAAAGCATTTAATGGTCACAAGCGAAATAAAAGAAAGAATATTAAAATGCAAAAGATGGTCGGCACATAAACATTAGCACGTGGGCAAAAGCCTAGCATGAGCTCTATTTCACCCCTTATGGCCATCACCTGGTTCCTGAGCACCTATTGCTCCTATACATCATGAAAGAAACCCTTGCATGTCCCAACCCTAATGGGCAATGAACTGCGTCATCATTAAGGGGTATTACTGTTGAGAAATCTAGAGGGCTACAATTAGGATGATATCTCTTATACTTGATAACTACTTGTGATGTATTTTTACTTTTTCTTGATTATTAGCTTCTTCACTTATTATTGTGTTGTTCTTATCATCAAACAAATACCAAAAACATGAAGATCAATAATACTCAAGAGAAAAGGATGTAGGCTGCAAGCGAGGGCCAAAACCTCTCCTCTTGAGAAGAAAACCCACAAATCTCTTATTTTCTTATAGATTCTTCAATGACGAATTCCAAGACCTCTAGACCGAGACCAATACCCTTCCAAGACCAAGTCAAACCTTTTTGATGATGTGCTTCTTCTATCCAAGTCAAACCCAGTCAAGTCTCTTCTAACTGCACAACTTCGATCCCTAGCTACAAATTTTCGACCTCTACTGTAGGTTTGAAATTTTCGGCCCCTGCAACAGTTGCTACTTCCAAACATGTAAGCGAATTTAGGGCTTTCAAGGCTTCCGTGCTCCTTCACTTGGGTTGCTTCTCTTTCTAGGGCTAGAAGATGACCTACAAGTCCTTTCTTTGACCTTTCTACAACTTGAAAACTTCGCTCTTGTAGCTGCAAAACCATAGCCTTATCTTCGCATGTGAGAGAGAGAGAGAGAGAGAGAGAGAGAGAGAGAGAGATTTAACCCAAAAAAACTTGTCCTTCGTCCTTTTATTCTTCTTCGCTTGCCTTTCTTTTGCCTCTTCTTTGTTTGGATGATGAGGAGTGAGTGTGTCCACAGGAGGTCGAGTTCTCTCCTATATATAGGTTTCCAAGGAGGACGAAATGCGCTAATGAGGCCGACTTCTTAGCTACCGGGATGAATTGCTCTTGGAGGGGTATTTTGATACTTCAAATACAAAAATAATTCTTTTGACATGTTACAATATGCTCAATAGGGTCTTCTTCATATGACAATGACTCTATTGACTTCTTGACTTTATGACAAACCCTAGAAGCACTCAATGGGTGCTTGACCTCTAAATAAAAATGACCTTGAGCATGAAACCCGTGCTACAAAAATAACAATAATAAATTTTCTTTCTTTTTACAATATACAAGAATCAAGGGTACATTTCATACTTTTGAAGACCGAACTTATTTACATATTTCAACAATTACAACTACTATACATCATACAAAGCAAGCTCTAACCCTTTGAGCTACAAGTAATAATACAAAGAAATGTCAAGAGAGGCAGAAAAACAAAGGTCGGGTTAGTAACTCATGCA
Source organism: Pinus albicaulis (assembly GCA_034641835.2). Lineage (NCBI taxonomy): Eukaryota > Viridiplantae > Streptophyta > Pinopsida > Pinales > Pinaceae > Pinus > Pinus albicaulis. Next base: position 1,115,216,469 of record CM076574.1, read on the forward strand.
TCCACGATTGCTCCCTCCTCGCATATATACACTCAGGATGTGGATTCTCATCATGTTGGTGCCTTTGACGGTTTGACCATGGCACTTGGCCATGAAGTCTTCTCCCCTCTGTTGCCATCATTGTTCACATGACATCTATTGATTGAAGGGTAGATTGAGGAAATGTGACTTCCCTGGGGGCTGGAAACACCTAATAAGGTTGACCTTTAGCCACTCCTACCTAGGGAGGTAACACCATTGCATCTTCAAAGCCCCAAATTTAGAAGTGAATCCTAGTTTGAAGTGTCAAATAGCCCATTACTTTCAAAGTTTAAGGTTTGGTCCACTTAGATGCAAAACTGATTATTGTACCTGATGATTTGTTGCTTTTTCTAGACTTTGTGATGTGATCGTTAGGTGGTTCCACAACAGTGGCTTGGCTACCTTCACTGTACTAGGATTCTAGAGAAGCATATTGACACCCACAGGTGAGGCGTTGAGATCCATGGGACTCCAAGCTGTAGTAGAGCATCATACACACCCTTGGCACCTCTAACACCCTAAGTGTTTTTACACTTTGCCCTACATATGATGACTTTTGGGATTATGCACTGGACCTAGCACACCCTAGTCGACCTTAGCACTTTGTGAGGGATGGCTGATGATCTAGGGCCCAAATGAGGATGGTCTCACCCCTTGAGAAATGGGAGGGTAAACACCACCTTGGAAGTCCTCAACATTGGAGCAGAGACATGCACTTTGGCCATTTGGTGACTCATGAGACCACCTTTGGTGCCCCAAGATGAAAATTGGGGTCCACATAGGATTATTGATAGAGACTGAAGGGAGAACCCTTAGGAGGTGATTTTAAAAGGATTCTACACTCAACTTAGCACTAGGAGGCCTCAACGCATGCCTTAGAGCTTCCTACGCATGGATGACGTCAACAATAAATGGCCTACAACTCACACGTGTGAGCAAATTATTTTATTTTTGTCTTAAGCTAGTAGGTCGACTTGTGACCTAACTTGTCATTGTGGCATAATTTTATTGTTTTAGGGGCTTTAGGCGAAAATATTAGTCCTCATATAAATGGAGGGGAGGATTCATTTCAGTCTCATCGTCACATACACTTGAGTATTTCAGCCTCTTGTGATTTTGACTTTCTTGTCTTGTGGAGAATTCAAATCTATTAATGCATTTTGACATTTGGAGTTGATTCATTTGTCTTTGGAGCTTTTGTCTTAGATCAATGGATGGATTTTCATACATGTTATCTTGTAAGCGTGCTTTTTATTGGATAAATCTTTTCTCTATGTGTAATGTATCAAATGTTTTGAATATGGTTTTTATTGTGCCCTAAAATATTGAAAATTCATTTTATGGAATCTAGATCTCATTGTTGCATACATTACTCATGAATAACATGTGAATGAATTCCTAGTGGTGAACCTTCATTGGCTCTTCCATAAAACTCCTTGATTCATTACATTGGTAATTGCTAGGGTTTTTGATGCTAGGGCATCATCCTTCCTCTTTAGCAACATTTTGGCTATTGTATCAAATCATAGACACCATACTCCCAAGGAACAAGGCACTGACCTATTTTGTTGGTGATCAAACTCATTCTTCATCCATAAATTTTTCCTTTCTTTCCATTAACGTAATTCGATCACTTCAACGCAAAGCTCTAAAACTATGGCTTAGTTTAAATTCCTAGGTGTTGCTTGCTCAGATGTGTGTAGCAGGGAACTAGACTCCATTTCCCATTGGACAAGGCACCAATAGAATTTTTGAAGTTCAGAAGGCATAAGGGCAGTTTTGCCCCTTTATCTCTCTATCTTCTCTCTTCTCTTTTCAAATTTCGTACCCCTATGGCAAAACTGTATAAAATAACACTAGCATGATGAAATTGTGTAATAGACTTCAACCCTTGGGACTTGGTTACTAAGGAAGTTGCTCTAGAGTGTTTTTTTCACTTAATTAATTATTTTCGCTTTTTAGCGACAAATAATCAATTGAGTTTTTTCACTCATAACCTCGAAAGCTGAAGTGCGTCTTAATATCTAGGCCTAGAGTGGTTTTCTGAGTCAAGGGTCACTGTATATTACCATGCTAGGCATCATCTAGAGCCTTACCAAATTGCATTAGGTATTTTCATGATTTTTTAATAATTAAAAATCTCCCGCATTACGAAATTTTTTAATTAATATGTATGTAATAAGTTAAAAAGTGGCACTAGGAAATGTTGTATTGCATGTGAATACTCAAACTTCATACTTAGAGTACCAACATTATCCTAGCACTCGCTTTGATGTGTAAAATATAAATATTTCCTCAGGGAAATTAAAAAAATACAAGGAAAATTCAAAATTTAATAATTGGGGCAACCTAGAGACATGTTTCTAGTTGACTAAGTGGATCCATCACTTAAGTCAAGTGATTGGGCAACAAAGAGGCACTTATACCCAAGTCAAATGCCAAGTCACAAGGGTAAGTCAAGGCTGTCGGCAGGGTGAATTCAAATACCTGTTAAGAAGGACGAGTTGGGCCACATGGAGGGTCGAGTTTGTTGGAAAATGTAACTAGTTTCAGTCTTCATAATTGTTATTGTACTCATGTCATTATGTATATCTTATGTAACAAGCAAAAGAAGAAAGGAAAATTATTATTTCAAGCATGGGTTTCATGCTTTTTTTGATTGGTCATCTAGGTTAAGCATGTTCTTCATGCTTCTAGGTTTGTCATGTCATAAGAATTATTGTCATGAGTCAAAAGAGTCAATATCATTTATATAAGACCTTATTGGGCAATTTGTATGAATAAAGGAACATTATTTTTGTGTCAAAATTGTCCTCCAAGACCAAGTCGGCTCTAGTAGTGAAAGTTGGCCTAGAGGAGGCTATTCGTCTCCTTGAGAAAGGTATAAATAGAGTGAACTTCGACCTCATTATACTAAAATGACATGCAAGTTCGATCTGATCAAGAAGAAGTGCGAAATACAAGAAGGAAGTCAAGAAACTTCAAGGAGAGAGAAGCTAAAGGAAGGAGGAAGAAAAATCGAGTTTTTGATCTAGTTTTCGCCCTAGTTTCTCTCACATGTGTGAAGTTACTAGATTGTTGTAGCGGCCAAAGTTGCAAACTTACTGCAGATCAACATTATAAGTTTGCAACAATTTTGGAAGGGTTTGACTCTTGTTGACTTGGTTTGACTTTGACTAATTGGAGGGGCTTTGTTGGAGCGTTGGCTTGGTGCTTGGAGGAGGTCTTGGTCTTGAGGCTTGTATCTTGGATTTCTCATTTGAAGAAGATTCTATAAGAAGAGATGAGATTTTTACTGGGTTTTCTCCTTGGAGGGGTTTTTCTTTGGCTTGGGGCCTACTTCTTGTGTCCATTGTCTTTATTGTTCCGCTCTTGATAATTGTTTGATGAAATATCTAATAAAGAAACATAAAGAAGATAACTAAAGTTCACAGGCAATTATTAAGGTTAAGGAGAATTTGAATTAATAGATGCTCTACCGCATTCTCCAACAGAGTTCACATCGTATGAATCACAAATTTGTTGCTAGTTAAGTCCAAATTAATTGAAGAAGAGTGGGACATGTGGCAGGGCCATTCCCACTCCCAAAATGAGCTTCCTCCTTGCTTCTACACACATCCTCCACTTGGATCATATGCTTTCCATAGGAATAGTCCACCTAGGCCCCTTTTAATAGTTGTTGGCACACAAGATTATCGTTGAGTTAGTGTGGAGTGTAACCACAGTTTAGTGGGTAAAGACTCCCACTCGTTGCTACACATGGTAGCCCTCCTCATATGCATCAGCCTAGAGGATGTACACTGCTCCTTCATAGCCTATTCTCACAACCACTTGGAAAGGATACATAGCTAGTTTGGGAACACTTGGGCAACTTAGAGAGTGAGATGAAGAAGATACAAATTGACTTGGACAATACCCAGTACCTGCTTGCAAACAAGGAGAAACAACTCGAGACAACCAAGGAAAGTGTGGAGCAAGCCAACAGTAAATTACAGGTTGCAAATGATGAAATCAATGGGTTGAAGAATAAATTGAAAGGTAACACGTCTCTCTTTCAAGTTGGACAAATAATATGGGATGATATTATTTCTGAGGCGAAAAACATATGGGAGCATATGAATTTAGCTGCAGAACAAAGAGCTGTAGTTATAACACTGAATTTTTCATCTTGCCACCCAAGAATGAGGGTGCTAAAAGTGCCAGGACTGTAGAAAAATTCATCAGGCCCCTCAATGAAAAATCAGCTGATGACCTGAGAGCAGTGGATATCATAGACATGACACGGGTAATTATTGAGGTTACCAAAATGATTCAGAGAAAAGCAACGCGGGATATAGCGCTGAGGAATATTTGCATGATTTGGCAAAGTTGGTAGCCACATTTGGTTCCAATTTCGATCAGAGAACTAGAATAAGATTGCCTAGTTGTTGGGACTTTCAAGGGAACCTGCTTCTATGGGATCAATATGAGAAAATGTTGGTTGATGCTAAAAACAAAGTGGATTCTTCACATGAAAAGACTACCACTCTTAAGAGAAAGGAAATCCCTCACGTTGGACTAGATCTAGACTAATGCTTTGGAAGTAGAGGTAAAGTTGAAGGGAAAAGTAGAACATAGTGATAGGAGAAAGGGGAAAGAGGAAGCTAGATTCTCTGGTCAAGCAAAGGAGATTAAAGAGCATAACTTGGATGATATGAATAAGCTGATCATAAACCTCCTCTCAAACAAGCTTGTGAAGCTAGAATTGGAGAACAAAAGCCCTCCTAGACAACTGCAACAAGGTCATAATAAACACTTCAATCCCCAATATAGGAGACCTCCTTTGCAACTTTTGCAAAGAGAAAGAAAGGATCAACAAGAGCAAGTACAACCTCCCTTTTATATAGAAGATGAGCTTGAAGAATGCATTGGAGATGCACTTAAATTGCAGGAAAATCAATACTCAAAACTCCGTCAGAAGAGGATCATGAAATGGAAGCATAGGGAGGAGACGAGGATGATCAGGATGCTCCTTTGGATAAAGAAGAGATAGATCCTTATTGCAAGCAATTTGCAAATATCATGCAAGCTAAGATTCATAGCAAATATGACTTGAGGTCTAGAAAAAGATTTCAGACACAAGATCAAGGTGAAGAGCTTGCTCAACATGCCACACCCAAGAAAAATGATAAGGGAAAACAACCTATTAAATCTGACCCAGCAACCAAATGAGAGACCTCCCATCCCACACATTCTATGCCCAAATCTGCGAATAAAGGGCAACCTTTGCAACCCAAGCTAGTGCGTCAAGAAAATAAAGAGACAGTTGATTAAGTAAAAATGGAGAAGAATACCTCTGCCTTTAGTTCGCAAAAAGAATTAGAGAAAGTGAAGATATATGTTCCTTTGGCTTAATTGTTAAAACAACTATAAAAGGAAAATTTTTGATTTCATGGATGTGTCTCATTTTACCTCAACACAAGAAAATTTGAATTTGCAGGAAGAGAGATCCGTGGTTATGTTTGGCCCACACGTGGAAGAGCAGGAACTTTCCACCCCTCCATTCTATGTTACATTGGTAATTCATGATCTGATGTTGCATACTTGTATTCTTGGTTCAGGGGCTTCTCATAATCTAATGCCTTTGTCTATCATGGAGCAGTTGGACTTGCAAATGACAAAGCCATACAAAGACTTATATTCCCTTGATTCTCAAAATGTAAAATGCCTTGGGATGATCAAGGACTTGGCGGAGGTCTGACGGTGGAGGGAGAAGGTTTTCATCCCATCCACCAAGGTTCAAATCTCCGTGGAGACATACGCCTGTTGTGTCTTGGCTAGAAGAGTAGGCGAGCCCATAGTGGACGTCTCGGCTCTTGTTGAGGCATAAGTTAATTGCTATTGTGTGCGGCTTGCAGGCTGTTGCACCTAGCCTAGGTTTATAGTGGCAGCCAGTTGGATTTGAACCCGGGCCTTGCTCAGGCAACTCTCACCAGTTACCGATTGTCCTAGATCTAAAAAAAAAAATATGGCTCAAATCCCCGTGAAGTGTGTGGTAATGGACATTGTGCTTGCAGGCATTCCTGCAAGATTCAACATGCTTTTTTCCAGATAATGGGGAATGAAGCTTGGAGTGTTCATCAAGCTCGACCTCAAATCTGCCACTATTCCAGTGTTTGGTGGAGAGGAACGCAGATTATACATAGAATCCAAATTTGTAAAAATTGTCACTAGAGCAGATAGTTCCAATAATTCTCCAATATGTGGCTAGGAAAAAGATATTTCATGCCTCTAGTTGGAAATAGATGATCAAATTATGGAGGACACTCAGATGGAAATTCCCACATCAGTGAGTAAGCAAGAAATGAAACTTGACTATGTTTGGAAATTATATTTTGATAGGGCCTACTCTAAGGAAGGAAGCAGAGTAGGTGTGTTGTTGATATCTCCAAAAGTTAACCTCATCCCCCTCTCGTATAAATTAGAATTTGACACTACAAATTGTTGATTTTTGGTAGCATCAAATGTTGTCTAAGTCTCAAATTTTGCAGGAAGGCTTGGACACATGTATTCTAGAATACCTAGAAAGATTTTTTTGAAATTCCACCCAGATGAGGTTTTATTAAAATAATTAATTATTTTTAATGGAAGCCTAAGTCTAAACTTAGGGAATTAAAATAATTCAAGTGTATTAATAGAACTGGGTGTGAATCTTCTAGAAAAAGACGAAGATCATGTTAAGTTGATCTTAACCCTTGATTATGTTTTAATCTGGGTCGTTGATTTATCAACGAGAAGATTATAAGGACTTCGATGGGCATTTGGAAAATACATCAGGAGAGGATCTAGAGATCGATTTCTCAAGTGAGCAACGCAGAGGAGTCAGAGAGATCATCGTAGTGATTCTTGCAGTGCGGGGCAGAGATAATTTCCGGTTGGAGAGATTTTTCTTGAGCCGGGAATACATCGTAGAGAAGGCAGAGAGAGAACCATAAGAGGTAGCGTAAGGACTACACTGGGCAGCAGAGAGCCACATAGAGGCAGTGCTGAGACTCCGAGGAGATATGCTATTTTGCTGAGGGTCAGCAGATCCAGTGTCGGGAGCCGGGGGTGTGAGACTGAAGGGGCAGCGGATCGAGCATCCAACCAACAAAAAGATTAGCCGGAGGGAGTGACGTAGTCCCCAGTAGTTGTGACGCAGAGCTGCGCAGAGGCAGTGTGGGGCTTGTCAGTTCAGGGTTGGGTCAGTGCCGAATCTCTAGTGTTAGTGTGAGGTAATCCTCACTATTTTTTCTGCTTGTCAGATTCTCTGTTGGATAGCCAGATTTGGGCAACCAGATTGTATTCAGAAATTACTGCATAATAATACAAACCCTCTGCTGCTCCACCGGTTTTCCTGCATTTGGGTTTTTCTGGGGACATTAGTCCAAAAATAATGGTGTCATATGTGTGTTTATTTCTTCTTGCTTAGTACTTGTCTTCTGCATTTTATCTAATTTGTGACAACTACAGTTGTAGTTGCTTGTAATATTCCCAATTAGCCTTGCTAATTGGAATATTTCATTTTTGCTTTATTTTGCCGCTTTAGCTAGAAGTAATAAATAAAGTGAGAAATAAGAGGGGTCACCTCACTTTAGTCACCTCACTTTATAATAAAGTGTTCTTTTCCTAGTAGATTGACGTTATAACTTAGAGAGGGGGCCTTGGGGGTCCACATGGGTATGATGGGGGAGGCATCAGGCTGACCCAAGGTAAACTGCGCAGGTCAAAGGAGAGTTAAGTTGTGGAGGGAGTTTGGCATTATAAAAGGAGAGGTTCTCACCTCATTTGGATCATTCATGATTTGATATTATTATTGAGAGCTAGACTTCTGTCTGCTTCAGCACGCCGGTTGTTTAGTCGGTCTGCAGCACTGTTAGTGCAACCGAGTGTCTCCGGTCAGAGATCTCACCCTTAGCCTCGGGGGACTTCGAGTGCCTGCCCTGGTAAGGTTATTTCTGGTTTCACCCTTAGCTTCGGGGGACTTCGAGTGCCCGCCCTAGTAAGGTTCTGTTCTGAGTACACTTTTCAGTTTCAGTAGCAAAGTAGCAGCAGTTTCTGGTGCAGATTTGGAGGAGAAGAAGCCCTCTTGTGGCTGCGCAGTTCAGGGGAGGAAGGACGCTGTTCAAGGAGGAGAGAGGACGCTGATCAGCCTGGGAGAGTGAGGACGCTGTTCCAGGGAGGACGCAGTCCAGATCTGAGCAGAGAAAACGCTGTCCAGGAGGAGGAAGGACGCAGTTCAGCTGTGGGAGTGAGGACGCTGTCCAGTTCTGAAGAGGAGGACGCAGATCTGAAGGCCATTGATAGATCCAGCGTTGGAGAGGGTAGATCTGAGCAGATATTTGCAGATCTAGTTTTGTATGTTGCAGATCTGAAGGTATAGCACTAGATCCAGCTTGGGAGATTGCAGATCTGAGGAGATATCGGCAGATCTAGCCTAGATCTGAAGAGGTAACATCAGATCCAGCCTTGGAGGCTGCAGATCTGAAGAGATATTGTCAGATCCAGCATAGATCTGAAGGATTGGTAGCAGATCTGATCTAGGAGGACGCGGACGGGAGAGGGGCCAGACGGATGCGATTGGAGGCTTCGGATCCGGCCCAGTCCCCGAGCATTCGGAAAGCGGGTCCACCGGGTAGGACGATGGGAGCGAGGCTTGTGTGGGGTGGACTCAACGGCGTTTTTCTGGCATCGTCGGCGATCCATGCATGCGGAGGTTTTGGTGCTTAGTGCTTCATACGTTGCAACATCACCGGCGAGACAACGTTTTCCATTAGTGAGGGTTTGGGTTGACGCCCGGCTATTTTTAAGGTCTTACATTCATAGTACCGGCTGATAAAACCGGTCTTCGGAAACGGCCCAGGACGTACATCCTTGTTGCAGCCATTATTTGTCTGAGAGGGTCTCCACTTGCCTAGGGCAAGGATAGGTGCACTTACTCTGATTTTCTTGTACTCCTCTCTATGTACTTCCAGATTAATAAAATGGCTCAGTTTCTGGCACCCTATGTGTAATTATTCAGTGATCTGGTTCAGCATTGCATTTTCTATATCTGTTTGGCAAATTTCTATTTATTACTGGTTATTTTCCCTTTGGGGATATTACAGTGGTATCAGAGCATAGATTTGGCTCAGCCTGTGGTGCTAGCAGTCTATGACGCCCGGGGATAACCCCTACGTCCATCGGAAGAGTCTCTTCGGGGGAAGTGATTCTGATTCAGAGACAGAACAGCGGAATCCAATGGAGGACATAGTTGTGAAGTTGGCTGAGAAGATGGATACATTCATCCATCACATGCAGGATGTAACTAAGAGAAGTGCAGCGGTAGAGGAAACACAGAAAGAACCCCCTAGGGTTCTCCAGGTGGGAGAGGGATCGGGCGTGTCTAGCTACATACCAGACGCTATTCCCATTGTGACAGCACAGATGGTCAATTCCGCACCCACGCGACCCACCATGCCTACCTTTCCGGTAGAGGAAGAGGAGCCAACAGCACCGAGAGATGGGGGTCCAGCTCAACATGCGGCTATTTTTGCAGATTGGCAGAGCCTAGGACAGGCATTCATGGATGCTCTCCCTTTTGATCGCTATCTCCAGTTCCGATGTGGCGGCAAGACTCATGAGCAGGAGCGACACAAGGGACGTGGCTCCCACCGTGATAGTCACCGTGCAGCGAGTAAATTCCATTTGCCGATGTTTGATGGATCACAGAAGACTACGGCAAGGTCTTGGGTGGAGAAGTTGGACCTCTATTTTCAGCTTAACCAGATGCCAGAGAGGGAGGCCATTAAGATGGCTGCATTGCAGTTAGAGGGTGAGGCCCAGGACTGGTGGTTTCATGGGTTGACAACACTGGGACATTCCGCAGTGACGACATATGCTGAGTTCACCAGGAGAGTGGTGGAACGTTTTGACAGGAAGGACCCAGAGCAGCCTTTCTTCGAGCTGACCAAGCTCAGACAGACGGGGAGTGCAGAGGCATACATCTCAGATTTCTTGAGGGTTTCAGTGATGGTACCTGACTTATCGACAGCTCGGATGGTCCTTATGTTTTTGGAGGGGCTGTCAGAGCCACTTCGTGGCCTAGTCCGGTCAAACAAACCGGCTACACTACAGGATGCTGTCAGTAGGGCCCGTGACCTACAAGATGTCTTGCCTAGGACTCGGCCACCTTATCCCCAGAGACAGGCTTTCCAGCCTAAGGATAAGGACACGAGGGTTTCGCCTCCCAAGGCGAATCCAGGACGAGGACAGTATGATGATGAGGCCAGGAGAGAGCTGAGACGGAAGCGATTATGCTTCACCTGCCAGGAGCCGTGGGCACCGGGACACAAGTGTACGGCAGGGAAGGCACATTTCATAGAGGTCTTCTCCGAGAGCAGCGGGGAAGAGGATGAGGTGGATGATGAGGAGGCAGGAGAATGTTATGCAGCACAGAGTACCTTACCACCTCCACCACCCGATGCAGGGGGGGCATCATTCGCACCTACTGGGGGAGCTCTAGCAGCATTACGAGGTGTCCCCAAGTATCTGACATTGCGCGTACGAGGGACAGTGCGCGGACAGCGGGTCTCGGTCTTAGTCGACAGTGGGGCCACTCACAACTTCATTGATGCCCAGATGGTCGCACGGAGAGGCATACCAACGGAGAGCTTTGATGGGTTTTCTGTTTTGGTACCAGGAGATCAGACCATGGCATGCGCTCGATATGTACCAGAGTTATCGGTGACGATGGGCACCTATACATTGACCGATCACTTCTTTGTGGTGGACATTCCGGACACCAATGTGATATTGGGAGTTCAGTGGCTTATCACTCTGGGAAAGGTCACAACTGATTGGAAGGCCTTGGAGATGGAGTGGGATGATCCCAAGACGGGGAAGCATGAGAAGATACGAGGGCAGAACACATATCCACCCCAGACAGTATCGGCACACAACATGGAGGCGACATTCCGCAAGGGAGATATAGAGTGGGCAGTAGAGTTGCGGGCTTCGGAGGCAGTAGATACAGGACGGACGGTGCACCCTGATCTACAGACTCTTCTCGACAGATATGCAGTAGTTTTTGGAGACATTCCGCCAGGACAGCCACCAGACCGGGGGTTTGAGCACACGATCGAGTTGGAGCAGGGGATACAGGCAGTGATCACCACACCGTATAGGCATCCTAAGGCCTATCGGGATGAGATAGAACGGGCCATTCAGGAGTTGCTGGCCCTTGGGCACATTCGACCCAGCACCAGTCCTTTTGCTTCATCGGTAGTGCTGGTGAAAAAGAAGGACGGCACATTACGCATGTGCATTGATTACAGGGCTCTGAACAAGAAGACCCTGAAGAACAGGTACCCCATTCCCAGGATCGACGAGCTGATGGATGAGTTGAGAGGAGCACGGTTCTTCTCAAAGATTGTTTAGGATGCGGGTACCATCGGAATGCGCATGAGGGAACGGGGACATTCCCAAGGCGCTTTTGGTGTCACTATGGGAGCTTTCAGTTTACGGTCATGCCGTTTGGGGTGACAATGCCTATACTTTCAGTCTTGCATGAACATATTTGGGGATCATGCGGGGGTCGTCTTTGGTTTTCTTTCGTGTGCCATCTCTTATCTGAGAGGATTTTAGAGGGAGCACCCCTCCCGACCCTTCAGGCAGTCTTGCATTACGGAGGAAGCATGCATTTTTGCCAAGCTCTCCAAGTGTGAGGTTTGGTCTTTCGAGGAGATCTTTGTGTTGGCTACATCACAGGAGTAGATGGAGTGAGGTCTGAGAAGTATCATTCCTGGGGTGGCAGGCCATGGAATGTAGCAGGCTGAGAGTTCGTGTTATGCGTACTTACTACAGGAAGTTCGTCAAGGGCTTCTCACAGCTTGCTGCACCCCTCACGGAGCTGACGAGGAAGGGGGCATTCAGTTGGACGGATATCGCCCAGCAAGCTTTTGGTAAGCTCAAGGAGGTGATGAGTAGTTGTCCCATGTTGGCATTGCCAGATTTTACTCAGCCCTTTGTCCTGGAGTGCAATTCGTCAGGAGAAGGCATTGGGGCAGTTTTGATGCAGGAGGGTCATCCGATTGCGTTCGAGAGCCGGAAGCTCCTCCCACGTGAGAGGCTTTATCCCATCTATGACAAGGAGATGCTGGCCATCATGCATGCATTGGCCAAATTCCGGCAGTACATGGTAGGTGGCAGATTCAGGGTGAGGACAGACCATAACAGCCTGAAGTACTTTCTGGAGCAGAAGCCGGTTACGCGGGAGAGCGGCGAAGACGGATCGGCAGATCAAGACATGCTGGCTGACATCGGAGTATGTCAGGGGAAAAATGCGTGGTAGCGATGCCCTTTCCCCGTGAGTGATACATTATCATGAGGAGCCGGAGGCCCATTTGGAAGGCTCGACTGCGGTTGAGTACTCCAAGATAGATTTGCATGCGAGTCTTGCTTGGATGGACGAATTAACGGACAATGCGAATCTGAGTGTGGAGTAAGTCATCTATTACGGGGATAGGATCTTGCGGGCGAAGAGTCTCAGCTCAAGGGAGAAGATACTCCAGACTTCTCATGATTCACCATTGGCGAGCCCTCAGGGGTTTACGATATGCAGTTGTCCAGGAGAAATTTGCATGGAAAGGCCTCAAGGAGGGCGTGCTCCGGCATGTCGGGGAAGTGCGAGGTTTCGGCAGCTTGAGGAGAATGAGCCATCTGCCAGGGTTATTCCCGGCGCTTCCCATTCCAGAGGGGAAGTGGGAGAGTGTTTCGATGGACTTCATCACAGGGTTGCCTACAGTGCAGGGCAAGGACTGAATCTTCGTAGTAGTTGACAGGCTAACGAAGTATGCTCATTTTTCGCATTCGACATTATCTCGGCGGCAATTGTGTTGTTTTTCCGGGAGGTTTTCAGATTGCATGGTCTACCCAAGACCATTGTTAGCGACAGGGACAGCCGTTTTATGGGTGGATTTTTGCAGGAGCTCTTCCGACTAGTGGGGACCGAGTTGACACCGAGCACTAGTTATCATCCCCAGACGGACGGGCAGACGGAGATAGTTAACAAGTGGCTAGAGGGCTACTTGCGTAACTACGTCAGTGGGCAGCAGAGAGCATGGCTGAAAGGGCTACATCTGGGCGAGTACTGCTACAACACAACCCACCATATGTCCATCGGCATGACACCCTTCTATGCGTTGTATGGATACCATTCCCTATCTTTTGTGGACATGATGTTTGGTGTTAGCAGGGCTCCGCGAGCCAAATTATGGATCCAAGAGAGCCAAGACATCCTCCGGGCTCTCAAGGACAACATAGCCACAGCACAAAATCAGCAGAAATTGTATGCTGATAAGGGTCGGGTGGAGAGACACTTTGAGGTAGGGGACTTGGTCTACCTACGGTTACAGCCATACCGACAGTCTTCACTCAAGCAGAAGGGGGCAGAGAAGCTTAAGCCTCGCTTTTATGGACCGTACAGGGTGATACGTAGGATCGGACAGGTTGCATATGAGTTGGAGCTGCCCCAAGGCAGCCGGATTCATAACATCTTCCATGTATCATGCCTGAAGAAGGCACTGGGCCAGCACGTGACAGTCACCGGGGAGCTACCACCGACAGATGATGAAGGGCACTTGGTATTACAGCCGGAGGCCATTATTGACACCAGGGAGAGACAGCTGCGGAGCAGGAAGATCAGAGAGTTCTTGGTGAGATGGAGGAATCTGCCGGATGAGGATGCCACTTGGGAGGATGAGAAGATCTTACAGCACCCATCACTCCAGTTGCTTGAGGACAAGCAACGTTTTGCCGGGGGAGACTGTAATATTCCCAATTAGCCTTGCTAATTGGAATATTGCATTTTTGCTTTATTTTGCCGCTTTAGCTAGAAATAATAAATAAAGTGAGAAATAAGAGGGGTCACCTCACTTTAGTCACCTCACTTTATAATAAAGTGTTCTTTTCCTAGTAGATTGACGTTGTAACTTAGAGAGGGGGCCTTGGGGGTCCACATGGGTATGATGGGGGAGGCATCAGGCTGACCCAAGGTAAACTGCACTGGTCAAAGGAGAGTTAAGTTTTGGAGGGAGTTTGGCATTATAAAAGGAGAGGTTCTCACCTCATTTGGATCATTCATGATTTGATATTATTATTGAGAGCTAGACTTCTGTCTGCTTCAGCACGCCGGTTGTTTAGTCAGTCTGCAGCACTGTTTAGTGCAACCGAGTGTCTCCGGTCGGAGATCTCACCCTTAGCCTCGGGGGACTTCGAGTGCCTGCCCTGGTAAGGTTATTTCTGGTTTCACCCTTAGCTTCGGGGGACTTCGAGTGCCCGCCCTAGTAAGGTTCTGTTCTGAGTACACTTTTCAGTTTCAGTAGCAAAGTAGCAGCAGTTTCTGGTGCAGATTTGGAGGAGAAGAAGCCCTCTTGTGGCTGCGCAGTTTAGAGGAGGAAGGACGCTGTTCCAGGAGGAGAGAGGACGCTGATCAGCCTGGGAGAGTGAGGACGCTGTTCCTGGGAGGACGCAGTTCAGACCTGAGCAGAGAAAACGCTGTCTAGGAGGAGGAAGGACGCAGATCAGCTGTGGGAGTGAGGACGCTGTCCAGTTCTGAAGAGGAGGACGCAGATCTGAAGGCCATTGATAGATCCAGCCTTGGAGAGGGTAGATCTGAGCAGATATTTGCAGATCTAGTCTTGTATGTTGCAGATCTGAAGGTATAGCACTAGATCCAGCTTGGGAGATTGCAGATCTGAGGAGATATTGGCAGATCTAGCCTAGATCTGAAGAGATAGCATCAGATCCAGCCTTGGAGGCTGCAGATATGAAGAGATATTGTCAGATCCAGCATAGATCTGAAGGATTGGTAGCAGATCTGATCTAGGAGGACGCAGACCAGGAGGGACAGGACGCAGATCTGATTGGAGGCTTCAGATCCAGCAGATCTGAGCATTCAGGAGGCAGATCCACCAGGTAGGACGCTGATCTGAGGAGCAGGCTTGTGTGAGGTGGACTCAACAGCGTTTTTCTAGCATTCAGTAGCTGATCCATCTGTCTGGAGGTTTTGGTGCTTAGTGCTTCATCTGTTTCTGCGCTGTCACCAGCAGAGACAACGTTTTCCATTGGTGAGGGTTTGGAGTTTGACATCAGCTATTTTCCAGTCTTCAGCTCATAGTACCAGCCCAATCCAGCTTCAGTCTTCAGAGCAGCTAGGACGCTGTCCTTGTTGCAACCATTATTTATCTGAGAGGGTCTCCACTTGCCTAGGGCAAGGATAGGTGCACTTACTCTGATTTTCTTGTACTCCTCTCTATGTACTTCCAGATTAATAAAATGGCTCAGTTTCTGGCACCCTATGTGTAATTATTCAGTGATCTGGTTCAGCATTGCATTTTCTATATCTGTTTGGCAAATTTCTGTTTATTACTGGTTATTTTCCCTTTGGGGATATTACATTGCTTCAATATTTACTGGTAGAACACAATAAATAACTAGTAGAATTTTATAAGTAGGAGAAGTAATATAAGTGTGCTGCAGTAGGAATTTGGGTCATTGAATTTTCACATGGTATCAGAGCACAGGTGAAGCAAGAGAGCAGAGACGAAAAAGCTAGCGCTAAGTAAAAGAGGGGGGTCGAATAACTGTGTAGGCAACAGATCGAATCTCCAGAGGGATTGTGCAGTCCAGGCCAGGAGGGTAAAGGGAGCAAGGCAGTAGCAGATTTAATGCAAAGCAGTCTACTAGTGGGACACAACTTTTTGCTGCAGCAGTTATTGGTGCAGAAAGCGTCAGAAGAAGGAAGAAGAAGCATACTGAGGGAATTCTAACCTCAGAGAATTTCTTGCCCAAGAAATTTTGATTTCCCGTGCAGAAGCAACAAAAACGAGTTTTATTTGGCTTCCTCCAGCAAGGAGTGCGTAGAGCCAGCTGCACAGAGGGTTAGAGGCAACTGTTTGACTTTTGGTTGGGTGAGATGGCAACCACTGGGTTGCGTGATCAGGATCGATTGGAGGGTGCCTCCAACTATGTAATCTAGAAGTCAAGGATCTTCTTCCTTCTAGATGAGCATGATCTCAAGACTTTCATTGACAATGTGGTAGTTGTCCCTGCAGATCTGGATCCATTGAAGGCCTACAAGAAAGATATGGCTAAAGCCAAGAGATTGATCCTTGATGGAGTGAGGGATCATATTGTTTCGCATATCTCTAGCAAAGGGATTGCCAAGGAGATGTGGGACGCATTGGCTAAGCTATACCAGGGGTCTTTCGAACAACGAAAGATGTTCTTGGAGGAGAAGATGCGATCTATGAGGATGTAGAAGGGAGAACGCATAGATCCGTTCCTGTCGAAGCTTTAGAATGTTCGAGATCAGCTGGCAGCTGTAGGGTCAACACCTCAGGCCACGAAGATGGTTAGATTGGCCCTGAACTCCGTTTCCGAAGAGTGGTAAGTCTTTGTTCAGAGTATCCTGGGCAGAGAGAAGTTGCCAGATTGGGAAGGGATGTGGGCAACTCTTCAGCAAGAAGAGATGAGGAGAGACTTAGCCAAGTGCAAGCTTGATGGTAGCAACAACAGTGGGACAAAGCCCAAGGAGGAGGAGGAGAATGCAACCCTTGCAGCAAAGGGGTAGTAGGAGAAGCAAAGGCGGAAGAAGGACGTCTCAAAGATCAAGTGTTTCCATTGTGGTGAGCTTGGTCACTACGCTACGTAGTGTCCTCTCAAGAAGAAGGACAAGGATGAGAAACATGATCCATAGGCTGCAACTCCGAGGATTAGGGAGGAAGAGTTTGCGATGATTGCCCACATATCTCCATGGAAGAATTGGGGTGATTTAGAACTGTAATTCGAAAGAGCTGCAGTTAGGCAGGATCCTTGAGGAGTCCACTTCTCGGATCAATACCTTGCTACGGGAGCCCATATTAGAAGTAGCAGGATGGACTAGTGTCGGTTGGTGCAGAGGAGTGCCAGAGTGACGACGCAGTGGCTAGAGGTGCCAGAGTGACGACGCAGTGGCTAGAGAGCGCCAGATACTAAGTAGTGCAGAGCAGAGTTGGCAGCAGTGCAGAGTCAGAAGCAACATAGAGGCTCCAAAGGGTCAGTGCAGAGACTAGCAACAGTCAGATCTTCAGTATCCGATGCATCATGCTGAATGCTTAGTTCACTATTTTGGATGTTTTTCTGCTGCAGCAGCAACAGAGTTGCAGTGCATATGCTGTTGGCAGCAGCATGCAGAGTCAACAGCAACACAGATGCAACAATGCAGTAGTTGATGGGCAATAGTGTCAGACATCAGCAACGTAGAGGGAGATGTTACAGAGTCAGTGTGATGCTTCAACAGGATGCATTACTAGAGCACATTCCTCGCTAAGAGGGAGTGTTGATTTCTGGTAGCATCAGATGTGCTTTAAGTCTCAAATTTTGCAGGGAGGCTTGGACATATGTATTCTAGAATACCCAGAAAGATTTTTGGGAAATTCCATTCGGATGAGGTTTTTTTTTTTTTTTCTCTCCCTCCCTCCGTTTGTGATTTTCCGCAGAAAAAATTGGTAACTTTTTATTTATAAAAATGAAAAGTTACACATAGCATATGCATTGAAGCATTTTCAAAAATTGCCCATTGGGCTCATGTGCTTTTGCACACAATGCATCGTAGCGAGGCTACCTTGCATTCAGAAAGAATGAAAGAAAAAAGAGAGAAAAGGGAAGAGAGAAAGGATGCAGAGAAACTAGAAGCTACTAGTTCGTGGGAAAGGCGTCCCACAAATCAGGTTTTTCTGCCTTCCTTCTTCTCAACCTTGTGCCATTCGCCCTGCGATGGATCACAAGTGGCAAGGACAATCTGATTTTCTGCGTTTTGAGTTCCTGTATCCTTGTCCGAATCTGAAGTATGGTGTCTTTTAAACCCTCCGCTGCCCATGTCCACGACGAGCCTGTTGGATTGTTTTGTCTGAAGGTGTGGGTCCCGGGGTGCTGTCACATCCTCTGTTTGTACCTCTGGTTCCTGTGTAGACTGCGTACTTCCTGGTGGAGCTGGTTCCTCTTCTTCTTCTGACTCATCCTCCTCTGACTCCGGAGGGGGAAACTGCCAACCTTTCCTCTGCTTTCTATTCGGTTTCTTTTTGCTGGTTGCTTTCTTGCCTTCTGGACAAGTGTTTTGTAGATGTCCTGTCATCCTGCAATTCCTGCACTTGAATGCTGTGTTCTCATAATCAAGTGATTGTAACCAGTTTTGTTGCTTATATACCAGCAGGATGTTCTGCGGTAGCCCTTTGCTTAAATCTACTTCTATGCAGATCCGGGCAAAGGTGAAAATTCTTTGTTCTAATCTTTCCATGTTTGTTTTGATATACCGCCCAAAGCTGTTCCCAATGCTTTCGAGAACCTGTTCGTTCTAGAAGTGAAGCGGCAGGTTGTGTAGTCTCACCCATACTGGTAATCTGGAAACTGTCATAGTGTTGGGGTCAAAATCTGGAAACCATGGAGTTATAAACATCCCCGTGGACACCCAGAACCAAGGCCCCTCTCTGATTATAATATCTCTTTCTTCAGAGGTTTGGAATTTGACAATAAAAAACCCCTTGGAACAGAGGTGTATTTCGCAGGTCAGAGACCATTGGGTGAAAATCCAGTGAAAAAGGTCCATGGGTTTAGGCCAGAAACAGTTGAAGCGGCATATTAACGCCTGGGCTTCATATGTCTTTATATGCTCCTCTGTTGCTGTACTGTTGGTTTTTAGTGCTGGGGTTTGATCCTGTAGTTCTACTATGTAGGGTCTCGGCGCATTTCCAGCCTGTTCTGGAGGTAAGCCTGCCGTTTTTTTCCCCTATAGGATGTTTTTGTAGGAGGGGACTCCATTTGATTGCTGTTGACTGTTAGGGGTATTCCTTTTATCTCCCCCTGCAGATCTTGGGATGCTCTAATTCACAGCACCCCCTCGCAGACGCAAGTTTAGGGTAATGGTCATCTCTGGTTTTATGGAGTAGTCCTTTAAGAGCCTCCTGTCCTGAAGAGAGCTGTGCCCATTGACCAGGTGTTGGATGGGTACATGGTACCCCATCATTTCCCAAATATTATGCTTGAGTTGTAGGATAGAAGTGTCATCATTAACCCAGGCTAAGCGTGATTTACCCACAGGAGGTCTAATAAAAATTTGAAAAGGAGGAGATAACGGCTGGATCGAGATCTTACCAATTGATAGATGAAGGAGCGCTCCCTGCGTATGCCGATCCCTCATCACTGCCTCTCCTTTCTTCTGATTCGGCATTGGGGTCTGCACATTAGGCTTGGGTGCCTCTGCTCTTGCCACATGCAGTGGAAAAGGCAAACGAAACAAACAAAATCCCCTGTCGAAACCGGTCAGGAGGCTTTCCAGAACCAGGGATTCCAGATCAGAGAACATCCCACCTCCATGCGCTCTGAGCAGTAGGGACCCTTGCGCTCCAAGGCCGAGTTCGTTAGCCAATCTAGGCCTTGATGGCCAGATCTCTCTGCTAGTCATATAAAAACCCTGGGGAAGACCAGTGGCGGCGTCTTCCTTAAAAGGAGTGAGGCGAACTTGGAGGGGTCGGTAGCAGGGTGCCCTTGATTGGGTCAGATCGCACATTGATCGCTTGAGGACTGGGGACATTGCTTGAGTTCTGTGATATTCCTCCCATGGGGCTCGAATCCAGCTTGCACATCCACGAGCCAGCTGCAATACTTCCTCTCTCACCTCGATTTGGTCATATGCAGTCAGATCAGAGACATCTCCGCAAGAAAGCCAACCTGGGTCTGTACTACCCTGAGCCACAAACTTGTCGGCGACGGTGCTTGGCAAGAACCTTGCAGAAACCCTCACTGCGTCCATCGCTCCCTTCTCATTCGGATGAGGTTTTATTAAAATAAGTAATTATTTTTAATGGAAGCCTAAGTAGGGAATAAAAATAATTAAATTGTATTAATAGAACTAGGTGTGAATCTTCTAGAAAAAGATGAAGATCAAGTCAAGTTATTCTTAGCCCTTGATTATGTTTTAATTTGGGCCATTGATTTCTCAATAAGAAGATTATAAGGACTTCAATGGCCATTTGGAAAATACATCGAGAGAGGATCTAGAGATCGATTTCCTAAGTGAGCAGCGCAAAGTAACCAGAGAGATCATCGTAGTGATTCTTGCAGTGAGGGGCAGAGATAATTTACGGTTGGAGAGATTTTTCTTGAGCCAGGAATACATTGCAGAGAAGGCAGAGAGAACCAAAAGAGGCAGCGTAAGGGCTACGTTGGGCAACGTAGAGCCTCTGAGGAGATGCGCTATTTTGTTGAGAGTCAGATCAGATCTAGTGTCGGGAGCCAGGGTTTGAGGTCGGAGGGGTATAGGATTGAGCATCCAACCAACAGAAAGATCAGCCGAAGGGAGTGACGTAGTCCCCAACAGTTGTGACGCAGAGCTGCGTAGAGGCTACGCGGAGTCAGCATGGGGCTTGTCAGTTCAGGGTTGGGTTAGTCTCGGATCTCCAGTGTTAGTGTGAGGTAATGCTCACTATTTTTTCTGCTAGTTAGATTCTTTGTTGGATAGCCATATTTGGGCATCCATATTGTATTAAAAAATTACTGCATAATAATACAAACCCTCAGCTGTTGCACCGGTTTTCCCGCATTGGGTTTTTTAGGGGATATTAGTCCAAAAACAACGGTGTCGTATCTGTGTTTATTTCTTCTTGCTCAGTGATGACTGTAGTTGTATTTGCTTCGACATTAACTTGTAGAATAGTCTAAATAACTTTTTGAATTTATCAAGTAGGAGAAGTAATATCAGTTCGCTGCAGTAGGAATTTCACACAAATAATATTGCTGAATATGAAGCATTGGTGTTGGGCATACAAACTGCCAAAAATCTGAAAATTGAATCAGTTTTTGGAGATTCTGAACTGTTTATAAAGCAAATTAGGAATCAATGCCAAACCTAGCATTTCAGGTTGAAATCCTACGGGAATGAGGTGTGGGATCTAATTGAGAATTTCTTTTTGGCATTTAACATTCAGTTTCTTCCTAGAGAGCAAAACATACTGGCTGATTCCTTAGCAACAACAACCAACACTTTCAAAATCCCCTGCTCAGATATGAGGTTGAGATCAAGCACAATCCTTCAGTGCCAGACAATTTGAAATATTAGCAGGTGTTTGAGGATGAAGATCAGATTAAACAGTTTTTGGAGGTGATTGGGGAATTTTCCAATTTTGTAATAGACTAGGAAGATGAAGATATGGATGAAATTGAAGGAGCCGAGCTGCATGTGCCTTGGGAAGAGTCTATGTTTGGGCATTAAATTTTGCAATTGAAGGGAAATATAATCTCAAATGGGCCGGTTCCATTGGAAAGATTATTTAATGCTAATGATGTCATAATCAAACCAGCCAAGAAGTAGCACGAGGAGGATACGAAAGACCATAACATTGGTATAGAGGTATGTTGACTTGTTCAAAGAATATGCTGATATTTTTGCATAGTCCTATGATGATTTAAAAACCTATGATACTAGTATCATTCTGTTGAGAATCCAATAGTGCAATGATTATGATTAATTCTCTTTACGTGATAACTGCTTGTGATTCCTTTTTACTTATTAACTTTGTTCCTTATTATTATGTGTGAGAAGCATCAAACAACTACAAAAACAAGAAGAACAATGACACAATATACAGGCTGCAAGCTAGGGCCAAAACCTCTCCTCTTGAGAGGAAAAACCTTAAATCTCTTCTCTTCCTTATAGATTCTTCCATTGACAAATTCCATGACCTTAACACTGAGACCAATACCATCCAAGCCCAATACCAACCTCTTCGTATGATGTGCCAACTTCGATCTAGACAAACCTAGTCAAATCTCTTCCAGTAGCACCTTTTCGTTCTCCTGCTGCAAGATTTTCAGCCTCCTATTGCAGATCTGAAATTTCGGCCTCCCTTCAACTGCTGCTCCGACACGTGGGAACTTCGATCTTCTTCTAGAGCCCTCCTCTGACCTTCGCTTGCCTTTCCTTGACTCTTGGAGCTTGAGAGAGACCCTTGGTTACCTTCGCTTGACCTCTTTGCCTCCTCTTCTCCAAGATCGAACTTGTAGATGGATTCCCTAGGTCTGCTGCAAAAACCCTAGTCCTTTTAACATGTGAGAGAGAAAATGACCCAAACATAAGCCTCCTTCATGCTCCTTCTTCTTTGCTGCTTCCTCCTTCATCTTTCTTCGCTAGAATGAGTGTGAGTGTGTGTGCTTCAAGTAGGACGAGTCCTCTCTTATTTATAGGCTTCTTCAAGGGTGCACGTGGCTCTTCATTTAGGCAGAATTGCCAGCTGCTAGGCCGACTTGGTGTTGGAGGGTATTTCGACACTTTTAAAGACAAAAATAATTTGCTTTACAAGTTACAATGTGCCCAATAGAGTCTTCAACTTATGACAATGACTCTTTTGACTTCTTAACCTAGGACAAACCGTAGAAGCACTCAATGGGTGCTTGACCTATAAAATACAAAACCTTAAGCATAAAAACCATGGCTTCAAAATAATAATAATAATTTTTCTTTCATTTTATAATTTACAAGAATCAAAAGTACATTTCATACTTTTGAAGAGCAAACATAGTTACACATTTTTCAACACATTCAACATAAAATTCCTCTGAAATCTGGAATCAAACCTCACAAACAAAAGCTTAGGTAAATTAATCCCGTTCTTCTCCCCCTGATAGAGAAAGAAGTGAAGAAAATGCTTCAAGCTAAGATCATCGTGCCTTTAAGATACCCAGATTGGGTGGCTTATCTAGTTCTTGTCAAGAAGAAAAATGGAGAGATCAGACTGTGTGTGGACTTCAGAAACATGAATAGGGTTTCTCTAAAGGATAATTATCCTTTGCCCAAGATGGATTATATTTTACAAAAAGTGGCAGGGTCATCAAGGTTGTCCATGATTGATGAGTTCTCTAGATATAACCAGATTGCTGTACATCTTGATGATCAGAAAAAGACTGCCTTCACCACACCTTGGGGAACATTCATGTATGCCAAAATGCCTTTTGGCTTCATGAATTCTGGTGCCACTTTTTAGAGGGCAATGGATATAGCTTTTGTTGTCATTTACTTGGATGACATAACAGTCTTCTCAAAGGCTGATGAGGAACACTTGTAGCACTTACAACATACATTTGAAAAATGCAGGAAATATGGGTTGTCACTGAACCTAAAGAAGTCCCAATTTACCCTCAGAGAAGGCAAACTGTTGGGGCACATAGTCTCGAGGGAAGGAGTGAAGATTGACCCCAAAAGGGTGGAAGCAATTAGTAGTACCCTTTGCCACGTAACAAAAAGGAGATTTATATTTTCTTAGGTAAGATAAATTTCTGGAGAAGGCTCGTACCCAACTATGCTGAAACTGTGAGGGGGATTACAGAAATGCTGAAGAAAGACAGAGAGGTTAAATGGACTGCAGAAGCAAGAGAATCATTTGCCAGAATAAAAAAGGCTTTTGGAGAGGCACAAGTTTTGGCTAGCCCTGATTATCAAAAGCCTTTTCTTATCTTTTCCTTTGCATCTCCTAACACTGCTGCAACTGTCTTATTGCAGAAGAATGAAGAAGAGAAGTAGCAGTCAGTTGCATTTTTCAGCCAAGTATTGAGAGATGCAGAAGTGAAATATAATATTTTGGAAAAACAGACCTATGCTCTGGTAAAATCCTTGAAGGCTTTCTGGACTTACATTCTGCAGTCTAGGATAATTGCTTATGTTCCCACAGCAGTTGTAAAAGACATCCTCATGCAGGGAGACAGTGAAGGCAAGACTCGAGAGAGGCAAATGGATAGCTAAAATTCAGGAATATGACATGGAAATCAAGCTCACCAAATTGATAAAAGGGCAGGGATTGGCTAAGATTTTGTCAGAAGCAAATTGCCAGACATTAGGTATAAATTTGCCGGCTGAAAATTCAGAACCAGAGAAGCAAAATAAACAGGAAAATACAAAAAGAGAAGCACAGAAAATTGCAATGAAGTACTTGATTTTTGAGTGGTACAAATTCATTGTCCATTATTTGCTGTTCTTGGAATACCCACCTAAGTTTGACAGAGCAAAGTATAGAGTTTTGAGGTTGCAAGCACATAAATTTGTTATTTCCAATGGTCAGTTGTATTGGAAAGACCCTTTGGGAATTTTACTACTTTGTTTGATTGAAGGAGAAGTCCCTGTTGTCACCTGAAGTGTACACCTAAGGCACAACGCTTAGAGTAGGGGCTGTCACTCTAATCCCTACTCACTCTGTTTAGACTCTCCTAGCTAAGTCAAGGGGGGTAGTCCCTAAGGGTAGATTGAAAGGGGAAACTTGTTGTAACAACAAGTTCTAGGAGAAATGATGCAGAGAAATCACTTTTCTAAGTAGATTGAATTAAGTTTAGAAGGCAAGTTACGTTATTAAACTGAGCGATGTGAGATCGATAACTTCACTTAAATCAACATGACACTTAAGATGAAACAATAAAAGACCAGTGCCTTGATACAATGCTTAAAGAATTATAAACTTGCACACTAATGACCGCAAGTTACAAGATAAACAAAGGGAAGGATGTTAGTACAATGAGATGGCACAAAGTCAAATATGAGCAATGCAAATAACAATATCCAAGTTCAAGAAGAAGCTCTCAAAATGCCAAATGAGATGATGCAATTAGATTGCTTCAAGATTATAGATTAGCACTAAGGGAATACCTCAAGCCTACTTGATGAAAACAGTGAAGCCAGCTTATCAGGATTCCTTTTCACTTATGTTATATATCAATTGGATCCTCGAGATTACACAAGCATAATCTGTCAAGATGCAATAAGACTCCAATACAACAGAGCAAATGTAATCCTCTGGTCATGTAGTGTAACTTATGCAAAGAGATAACCAAGATAAAATGATTAGTATTCTAGGAAAATTTATCAATCTGCTGTCTCTTCACAAGAAACAGGAGCCAACAACCAGTTATAATATTAGGAGCACTGCACTAAACTTTAGAGATGCATAAGAAAGCTGCCAGCATGCTTCAGAGATGGGGGGAATACACCAGTGCTTAAAATATACCAATGTTGAGAAATATCAGTCCATTTAAAGCTGAGATTAGCGCAAGGAACAATGCCAATGCTAAACAAACAAGCTTAGTGCTGGAAGCAACATATAGATGTCACTGCAAATTCACTGTAGCTTAGGATTTCAGACCTATGTAACAAGATTGGACTCTTGAAATTCGTATATCAGACCATAGAAAATATCACTGTCCAACAAGATCAGTCTGTAAGAATGAGAGCCAAATACTCGCAAATTATTATGTGCCGACTTAGTGCTCTAGGACCATTTTTTATAAGTTATCCAGAGATTAGGGTCTGTAATCAAATATTTCAGATCTGATTGTTCTGAAGACAGTCAACAAGTGGTGGAAGACAAAGTTCCCAAGGCCTTGGGGTTTTCCTTCAAACACTGCAATGAAAAGATTAGTGACCATATTCCAACATTTAGGCTTCAAAATGTAATGTTACCTCTTCTAATGACCAGGCAAGTCTGTAACCACAATTTTTTGTCTTTAAAGCCAATAAGATCAGACCTTATATCCTCACAGCTAGAACTAACAATGCTATGCATGCAAATACCAACTCAGTTATCCAAATGCCTTAGTAAATGCACAATGGTCACTTCAGAAATGGAAAGTGTGCACTAGACTGTTGGACACCTAATCCTCTACGGGTAGGTGTGGAAGCCAAATGGACAAAGAGGAGTCCAAGTGACCTTGGAATGTGGAATCCAAGAGTCACCCCATTGTACTATAAATAGACATCTATGGTTAATGGAAAGGCAATCAATGCTTATCTTTCTCTTTGTGTGTGTTTCACCATGCTTGTGTTTAACATGGTATTAGAGCGGGTGTATTCTGGCCCTGCTCCAAATTGAGGTAGTGGTATTATATTGAGCCACTTCCTCTGCGATATTATCTTTGTGCCTGCGTTTTGTTGAATGCAACGCTGAGCACACTAACGGTTAATGGTGTCTGTATTGTGAAGAGGTATTACACTCCCTTGGTTACAATGCATATTCCATTATCACACTCCGACCCCACCTAATCGCTCCGTTCGTGGTTATTGGCTTGCGTTGTCCGAGCAGCAGGGGATCTCTCAATCTTATTTGAGCCATATAATAATGGCATGCTGCAATTCCTTGCCATACCTGTCTGAGCTTCCTTGAAAGATTTGTGCAGTCTTTGTAACGCATATTCTTCTCCTGCCACCTTCCTGCCGTGGCCACCGTCTCCTTCGTCCTCCTGCCATCTTTCGGTCGTGGCCACCGACACCTCCGTATGTTCCCTCACACCTGCGACAACACCCTCACATCTCCATACGCAACTCCCGTCTTGAGCTCCTCTCAGCTCTCCCTGCCGGTCCATCACTCCCACAACTCACTCCTACCAGCCTCACTGCCGAAAGCCTTTGCTCACACCTATTGGGCTCAGCCCCTTCCAACTCGACACTCGCCCTGTGCGTCGACCTACCTATCTGCCTCTCTTGTGGCACCTCCTTTGGCCGACTCTTCCATCTCCCTCATGTCGCAGGGCTGATGGGTTGAGATCAACAACACAACGGTACACAGTTTGGGCATGATCGTGTTGGTTTCCGCAGAAGAGGGCCTTGCCCAGCAGCACGAGAGCTTCATAGTTGTTTTGGCCTCCGGGCTGCTTGATAGCTTGTTTGCATAAGCGCACTGTTTCCTTGTAGTTTCCCTTTGACAGGGCCTCAAAAGCTGCTTTTAGAGTTGTGTCTGAGCTGTGAAGCCAACTTATGACAACTTCTTGAAATGAATGAATATTGCGTTGAATTTATTGTGTTGTGTTAAATATTGGAATTGATTTCGGTTCCTTTGAACTGGTCATTCCTTCTATGCGTTGGAGACTATTGAAGATTGTTCATGCTACACGATGCATATTCGATGCTATATGATAATGGGCGAGTCGCGACGGTAACAAGGTTATAACTCCATACACCGACCTCGTCATAAGTCTAACAATAACTCTTCTACACTCACGCTTATTTATGATATGTCATATGTGATCTGGCATTTTCTTATATTGATTTGTGTTTAAAAATGCCTAGAATTTCGATACCACTGCGAAAATTTCATATGCGAATGGCTATCATATAACCCTGAACATAACAATAGTTGAAGATTTGTATGCGTGTTTTACTGAACTAGTTAGCACCGATACAAGTTCGGAAAACGGATTCCTTCCCTTGTCTGCCTCTTCTTGTATGCCTTTAGCAGTGTGTTGTTTTCCTTCTCCCTAACAATGTCGTTTCATATTCTCCAGCAAGGTTCATTGGGAAATTAGGAAAAATCTGAGAGAAATTCAAAGGTTTCTATGAAGTGACTGCTACAACTATGCGCAAATGTGGATAATGGCATAGAGATAACTTGAGTGTCCATCTTCTGTTGTCGAAGACGAAGATTCCAGAGGAGCATAGATAATTTAGAAGCTGGTTTACCTTGATTTGTTCCATAAGCTGGTTTCCCTTATCATTCTATCTTTGTTTTTAAGGAAAAAGGGACCATAACAAGGCAGTGACAAGTGTAACTTTTGATAAAACGAGCGCCTCCAATCACCACAATGTTTTGATATTCATTACCAGCATAGAGATTTGACGCATTCCCTAGTGATAAAGCCTAGAGGTAAGCTTGTCTTGTAAGGTGATAGGCCTGTGATTTTCGCTTTATAAATTGAAATGGAATACAAGAAGTTTTCACTGGTCATGGATTGAACTTTGGAACAATATTCTTGTTACCCTTCCTTTAACACTGAGTTGATTTTGTTGATTGCGTTGAATTGTATGTTGGATAGCATTGTGAATGGATTACAATCATTGTTACTTGCTGGTTGGAGCATTAAGTCGATGCATTGAAGTGCTAGTATATCCATTGCACATTGGTTGTTTCGTGCATATTTACAAAGCATATTGTAGTGACATTGAGTGAGTTCATAGTTGTGATCGGAAAATGGGGAATGTTTATGAAGTATTAGAGTTTTTGAAAACTATAATACAGTCTACAACTAATGACACAGTAAAAATCAACAAATCATCTCTTGCTGACATTAGAATTTGTCTACAAAATGCACAAGAGAAGATTGAGTTTTTGCAGCTTGAATCTCAATTCCAGCAAGAAGACTTACAATAGTGGAGTCATCATTCTGAACTTGTTTCTGTTCAGAAAATTGAAACAGACTCCCATAAACAAGAAGTCATTAATGTTGCAGTCGATTCACATTCAGTGCCTAGTTCAAAAGCAGATTTGTATGTTGATGCAGAAGCTCGGGTTCTACCTCCCAAGCCCATCATCAGACCTTGGGAAGAGCTTGTCCACAACAAGCACAAAACTGGTCTTGTATATGACAAGGAGTTGTCCTTTCATATTCCGGACTACTCCAAGCCCATCAAATTTCAAAGTGCCGGATTTCTTTATGACAGTTCAACTTCAGCTGTTCCAGATCTTGCTCCTCTTCCAAATCAGAAACAACATATTGAAAAATGCCAACACTGTGATCGAGTTGGCCATATAAAGATCATTGTTTCGATCTTCACCCATGCAAGCACTGTGGTCGGCACACCCATTCTTCACATAGATGCTTCATAAACAAGCTTCCTGCAAGAACAAAGATTCATCTTGGATGGATCGCTTCTTGGCAATGGGCATCAACAACCAAGAAGATGTTTAAGTCGCAAGTTAGAACTTGTTCTCGAATATTGAGCAAACTTGCAGTTGAGTTTTCGCCATCATCTCACCTTGTACCTGACAGGGGGAAAATGGTGGTCATCTACAAGCTTCAAAGTCACATCAAGCGAGCCTGAGCCACAATCTCTCATTCCAGATTCAGAGTTGTAGCTAGAGACACAGCAGTTCAAGCGAGGCTGAGCCACAACTTGGATTCAGAGTTGTAGCCAGAGACACGAATGCCCATGAGCATGCCTTTGGTTGGTGGACAGCCTTAAACTGTCTATGCAAGGTTGATATTCTTTCTCTTCAAAGAATTCAGAGCACTTCCTCTAGTAGAAGACTTCAGCTTCTTGCCAGTTTTGGTAGAGTTCCGGGAAATGCATTAAGCATTCCAGAGTTGGTGGTCATCCTTAAACCATCACAGGTTGTAGACCTCCCTTCTTCTATGTTGAAGGTCTCCCTCTTCAAATATGAGAGACACTTCCTCTAGCAGAAGCCCACATCTTCTTGTCAGATTTGGAAGAGTTCCGCGAACTGCAATAAGCGTTGCGTTCCAGTGTTGGTGGTCATCCTTAAACCAGTTCTTTATGCCAACATTTCAGAGAGCTGATTCAGCCTAAGTGCTGCCATGCATACTTTGCAGATTTTTATTACAACTCTCTTTTTGGACTCACACATACCCCTTCGGATTAAGGGGAGGAATGTTGGACACCTAATGCTCTATGGGTAGGTGTGGAAGCCGAATGGACAAAAAGGAGTCCAAGTGACCTTGGAATGTGGAATCCAAGAGTCACCCCATTGTACTATAAATAGACATCTATGGTTAATGGAAAGACAATCAATGGTTATCTTTCCCTTTGTGTGTGTTTCACCATGCTTGTGTTTTACAACCTCAAAAGATACGACTGTTAGGAGATGTTAGTCCACTGCTCTAGTTTATTTGCTAATATATGATAGTCCACTAGATGCTGAAATAAAAGTGTAGCTGCAACCTCAAATCATACTTCTTAGATGATGCAATCAGTGCACAATTAATCACCACATGCCAGGAACACTACCAAATAGTCAAAATACTGTAAAGGTACCACTGAGATGCCGCTGCAAGATTAAACCAGCCACTTTAGCTTTCAGATTTGAAATTTTTTATAACACTCCTGCAATGCAAGGCCAAACAAAAACTTCTCCAAGGAAACACTGTCCCAAACGCAAACAGCAAGAGCTTGTGCACAGCAACCAGAAGAACTAAACCAGGCCTCAGAAATGCTACTGTTAGGAAGAGATCAGTTTGCTGTAGGTTAAGATTAGCTCAGAATTTATGAGACAGTCATACCAAAGATGCTAGAAATAAGAGCCAGGACCATTTGTCAATCCTTTTATGGTTATTGTGTGTTATTTCAGTGTTTTTTAGTTATCCTTCTTGAGATTAGGTACTGCAAATAAATACTTCAGGTCTGATTATTATGTGACAGTGAGCAATAGGCCAAAATTTAAGAAGAGGTGAGCCCACAAGACCCTGCAACCTCTTTTCAGGAATTGATATACCTTATGCAGTGAACAAACGTCAATGTTTTAGGCCAAAAACCTAAGTTGCACTGAAACAGATGCGGGAACAGATATGGATATGGGGTTTGAAATGGATACGGCAAATTTTCAAAAAATCAGGATACGATACGACAAGGAAACGATATATATATATATATATATATATATATATATATATATATATATATTACCATTCATCTTTTAGAATCTAGAATCTATATCTAAAAATACATAATCATCATCATGAATTTAACATAACCAAATTATCATCATCAATTCAGCATAAACATTGTTATCATCATTAGTGATTATTATATCATTCAACATATTATCATCATCATTAGTAATGTAATCTGATATGCTACAACCTTTGTGCTTCGGGTCCAACTCCTTCAAAGAACGTGTCATGCATGGCAGATGATATCTATCTTCCTTGCATGGCAATTAAAAGGCCCATGGGATCATTGGGATATTCCATCAAGACCTATCTGAACATTTCTATCTTTTCAACATCAGCTTGGTCTCTTGACTATATGCATACAAAAGATTGGCTAGAGAAGATTTGTTATATTGGAGGGATTTATGAAATCAAGAGAAAAATCAATGACAATTAACAAAACCTTAACCAAACTGAAAATTAATATCTCAAATAAATCTCTTTACAAAGACATTCATCAAACCCTTTTGTTTGCATTTTTGAACATCCAGCTTTTTCTTGGTAAGAATCCTTGATAAATATATGGAGTGCCATTGTTTATAAAGACTTAGAAGAGACGTTATGAGATTGTGTTTATAGCGAGTTTATGTGCAAATCTGATTTCTTCGTTTCTGTTATTTATTTATGGCTATACAAATTTTCACGCTTTTTAACATTTTAAGGGTGGATTCCGATCACGATTTTTGTGGATCCGTTTTCGGAAATGTTCAGTTTTTGGATTTCTGGAAACGGATCCAAAAAAGATTAATTCCCTTGGAAACATATCCAATTCCAAATTTGAAGTTTCCTATTTTTTTAAACAGCACAGGAACATTTTTACAGTGCTTCGGACAAGAATCGTATCCGTTTCCATATCAGAAATAGGGATCTGCGTTTCCGGCAAATTCTTCAGGAGTTTCCGGTAACTTAGCCAAAAACAAGTTTTGTGATCCCTCCAAGGATCCACCTGATAGCAGGGCTAGCCTGCAATAACCAGGATCTCCAATCTTCAATCAAACAAACATGCATCTCATCAAAGAATCCCAAAAATATAAAATTCAGATTTCCATTATCAATTCCTTTCCAATAACATGCGCCATCACCATGAATATAATAACAAACATATATGTCTTTTAACAAAAGACATTTGCAGCCTTCATTCCCGTCCAAGAACAATCTCCCTTAGGTACATCTGCATCCTCTCTTGAAGCTAAATGAGTCAATAGACGAGGAACTCAAACTCGGTGGCCACATTACAGTTTACAATATTTTCCTGTAACAAGTGTTGCATCATATATAATGCTTTCCTCTGAAATCTGACATCTTCTGTTTCAAAGCATCCCGCAATGCTGCATATCCATTGACCAAGTGAAAGCAACTATAACTGGCTTGTTGTGCCGAATCAAAAAGAGATTGCAGCCAGTGCTTTTTCCGGGCAGTTACATGAAGTTGGATAGCAGCAACTCCAGCCCATTCGACTTCATCACACGTTGTTGACTTTTTGGATTGTTCTGTACAATCATACTTACAGCCTCTGCAGCTCTTACACGAAGTGATACATGAGGATTCTTAAGGTAACCAAGCAGCACGTGAGTTTGATAGCAATTTGAATTCCATTAAAGTTTATGCAACACGCTGTGAACAAAATCATTATCGATGGCAATGGCATCATTCATAATTTGAGCGCTACATGTCACAGCAAACACCATTTCTTGTTACAGTGAATGCTTGGATCGATCTCTATACACATCGATCACTGCAAATATAATTTGACCAAACTGTAGCATTCCGCTTACCATGCGTTTCTACCCCTTCGATTATATTAACCACAGCATTCAAATTCATGTAATGTAAATAATTACTTACAGTTCTGTCTCGATCCCATTACTATGGATTCTGTTCCTCGGTCTTTCAAACTGGTCGATTCACCTGGCAATGATTCAGAACTCCGCTTATTATAAGAGAAAAAAAACGCTGTGTCTACGATTTATGGATGCTGTTCAATCACATCTGCGCCTTGAATTCACAATTCACCCATATATATAACAGTATGAAGTATCAATTGAATGTTTATAATCAGCTCCCAATACAAGCGTTCCATGCACAACCTTGAGTTCAATTGACAGAAACCCATTCTTTCAAACAGGTTTAAACATTAACTGTGTGCCTGTCAACACAATTTCAAATATTGATTCTGCACTCAACAGTTCAGTGAAATTTTCAATTTATCAATTGCGGCTTCAATGAAGTCGACTTGTCAAAGTCGATCTACCAACAGAGAATTGCATGGGCGATTACACCTCCTGCTCTTTGAACTCTGTACCTTCCAGAATTTGCAGATCATACATTTGAATGACAACGTTCAGGACTTTCAGATGCACTTAAAGGCGTTCAAGACAGAAACCTTTACATGGCTTACATAATTTCAAAGGAACAACACCCTCTTCCAACCAGTGCTTGACCAATACAGGAATTCTTCTTCATGAAATCGATTCATGGTGATCGATTCATGATTATAAGTTAAGCGTTGTCTCCATAAAAAAAACCAATTTCATGAACGCCTATTTAAACTCTCAATGATTCTGAACCGGTTTTGTAATAAAAATCAATGTTGACAATTTAATCTCCTCCGCATTCACACATCGGCTCTTACCACAGATTTATATTAACAACAATGAAACCCAGCAGAAACAGAGTCCTGTACAATGACCCAACACAAAACTGCAGCATAAAATGCGCTGGATACAACCCTTCACACAGAATTACTATTGCAA
Organism: Pinus albicaulis; assembly: GCA_034641835.2. Lineage (NCBI taxonomy): Eukaryota > Viridiplantae > Streptophyta > Pinopsida > Pinales > Pinaceae > Pinus > Pinus albicaulis. The sequence goes on from CM076574.1 coordinate 1,115,249,750, forward strand.
TCAATTACGTAGACATATCATGCTCAAGTCTACACAATTTGGCATTCGATTACACACAACTGCAGTTACTTTTATAATATTCAGAGGAAAAAACGAAACAGAGTTTCGGCTTTTGCTCAATTTCACACAAACACAATATTTCACACAAACACAATCTTCATATCTCTCTGAGCTCTCGCTCCACACAAAGCCTATCTAATTCTACCTCACCTCTCTCTCAATTGTACAAGAAGACACAATTTATACAATTAAATGGTTCATGAACCAATTCTGATTCTGAACCAGAAATCTCTCCTAAAAATTTCTTCAAATCCACTCCAATGCTAAATCAAGCTTTTAAAACTCTATTTTAGCCAAATAAATCTAACTATTTGGCCTGATCTCCATACAAGGAGGATCACTCAGCCACCTATACCCTTTCCTCAATAAATAAATACTCTCACATATTTAAACAAATAAAATTAATTAAATTATTTTCTTCCAACCCCTTGTTAGTCACAACATGTGACCATGCTATCACATTGCTGACTAGCCTGAATGCTCCTGCATCACCACCCTACCTCAAATAGGCTTGTAACTGATCTTCTTGGGCCTTAGAAATTCTTCTACAATGCTGAAATGGAAAACAAGTTGTAGATATGCTAAAAAATGTGATTAATAGCCCATAAATTATATTTGCAAAAAAAAAAAGTATGACAAACGTGAATGTAAACCTAGATTTGTGATGAGATTGGCCACTTTAGAGCTTGTGACCTTACTTGGGGAGCTTGATAAAGCCTGCGGCTAGGGTTTACTAGCTTCTAGGTCTAACTGCAAGGTCAAATCTACCTTCAATTCTCTGCGCCCCTGCAAAATGCAAATAATGGCCCTAAAACCCTAGCTGCCTAGGGTTTTTAGGGGCTGAAAGCTTCCATGATTTGATTTCTTGAGCATTAATCTGCAAAACAATTTGATGAAGAAACCCTTATTTCTCTACTTTCGATCTGCAAAACCTAGATTAGAAAGCCCCTACTATATACAAAAATTTAAAAGAAATCATACACAAGGGTTAGGCAACTAATTTACAAATTTAAAAAATAAAAAAAATAAAACCCCAAGAAATTATACAAGAAAAAATTAAAATGCAAAGGGTTAGTGAAATTATTTACATAATGAAAAATAAAATACAAGGTGAAAGGTTAGTATACATAGACACAAATTAGAGAAACTAATTTCAAATTTTGAATGTGGAATAAAAACTTTACAAGTGAAAATTAGAAGTTAAATCTAATTAAAAAATTTAAACTACAAAATTTAAACTTAAATCAAATAAATATTTACAATTTTGAAATCTAAAAATTATTTACAAAATAAATCTAAAAATTATTTACAAGTATGCTAAAAACCCCAAAACATAAAATTTAAAACAAAATCTAAAACCCCAATACCCCAGCTACAAACGAAGGTTAGAAATTTAAAATTATATACAAAATTTGCTAGATCTAGACAAATAGTTTAAGGATCTACTGGATCTGAGAAGTATGAGTCCAACTCTGCTCCCACCGTAGTAGAAACAAGCTCTTCCTAGCCAAATCTATCAGATAAGCACAATATATAAATGATTTTAAGATATAAAATGAGTTTAAATTAGGCACTAGCCAAGAAACCCTGCAAGAAAGTCTTCGTTAGATAAGTCTTGGGATTCAATCAGGAAGGCTCTTCAGTTCTTATGCCTTGGGAGTTGGCTGGCTGGTCCAACCGAGGACTTCCCCTCACGCCCAAGATGTAGGGTATAAAAAATATTTGCACACTCAAGATCAAGTTGTTAGATCGATAGAGACATAAAATGACAATATAATCCTTAAGAATTAGAGATACCTGCTAATTCAATTGAATTGAAATGCTACCTTAGATCTAATAACAAATGCAATATACCTGCGCAATAAGTTATTCCACAAAGGCTTATGATCAACAACTTCTAAAATATTATTCAGTAGAGCATTAAGAGCAATATTACCATAAGATTTAGGAGAGAAACACCACCATCAATGAAAATCCCAAAGACTCTTTCATTATATTATTCCAGAAAAATTACAAGAGAGCTTTGAGAGCCAGTACACGATTCAAAGATCGGATCCTTTGTGAAGCAAATGGCTTCAAATTTATAGATAAATTGTCCAAATGACTAGTTGGCTTGATCTTTGTCAAAGTAATCTTGACCGTTGATAAAGATTTGATTATCTTTTAATCTCCACTGTCAAAAATCTTTATTTTTGAAGAATTTTCAAATTTCTCTTTTAATTCATTTTTAATTAGCTCAAAATTCAAAAAATTGAATTTGACTTAATCACCATGGCCCAAGGGTCCAAATTTTCTTGAAATTTTCAATATTCCCTTGGTGGGGGACCTCCAAAAATTAATTTCTCTAGGACCCACAAATTTTTTCTTTTGGAGAATTTATTATTCCTAAGACTTTAATTCTGATTGTAACTAATTAAATTTCTGGCTTAGGATTTTAATTTATTTTTCTAGAAAATTTAATTAATTGACACATGAGGGGATTAATAATTTTTTCCAACCTTCTAATATTTAAGCCATGGTGCTAAAATATTATTTACATAAGATAATTACATTTTAAGCCATGAATGGGGAATGCCTGTTCGTTATAGACCCTTAATTTTTTTACTCATTTCTGCAATTCAATATGACCTAGTAAACCAAGTGATTTATCCATTTAGTTAAAATTATTCCCAAATCACTTTTATGAAGACTCTATTAAAACATTAGGACCCACCTAAGATCTTGACGACAAAATCCACCCTAGATTTGGGGTGACGCTAGAGGGAAAAAATCTGCTGATCATCTGTGTTTAGAAACACAGATGAATCAGTGAGACGAAAAACCTCTTAGGATGAAAATCATCACCAAAATAATGGGCTTACCTAGGTTGTTACATACATATATGGTCTTTACTAAGATCATTTACATTACAAACTTGCAAAATGGGTTTACAGCTTTGACAAATTGTTGACTGACGATGATAAATCCTAGATGATTTGAGTGCTCAAACATGATGGAATCCCTTTGCGAAAAAGTGTACTGCTATAGGGTAGTTGTCACAAAGTGGTCAACAAACCCCAAAGTAATAGATAAATTTCATGGCTGTGTTTGTGGAGTACACTATCGCTGGAAAGTAACAACTCATAAGATTTTGAAGGATGGCTTCTATTGGCCTAAATTGTTTGGTGATGTGCATGATCGAGTGAAGACTTGTAAAGAGTGCCAAATCTTTGCTGAAAAACAGATCTTGGTCCCATTGTCTTTAATTCCTGTCTTTGTGAAAGAACCATTTAGACAATGGGGGCTATATTTTATTGGGGAAATTCATCCACCGTCTAGCAAGGCAACATAAGTGGATCCTTACAACAACAGACTATTTCACCAAATGGGTAGAAGCTGCCCCTACTAGGAATGCAACTAATATGATGGTCATTAAATTCATGGAGGAAAATATTCTAAGCCAGGTTTGGTTGTCCAAGGAATTATTGATAATGCTCAAAGTATTTAAATCTGTTAAGTTTATCATTTTTTGTCAGAGCTATAACATTATTTTTGGGCCCTCCACCACTTAATACCTGTTGACCTCTTTGTGTCAACTACCCTATAGCAGTACACATTTTTGCAAAGGAATTCCATCATGTTTGAGCAATCAAATATCTGGGATTCATCATCATCATTCGTCAGTTCATCAGAATTGTAAACCCAAATTCTGCAAGTTTATTGTAAATGACTAGTATGACTGTTTAATTATGTAACAACACCTAGGTAAGACTTTGATTTTGGCGACAAATTTCATTCTAGGAGGTTTTTCATCTCACTGAGTTATGTGTGTTTCTAAACACGGATACTTGGTAGAGTTTTTCCCTCCAGCTTAAACCCCAAAGCTAGGGTGGAATTTATCAACAAGGTCTTAGGTAAGTCCTAGTGTTGTATCGAGTCTTTTGTAAAAGTGTATTTGGGAATAATTTAAATACATTTGGATAAATTATTTTATTACAAACACAGTTGGTCTATAATAGATCATAGTGTGTCGCAAAATTGGTTAAATTATTAAGGGTCTATGTCTAAAAGTGTTTTCCCCTTTCAAGGGTTGAATTAATTGTATTATCTTGATGTAAAAATATTTTGGTGCATGGTCCTTCATATTTAGACACCATTGTTAAAATATTTAGGGGTGGAAAAATTTATTAATACCCTTTAGTGTCAATTAATTAAATTTTCCGGCCAAAATAAATTAAAATCCTAAGCCAGAATTTTTTTTTGTCCGCTTGGCAGGACTACATCTTTCTCATGTCCAATATATCACCCCTATCAAGGCAGGGAATTGATTCAATGATTTCACATCAAGGAATGCCTTAAGTTTTAATAGAGCACTCATCACCATCTATCCAAGAATCCCGTGGACAAGCCCGAAAATTAATTAATTTTGAGTCAAAAAATGATTATTTTTTGGTTTTCTGGAAAAAAGCAGCAAAAACATTAGCCAAAAAATGGTCAGAAAATAGAAATGAGAGAAAAATAATTTTTCTCCAAGTGAAAAAATTATAAAAGGAAATGTGCACTTTCCAAGAAGGGAATCTCCACAAATCAAACAAACAAAAAATCAAGAAAATATTTTTGGTCTAGAAAATAGAAATTAATTCCCAGGAAAATCGTTTTTTTAATGAAAAGCGAATTTATGGTCCAAGTTGGTTAAGTGAATGGGGATTTTTTGAGGAGAAAAAGTCAGAAAAAATATTTTCTGGACCAAGAAAAAAGGCATCATCAAGGAATTCAATTTTTTTTCTCAAGCAATCAACAGTGGAGATTATTTTGACATGGATCAAGCATTTAATCAGCTAAGATCAAGTCAAATTTGTGCACCTTCATGGATCTAGCCATTTTTTCATTTGGAAGAGTCTTTAGAGCTCTCATTTTTTCTATATAAGGAAGCATATTCTCCTCATTGTGACAACATCTGATCTTTGGACATTGTACTAGCTTTGAAGCTCTGTAATTTTGTTTGTGTAGTATAAGCAAAGACTTTGGGATTATACTACGATGTCTTCTTAGTTTATTATGGTAATGTGTATCATCATGTGCTTATAATTTGTACTTGGTGATCAGCGCTTGTTGAATTCATTAGCTATTTGGATCTATAGTTGCTTGTTTGCATCTATATTTGAATTTGAGCATTGTTGATTAGTTAGACCTAGTGAGTTCTTGTTTGAATCTCTAGGCTTTCTATCACTGTGTGAATTATTCCTTTTTGAGTTTTAACAAGATCTGTTGAAGTTGTTTTGGTAGAAATATTTTTTTGAGCAGATATCGACGACTTGGGGAAATTCTTGCTTGAATCAACCAAGTAATCAAGCTGGGCATTTGGGGAAGTTCTTGCTTGAACCACCCATTTACTTAGCACATAATCACTGAGAACTCATGGTTGATATCCTAAGGTCTTGATCATCCAGAAGTTTTAAAGGGAGTTTCTTTGTCACTTATTTTAAAAGAAAAGATCAAATTTCAAATTCTTTAACTTATTGAGCTTTAAATAATCTATTTTCTATTTCTAGAGCTGCTCTATCTGATCTATGGGTGGAGTTGTCCTCATACCCATAGATTGAATTTTTAAAAGCACCTGTAAATTAATTGTAAATTTTTTTGTATTTAGCTTGTAAGAAAATCCTTTTTTATTTATTTTGCAAATATTTATTTTTCCTTTTGTAGATTTTAAAGTTTATTCCTTATTTCCGAATGATTTGTTTCATAAGGGTTTAAACCAGTGTTTTAAAAAACGGAATCGGGTTCTAACCAGGTCGAGGGTCGGCTCGGACTCCGACTCCGAATCGGTAATGACTTGGTCGACTCGGTTTTTGTAAAAAGTACATTAAATATTAATTTTTTTGTACAAAAAGATAAATTTAAAGATTTTTATTCATGTTTCCAAACACAAAGCATTATAATATAGACAAAAGACAACATATGATCAAAGTAGGTTCATGAATATATCCATTATATCAAAATTGCACCCAGTGCACTGTCCAAGGACCAATACATGATGATGATATAGAGATCAAAACAAAAAACATAACTAAGGAGGCTCTAAATGGCCTCTACAACAAAACATGAATAGTCACTACTACTAGTAACTACTGCTAGTCATCTGACTGTGACAAGCCAATGTCCTCTTCCTCAAACTCTGAACCAGAGGGGGAAAACGCTCGCTCCACCTCCTCCTCTGAATCAACATCCTCAATTGGAACTATACCCTTGCCCTTACCACCTTGAGAATCAGATAGACGAGCTATGCATCTCCGTCATGGCTGACTAGAGGAAGTGCCTGCACCTGCAACTGGATGGCTTGGCACTGGGTCTGCTACTAGTGGATCTACATTGAGCATAGTATCCTCCATCTCTAAATCGAAGTCAATCCCCCCATCTATGTCAACTCTGGTGGACAAGACTCCACTACCCAATCTAATGTTGGATCAGTATCCTCCAACACAATGGGATCTGAATCAGGTCTTTTGTTCAGTAATTGGTTGCGTCTTAGTCGGAGGTTGTACTGGACAAACACTAGATCATTTAACCATTTTTGCTCCAAACGGTTTCTCTTTTTTGTGTGAATCCTCTCAAAGACAGAGCAATTGCGCTCACACCCAGAAGCACTGCAAGTTTGACTCAAAATGCGGATTGCAAACCTCTGCAATTCAGGACAGTGGCTACCAAATGCCTCCCACCATTGTTCTGCAAAAAATGAGTTTTAGTTAGCTCAACAATTTATATCCAACTTTGAAATTGAAATTATAAACAATTATACAAAATAGTAAATTATAAAATATAAATTTGAAAATTGAAATTCTTTGTTTACTTGGCTCATCTGATTCCCTTGCAATCCTTGCAAGGTTCTTGCCAAAGGTACCAGTGGCTTGGCTGAACACAGTGATCTGTTTGTGTATCTTCAACTGCTCACTCTCTGTGGGGATCATGCGATCAATGCAGTCAGTCAATCCATCTCTAACCTCCCCAGTCAAAGCTCTTGTTTCCTAAGCTTTATAATGATACCTTGGGTTCAGAAAATACCCAGTTGCATGTATCGGGCGATGGAGTTGATTGTTCCATCTCTGATCAATGATTTGCCAAATGGGCCCATACTTAGCCACTCTGCCCTTGTATGCTGTTTTTATTTGCTCCTTTGCTTGATCCATAGCCTCATAAATGAAGCCCATAGCCAATCTTTCCCCATCCACCAAGCGCAACACCTTAACCAGTGGCTTAGCAAGTTTCACAATCTCTGCTGCCTTTTTCCAAAATATTTCTTCATTGACTTTCCTTTTCACATCTTTTCCATCTTGTTTGCGAGCCCACTGACATTCATTCCATTCATCACTAGAAAACATCTTTTGCAAGTTTCTATGTTGGGCAAGCATAGATTGCAATGTCAAAAAATGTGTTGCAAATCTAGTGATGGCGGGCCTAATAAGTTCCTTGCCCCCTGTGTATTTCCTCATCAGACTCAGAATCCATGAGTGATTGTAAATATATTTTGTGATGCATTTGGCATGCTCTATAGTGTTCTTGATCCAGTCTATTTTGCCAATATCCTCAAGCATGAGGTCTATGCAATGTGCAGCACATGAGGTCCAAAAGATGGTTGGGTGTTTTTCCTCTAACAATTTACCAGTAAGAACATAGTTAGAGGCATTGTCTGTGATGATTTGAACAACATTTGCCACCCCCACCTCTTGAACAACCTCATCCAAAAGCTGTAACAACAACTGTGCATCTTTCACCCTATCAGATGCATCAACTGATCTTAGAAACATGGTTCCCCGTGGGCAAAATACAAGAAAGTTTATGATGGTACGGTTCCTCTGATCAGTCCATCCATCTGACATGATGGTACATCCTGTATGTGCCCATGAGTTTTTGAACTCTTTCAAATAATCATCAATGTTCGAAATCTCTCTTTGCAAAAAAGATCCTCTTAACTCATGCATAGTAGGACGTTTGAAGCCCTTTCCAGTAGCATATATGGCATCAAAAAAAGGTTCATAATATGGTGAACGAGTAGCATTGAAGGGAATATCAACATCATACCACCATCTAGCAATGTACTCACAAGCAACATCTCTCAATTTTTTTTTCCAATGAACATCTAAAGTGGGCTGCACAGTTGGAGGACTAGGACCATATGCAGTTGCACTATCAGAGGGAGATGAGGGCACAAAAAAACTTTTGATAGTACCCTTATTTCTCATTGTACCCTTACCCTTTTCAGAAATAGACTCCATAGAGGGAGGAACATAGCGAAAGGGGTTTTTTGATGCATCAGTGGAAGGGATAGATGAAGAACCCTCATAATCAAAAGATCCAAAACTTGAGTTGGCAGCCATCGTATGTTGTATATTCCTCTTCCTCCCAATTTTAGCCTGTATTTCTTTTTGCCTATTTTTCTCTTGCTCATACTTCTCAAATTGTTCTTTCAACTGCTTCCTAATTTCCCCAATGTTTTCTGCTTCACATGAAGTAATTTGGCCTTTAACACCAGCCAAATGTAGTTTCAGTCTATGAATGCCCCCTCCACCCTCCTTAATTTTTTTCTTACAAAATTTGCAATACATTTGATCACCAACCATTTCAGCATATGCCCAACCAGCATCTTTTGCTCTAGAGGCCATTTTGGATTGAGTTTTTGACTTGGAAAGAAAATGTTTAAATCTGAAAATGAAAACAAAAAAAAACTATTCATTCTATGTTCATTTCTTTCACCAAAAACTATGTTTACCATTTTTAGATTTGCTAAATAAATAAAACAAACAAAGGCAGATTTTAGAAGAGAAAAAATAAATACCTCTAGCCTCTAGCCTCCTCTAGCTCAATGTTACTCCAAAGCTTGCCCAATAAGCTCCTCATTGCTGTTCCAAAGCTTGCCTAAAAGACTCCTCAAAGCTGCTCCAAAACCAACTCCACAACTCTTTAGAAAACCCTCACAAATGCTCAAGCAAATTGAATGAGAAAGATGTGAGGTATTGAGAGGGGTTGGGTTAGTTAAATAGGATGGGGAGGGGTTAGAAAGCCTAAAACAAACCTAACAGCAGAAAAAAATCCAATTTCAAGTCTGTTTTAGTTGTTTTTGGGCCCATCGGCCGACTGGAGCAACTTGGCCGAGTTGCATTGGACCAAGTCGAGCAGGCCGGTTTGTTACCGAGCTGGCCGAGCCGGTCAAAAAACCGGCCGGCTTGGTAACAAATCGGCTGCCTGACCGGTTCAACGGCCAAGTCGGACCAACCACCCCTTCGGCTCGGTCAACTCGGCTGGTTCCGAGTCAGACCGACCTGGTTTTAAAACTATGGTTTAAACCTTTAAATTTTCTTTGTCTCAAAATTTTAATTGTAAAATTTTCAAGAAAGACGCAAAGGGTTTGAATGTGTTTTGTAAAGCCGATCAATTGATTAACCTTTCTTTTAAGAGCCACAAATAGGGTTTGAGCCTGTCCATCGTTTTCATTTAATTTCTACTCAAAACTTCAAATATATTTGTGGGGCTTTCCTAAATTTTTCTTCCGACAAATTTGAAAAGGAGTGATAAGGGTTTTGATTTATAGCAAGTGTTCCAATTGTTTGCAAGTGAATTAAGTTCAAGTCTCAAAGGATTTTTTTTTTAAAGCATAAATCCTCCTTTTCTCAAATAGCGAGTGTTCCAAAGAGGAGTGAAATTTGTATGAGGCTGTCTTATTTATATGATTTTTCTCCTAGGTTGAGAGGGTATGAAGCTTGGATCTAGTTCCAAAATCGAATTCTCTCCATAGGGTTTGAGTTACAATTTTTTTTCAGAATTTCCATTGGATATTTAACATTGTGTTTTTGCAGGGCTGAGGACGTTAGAGGTTCCCTCCTTATTTAAATTAAAGAAGCTTTTCATAAATGTTTTTCACATAAATTTCACCTAATTTGTCACAGTCGCAAGGGCTATTTTGAGATTGAATTTGATTTCAGGGCTATTTTAGAAGCCGAAACCCATTGAGGTTTCGAATCATTTTTGGAGAAGGTTTTTCACTAAAATCTTTGGCAATAAAATTATTCTTCGAATATTGTAATCGGAGACCATTCATCTCTCTACCGTGAGCTTAGAAAGCTAAAAGCCTCTTTCGGGCCTGAGCGTCTTGCCAAATTACCCATATCTTTTTTTTTAAGACAAAGAGCTTACATATACTACTTTGTTGTTGGTGCGTAGGTCTTGGTACATCTAATTTTTAGAGAAATTGATTGATTTTCTTTTGGCATCGAAATTCAGGAAGCCGTCTTGTTAGATTGAAGTTCGAATTCGATTGCAGATTTGGGAGTCAACGTTAAATTTTTAGAATTCTAGCAATAAAATTTTATAACGAAAACAAATTATTTAGGTGTATTTGCTTAAGCACAAATTAATTTTGGAGCATATGTCCCTTTTTGGCCGAAAATCAATTTGCTTTGGAAAAAATTTCACAATTGTAAAATTATTATTAAAATTTTTTCCTCTTTAATATTTTGGTGAAAGGGTATTTAAATTCTATTTGTAAAACCTTCTTCAAAAGTTTCAAAACCCTTGCCTAATTTACTTCCCTTAAGCATATAGCAGATTAAACGAACTATATTTTGTAAGGGAGAGTAAATTACTTTAAAGGAAAATCAATTCCCCTATATTGAGAGAATTACTCTAATTTTAATTTTTTATAGACATTTTAAAGATACTTCTCGCATCAATATCTTCGAGGAGGGATATTACAATTTTATATTTATAAGCCCTCTTTAAAGAAACCCTTTCATTTGTGTAAGGGAGTTCTTTTGTAATATTATTTTCCAAACGGTGCTTGGGGTCCCACCCCTTGGTATCCCTATCTTGTTTTGCACTAACACTTTTATTTTCTAGCACTAACCATTTACTTCTAATTTAATCATTAATAAGCACTTCATTAGATTATTATCTATTGGTCTAAATAACTTTGTTCAATAACATTTATTTGATTAATAGATTTAAGTTATATTGAAGTTGCCTATGTCTCTCATCATTTAAATAATTACTTGTGCTTTTGTGTTCCATTTATTTGATCTTAAAACATTCTTAAAGTCATATCTTCAGTGAATTGACATTATAAGTATAAATCATAATTCATTTCACACTAAGAGCAATTTCTAGTAAGGCACTTGTGTTATTTATTTTAACGTTTTGTTTCATTGAGTGACCTTTATTTGCTTCATTGTCATAAACTAATCTCACTTTGTACTTAAAATATTTTAATCATAAGTGAATTGGTATTTCATTTCTTTGAAGCACATTGTTATAAGTGTATCTCATTGAAGCATATCTCATCTTGCATTTGATCATTATAACTAGAATTCTGGGCTTACTTTATAATTGCAAGCTTTTTGTATTTTTGTAAATCATAATTACTTGCAAATTGTTCTTAAACTGTTTACTGATCATATTTCTAGTTGTCATGATCTATCATACTAACATCCTTCTTGCAACACTACTTGTCTAGTAACTTGAAGCTTTTCATATTTGTGCAAGACTGCAAGTGATATAATTTACTTTGAGCATTGTCCATTAGGCACTGGTCTATATATATTAATCTTGCTATTGCCTTATTATACTTAATTACTTCATCTTGTTAAAATTTTCTTTGCTCATTTAATAAACACACTTGCTAATTAATCTCAATTTGCCTAGAGAGGTATTGATCTTTCCCTTAGTCTCCTAGAACTGGTTGTTCCAACAAGTTTTCCTCTTCCATTTACCTTTAGGGACTACACCCCTTGACTTAGCTAGGAGAGAGTCTAAACAGAGTGAGTAGAGATTAGAGTGACAACCCCTACTCTGAGCGTTGCGCCTTATGTGTACACTTTGGGCAACAACAATACACACAGGGAAACGGGTTGGCCGGATCATCCAATAAGACCTTGGTCAGGATTCTCAAGAAGACCATAGCACAAAGCAATAAGAATTGGGATTCTACACTCAAGTTTACATTGTGGGAAAATAGAGTAATCACTAAGAGATCCACTGTTAAGTCTCCATTTGAGCTAGTATATGGGACTTCAACACTTTTTCCCACTCAATTGGCCATGCCTATGGAAAAACTGATTTAGGATGTAGAAGAGGAGCCTAATTCCTTGACCAGGAAGATGAATCAGTTGGTAGAATTGCATGAGAATAAAGAACAGGTGACTTAACATTTAATCAAGTACCAGGACAAGATGAAGGCCTTGTTTGATGAAAAGGATAAGGACATAATCTTTCAGCCAGGTGATCTTGTACTCAGATGGGATGTCAGGAGAGAGGACAAAGGTAAACATGGGAAATTTGATCCTTTGTGGTTTGGGCCCTTCAAAACATCTGAAGTCAAAGGGAACAAGACATTTCTGTCGGAGAATCTTGATGGCGAGGTATCTCAACTTCCTGTGAATGGGCAGTGCCTCAAGCATTATTTTCAGCACTAAAGTCATTTATCCACTTCCATTGTAAATACTAGTGAGCTATTGTAAGTACCAGGGTATTTTGTTTTGATATTCAATTCTATATATATTGACTCCATGCCCAAGTTGAAGGCACTAATCTGCAGGTTCTCAGTGCCTTGCCAGCAAGACATTGTCCCCAATTGGAGCCAATTTTGTATCTTCTCCATTCCCTCCTTTTATTATTCGTGTTCTAGAGGAGGTTTGTTCATGTACATAGGGAATGTTTGAAGGTTTTGAAAAAAGAGAAAAACATTAAAAAGGAAAAAAAATAAAGGAGAAAAAGAAAATAGAAAGAAGATGATGAAAAGGGGAATAATAGTTGTTTTTAATTTTTTTCCCTAAGTTATAATGTGTGCAGGTGCTCAAAGTAATGGAATGTGGTCTCTCCCCCACATTTTATATTTTATGGCTAAATAGTGAGCACCTTTAAGGCGAATCACTGTCTGTTATGAAGCAGCCCAATCTAGGGAGGCTTCGATGGGGTAATAAGTACGACTATTAAAACAACGCCATCCCCCCGGAGAGTTAAAGGTCACAGATGCAACACGACAGATCTACAGTCGCGATTAATTTTGAGGGGTTGATCCTGTTATGAATAAATAATTCATAATTCATAATAATTAATTAATTGATTAATAATTAACATTAATGAAATTAATTATGTAAGTGAAGAGTCAAAAGGCATGACCAATCAACCCTTGTGACCAGTCAATGCCTAATTTAGGCACATCATCTAAGGGAATGTAACTCACCATTCAATTTTTATCAATAATAACATTTTGCTTATGAAAAGTACACTCTACACACATATTCACTCTTGCATATAGTTTACTTTCTGATAGAGCCCTGTTCCCAAATTTTTTCAGGCACCCCGCCGGAGGGCGGTAAGTAGACATGCCACCCGTCAAGCCAGCGCAACGACTACGTCAGCAAACTGGGACCACTCGTCAAGCGAGCGCAAAATCTCAAAAGTTAGTCATTCCCCCCCACTTCTTGTCCAATCCAACCATGCCACGTGTCACCTCCACGCCACCTCCTCGTTTTTCCCTGCCTACACCCGTATGTAAATCGACTGTTCTAATTCAAATTTTCCCATTTTTGATGTCTCACCTATTTGCAAATGTCGTTTACCCAGCCGTCGACCAATACATAAATTTTCTCGCGTCCACAACATCCAACAACCTCTAGTCACCAAAAGGGTTGTGGGGGAGTGGCTCCACCCCCCCTTCAAATCGCTCCCGAAGCACGCTTCAAGCGGGAGTTAAGTCCCACAAAATGTTTTTCGCTCCTTGGCTTTTTCAGAATTTTTTGTCACAAAGATGTTCCAAACACAATTTTTTTTCAAAGAAACAAGGGTTTTTGAGTAGGGAAACCTAATATTCAAGCTTATGTCCCTAGCATTGATATGAAAATCATGGTAATATTAAATTCTTAAAGTAGAAGGATGAAAATGAATTTTCATCCTTAAATTTTTAACATTACCATGAAATGACTCAAGATGTTCGAGAGTGGTTTCGACCTCATTGGATTTCATATGGAGAAAGTAAAATTTTAGATCTCAGTGAAAATCCAGTAGACTTATCAGTTTTTTAGGATTTCATGATTGGGGGGATTGCAATGTTTCCATTGGATTTTGTCACGCACTAGGGTATGGGACTTGTATTTAATTAAGAGAACCAAGCCCTCTATGTACCTTGATGTTAGTGACATTGGTTGTCGAACTCCTATATCATGACCCTACTAAAAATGTACCCAACATTCAAACAAAATCTTGACTTGACATGCTACATTTTTTCTATCTTGTGTTAACTGCTGAGAGGGTGATATTAATGACAAAGATCTGAAGATAGGCAATGATTTTGATGGTATGTAGCTATTTGTTGTAGCATGATTTTTTTGGATGCTAGAGGCCATCTAGACCCTATTTATTGATGTTGTAATGAATAATAATGTAAATAGTGATTAATTAGTTAATTAGTAATTAGGTTGAAAGGCCATGTCTGATAAGACATGACTTTTTGTGAAGAGGCACCTGCGTAGGTATATAAGCAGGCCTCATTTGTAACATTCAAACCATCTATCTCATTCATTATACCTTTTATATAATCATATTTGTATCCTCATGGATATCTTTGTATTCCAAGTCTTCTGGAGTATTTAGCTTGAGAAGGAACTTTGTTCGCTTCATTTGGTATCAGAGCAGTCGATCTTTTGGCCACTCATCGCTGCACAGAGCTACGGTCCTTGATCCAGGTCCTTGACCATCAAAATCGTCAACTTCGTTGCCATCGAAGCATTTTGCTACCAATCTTGGAGTTTCTCCATTTTCACCAGTAAGCCTTTGGCAAAATTAAAAAAAAAAAAAAACAGGGTCTTCTAAAAAAATGGAGATACATTAGAAAAAAAAGGCAATTTATATTAAAAAAAAAAAAACATTAAAACGGAAAGAAAAGAAAAGAAAAAGTAGATACATAAAACAAAGGAGTATATATTAATTTAAAAAAAAAAAAGAAAAAAAGAAAAAAAGAAAAAAAAAAAACAACAACAACAACTTACCTTACAGTGGTCCTCCCGTATGCAGTACCTTGACACAACACGACCAACAGCTGTCGCCCAAAAGCCACAAACTTCGATTGCCGCCAACAGATCCCACCAACGTAGCCGCACCCTGACCTATCGCTAAAACTCTCCCACGCTGTTGCCTGGCCACAAACGCCCCTGCGTAGCTCCCACGTAATCCGCCACTGCAGCCAGGAAGCCACCTTCCTCGAACCACCCTCGAGCCTATCTGACCATGTAGATATCTCTGCCCACGCGTCCAACTAAGCCGTCGCTCCATCGTTGACCTTGTTTTATTTTTTGCGGTGGAGTTAATACTCACTAAATCAACCAATAAAATATTTCATTGTCGTAAGTTCTATGTACCGCTGCACATCAACAATTTGTTACTACAGTGGCAGCCGTAATACAATGAAATTTGTACAACCACAATTAAGGGAAAAGGGAAGTCAAAAGCCGTGGCTCAAACGTACAAGGTGGGACTTTTCATGAACATACAAATTCATATAATTAAAGGGTTAAGAGCCAGATATGAAAATTTAAGAGGGATTTAATACAAAAAATTAAGTATATACAAATATCTAAATTTTTTGAAGGTTTAATATATATATATATATATATATATATATATATGTATAAAGGACATTTAAGTATTAAAAAAAAATCTAAAGCGAGTACTTTATAAAAAAATAGAAGGAAGTATATAATATATATATAAAAAGGGGATTTTGGATATTAAAAAAAAATAGAGGTTTATTCAAATTTATAAAAGAAATTTTTAATTAATTAAATTTATTTAATTAATTAAGTTATATTAAAAAAAAACCCTAATCTCATCTCGATAAATACAAATGGAGTCTAAATCGGAAATGAAAGAAGCAAGATTTCTTGAAAATTATAGTATGTTTGTCCATGCGCTAATTAGAATCAAATGGTCACTTGCGGGAAAGGAAGTTCTCATAACTATCGATCTTAATCAAAAGGATAATTATGTTAGTACTGAATGTGCTAACCAATTAGTGATCCCTGAATCAAATATAATTGAAACAAATTCAATTAACACAAATGAAAAACAATACGACATAAGGAATCTACACCTAAATATTGGGGAGTATTCCTTAGTCTCGCAATTTACTGTTAAAACCTTATTTTGTAACAATAGTAATATAATTCTGGGTTTGCTCTGGATGGAATCACTAAGGTCATTCATCCTTAATATGAAAAAGAAGTTTTTAACATTCTCCTACAAAAAGAAGAAAATAACGCTACAGGACGTTAACTTAAAACCAAATTCAGTGACACCTGAAGACATTCAAGAAATTTCAAAAGTAATTTCTCAAGAAAGTAAAAAGGTGATACAAAATATGTAGAAGGAAATTGAAAACATCACCACTAATAAGAATGAAGAGGTTGCTCGCCTCAAATATCACAACAATAAATTACTAACGCAAATTAAGAAGTTAAAGAAGACAAGAAGTCGTTGGAAAACAAGGTGCAACAACTTGTTGAAAATGAAGCATCGAAATCCTCAAATATAGAAGTTCAAGTTGAAGAAAAATCGAACGTTGATCCAGTAAATGTCTCAACTGAAGAAGACGACAAGCAAGTTGCAAAAGAAACAAGCTTAGATGCCAGACGAACGAGGAACATTCTAAGTGAAGGTTCTGTAACCTACTCAATAACATCCTCGCCAAAATAAAATCAAAGTCAAACCAAAAAAGTTCCCTATCGACACCCAAATCACGGGAGCAGACAACTCAACCAAGCTATGTATTCAGAACAGAAACAAGCTAATATTTCGAAGGATACTAACGAGTCATCACAAGTTGCCAGTCGTCGTAAGATTCCAAAGAAGATTGATTTAGGATGGTCCGATGCATTCTCAATGCGACAATTTTGTTTGTCACTTAGAGGATCATATCAACTTGTATCGACAAGGATGACTGCCTCAAGATGAGCAGATGTTCGTAGTAGGAAAAGAAATCGAGGCCTTTCATCGACAAGCTTTGAGGACAAAGCTTTTTGAGGGGAAGGCAATGTAATGAATAAAATAATGTAAATAGTGATTAATTAGTTAATTAGTAATTAGGTTGAAAGGCCATGTCTAATAAGACATGACCTTTCGTGAAGAGGCACCTGCGTAGGTATATAAGCAGGCCTCATTTGTAACATTCAAACCATCTATCTCATTCATTATACCTTTTATATAATAATATTTGTATCCTCATGGATATCTTTGTATTCCAAGTCTTCTGGAGTATTTAGCTTGAGAAGGAACTTTGTCTCGCCTATTTGCAATTGTTGTTTGCCCAGCCGTCGACCAGGACATAAATTTTCTCGTGCCCACAACATCCAACAACCTTCAGTCACCAAAAGGGTTGCGGGGGAGTGGCTTGACCCTCCCTTCAAATCGCTCCCGAAGTATGCTTCAAGCAGGAGTGAAGTCCCACAAATTTTTTTTCGCTCCCTGACTTTTTCATAATTTTTTTGTCACACAGATGTTCTAAACACAATTTTTTTTCAAAGAAACAAGGGTTTTTGAGTAGGGAAGCCTAATATTCAAGCTTATCTCCCTAGCATTGATATGAAAATCATGGTAATGTTAAATTATTAAAGTAGAAGGATGAAAATGGATTTTCATCCTTAAATTTTTAACGTTACCATGAAATGACTCAAGATGTTCGGGAGTGGTTTCGACCTCATTGGATTTCATATGGAGAAAGTAAAATTTTAGATCTCAGTCAAAATCCAGTAGACTTATTAATTTTTTAGGATTTTAGGATTGGGGGGATTGCAATGTTTCCATTGGATTTTGTCATGCACTAGGGTATGTGACTTGTATTTAATTAAGAGAACCAAGCCCTATATGTACCTTGATGTTAGTAACATTGGTTGTCGAACTCCTATATCATGACCCTATTAGTGCTATTGACTTCTCCTTCCTGCTGCACCAAGAGACCATCCGTGATCCAACGCTGAAGCAATACTCGAAGGTACTTTTTCTGTCCACTGAACTACCTTCCCAATCTGCATCTATGAATCCGCTCAATCTGACGTCAACTCCTCGAGTATATTTCAACCCATATGCGACTGTCCCACATACATATCTAAGAATATGCCCAGCTGCTGCCCAATGTACCCTTTTCGGTTCGACCATGAACTGACTAAGGGTATTGACAACGGAATAGATGTCTGGCATGGCATTGACCAGATACATGAGCGACCCAATGCGTTGTCTGTACAAGGTGGGGCCGACTTCCTTGTCCCCTGATGCATCTATCTTCTTCCAATTGGTGATCATGGCTGTTGCCATGGGTCGACAATCCTGCATTATGAACCTCTTTAAAATATTTGTAGCATATCTCCCTTGCCCAAGGAAGATCTCCCCATTCTTCTGCCATACTTCCAATCCTAGAAAATAGTGCATCAACCCCATATCCTTCATGTCGAATTCTACTTCGAGGTTCCTTTTGCAATCCTTTATGAGCCCTGATGATCTTGTTAAAAACAGGTCATCCACATACAAAACTAGAGTGAGAGGCTCATTCTCCACCATCAAATAGTAGAGATTGGGATCTGCATCACTCTTGATGAATCCTAGTTGCTGCAAATAAATGTCAATTCGACCATACCATTCTCTGGGTGCCTGCTTTAGCCCGTATAGGGCTTTCTTCAACCTGCATACATGAGTGTGCTTCTCATGCGTCTCAAAGCCTTCAGGCTGCTCGATATGCACTTCTTCTTCTATCACCCCATTCAAGAATGTTGACTTGACGTCCATCTAGTGAATCTCTCATCCCATCTGTGCTACTAGGGATATAACAAATCTAATAGAGGTATATCTGGGAATTGGGGCGAAGGTCTCCTCATAGTCTATCCCTTCTTTCAGTGCATACCCTTTTGCCACAAATCTATCCTTGTACTTCTCTACACTACCATCTGCATCGTACTTGATCTTGTAAATCCATTGGGAACCTACAACTGATCTATCCTTGGGTCTAGGCACTACGTCCCAAACATCATTAGTCATGATAGAACTATATTCTTCTGCCATGGCATCCACCCACACCTGATGCTATGCAGCCATAAGGCTGGAGGGTTCTGCAACCTGAGCTACCAAGGCTTGGTATCTGTCAGGATGCTTGCACTGCCTCTTGTCGATTCTAGGAGCTTAGACAAACTCCTCTGCGTCCCTCAAAGTCTGTCACACTTCCCTACTAGTTCTACCACTGGTGGTGGAAGGTTCAGTTAGTTCTTCCTCCTGTTCCTGTTGTTCCGTCTGCTGAGAAATCCCTGGATCTCCTACCCTTGAGGAGTTACTGGTACTGGTCACTGTACTCGATCCCTGTGACTATCCTCTTGCTTGTCCTACCTACTGTCCCTACTAGTGTTGGACTAATAGAACATTTGTTGACTGATCACCTGCAGGCATATCTCGAGATCTTCTGAAAGCTATGTCTTACATGAACTTTGTATCTCGCCTTACTACAATCTTCTTGCTTCTAGGAATGTAGATCTTATTTGCCTTTAAGGTCTTACTATATCCTATGAGGTACCCCTTATCTACAGTGTGATCCAACTTACTGCGCTTCTCATTTGGAATGTGGCAATAAGCCACACTCCCGAATATCCTCAAATGACTTATTTTCGGCTTCTTCCCTGTGAAGACTCCCTCTGGCGTTTTCTTCCCCAATACTTTGTGAGGAGTTCTGTTTTGAATGTACACTGCTATGTTGCATGCCTCTGCCCATAAAAATCTAGGCAAATCCTGGTCATACAACATAGCCTTTGCAACCCCGAATATTGTTTTGTTCTTCTGCTCCGCTACCCCATTCTGCTATGGATTATATGGAGCTGTCCACTCTCTTTTGATACCCTCCCTCGCGTAGAAATATGTGAAGTCTTTATCCGTGTATTCTCCACCATTATCTCAATGTAGTACCTTGATCTTTTTCCTTCTTATGTTTTCTACGAGAGCTTTGAACTCTCTGAATTGATCAAATACCTCATGCTTGGTCTTTAAGAAATATATCTAGGTTTATAAGGAATGATCATCAATAAAGGTGATGAAATACTCGCCACCGCTAAGAGCTCTGGTGGACATAGGGCCACAAATATCTAAGT